>CM073572.1:77986069-79186069 GCA_037074715.1 Magnolia kwangsiensis
TCCTGCGCAAACCGTCCGCTCATGTGAGACAATCTCCAACTATCAGGGAGTCATAACAACCAGCACTATGGCATATGCAATGGTCAATCATATCTCATAACAGACATGCAGATGATGCGTATGGGCATGTATCATGATGCTATACAGTCACATACTCATAATTGGTATCAATAACCGACATCAGCAATCGGCCTCGACAATGTGGACATCTAACAAACATTGCTCCCCAAGGAACGGCCCACAAAAAGCCTAACATATAGTGGACTCTTAGCCGCACTCAAGGGCCAAATATACACACCATGGGCCTCACTCAAGAGTTTAATATACATCACGATGGGCCTTTCACATGGGCCTAACATAAATCACAATGAGCTCCATCGCCTGGACCTCAAATGCATCATAATGAGCCTCATCACGTCGGTCACATATGCATCACATCGGGACTCAAACACGGGCCGAATGCACATCACAATGGACCTTAAGTATGGGTCGCATATACATCGTATAGGTCTCGATAATCGACCACGATCGGTAATCGGTCATGATAATCGGCTCGATCAATAATCGATCAATCGGTCAGGATAATCGACTTCGATTGCTAATCAGTAATCGGTCATGATAATCGGCCTCGATTGCTAATCGACAATCGATCATGATAATCGGCCTTGATCGCTAATCGGCAATCGGTCAGGATAAACGGCCTCGATCACTACTCGGCAATCGGTCAGGATAAACGGCCTCGATCGCTAATCGGCAATTGATCAGGATAAACGGCCTCGATCGCTAATCGGCAATCGGTCAGGATAACCGGCCTCGATCGCTACTCGGCAATCGGTCAAGATAAACGGCCTCGATCGCTAATCGGCAATCGGTCAGGATAATCAGCCTCGATCGCTAATCAGCAATCGATCAGGATAACCGGAATCGGTAAGAATGAGCCTGACAAGGCCTAAGGAAAAGTCACAACATGGACATTAAACCATCATTGCCCATAAATGTAGACATTTAACCATCATTGTCCATCAAGGTGGACATTTAACCAACATTGCTCCCCAAGGAACGGCCCACAAAATACATCAAAGTGGGCTTCACGGATGGGCCACAAAGTACATTAAAGTTGGCCCGATAAATGGGCCACAAAATACATTAAGGTGGGCCCAACAAATGGGCCGCAAAATACATTGAGGTGAGCCCAATCACATGGGCCTCAGATACATCATACGGGCCACAACTCATGGGCCTTAAACACACAATCGGTGGCCCTACACATGGGCCTATTACAATCAAGTGGGCCCTATACCTAGGCCTCCAATATATATATCTCAATGGGTCTCAACCCATGGGCCCCAAATACATCACAACAGGCCTCGAATCATGGCCCCCAAATACATCATGTTGAGCCTCGAATGCATCGCAATAGACCACAATCCATGAGCCTAATACCCAATAGGTGGGCCACATCCACGGGCCTCCATATATAACCATGGGCCTCCCTCACGGGCCTAATATTCATCGTGATAGGTCTCTATACATGGACTGAAAATACATCACAATGGGCCATGTTAATGGGCCATAAATACACCACGATGGGTCACAACCTATGGGCCTCAAATACACAATACGTGAGCTGCATCAATGGGCCGCGCCAATGGACCTCATATTCATAACAGGTGGGTTCTACTCATGGGTCTCGAATGCATCGAAGGGGCCACATATATGGGTCTCAAATACATCGAATGGGCCATGCGTTATGGGCCAAAAATACAATATGATGGGCCTCAAGGATGGGCCGCACACGTTCCCACAAAATGAATCGTATCAAGAGATCATTTGGACCATACTACAACTAGCAATGGAGATAAAGATTTCCACCGTTAAAATCCTATAGGGTCTACCTCAGAAAACAGTTAGAGCAGTCACACCCACCGTTAAAGCATTTATAGGGCCCGCCGTGTTGTATTTTGAGATTTAACCTATTCGTCAGTTAAGCACAGAGATAGATGAAGTGAAAACAAGGTATCAGCTTGATTGGAAGTACGGTGGCCCTTAAGAAGTTTTGAATGGTAGATATCACTGTCCCTATTAATTTTTTTTTGATGGTGGGGTCCGCATGAACTTTAATCCGACTCATCCTTTTCTCATGCCATAAAATGATCTCTCAAAATGCTTGGACGGTATAGATACAACACGTGCATCATGGTGGGTCTCACCATCCAAGGCCTGGACGGTGCGGATTAAACCTACCCAGCTGCTGGCACCATGGAGCAGCTATATAGGTGGTGAGCAGTAGACCGGCCAATCATTTTCCCAAAGAGGTGGGTTCTACGTAGGCCCATCATCAAATATATTATATTATATGATTACTATTATTATTATATCCAATCCAATGTCCAAACATTGGATGCTTGGATAGACAGTATAAATATAACGTATGCAATATGGTGGGATCCACACACGTGGCCCGCCAACTAAATGGATGGGGTGGATACACACCGTCTTGATGGGTGGATGGAGTGGATTAAATATACATCATGGTTGTAGCCCACCGTCCAGCCATCTGGACGGTGTGGATTTCAAAACAGGTGGGTGGCGTGGGTTAAATGAAGATGGGCAGCATACCCCCACATGGATTCCACTCGCACGTGGGTCCCACCCTGCCGTTACAGCAAGATAAAACACATATATCACGGTGGGTCCTATGTAGGGCCCACCATATAAGATATATATATATATATACACACACACACAAAAGAAAAGCTACTGTCTAGTAGCTAGATGAATGGACGGTTAGGGTGTAAGGATGTACACCACGGTGGGGTCCTCACATGCACCGTCCAGGTGGACGGTGCTGGATAGAGATACATACATATGGGTGGGTCCCACCCTCACATGAGTCACACGTGTGAGGTGGCCCACGTGCATAGCACAGATGGCATGGGTACAAAACATGTAAATACTGACGTCAGAGGGCAGCTATGCTGCTGGGGCTCCACGTCTTCAAACAGACGGAGGGTCTGGATCACACGTCCAAGGTGTGGGGCCCACGTCCAGATGGACGGTACATACATCAAGTGGACCCTAGGCTAGCATGGATGAAACACTTGCATTATGCGGTCCGGCCCTATGGTCTGGACGGTTGGGTATAGCACATATCTCACATAGGACCCATGGTCCAGACAGTTGGGATGGCCCACGTACGTGTGATGGGGTCCAGCCTATGCGGAAGGCATAGATAAAACACGTACCTCACGTGAATTCCCCCGTCGATCCTGCTGTGTGGTCCACCTGACAGACAGCGTGGATTTAGAACAAATACGTCCTTAGGGGCCCCACCATCCAGTGGTTTGGACGGTGGATATAACACATACATTTAAGATGGGTTCCACCGTCCACGGTTCTGGACGGTGTGAATCTAACACTTACATCTTTGTGGGTCCCACATGGGGCCCACCATAATATTTGTTCTCCATCCAATCCGTCCATACAGTCGCAGGGACGTGGACAAAGAGGGAAAAAATAAATTTTATATTAATCCAAAACTTCAGTGGGCCCCAAAAAGGTTTTAATGTTAGACCCTCAATTAACACTAATCCTTGTGGTGTGGGCCGCCTGAGGCTTGGATGCGTCTAAAACTTGGGGGGAGACCACTTCAGGGAGGGGACCACCTCGTGGAAGGTGTGGATATAAAGTGTACATCATGGTGGGGCCCACATGTGGGGACGTGGCCCCTGGCGTCCGCCCGTCGTGCGTCAGCGTCGCAAGAGCTGCCTGCGCTGGCAGCAGCAGCAGTTGCTGCTGCTGTAAATTATTATTATTATTTTTTTTTTGAAAAACCTTTGATCCCGAGGTTGTTCGAGTGTGGGACCCGCTCCAAGTGAATCCAGTCCAGCCATAGGATTCCTCAGCTTGTAACAAATCCAACGAGTCTAATATTGGGTACATTTTTGATGTATAGAAGTTTCAGGGGAGATTTCAACGGTGAATCCCATCATTTGCTATACTATGGCCCGCTAGAACCTCGGATCAACATTATTCTTTAGCTCAACGCTTAAAATGATCCAGGGAATGATATGGATGGCATGGATTGAATATATACATCAAGGTGGGGCCTACACAAATAACCCACTCCAAAGCTTGGTAAACCAAGCTAATACTTGTGTTTTCTTTCCACGTCCAGCGTCCTTGGACACTGGACGGTCTTGGCATACAGGTGGCCCTTGCTTCGGTGGGCCACCAAATGGGTGAATGGTGTGGATAAATCATATATTAAGGTGGGGTCCATCCAAGTGGGCCACACATCACATAAAAAAAATGAGAAGGAGAGGGAGAGAAGCACCCACATCATAAAAAAATGGAGAAATCTAACCTAAAGATGCACCCACCTTTGATCTCTCCTTCCTTCTTCCGCCAATGCATGATAGAGCTCCAAAGGTACAATTTCAACGGTTGAGATCGATTTTAGAGGGTGGGATTCGATGGTAGAAAGGTGGGCCACACTAGCTCTCTCATGGGGAGCTTGGACGTAGGTGGCTTGGGAGGAAAAATGAGAGAGAGAATGAAAGAGAGAGAAATGAGAGATGTGATGTGAAGAGAGAGAGAGAGAGGGATGGGTAAGAGAGTGATGGAGTGATGGGGAGAGAGATGGGTGAGGTGATGGAAAAGTTGACTTTTGAGGATGGGTAGTTGTACTTAGGGATGGATGTACTTTTGACAAATGATGTGATTGATGTGATGGATTTTCTTAGGATTAGCAACGCGCGGTATTTTCCTTGAACTGAATGCGGGCCCACAACTCCTAACCTGGGTATCGCCTCGGCGCACAGGACGCGGCATCGGAACCGCGGCGACGGTGCGGTCGTCAAGGTACAAGTCTCGAGTTGAGCGGACTCTGAAATACGGGATCTGACTCGGGATCCCGCGCAAATATCAGAAAAGGTCGAAGGTTGTCGAAATTTGATCGGAAGGACCGCGGAGGCATATGGAACAGTACGGGTTAAGATACGGGTCTTACACCTTGGTCCTACTGCTATAGGCCATGCTAAGCTTGGGCTGGTCTAGGCCAATCTTATCCCAACACAAACTCGGCCCATTCTCACCCCTAATGTGGATATGCTATTAATATTGATATTTGAATATCCAGGCTTCTAGGAACCATGCCATGAAAGTTTGTTAGATTTTAGAATGTGGAATTTTTTGTTTAAGTGGGAGAATGGTTAGTTGATTTGATGGGCCCTAAGAAGTGGATGAACCTTGCCTTAAAAAGAAAATAATAGGTTTCCCTTCTCCTTAATCTATTTCATAGATATTTCTATCATGTAACAATTAATTTAGTGAAAGTACGGTATATATGAAATAAATAACATATTTCCATTAATGTACTTGTCTAATACAATATGAACATCATATGCAACGGAAGTGGGCCTAGCTATATGTCCTAGAGGGGGGGGGGGGGGGGGGGGGGGGTTGAATAGGACTATGCCAAATTAAAAGAATTACAGCGAAATAAAACTAAGAGATAGCCAAATAGAAATAATTCAATTCTAGAAGCTGAAATAAAAGAAACCTCAATATGCTAGTATTGAGAGGTTAATACGAATTCAGTTCTAAAGACAACCTTACACCATAAAAACCAAGGGTTTATGGTAGGACAACCTTATTTCTAGAATGTCCTTTGTATCAAAAACTCAAACCAAAGAGGAATAAATAAATAGCAAGGAATTGAAATAAAATGCAGAAATTTAAATCTAAATTATTACAAAATTCCCCACTGTGCTTGAAATGAATATTACAACATTCACATCCACACTTACATTCCACAATTATGAATGATAAAAGATAGAAAGAATAAATCACACATCCACAAAATACAAAGAGTTATAGTGGTTCGCCTGTGTGTACACCAACTGTTATAAAATAGCCACACAGATTGCTACTCCACTCCTAATATCCTCACACGTGAGATATCAGCGTTCACTATCAAAATAGGTTTCACAAGTTCACCTAAAACCTTCACAATTGTGTCTGTTTGACTTGGGCTTACACAACTAAAAAAAAAAATCCCTCTGTCTGAGTTTTCTGGCTCTCCTCAAATAACCACACAATAATATTTTTCTGGCTCAATCTCAAAACAAACCAAAAAGAAATGTAAATTACAAAAAATATAAAATACCTGTATTTCTCCTTTCGTAGTAGCCCGGAAGAACCAATCAGAGTAGTTGATTGAATGTAGAAGTTCAAAGTCCAATACTCACTTTAAAATGGTTCTAAGTTCTAATTGATTTTAAGTTATACCAAATGGGCTGGCTGTATTTGATTTTGATTCAAAGAAGAAGGAATTATAGAATTTTTCTCTTTTCAAATCAGATTGGAATGCAAATCAATATTAAATAACAATAAGCTAACAAAACGAATATTAATTATGCACAAAGTAGCATAAAATGAACACAAACTTATCTCAGAGTGGATCCTTGATTTTACTTAAATTTCTGTATGAAACTCTGAAATTCATGCTCAATTTATAGTAGCAGAAACCTCGTTTATGACTGGTCTTGAGGACACTACGACTAGTCTTAGTAGAACGGATTTTTGAATATTTGGGCACGATCGGATAAAACCATTCTTAGACTGGTCGTAGGTTATCTACGACTAGTCGTAGGCCCTCTACGATTGGTCGAGGGACCCTCACAACCGGTCGAAGGTACCCCAAGTACATCGCTGGAGTTTGAATCGTAGATACAGGACTGGTCGACACTGTTCACACGACCGGTCGAACAGTCTCCAGGGCTAGTCGTAGCTTAACCAGAAATTTTTAAAATTTTGCAACAACTTACAACTAGTCTTGAAATATCTAAGACTAGTTGAGGTAATGCTAGGACTAGTTGAACAAGGTTCAGGACTAGTCTTAGAACATACCAAAATCATGTATAACAATATAGTTTGAATTATGTATTCAAAATGACCTACCCTAAGGTCAATCTAAGGTCTATTATACCGAGAGCATGAAGTATGAACATTGAACTTCATTCATTTAGCGAAGGGAGACCTATGAACCTTATCAAGCTTGAGCTCACGCACTTGATGTAACTTAGTCTTGAGATACAAAATATCTTGAACTCACACTTCATCTTGAGTTGCACTTTGAGACTTGAAGTGTACTTTAGTCTTGTAGTCTTTATCAAAGTAGCTTTGAACATATACGCTTACAGATGTTGACAAAGTACATGGCTTGACTTGACTTGTAGTTGATCAATATACTTGACTTGAAGCACTTGCGAAGCAGTGTCTTGGACACATATAAATCAACATACAAATGCAAGACAGAGATAAAGGTTTTGACACCACAAAATTTGACAACCAAAGGAGCATGTGACTACTGCACTTACAATCTCCCCCTTTGTCGAATTTGTGACAAAACATTCAATAAAAACATAACTAGTATCAATATGAATATGAAAAAATTATGCACGGGTTATAACAGAAAAAACTAGTTACAGCTTGGTTAAAGAATCATGCATAGGTTATAACAGAAAAAACCAGTTACAACCTGGTTAAAGAATCATGCACCAGTTTTCATACAACAAAGAGCACACCTTAGATGAAGTAGGCAAAACACTTCACCTTCTTACTCCCCCTAAGTAGCACATATATCCAAAAAAATGATTCTACTACTCACAAATCAATTCATCTCCAAAACCATCAGAGAAATTCTCCCCCTTTTTGTCACAATATGACAAAGGAAGAACAAAATAATGAAAAATAGGAGTAATCAAGGAGACAAGATATATGAAAATAAAGATCACAACTATTAAAATAGTTCAATCCACAGCCAATAAACCATAATAAGCAAACCATATAAAGTTCACAATCCAAAATAAATATTAAGTTATTACAGACTAAAGAGTTAATCAATCAATCTGAACCTGAAGAAGGAGCAGGTATGGAAGGATCAAGTTGATGCATGCCCTTATTTAAGCGCCTAAGATATTTTCGCATATATTTAAATTGTAAAACATGGGCAACATTCATGTTATCAACTTTAACATCCATATGCTCTATCTTCTCCTCTAGTGCATGCAAACGTGCATCAAACCCAGATGGTTTATAATCAGGGTCATTAGCAGAATCAGACTCAATTTCATCAAAAATATCATCCATATTTATGTACACTGGAGGAAGATCATCAACATCTTCTTCATTTCCAGCTTCAGCTCCACCATCACCATCCACTTGGCCAGGAGCCAATTCTAACTTCATTTTGTTTATATTTGTGTTGTAAAAATCAGATTACGGATAGGAGCCTCTCCAATAGGTACAGCGACCAACATATGAGAAGCTAAAATAATTATAAGATAGGCAAAAGGTATATCACTATGACCAGGATGGAGACGAAACTGAATGATGAAATGACAAATTAAAGATGGAAGGTAGACTTTAGCACCAGTAACGACAGAGTGCAAAACACGAACCATAAAAGCAGTCAACTTTGTTTTGTTACCGGAGCGAGGATACAGATTTGAAGTAAAAATTCTGTGAAGGACTCTATATCTGGGTAACAAGTACTTTGAGGGGAGCGCATTCCCCTTGTGAGTCCATTGCACGTTCATGTTACATAATGCTCTAGTGAGCATCGTTTTTCAGTCTCAGAGGGTTTTTCAGATAGAACAAGAATGGGGATACCCTCATCATTAACTAGAATATCCATAAGGCCAGATATTAAATGACGGTCTACACTAAAAGGCCCTTCTCTAACATTTATTTTAAAAGTTAAATTTTCAGTAGAGAAATCTGATATACAAGCAAACATGAATTGTGCAATAGATTGGTATGCAGGTGATGTTTTAATTTAAACCAATCTGATTTAAATAATTTTTAACTTGCAAGTATACGAATCAGATGTAGATATGAAACGTATTACGAGATCGTTCCCATGAGGACTGGTTGTTACAATTTGAATGTTACGATTCTTTTTAACTAATCCAACAAAGAGTTTAGGTAATGATTAAGAAAACTATACAAAAATCAATGAAAAAGTAACTGAGAGTAGTGAGTAAAATCCAATCGATGAGAAGACTAGGACTTTTGAATCCACCCCTAATTATCCTAACCCTTGTTTTACCTGCTGATTCACCTTAATTTAGATTGATATCAAAATAAACCAAGCACACTCTATGTCCTTGGTCGGGGGCACAGAATGTATAATCTCTTAAAGCATATGGATCATATCTTTCCATCCATGGTCAGGCATGGAGAGATGTAGATTGCTATTTCTTCCTCTATAGGAAACCTGTTCATGGTATGACACAAGCACCTATATAAGATTCCAAACAACATCCATATCTAGACATTGGTTAAGCTCATAGAATGGAGAAGTATGGAGATTTCAATCAAGCACACTAGAAAAAGAAATAAATCAATTGAATTAGAAGAATTAAACATAAATAAAAGTTATTCAAATTAGGGGCTTCATCTCAGCCCTATCTAAGAGTTTAGCAATCCATAAAATCAATTATAATGAAGGAAAAATAAAATTTAAACAGTAAGAACATCTCTCTTCTTCCTTCCTCTCTCTATCTATCTTTCTTCACTTTCTAGATCTTTCAAAGGTCTGAATCCTCCTCCTCACGTCCAAAACCTCCTTATATAGCTGTTGGAGTGGTGAAAATCTGATTTGGAAAGCTATCACATGCGCAGCGAAAGCTTTTTCACAGCCAAGTTCGGTGCCTCAAAAATTGTCACTTTTCTCGCTCAACTTCCAAAGAAACATCATCTCTTACGACTTTTTTGGGTCCTCTACATGATAGACGGTTCAAATCTATCATATGATCAAAGATGGTAGGCCACAACCGCTTGAAAAAGTCAGTTTTCACTGATGTACGAAACCTTTCGCACCCTTTTGCTGCTGTGATCGGTGAGCCCCACGGAGGTATTTTCAAGGAAATCCACCCCGTCCATTACATTCAGAATGAAATTTCAGTGAAGAATGAGTGGTTTTAAATGTCCATTGATGCGGCCCAGAGAAGATATCACAGAAGGATCAGTTTTGAACGTTGCAAGGCAGTCCACTTGTGGTCCTTGTATCGCACACGTGTGCATGCATAAGCACAAAATATCAGCATGGGTTTGTAGTATGCGTGCCCCTCTTCATGGTGGACGGATCAGATCGGCCGTATGGGGCATTTGTGGGGCCCACAGTCATCCACAAAAACTAGATTGCGTACATGCTTCGCTGGCTGAAAATGGCAAGTACCATTTCTTTTTTGGAAGGCGGCCAGGCGCGGGTCAGCACCTACTGACCACCTATGTGTTGGCGGTGCACACGCATGCATGTACATGTGTAATGTACACACCATGCATACGGGCCCCATTGTAATGTGTTTCAGAAATTCAATCCGCCCATCCCTTTTCTCAAACTAATTTAACCATCCAAACCAAAGTTGAGGCAATTCCAGATATCAGGTGGGCCCCAAATTAAAGATTAATGGGTTGATATGTCCATTGGGCCACTTTTCGAGATCTTCAATGGTTGAAATTTAATATGTACGGTTGATTTATAGCCCTCATCACATGTATGAAGTTTTAAACTGATCAGATGGCGGGAACCATGTGATCTTGCATTCTGGACCAATTTTGGGCCTCTTTAACGTGAACGGCTTGATTTTCTCGGATCCCTGACGTATAAATCCTTCGATCTTAGTCCTCTGGAGTCCGTCCCTTACTTTGGTTACTTCGGAGCGTCAAATCCACACTTTTAGTATTCTTTTTAAGTCAACGCTCCTGATTTCATCCTGCACTAAAAACACAATTAAAATATGACATTAAACATTATTATGTACATGAAATCAGGTAATAATCGGGGTCTGATATGCAACATTCGACCCTCATCACAACCCTCAACCAGCATTTTGCTAGTCCCGAGCAAAACATGCGAAAAATAATTTCAAAAACAAAAGAGCAATTCCTAAGTGACTTGTTAACAAATAGTTGAGATGCGAAAATTCTAGGATTATGAATGGTGAGTAGAATTTTCTCCTGGAATCAAACTGATGGTAAACTTCATAATTAAGTTTACAATATTAATCCATCAATTAGAACATTCTAAACATCGAGTTCCATGAGTGTATAGGGTAATCTCGGCTCACAATCATTAAGAGATCCAATTGTCAATTCATGTTATCATTGGTAACAAAATTCATGACAACAAAACCTAAAACTAACACTAGAGTTATAGATTAACTTTTCAGACTACCAGCCTTTAATTTTCTTGAACAGTAATGCCAAGCAGGGGAATTAAATCATCACCCATAGGGAGCAAACCTATAGTGAAAACTTGTCACCTAATTTTATTTTTTTTAAATGCCAACCATAGAGGATCGAATCTACACCTATAGGGAGCAAACCTATGGTGAAGATTATGTGACTCACCCTATCAATTCTTTTCACTGAACACATTTTTTTTTCAGATTGGTTCCTTTTATGCTTAGTGATTACCAAGTTAATCATTCAATTATCGAATCAGAACCTTAATGTGTAAGTGAGATATGATATGCAAAATCATGACTCAATCAATGTTTAAAGCTTCTAATCACGGGTTAACAATTCAAACTTAACTATGAAAATGTAACCGATGGCTAAATCCAAGAGTAATAAAGTACCAAAATTCTGTATCTTGTAATTTTAAAATCACGACTATCGTTCAAAATCACTTTAAATTCACAAGAAAGTTCAGAAAATTTTAAAAATTAAAATTTTTCATAATTTTTCTCAAGACCAAGAAAATACTGATTAGGTAACCTAATCTCCCACTCCCAACCTAAAATCTACAGTCCTCAATGTCAAAGAAATAAGCATGCAATGCACATGGGACAATGAAAGTAAAAGAAGGGTGTCACGCCCTAAACTCAGAAACCGGGCTTACAAAATCCCCGATCGCCGAATCCGGCGCCGACAGCCTCCATAGAACCCCATTCTCGGCTCCTAGCTCCCATTCGCCAGGTTCCGATCCTGGGATGCTACGAGGAGGATTTTCAACATCAGTTTGATTCGTAATAAGCATAACCAAAGGCATAACCCACAAACAACAACCAAGAACTCCATTATATTTCCACTATGATCAAAAACTTTACAAGTACAATGAGCATAAAGGGAAATACAATGGAAAAGTACAAAAACTCCAAAATGCTCAGCAACGTGCTCCTGCCTCAGCGCTGCTGCGATCCAATGTCACCTGCACGTAACGGTCGTGCATAAGCTTACAGAAAGCTTAGAGGGTGGTGGAAGTGTGTGCGCAAGGTAGTAATATGTACATGCAGTGTCAGAGTGATGCAGAATATGTAAATGGAACCATGATATCATGAGCCGTACCAAGGCTATACAATGCCAGACATGAATGTATCGGCCATCCCAAGGCCATGCGATGTACAATGCAACTCAAACATACAGGTCCTCATCTATGTCCACACATCAATACAGCTCACAATATGGGATATCACCGGGGTCTAGTACACTCTAAACCAGATTGCCGCCACATCGCGCGCAATAAGGTAAGTGGAAGAGACCTCACTATCCGTCTGCCAATATCGGGCGCGACTGGTCGATAGAGGACCCATTCCTCGAGCTGTTCAGACTCAGCCTAGCATTGCCCCCTACTCTCTAGCGGGTAAGGCCGCACCCCCTTCCAACCGACCACGACACAGTGGAGAGTGTAACCGTCTAGTAATCGGCACTCAACGCTCATCTACCCACTCGATCTAGACGTTGGAGCAACCTCTTGGTACCATAAGGGTTTAGGGACTTTCACTCAGGGATATCTATAGTACCCCATGTAGAATAAGATTTTTCGGTATCCAATCCTGCCAACCACGATGCGTCTATAGAGGCTACGACCCTGATGTCGCTAGGGCACACAATAACCATGTCACACAATTGCAGAATGCATGAATCACGCTATCCAGTCATGTAATCAATCCTGCGCATACCGTGCGCTCATGTAGGGCAACACCGCCTAACCGGGAGCCCATAAACAACCTGTCCGAAGTCAAATGTTATGATCAGACAATTCTCACGTGAAGCATACATATGATGCGTATGATCATGAGTCATGAAACTGTACTAAACATGATAAAATGAACTACCTCACAATGCAGATGGGCCTGGACGGCCCATACACGATAAGTACGGCCGAGTAATGAGCCCTAAGGAGAGTCGTAATGTGGACATCCAACCAACATTACACTCGCAATGTGGACGTCAAACCAACATTGCTCCCAAGGCACGATCTTCTTAAACTTCGCTACGTAATCGGTATGGGATTACACATTGCAATGGGCCTTAGGTTCACCCCATTGGGCTTTTCATATATATATCAAATGGCCATGTCCTATGGGCCTTTTATTCATCAGATGGGCCACATAATTGGGCCATACCAATGGGTCATATGTGCATTGAATGGGTCAAAACCCGTGGGCCTTGGATTACATCAAATGGGCCTAGCCTCATAAGTTTAATATATAACAAATTGTCCACACCCATTAGGCCCCCCACATGTACATCAAATGGGCCTCAACCCATAGGCCTTATATGAGTCAAATGGGCCCAAATCCCTAGGCCTTACATATATCAAATGGGCCTAACCCATGAGCCTCGTATGCATATCAAAGTGGGCCTAAACCCCTAGGCTTTACATATATCAAATGGCCTACTTCCATGGGCTTTAAATTTCAACAAAAGGGTCTAATTGCATGGGCCTTGAAGTACATCAAATGGGCCTAGTCCCATGGACTTGCAACACATCAAATGGGCCTAAGTTCTTAGGCTTTAAATGAATCAAATGGGCCCAGCCCATAAGCATTTCATAATTCAAATGGGCCTAGCCCATAGGCCTTTTATAATTCAAATGGGCCTAGCCCATAGGCCTTTTACAAATCAAATGGGTCTAACCCATGTGAGCGGCCCACCCATCCCATAGCATTAGGCCTTAAAAAAAAAATTAATCCCACCAAGGGGATGGACGGCTTGGATGCATCACGTGCATCATGGTGGGTCCCACTGTCGCTGGACAGTGAGGGCCACCCATTTATTCCAAGGGCCCCACCGTCCGCTGGACGGTGGGAGAGTAATCACATTACAGTGGGTGCCACCGTCCACTGGACGGTGGACTTGATACCCATGCACTATCGTGGGTCCCATGTGGGGCCCACCGAATTGTTTAGATGCCATCCAATCCGTCCATAGGGTCCCTCGGGCCTAGATGAAGGGACAACATAAATTTCAGCTTGATTCAAAACTTCTGTAGGCCCAAAAATGGTTCTCAATGGTAGGGGTACTATCCCACTGTTTCATGTGGTGTGGGCCGCTTGAGTCTCGGATCTAATTAAAATTTTGAGGGGGCCCACCTGAGAAGGGGACCCACCTAATGGACGGTGTAGATAGCATACAAACATCAAGGTGGGGCCCACGGCAGCAGCCGTGGGTGGCCTGCTGGACGCCCGCCCGCCCAGGCGCTGCACGCTGCCGCGTGCTGCCAGCGGTGGCAGAGGCATACCTCCTCTCTCTCTCTCTCTCCTAAATTTTGATCTTCTTGCCAAAAATCACGTGGGGCCCGCTTCTTGGAAATCCACTCCAGCCATAGTGTTCTACAACTCGCAACAGACAAAAAGAGTCTGAAGTTTGAATTTTTTTGATGCTTGGAAAGTGAAATAAAACAAAATAATGATCTTGAATGGTAGTGATGCATTCTTTGATGTTATGGCCCACTAGGTCTTCCAATCAGCCCCAAACTTCTACCCAACGGCTAAAACACCGTAGGTAAGAGGATGGGCGGCTTGGATTGCTTAAATACATCATGGTGGGGCCTATGCAAGAGGACCACCCAAAAGCCTTGCTTTTTCTTTCCTTTTCTTCTTTCTTTTTTTTTTTATTTTATTCTTGGTACAGGGACGTCCAGCGTCCCAGACGCTGGACGGTGGGCTCTCCCAAAATGCGTTGTGGTGGGCCCTGATGAAGTGGGCCACCACGGATGTTTCACGTGGGTTCAACGTTTAAGGTGGGCTCCACTTGAATCAAACCAATACATCAAGGTGGGATCCATTCAAGGGGGCCACACAACCTTATCACATACCATAAAAATAATACAAAAAAAAGAAATAAAAGAGAGAGAGAGAGAGAGAGAGAGAGAGAGAGAGAGAGAGAGAGAGAGAGAGAGAGATGGAGAGTGGGACACGGCTTGTGATGGAGGGACCCCGTCATTATGGGCCCTCCCATGAAATCATACATCAAATGGGTCATTTTGCACATGTGACCATCAAAACTAAAGATCAACGGTGGGGATCCTTTCCCCACCAATATGGATGGTCTAGATGACCTTTCCAAATGAAAATAAACATAATGATGGGGTCCATGGAGAATGGCCCCATCATGGAATGATCATGATGATCCAAGTGGTCCATCGGCCACGTATTAGGGTCCCAAGTGAGATCCACACCATTGATCGGTGGGCCTCACTTGGTCCACCATAAAAATAAATAAATCTACTCTATAGAGGCACCCACCGTCCGATCTTCTCGCTCCTAGGGGTTCCTTGGCACCTTAGCTTTAACTTCAATGGTTAAGATGAAGAATGGAGGGTTGAGATGGAAGATTTTAGGTAAGGAAGGTGGGCCACTTGGAGCTTAGGAGAGTTGAAAAATTCCATACGTATGGAGTTTCCTTGGAAATCTTTTGTTGCTTGAGATTTTGAAATGAGAAAGAGAGAAAGAGAGAGAGTGATGTAAAGGGAGAGAGAGAGAGTGATGGATGGATGGGTGAGTGATAGTTGTGTAAGAAAAACTTGACTTTTAAGGCTTTTGTGTAAGAGAGGTATGGGTGATGAAGACTTTTGTGGCTTTTTGTGTAAGAGAGGTATGGGTGGTGAAGACTTTTGTGGTTGCTTGGGAAAAGGGATGGAAGTGATGTGTACTTGACATGTGATGGCTTGATGGGTGATTGATTGATGGGATTGATGTGATTGATGTGACACATCGTAGAGATTTCCTTGGTTTTCGCAATGCGCGACGTTTTCTCACACCGAACGTTGGCCCATAACTCTTGATCAGGGTATCGCCTCAGCGAGCGAGTCACGGTATCGGAACCGCAATGACGGCGCGGTCGCTATGGTATTGGTCTCGGGTTGAGTCAACTCGGGTTGTCGGCACATGAATCAAGGTCGCGCGTCGATATCGGTTAAGGGTCGAAGGTCGCCGGAATTCGACCAGTAAGATCGCGAAAGTGTACGGAAAGGTACGGACCAAGATACGGGTCTTACAAAGGGTGATGGAAAGATAGTACCTGGATGGAGAATTAAGAGGCTTTCCTAAAAATATCAACGTAAAAGCGAGTCAGCACAAGAGAGAAATCAACAAAAATAAAATCATAAAAAGAAAAGATCCTACCTATACCACTTTCGTAGGTGCTCTCGATTGCATTTAGCGTATGCAACAAGCCTTTAAACCCCTAGGTTGCCCCTAGTGGACGAGTTGTAGTCTCGTGAGGGTTTGCAGCAATGTTACCCACAAACATTCAACTAACTAACTAGAAAAAAAAAGAGCTGGGTTACCTCCCAAGAGTGCTAAGTTTAACATCTTCAGCCAGACAAGAAACATCTTGATTAACCAATCCCAGACTTTTCGGGAACAACTTGAACCGTGCTATTTGAAATGGGGTAAATATCCAACAATTTAAGCACCACCGCATGAACATCCTCTTTCATGTTATGATTAAGCCTCCTTTTTATTTCACGTAACTTTTTTATACTTTCTTCAAGAACAATATGATGCATACACATAGTGGGGCTTACTCCTTCCATATCTTCTATCATCCACCCAATAGCTGCCTTATATTCTCTAAGTACTTTAAGCAACTTATTCTCTTGTTCCTTCTTGAGGTTAGAAGCTTTGATGCTAGGTAGGGTCTCAGAAGGACCTAAAAATACATACTCGAGATTTTCAGGTAATTGTTTAAGGTTAGGATTAGGTGATTTCTCAACAGACGGAACCGGTTTAGACTTAGAGGGTAGAAGAGGTTTCACTTTAGCTTTCCATTTTGAAGTCTCCATTATAGGAGTAGAATCGAGCAATGCATTGACTTCTTCAATGGAACTTTCCATGTCAAAATCCATTCCAAAATGTGCTAAGTAAGTCTCAAGTGCGTCTTCGGAAGACTGAATGAAAGTTTCTTGCACTAGACTCTCAATCATGTCCACTTTAAATAAATCATCCGAGTTTGCTAGTTGTTGTCCAACATTGAAAACATTGAGCTTTATCTTCATATTTCCAAAAGACAACTTCATGACTCCATCCCTGCAATTTATGATAACATTGGATGTGGTTAAGAATGGACGTCCCATAATAACCAAAATTTAACTAGTAGGATTCTGGACAGGCTGAGTATCTAGAATAATAAAATCCACTGGAAAATAAAACTTATCAACCTAGATTAGCACATCCTCAATAACACCACGGGGCACCTTGAAAGATCTATTAGCTAGTTGTAGTGTTATTTTAGTTGGTTTCAACTCACCAAGTCCTAGCTGCTCATATACAGAATATGGTAACAAATTAATGCTCGCCCCTAAATCAAGCAATGCCTTCTCAATTTTATGATCTCCTATGACGCAAGAAATGGTAGGGGCTCCTGAATCCCTAAATTTAGGAGGGGTGTTGTTTTGAATCATGGAGCTGAGTTGCTCCGCAAGGAAGACCTTCTTATGAACATGCATCTTACGCTTTTGAGTGCATAAATCTTTAAGAAACTTAGCATAAGCAGGGACTTGCTTGATAGTATTAAGCAATGAAATGTTAATTTATACTTGCTTAAACATCTCCAATATCTTATTAAAGTTGTTTCCTTTCTTAATTGGTGCCAGACGTTGAGGAAAATGTGCCTTAGGCACATAAGATGGCACATGAGTGATTTCTGGAGGGTCAGAGTGCTTTTGGACTTTGGATGCACTAGTATGTCTCTCCGCTTCATTTTGATCTTCTGCTTTGGAATTTAATTCTCCCCTAGGCATCTCTACTCTATTCTCAATCTGTTTACCAGACCTAAGGGTAATGATTGATTTGGCTTGCTCATAATATTGTTCTTGGTTTGAGTTAGAGCTAATCTCATACTGTCCCTTTGGATTTACCACAGGTTGACTAGGGAACTTTCTCTTCTCTCTCTCACTCAATGTGGCAGCAAGTTGACCCAACTGTACTTCTAGCTTGGCAATAGATTGTGCATTTGCATGTAAGCTTTGCTGGTTAGCTAGGAAATTTTGTTGGGTGTCTTTTTAAAATTGAATTGAACTTTGCATAAAAAGATTGAGTGTATCCTCAAGAGATAGTTTCCTAGATTGTGGAGGTACTTGTTGATACTGTGGAAACTGCTAAGGTTGTTGACTGCCAACTTGTGGGTAAGGTTGCATAGGAGGATTTCCAGATGGCCCTCCTTGTTGTGGTCCTTTTGTCCAAGAAAAATTTGGATGTCGAGCCCACCCTGGATTGTAGGTGTTTGCATAAGGATCATTCTCAGGTCTCTGAAAGGTGTTCATAGCATGTACTTGTTCGAAGAGAAATTTCGAGAATGCTGCACCAGATGGACACGATTGCGTGGAATGGTCGAAACTGGAACAAATGGCACATGACTCGATTTGAGTTGTTTGTGGAGGTCCATTATTCAACATCAGAGCATCAACTTTTTATGTCAGGCTATCAATTTTGGCATAAAGATCTGGCGTGACTCCTATCTCATATATACCACCTTTCTTTGGTAGTTAAGGACTTCTTTCACCTCTATTTGAGTAGTCCCATTGCTGAAAATTTTCACACAAGGTTTCAAAGAAATTTCACGCTTCGACATCACTTTTGGTCATGAATGACCCTCCACTGGTGGCATCAACCATGCGATGGTTTTGGGGTGTCAAACCATCATAAAAGTATTGAACTTGTTGCCACTTCTCAAAACCATGGTGTGGACATTTAAGGAGCAAGTCCTTCCATCTTTCCCAACATTCATGAAAGTGCTCTCCCTCTTTTTGCGTGAAATTAGTGATTTCTCTACGGAGAGCATTCATTTTATGAAGAGGGAAGAACTTATTTAAGCACTTCTTAGACAGTTGGTCCCATGTAGTGATCGTCCCAACTCCTAGAGAATTCAACCATGCTTTTGCTTTATCCTTCAAAGAAAAAGAAAAAAGGCACAAATGGATCGAATCGTCTGAAAATTTTTGAAACCTAAATGTTGATCAAATGTCTAGAAATTCTTTTAGGTGATGATATGGATCCTCTTTGTCTAAACCATAGAAAGACGGTAACAACTGTATTACCCCAGGCTTAAGTTCAAAGTGTACTGCAGTGGTGGCTGGCAACACTATGCATGAAGGCGCATTAAATTGGACAGGAGCTGAATAATCTCTAAGCGCTTTAATTCCATTCTCGTCCGTCATTTCGAATAAGATGTGTCTAGATCTTTTATGAAAGGTTCTTTCCATTTCAGGATGAAAGGGGGCTAGTTCTATGTTCAGAGATCTACGCCCTAGCATAAACTGAATAACTGAAATGTACGAAAGAAAACTAAACTAAACTAAGATGCAACCTAAGAGAAATAAGACTAGAACTAAAATTTATAAATTTTTAAAAACAAGAGAAAGCTATGTAAATAAGAATTGGAAGAAAGAACCCAGAAAAGGAGAAGATAGATGTCTGAAGATTTGAGAGCTTCTCCTTTTGAAGGAAATCTTATTTAATAGCTTCCTTCTTCAATTCCTGTAAAAATAAAAATAAAAATAAAAATAAATTAAATTTCCTAAAATAATGCTAGAAAATTTCTACGGCTACGAATTATGATAAGAAAGAATCCTAAATCCAATTTGGACCGAAACAGTCTCCGACAACGGCGCTAAAAACTTGATGTTTTAATTTAAACCAATCTGATTTAAATAATTTTTAACTTGCAAGTATACGAATTAAATGTAGATATGGTACGTATTACGAGATCATTCCCACGAGGACTGGTTGTCACAATTTGAATGTTATGATTCTTTTTAACTAACCCAACAAAGAGTTTAGGTAATGATTAAGAAAACTAAACAAAAATTAATAAAAAAGTAACTGACAGTAGTGAGTAAAATCCAATCGATGAGAAGACTAGGACTTTCAAATCTACCCCTAATTATCCTAACCCTTGTTTTACCTGCTGATTAACCCTAATTCAGATTGATATCAAAATAAACAAAGCACACTCTATGTCCTTGGTTGGGCACACAGAATGTATAATCTCTTAAAGCATATGGATCACATCTTTCCATCCATGGTCAGGCATGGAGAGATGTAGATTCGTATTTCTTCCTCTATAGAAAACCTGTTCATGGTCTGACACAAGCACCTAGATAAGATTCCAAACAACATCCATATCTAGACATTGGTTAAGCTCATAGAATGGAGAAGCATGGAGATTTCAATCAAGCACACTAGAAAAAGAAATAAATCAATTGAATTAGAAGAATTGAACATAAATAAAAGTTATTCAAATTAGGGGCTTCATCTCAGCCCTATCTAAGAGTTTAGCAATCCATAAAATCAATTATAATGAAGAAAAATAAAATTTAAACAGTAAGAACATCTCTCTTCTTCCTTCCTCTCTATATCTCTCTTTCTTCTCTTTCTACATCTTCCCAAGGTCTGAATCATCCTCCTCACGTCCAAAATCTCCTTATATAGCTGCTGGAGTGGTGAAAATCGGATTTGGAAAGCTATCACATGCGAAGCGAAAGCTTTTTCGCAACCAAGTTCGGTGCCTCAAAAATCACAAATTTTCTCGCTCAACTTCCAAAGAAACATCGTCTCTTAGGACTTTTTTGGGTCCTCTACATAATAGATGGTTCAAATCTGTCATATGATCAAGGATGGTAGGCCACAACCGCCTGAAAAAGTCAATTTTCACAGATGTACGAAACCTTTCGCACACTTTTACTGTTGTGATCGGTGAGCCCCACAGAGGTATTTTCAAGGAAATCCACCCCGTCCATTACATTCAGAATGAAATTTCAGTGAAGAATGGGTAGTTTTAAATGTCCATTGATGCGGCCCAGAGAAGATATCACAGAAGGATCAGTTTTGAACGTTGCAAGGCAGTCCACTTGTGGTCCTTGTATCGCACACGTGTGCATGCATAAGCACAAAATATCAGCATGGGTTTGTAGTATGCGTGCCCCTCTTCACGGTGGATGGATCAGATCGGCCATATGGGGCATTTGTGGGGCCCACAGTCATCCACAAAAACTAGATTGCGTACGTGCTTCGCTGGCTGAAAATGGCAAGTACCATTTCTTTTTTGGAAGGCGGCCAGGCGCGGGTCAGCACCTACTGACCACGTATGTGTTGGCGGTGCACAGCATGCATGTCATGTTTAATGTACACACCATGCCATACAGGCCCCATTGTAATGTGTTTCAGAAATCCAATCTGCCCATCCCTTTTCTCAAACTATTTTAACCGTCCAAACCAAAGTTGAGGCAATTCCAGATATCAGGTGGGCCCCAAATTAAAGATTAATGGGTTAATATGTCCGTTGGGCCACTTTTCGAGATCTTCAATGGTTGAAATTTAATATGTACGGTTGATTTATGACCCTCATCACATGTATGAAGTTTCAAACTGATCGGATGGCGGGAACCATGTGATCTTGCATTCTAGACCAATTTCGGGCCTCTTTAACGTGAACGACTCGATTTTCTCGGATCCCTGACATATAAATCCTTCGATCTTAGTCCTTTGGAGTCCGTCCCTTACTTTGGTTACTTCGGAGCGTCAAATCCACACTTTTAGTATTCTTTTTAAGTTAACGCTCTTGATTTCATCCTGTAGTAAAAACACAATTAAAATATGACATTAAACATTATCATGTACATGAAATCAGGTAATAATCAGGGTCTGATATGTAATATTCGACCCTCATCAGCAGGCCCACCCCAATGTAAGATGTTGTCCCATCCTACAGCTTGGAGGAGAGGAATGATACCAAATGGAACAATGTGGTTAAGATCAACAGCTTTTTCAACAATAACCTTGTGCAAAAGCAAATCCCGTATATATGAAGGATCATTTTCGAGAGAACGAAGATGGTGTTGAGTTATTGGAACTGATCTAGAGGATGATGGACCACGAGCAATTTACCTTTTTCCTCTAGCATCCATTATCACAAAGGAATACAAAAGAGCAAGAAATCATTAGAAAACAGAGATGGGTTTTTCTAGATCAGCAAATGGAGAAGAAAAACCCTCAAAATCTCAATAAAGCTTGAAAACAAGTACTCTAATGATAATAAAGAAGAGAATAGAACTTAAATCTACTATTTTGACCAAAAGCATGCACTAACCTTGAAGATCAGGTCGGTGGGTTCAACTGGTCGAATGACGGGTCATTGGAGAGGAGGTTAAAAATGAGGAAGATGAGATTTTCTCCAATTTTAAAACAACCAACGCACTTCACGACCTGTCTTGGCTTTCCACGATCGGTCGTACCAGGACCGGTCGTGTACACCCACGACTGGTCGAGTACCGACAAAAATATGCATTTATTTATAAAAATTGAAATTTAAACACATAAATTCTCAAATATATTTACACTATGATATACAACTGCATGAATAATCAATTTTGTATGCACATACCAAGATCAAATCTTAATTTATTAAGCCTGTTTTTGTCAAGCGATTTAGTGAAAATGTCAGCAAGTTGAGTCTTGGTCAGAATGTATTCTAAAGATATTATTTTTTCTTCCACTAATTCATGAATATAATGATACCTAATATCAATGTGCTTGGTACGTGAATGCTGGATTGGATTTTTTGAAATATTTATAGCACTGGTATTGTCACAATATAAAACCATTGAATCCTGTGCTATTCTTTAATCACTTAACATACGTTTCATCCAAACAAGTTGAGTACACGTATTTCCAGCTGCAATGTATTCAACCTCAGCAGTGAAAAATGATATAGAACTTTGTTTCTTACTAAACCAAGAAACTAAACAATTTCTGATATAGAAATAACCACCACTGGTTGATTTCCTATCATCAATATTTTCAGTCCAATTAGCATCAGTGTACCCTGCTAATTGAATACTAGTATCATATGGATACCAGAGACCCATATAAACTGAACTTGCGACATATCGCATAATTCGCTTAACAACAGTTAAATAAGATTCTTTAGGAATAGATTGATATCTCGCGCAAATACCAACACTTAAAGCAATATCAGGTCTACTAGCAGTTAAATAAAGCAAACTGTCAATTATACTACGATATAATTTAGGATTAACATTTTTACCTGTAGAGTCCTTTGAGAGTCTTAGGGTTGCACTCATAGGAGTATCAAAAGTTTTACCCGTCTCAAATCCAAACTTTTTGATCAAGTTCAGAGCATATTTGGTCTGAGAAATAAAAATTCCATCAGGTTGTTATTTTACTTGCAACCCTAGGAAATAATTCATTTCCCCAACCATGCTCATTTCGAACTTAGATTTTATTAAATCTGTAAACTTAACAGTCATGTTAGCACAAGTTGATCCATAAATAATATCATCAACATATATTTGAACCATTAAGATATCATCGTTATGTTTTTTAACAAAAAGCGTCTTATCGACACTGCCCATTTGAAAGTTATGACTGAATAGGAACTTAGTCAATTTCTCGTACCATGCCCTGGGAGCTTGTTTTAGACCATAGAGAGCCTTTTTAAGATGGTATACATAATCAGTAAACTTAGGGTCTTCAAACCCTGTAGGTTTTTCAACATATACTTTTTCATGTAAATCACCATTCAAAAAGGCACTCTTTACATCCATTTGATAAATTTTAAACTTTCTATAGCAAGCAATGGATATAAAAAGTCTAATTGATTCAAGACGAGCAACTGGTGCAAACGTTTCATTGTAATCAATTCCTTCAATTTGAGTGTACCCTTGTATAACCAGTCTTGCCTTATTTCAAATAATATTACCAAGTTTATCAGACTTATCTTTAAAAATCCACTTTGTTTCAATAATATGTTTATCTTTAATTCTAGGAACAAGATACCAGACATCATTTTAAACAAATTGATTAAGTTCTTCCTGCATAGCAACTATCCAATTTTCATCAGAAAGAGCTTCCTTTATGATACTCGATTTTATCTGAGATTTGAAACATACATAATTACATATGTCTTCAAGTTGACTACGAGTGCGTACACCAGTGAGAGGGTTTCCAAGAATTTAAGAAGTTGGATGATCTTTAATAGTCCTCAATTCAGAATCAATTTGATTCGATGAAGTATCTTGTTTGTCAGTTAAAAGAACTTCATCATTATCTGAACTTGGGGCAGGTGTATTCAAGTGATCGTCTATGACCACATTTATAGACTCTTGAATAACACCAGTCCTTTTGTTCAATACACGATATGCACGACTATTTAAAAAGTATCCTAAAAAGATACCTTCATCACTCTTAGTGTCAAACTTTCTCAGATTTTCCCGATCATGTAGAATATAACACTTGCTACCAAAAACTCAAAAGTATTTAACAGTGGGCTTCTTATCAAACCATAATTCATACAACGTTTTATTATTAGGTTTACAAGTATAAACACGGTTAATAATATAGCAGGTGGTATTCACTGCTTCAGCCCAAAGATTTCTAGGGAGCTTCATACTATTTAACATTACATTCTCCATTTCTTGAAGCACTCTATTTTTTCTTTACACAATTTCATTTTGTTGTGGTGTTTTGGGCGCAGAGAATTCATGCGATATTCCCTGATCGCTACAGAATTTCTCAAAACTGCTATTTTCGAACTCAGATCCATGGTCACGACGGATCTTACATACTTGAGAACCTTTCTCAGTTTGAATTCGTTTGATAATCTTTTTCACTTCATCATGGGTTTCTGATTTGTCCCTTAAGAATGCTACCTAAGTAAATCTGGTATAATCATCCACTATTACCAAGATGTATTTTTTTCCACCACGACTCTCCGTTCTGGTTGGTCCAATAAGATCCATGTGGAGAAGCTCGAGTGGTCTTGATGTGGCATTGGAGTTTACCTTTTTGTGAGAGCTCCTAGTTTGTTTACCATACTAACATTCACCACATATTTTATCTACCTTTTGCAACTTAGGTAGACCTCTAATAAGTTCTCTTTTACTCAACTTGTATAAGTTACGGTAGTGCACATGTCCAAGGCATTTATGTCATAATTCTATTTCATTGGTACGGACCATGTAGCACGATTGATTAGATGAGCTACCATCACTTACAATATAATAGTTTTTAGAAGTTCTGCGACTAGTTAATATTACAGAACCCTTTTTGTTTATAATTTCACAACCTTGATTGGAAACTTTCACATTGTGGTCGTTATCGCATATTTGAGATATGCTCAATAGGTTGTGTTTTAATCCCTCAACATATAAAACATTCTTAAATAAAAGGAGGTTATAGAGTTGGACCGTACCTTGGCCAATAATCTTACAATTGCTACCATCACCAAATGTGACTGATCCATCAATCATATCTTTAAGATCGGTGATTAAAGCCTTGTCACCTATCATATGTCTGGAGCATCCACTATCCAAGTACCACTTTGAATGACTTGTTGCTTTGAAAGCAGTGTGGGCAACTAAGCAGACAACCTTAGGAACCCATTTCAAAACTGTTTTGGGTTTAGGAGTATAGTTAGTCTTCTTATATCTGTTGTTGTAAGAATAACCTATAGAGTTAGATTTTAAGAGCTCTTTGAGTAGATCAACTATCTTTTCCGCTAGTGGGTTTCAATTCTGATTTTTGAAGTTGACATAGCTGCTTTTAGGTTTTTGAAAAGGTTTTAAATTTTTAGAAAAACTTTGATAAGTACTTTTCTCTTTTGAGTTTGAGGACTCTCCTTACACAAACTTAGGAGGAGTATTCTCCTGTTTAGGAGGTATATTCTTATCATAACCCAACCTAAATCTGTCACCACATTTTATTGATCCGGATAATAGTTTTTCTAACTTTGGATCACCTTGGGCATATCTCCATGTGTCTTTCAAACTCAAAAGAGAAGATACTTCATTTTTAAGTTTCTCATTTTCAGATTTCAGATTTTCAATCAGGGAGGTTTTGAATTCTAAATCACATTTTGATTTTTCAAAATAATGTGAAATTTGAGATTTTTCTAAAACAAGTGATTCATAACATTCTTTGAGTTTAGAAAACTTTTCTTTTTAAAGTTTAAGTTTGACAATAATTTTACAACTTTCCATGTATAGGGCATTGTAAGCATCTTGAAGTTCATCTTCATTTTCACATTCACTATTCAGATTTTCCTCACTAGTTGAATCATCATGATCTGAAAAAGTGAACTTGGCTAGAGTCATAAGGGCTTTTACTTCATTGCCCGACTTGGTTTCAGAATCTTCTGATTCAGAAGAGGCTTCAGAATCAGATGATTCATCCCAAGTAGCCAACATACCCTTCTTTTTGGGTTTATCTTCTTTAGGATATTTATTTGCTAAATGCCCATATTCTTGATAGTTGTAACATTGACTATCTTTCAAAGACTTCCAAGATTTAGATTTATATTTAGATTTAGATATTTTCCTATCATTTGATTTTTGAAAATCTACCCTTTTCTTACTTTTGAAAATTTTATAAAACTTCTTTGCTAAAAGAGCCATATCATCTTCAGAATCAGAATTTTCTTCAGAAATACATTTAGAAGATTTTAAAGTGATAGATTTACCTTTAGGAGCTTTAAAGTTTAACTCATAGGTTTGTAAAGAACCAACTGGTTCTTCTACCCTCATATTATCCGTATCACAAAGTTCCTGAATCACGGTTACTTTAGAGTTAAATCGTTCAAGAAGAGAGCGTAGTATCTTTGCACACACTTTACTTTCTGGAATTTTATCACCGAGACCCCACATCAAGTTTACAATATCATTTAATCTTGTGTAAAAGTCCATAAACATTTCATTTTCCTCCATATGAATTTCTTCAAATTTGGTTGGGAGGAGTTGGACTTTAGATTTTTTTACATTTGTAGTACCCTCGTGTGTCATTTCTAATATATCTCATGCTTGCTTTGCAGTATCACATGATATGATTCTTTTGAACTTATCCAGTGATAGTGCATAAGTGATTGCATTTAGTGCTTTTGCATTGGCACTGCTCTCATTTTTCTGAAGGGTGGTCCAAGAGAAATAAGGAGTTACTCTCATTGATTTTGAATCATCGATTCCAGTTACTTCAGTGGTAGGAGGATTCCATTCAGTCACTGTGGCTTGCCAAAAACTCTCATCCATTGATTTGAGGAAGATCCTCATCTTGTCTTTTCAATAAGCATAGTTGGAGCCATCAAAGAGTGGAGGCCTAGTGACTGATAGGCTATCAAAATTTGACATCATTATATAGCTTAGATCATTAGCTCAAGAATTAAATCCAAATAAAAAGCAATAAGAGCGAGCTATTAGGCTCTGATACCACTTGAAATGGCCTAGCTATATGTCCTAGCGGGGGAGGGGGGAGGGTGAATAGGACTATGCCAAATTAAAAGAATTACAGCGGAATAAAACTAAGAGATAGCCAAATAGAAATAATTAAATTCTAAAAGTTGAAATAAAAGCAACCCCAATATACTAGTATTGAGAGGTTGATGCGTATTCAGTTCTAAGGAAAACCTTACACCATAAAAATCAAGGGTTTATGGCAGGACAACTTTATTTCTAGAACATCCTTTTTATCAAAAACTCAAACTAAAGAGGAATAAATAAATAGCAAGGAATTGAAATAAATTGTAGAAATTTAAATCTAAATTATTACAAAATTCCCCACTGTTCTTGAAATGAAAATTACAACATTCACATCCACACTTACATTCCACAATTATGAATAATAAAAGATAGAAAGAATAAATCACACATCCACAAAATACAAAGAGTTATAGTGTTTCGCTTATGTGTACACCAACTGTTATAAAACAGCCACACAAGTTGCTACTCCACTCCTAATATTCTCACACAGGGGATATTAGCATTTACTATCAAAATAGGTTTCACAGGTTCACCTAAAAACTTCACAATTGTGTCTTTTTGACTTGGGCTTACAAAACTAAAAAAAAAACCCCTCTGTCTGAGTTTTCTGGCTCTCCTCAAATAACCACACAATAAGATTTTTCTTGCTCAATCTCAAAATAAACCAAAAAGAAATGTAAATTACAATAAATGTAAAATACCTGGATTTCTCCTTTCGTAGTAGCCCGAAATAACCAATTGGAGTAGATGATTGAATGTAGAAGTTCAAAGTCCAATACTCACTTTAAAATGGTTCTAAGTTCTAATTGATTTTAAGTTAAACCAAATGGGCTAGCTGTATTTTATTTTGATTCAAAGAAGAAGGAATTACAGAATTTTCCTCTTTTCAAATCATATTAGAATGCAAATTAAATCAAATAACAATAAGCTAAACGAAGGAATATTAATTATGCACAAAAAAGCTTAAAATGAACACAAACTTATCTCAGAATGGATTCTTGATTTTACTTAAATTTCTATATGAAACTCTAAAATTCATGCTCAATTTATAGTAGCAGAAACCTCGTTTACGACTGGTCTTGAGGACACTACAACTGATCGTAGCAGAACATATTTTTGAATATTTGGGCGCGATCGGATAAAACCATTCTTAGACTAGTCGTATGTTGTCTACGACTGGTCGTAGGCCCTCTACAATTGGTCGAAAGACCCTCACGACCAGTCGAAGGTACCCAAAGTACATCGCTGGAGTTTGAATCGTAGATATATGACTGGTCGTAGGTCAGGTTGACACTGTTCACACGACCGGTCGAACAGTCTCCAGGACTGGTCGTAGTTTAACTAGAAATTTCTGAAAATTTGCAACAACTTACGACTAGTCTTAAAATATCTAGGACTAGTCGAGGTAATGCTAGGACTAGTCGAACAAGGTCTAGGACTAGTCTTAGAAAAGACTAAAATCATGTATAACAATATAGCTTGAATTATGTATTCAAAATGACCTACCCTAAGGTCAATCTAAGGTCTATTATACTTGGAGCATGAAGTATGAACATTGAACTTCATTCATTCAGCGAAGGGAGACCTATAAACCTTATCAAGCTTGCGCTCTCGCACTTGATGTAGCTTAGTCTTGAGATACGGAAAAGCTTGAACTCACACTTCATCTTGAGTTGCACTTTGAGACTTGAAGTGTACTTTAGTCTTGTAATCTTTATCAAAGTAGCTTTCAACATATACGCTTACAGATGTTGATAAAGTACATGGCTTGACTTGACTTGTAGTTGATCAATGTACTTGACTTGAAGCACTTGCGAAGTAGTGTCTTGAACACATATAAATCAACATACAAACGCAAGATAGAGATAAAGGTTTTGGCACCACAAAATTTGACAACCAAAGGAGCATGTGACTACTGCACTTACAGATTAGGCCTCTAGATTGCATGCCACACATGGCAAATTGTAATTGTGTGGGATGATTGAAACCAAGCATCCCTTGGGCTCCACCATTGATTGGCTCCTAACTGAATTTTGTTTTGATTGGACTATCTCAGCCATCAAAGGGCACACTGTCTTTGATTAGCCCCTAACTAATTGTACTATCTAAACTATTTAATAAATGGGCCTCTCCCTCCTTAATGTCAGTCCGTGGTTGTCTTTTAAAATTTACAAACATTCTGGGCCCATTTGGCCAACTGCATTAGGTGGGATTAAGGTGGATGAAATTGTAAAAGTTACAATAAATGCATGTGTAAGGTATTGTGTTTAGATTGGGTGTATCCCATGTTTCCTAATACCATGTTTGGAATATATGCAATTAAAAGTAAATCGCAAGATTTCCTTTCAAATTACACTTGGGTAAAGGAAATATTCATCATCTATGGGATACACCCAACTTCTAGATTTTTAAGTAAAATAATGGGAAAATTAGGACAGAGTAAATATAAAGATTAAAAAAATAGCAAAGGAACTAGCATAACACTATTTCTTATATTATTAAATATAAATATTTTTAAAAAATAACAAAGGAACTTGCTTAACACTATTTCTCATATTATTAAATATAAATATTAAAAAATAAATAAATAAATAAATAAAGGAACCGACTTGACACTATTTCTCATATTATTTCTTTTCTTTTCTTTTTTTGTTTCTTTTTTCTTTTTTCTTTTTTTAATTTTTTTTTAAATTTTTTTGTTTGGGTGACAATAGGGTGTCCCTGCCCCTTTAAGGTGAGACTATTTCTCATATTATTTCACTAAAATCATTGAAAATATTTTACTGTTTTTAATGGAAAGTCGCAAAATGTAAAAAAAAAAAAAAAAAAAAAAAAAAAAAAAAAAAAAAAAAAAAACTGATTTTCACTATTTTATTTTTAGTGAAAATAACATGTAATATCTATACTAGGCCAAGTAGCATAGGATTCATAGCATGTAAAGCTACATGCAACTTAAGCTCTTTTCATGAGTAAAGATGCGTGAAGGCCACACCACATAACGTTAGCTATTTAAGACATAATCATACAGTGGCACTACTGGATAAGATTAGGTTTTGGGAGAACTTCATTGAGGTGATGAATCATTTTGTGCATGGCTTCTAGGCACCTTTATAGTATTGCAGCATTGAATAGGGGGTTCCTACAATTTGTTATGAAAGAGTGGGGAGGGAAGCTGAAATAGAAATTTAGGAGGAAATAAGGAATTGGGGTAACTAAAGTTTACTAGGAAGCTGATGAGGGACTCTAATAAATAAATGAATAAATAAATAAACAAACTATATGAGAGCCAAGAGAAAAACCTGCTCTTTGGGATCACCCATTCATAGTCATTGGTCAATGAGATAAAACAAGGGCATCAAGCTTCCCTGTCTCCTTCGAATGAACAGTGAATGAAGACATCCCACAACCCAATGCAAGGACATCTCAAAATAATATCCAATGCCACTGAATTGTTATTGTAATTGAGCAATACATATTTTCTTATGTATCATTGATGAACCATGAAACACAAAAGATGGTTAGCACTCACAACATACAGACAATTCACACTTATATTTTCCAATACATGTTAGTTGTGAAGTGGGTGCCTGGTAGAGGCTTGTCAGGGTTGCTGGGAGGATTCTTAGTCGAATGACCTCTCATCATGAGCTAGTATCACCGTAATGCCCTTTCTTTAATAAAATTTCCAGATACCTTTCAAAAAAAAATTCCGTCGAGGAGTTCGGTGATTTGTGCTCCAATATTGATACAACCATGAACTCAAGGGATTTCACTACCCCACATAAGTGTGTATTAATATATTCTTTTTAAATTACAGAAGATTTTAAGAGTATGAACAACCATTAGCATGTATCTAAAATTATAGAAGATTAAAAAAAAAAATCTCATCCAGCCATTTCAACAAACAGATAGCATGCCATTTCATCAAACAATTAGTGTATATTAAATCTGAAAGACAGGAAAAGAGATAGAAATAAAAGAAGATATCAAACCTATGGAGAGGAGCTTCACGGCATGTGTTTCTTCAAGTAGAAGATTCACAGTTGCTACAATGGAGAGAGAGAGAGGAGGGCGTTCACGGCCTGTGTTTCTTCATAGCTGATGCATTAGAGAGAGGGAGGAGAATGAGAGAGATGGAGCAAGATTGGGAGGGAGAGAGAGGATTAGGGAAAGAAGAGCTTAGAGAATACTTTGATTAGGGAATGGAGAGAGAGAGAGAGAGAGAGAGAGAGAGAGAGAGAGAGAGAGAGAGAGAGAGTGAGTGAGTGAGTGAAATACCCTCTTTGGGCGCGTCTTTGTTTTGAGCGAACGCCCAAATTTGGGTCGGACGAACACAGACGGTCCAGATAAGGGCTCCATGTGGTTCACCATGATGTATTTGGTTAATCCATTCTAATAAATAATTTTAATAAATAATTTTATTTTACGACACCAAAATTCAATTATATTAAAGGCCTAAGTGGACCACACCATAAGAAGTAACTGTAATTTAATATCCATGTTTCCTACCGTGTGGTCCACTTAAGCGTTCGATCTAGCTGATTTTTTTCATCCTCTAACATAATATGTACAAATACATAGACATCTTAGATATAACATATAGTTTTTTAGGCCTCATAGAGCCCCTTACAACACCATTAATTATTAATGGTGTTTCAACTTTTTAGCTACGGATTAAAACCGTAGTAATTATAGCTAAGGTTTATATCCGTAGCAGAAAACTAACGTGGTCTGTATCCTTTGCCCCTTTTTTTGGTAGTGATGGTGAATTATAGCATATGCATTGATGATGGATGAGTAATTATTTATAGTACTTATGACATTGTTTATGTTAATCATGAAGTCGAAATGATCCTCATGGTAATTATGATGATATATATATATATACACATGATGAAAAAACATGCTAGTTGACCACCATGCTTGATATCCAAGTTATAATAATGCACGTATTGATTATCGTGATGATAATGTAGATAAGAAAACCATATTTTACTTGATGCGTGGCTAATGATAAATAAATGATGTTGGTGGACGTAAAGATAACCTTAAGCATGATAGATAACTAATGCCTAGGGTATGTATAATGACAGTGTTAGACAATGGCGATGATATTGATCATGGATATGAATTCCAATATGCTATGTACTCTATGTACATGATTGCATAAATATTATGAGGATAAATTTAATGATTGAATGATGTCTATGATAATGATGATGCATGTTAGAATTTGTGTACCATCATAACCTATACACCTATGTATGTGCATGTTATAGGAGCCCTGATGGCCATTTGTTAAGTATTCACAAGAGCTATAGGGCCTCAGTGTGTTATTGAAGACACTTAAATTTATGGACCCTCACATCACATTGGCTATTCTTGTGTTTAGGCCGATTATTATTTATATCTGAGGAATGGGTCTACTATCGATGAGCCAGGCCCAATATTGGCATGCGGATAGTGAGGTCTCTTCCACTTACCTAATTGTACACTTAGATGGGGAAGCAAGCTGGTGTTGAGTGTACTAGACCCCTGTGATGATCTCAAAGATATACGGTACTGATATATGGACTTATTGAGCAGGAGTTGTGTACTCATCATTTGACTCATTCATTTATTCATTCACTATCCACTCGGGCTGGTTGTGTGCAACCAAATCATTATGTGTACCTTCATAATGGTCACGATTTCAATGGGGCGCGTGACCAACCTGAGATCAGGAATTTACCACATTAAGTCTAGCTATCCAAATTTAGGTATGGGACTGGTTGGCATAGAAGTCCCTTGTGATACCATGTACTATCATCCTGACTACACACTCCATCTTTGTCAGTTCTTTTACATTACATACTACATTACATCCTCTGCATATGACATATTGTGATGCCTCGTCACTATGGTCACATGTGGTTGAGCACACGTGGGCATACGCTGATGTGGGCGGAGCCTAGCGAGCCTAGGCGAGCTACCAGCGGTTGGCAGGCTTCTGTGTTGGCAGACTACTGTGCACACAGTGAAGGCAGAACCTTGTCCCACATATTCTGGATTCGTCAGAATTTACATATTGCATTGCATCATCAACATATGACATTTGGTTTATTATGTCCTTGTACTTGAATGATTACACGCCAGCCTTCCATTGTCTTTCCATCGTGTGTCATATACTAGAAAATGAAATTTGATTATCTTGTTCATGATGATTAACTATTCTAATTGTTCATAGTTGCTTGTTGAGTGACATGCCTATTATTGATGTCATGTTCATGATAACTTGTATAGTTGTACGACATGCTTGATTGATAACTTACTCACCTATGATAACATGATTGGTTGAAAAAATGCCTATGGTTGTTTTAGATGTCTTTACGGGAGTGCCCTGATAAGACGTGTTTTACTCCCAGCACGCAGTAGACTCACATGTTATGGTTTGCTCATATGTTTGACTTACGCTTTTTTTAGGATGCATACAAGAGCTGTTGGAGTTTTCTATTGTTTCCTTCATTACTATTGAGCTGGTGCACAATATTATGTGTGACATGTCAAGCAAGTTCGTCTCTTCGATATGCGTTAATACCATGTAAAAAATGTGTAACCGCCTAAACGGATTAACCATTTTAAAAAAATTCACACTGAAAATCCTCCTTATAAGACCCCAGGATCGAAATTTGGCATATGGGTGTCGGGAACTAAGATTGGGATACTACAGAGGCTGTCAGCGCCGGATTCGACGATCGAAAATATTGTGAGCCTGATTTTCGAGTTTGGGGCATGACATGGTCAATCTGTTTTTACCCATAACAATTCACATATATCCTTATAGTTTATAGTTTGGATGCATGCATGCAAGGTGTGTGCTTGCTTGTTCTAGTTTACATAACACATGCGTATGCCTGCATGGGTTCAAACAAGCCTATTAGACACCACCAAATAAATTACTTTTTAACTTACGAAAAGCCATTAAGATAAACAACTTATGATACTTATGTAGCTTATCTTAGTTTCTACCTATATTTGGTAAACAAGATACTTATCAGCTTCTCCTCTCTTTTCATCTCTCCTAAAGCCTTTCTTCAGCAACTTATGAAAAATAGAAAAAGAAATTAACAAAATTGATTAAGTAATTTTAAGTAAAAAAGTTACTTATAACTAATTATAAATTAAACTTATCTGAAATAAGTCACTTATCTACTATTGTAAGTAGAAAAAGTAACTTATTTGGTGGCATCCAAACAAACCCTAAATTTTTTCTTTTCTTTTTTTCACTTAAGTTAGTTTGGTGAACATGATTGTAAAAGTTACCTTTTTTCACTTAAGGTAGTTTGGTGATCATGATTGCAAGAGTTACCTTTTTCACTTAAATTAGTTTGGTGAACATGATTGTAAAAGTAACTTATGTTCTTAAAGCTACTTTATTCATGTATTTTTTTATTTTATTTTTTTTAACGTTTTAACTTCTCTCTTACTCTTTCTTTCTCTCACAGTCCATGTTAAAGGAGGCCCCACATGATGGACTGTCCACATCCAAAACGACTGGGTATGATGACGACCCACTTCAAAGGTGGGGCCCACATGATGGACAATCCACATCAAAGGTAAGCTTCACATGATGGCAATGGGAAATGGACATTGGCATTGGACCCCACATGATGGATGGCCCACATCATGGTGGCCCCACACAATGGACAGTCCATATCAAAGTTTAGCCCTTAATGATGAATGAACCACATCTAAGGCTTGCTTCGTATGATGGGCAACCCACATTGGAGGTGGGGCCCACATGATGGACATTTCACACTAGAAGTGGGCTTCGCATGATGGGCAATTACTAATGATGGGCCCTACATAATTGGAGTGCACATAAAGGTAAGCTCCTAATGATGCATGGCACACATCCAAAGTGGGCCCTACATGATAGAAGGCCCACATCAAAGGAGGGGCCCGTTAATGCTTTGTTTTGTCAATAATGTGAGATAGGGTGTCTTGAGTCAGTTGAGCCTCCATTGGAAGACATTGAACACCAAAGACTCAAACACTTGAAGCATCAAGGCATGAAGACAGGTAAAAGTGAGGTGTCTTGGTAATCATAGCCCTAGACCCCTTTAATTCAAAAACAATCTACCGTGGATGACTTATTCCATATAGAAAAATCCTTAGTCACCAGGTGTGAGCTGGCTAAATCATATGTAAAGAGTGTGAAAAGAATGAAAACTAAAATGCATAAGTTCGATCAATCTTCAACCAATCGAGTAAACTTTCTATTAGTTTTAATCAATCGAAGGCCCTTCACTCAATCTATCGATCAAAAGCCCTTTCTCGATTGATCAAAGGTGTGTAAAATGTCTAGCAACATTTTTCCCATAAATCCAACTTAAGTTAGATCAATCGAAGTATCGCTCGATCGATCAATACTAGCCGTTATAGATCAGTTAAACCTTTTTCTCTATATAATTTGCAATCAGATCTTTTATCAAATGATGGCTTTAGGTGATTTAGAAGTATTGGTGTATTCTAAGCTTTCCCAATACTCTTAGGCTATCACTCAAAGAGAACCATACCTTATTCATTAAGATTAATCACTATAATGAGCATTACAAGATCTATTTGATGAAGAAGTATCTTACATTCTTTAATGTATAGACTCCACATTCATTAGTAAATCCTTGTCTAAAGATCCTTTAAAATGCCCATTTAGATGAATCCCCATTTGAAAATCAATTATCCATTAGTTGTAAGAGATTCCAACATCCTCCCATTACCTTGGTAGTTTCATTAGAGCATCAAGTATAACATATCAAATTCAAGAAAGTAGAAGAAGACTGGCTTCAAAGATTAGGGAAGCCTAAGAGAAGTGAATTCAAGAAGTGAAGATGTATCTCAAGAAATGCATATCAACGAGGCTCAATCCAACAAGTAAGGTTGTCATTATAAAATCCATATAATATTTCCTTATGTAGGATTGAGTATAGAGTTTGTGATCCAAACTTGAAAGGTTCTTGTGTTGGACCGTCATCGGGCATAGGTGCATACATGTTAGTCTTCATGGGAGCCTCCAGTGGGAGTAGACATATGTCATTGAATTAAGACCATAGTGGTTGCTTGTAACCCAATAGAAAACTAATTAACCCTCCACGGGAGCCACTAACATGGGTGAAAACGTGATCCACCAACATGGGTGTATACGTGTTCCACCAACATGGGTGCGTATGTGTAGGTTCTTGTGTAGGACCAAAGGTTTGTTGTAAACCTATTAAAAATTATTATAAAGGTTGGAGGTAAATCTATTGGAAACCTCTAAGATAATGAAATCTAGTACACTTGAGGAGAGTGCATCTACCAAGAGTGGAGTAGGCAATTAACTGAACCACTATATATCCTTATGTTTACGATTATGATTTGTACACATTTTTATTTATGCTTATGAGTTTAATTGGTTGAATTATATGAATGCTTGAATGGATTGTATGTTAAGCATCTAATTGATTACACATGCACATACAAGATATCTATCTTGTATATAGATTGGTGGCTGAACTTGTTGCATCATTTATAGTCTATGCAATTGGACCCAATTTGCTTGAAAGCTTAAGTGTTAATAGTTTTTAATTGATAAAAATTTTAAGTGGTCGTATTCATCCCTTCTAAGTCTTAGCCATAATTCTAAGCTCAGTAAGCTTCCACGTAATGTGGTGTCATGTTAGACAACCGACATAATTTCAATTGGTATTAAAGAGAATTGCACTTCAAAGACTTAACCATCTAGAGTAAGATCCGTAAGAGCTTTAGAATGATTTCTACCCATGAGGAGAGTGTCGTCAAGTAACCACCTTATTTTGATGGGTCTAACTACGCCTATTAGAAGGCTAGGATGAAGGTATTCTTGAGATTCATTAACCCTATTGTTTGGGCTATTGTCGAAAAAAGATGGATTGTGCTCATAAAATAATCGAACCCAACGGTTGACAACCCCAAGTGCAGGGCTGCGATGTAGTAATAACTCGGTGAGACCGAGGTCGTACCCACAAGGACTTTCAATTGTGTGATTGTTGGAATACTTTAGAATTAGGAATAAGATTAACTATTGGAATTTTCTTTGATGAGTAATTGTAAGAAAAACTATTAAGGATAAAACACTAGAGAGTTAAGGATCCACTTATAGCTATGTCTTAATGTTAATTAACTTAATTCAATTATATAAGTCCACTAAAACCGAAGTTATATTATATCCAACCAAATAATAGAGCGATTAAACCATCATTCATAAACTCAAAATAGATTTGAACTTTAATTAAATTGGTTCCCACATCATTCACCAAAGTATTGATTGTAGGGGAATTCAAAACATCTATCGTGCCTAGAGTCTATGATAGATCAATGGATTTTACATATCAATCCCTTGCAAAATAGACAAGAAATTACTCTCAGTGTTCTTAAGCATTCGATGTGCCCAAAGTCAATAATGGATCAATGTAAACTAAAGATATATCTTTATTCAAACCAAATATCAATGAATTTTTCAACATTCAAATCAAATACTTAAATAAAAGTAAACTAAGCATTAAGAATAACTACAAGCTTCACCTCTTAGCCCTATCTAAGAGATTAGGAAATTAAAGACATGATTAAACTTAAACTCTAAAAGAAAAACATAAAAAATAACTAGAACCGAGGGATTGGAGATGAGTGAGAACTCCATGGAGGTTCCCCAACTCTTTGCTCTATACATTCTACCCTAATTCGCATATGAGAAAGCATAAACATCCCCTTAAATATTAAAATTCGTAACCGACTCGGAACCAACATCAATTTATGTACTTTTATTATGCTTTGCCTGCTGTTGACAATAAGCTTCAATCGCACCAAACAAGGCCTTTGGTCGTATCGAGTTAACTCTTAGTTACAGCCAAATTTCCTTTATTTTCATTTAAAGTCTTTTTCTTCCTTAGATCGCACTAAAGGGACCTTCGTCTTCAATTACGGCCGAATTAACTTTAAAAATCATCATTTGTTGATGGACTTTTCTGTACACATTTAGTCGGATCAAACAGACCTTAGATCAGATTGAACAGTCTATTTATTCTGATATTGAACTTGTAATTCAACTGGTACTTTCGCTCTCCTTTACACTTGGTTTTCTTGGATCTTTGGCACTTGAATTCTTCATTAATCACCTTTAAATATCCAAATGTTCTTGTGGTCATTCTTTGAGCATTACTTATTCTCTTTAAACTTTTTTTCATCTTACCTCTCTAAATTACCTCACGTAGGAAAACATACGTACTTGAATCAATTAAGCACATATATGCTTATAAAACCAATGTATAACAAGGGAGAAATTTATAAAACCAATGTATAACAAGGGAGAAATATACAATATTTCACATTCAACACACTCCCGATCATCATTTTGCTAGTCTCGAGCAAAACAAGTGAAACATTAATCTTCAATATCTAAATTTCAAACCTTTTTCAGAAAACAACATTATTTGTAACTGTTATACATAAGTATGAATCAAAGATACAAGGATGAAATATGTCAGTCTAGAACCTAATATCACTAGTAAACCATTAAACTAAGTTCCCTTTCATTAATTAATAAGCAGAGTATATTCAAATATCAAGTTCGCAGTGTGGTTAGTGAATTTCTAGCTTATACTCCATTAATAGTTAAACTTTTCTCCATAATGCGAACTATGATGATTTCTTCAAAGTGGACAAGTCAACACAAGTAATTGATTCCGAACGCATCTCCTTTTCACTTATTTTTTTTAGCTTTTTTTATTTTTTTCATCAGCGGCTTTCACAATATCATCATTTCATTCTTTCTTCATTGTTTTCTCATTTAGGCACATGCAATAGGTAGCCATTTTTTATTATTATTTTCTTTCTTTTTATTAGTTCTTTTTTTCTTCTTTTCATATCAAGGTAGATAATGATCTCCAGACTTGGTTCCTAACACTTTTAAGTAATCACCAAGTTAAATATATAAGAATTCAAGTTAACTTTACAGAATCTTAGTTAGATGTGAATTGTGAACTAGGCTCAATTGATGTTTAAATTTTCTATTAACTAATTAATTCATTAAAAGAACTTTATTCAAAAATCTACTAATCAACTATACTCTAAACTTTTAAAAAATTACTTCATATCTTATCATCATGCACTCAAATATCTTCAAATATACAAAATATCAATTTTTAAAAAGAGTTTTGAAACTAAAAATTAAAAATTTTGAAAAAATAATTTCTAAAAAAATAAGAAAATACTGATTAGTTCAATCTAATCTCACCCCTAACCTAAAATCTAATTTGTCCTTAATGTGAAAGATACGCAATACATCATAACATGAGACAACGAAAATAAAAGAGGAATGAGTGAGAGAGAGTACATGAGGAAGATCAATAGAATGGCATGACTTCTTCACTATCTAAAGGGATTAGTAGTAAAACAAACATAAACTATTCTAACCCAATCCTAAGAAAGTAATAAATAGATGGATGGACCTCCATTAGGCTAGAAGGTTAATCCTAATAAACAAATCATTCAGAGGGATGGACATATCCTTTGAATCAAATTTGTCAGCAAATGATTTAAGGAGATGATCGTTCAACTTGAAAATGTTACCGTTCATTGATTTTTTCTATCTCAACATCCCCATGAGGATAAACCATTTTGATTTAAAGGGACTGGTCCAACGAGATCTCAATTTACTAGGAAAGAGATGAAATCTCGAGTTATACAAAAGGACTTTCTGATTTAGTTCAAAACTTTTTCGAAGAATGATCCTGACATAGAACACTTCATCCTATCCTTGTATATCGAGAGTTCTCATAATAATCATTTTGGATTTCATCAAGTTCATTCAATTACAACTTGCGTAACGAGTTAGCCTTGTCAAGATTAAAGTTGAAATTCTTTATATCCCAATACGCTTTATGTTCCAACTCTATAGGAAATTGGCAAGCTTTCCCATAGACAAGTCTAAAAGGTGACATACCAATAGGAGTTTTGTATGTTGTACGATAGACCACAATGCATAGATCAGTCGAAGTGACCAATCCTTGCGATCCAGGTTAACCATTTTCTGAAGAATTTATTTAATCTCCCTATTTAATATCTCAGCTTAACAGCTCGTCTAAGGATGATAAGGAGTTCTTACTTTATGAAAAGTATCATATTTCTTCATTAATGCTTTGAGTGGTCTATTGCAAAAGTGAGATCCTCCATCATTATAATGACTTGAGGTGTTCCAAACTGGGACAGGATATTTTCTTTTAAAAAATTAATGACCATGCGATGGTCATTATTCCGGCATGAAATTGCCTCGACCCACTTGAAGACAATTAACAATGAGTATAATGTAAATATTTATAAAGGATTGGGGGAATGGTCCCATGAAATCGATGCCCCGACAGTTAAATGCTTCAATGATGAGAATAGGGTTTGGTGGCATCATATTTCTATGGGTTAAACCTCCTAATTTCTGACAATTCTCACACGCTTTGTAAAGTTCATGTGTATCTTTGAACGTAGTGGGCCAATAAAAGCCACACTACATAATTTTTATTGTGGTCTTCTTAGCCAAAGAGTGGCCACTATATGCTTAAGAATGGCAAAAGGATATGAAATTTTGTTGTTCATTATCAGGAACACATCTCCTAATGATTTGATATGTGCAATATTTAAAAATATATGGATCATCCCAAAAGAACTTGCATACCTCGACAAAGAATTTCTTCTTATTTTGCATAATTCGGTGAGTAGAAATTGCAACTGTGGTAAGATAATTAGGAATATCAGCATACCAAGGTAATTAGGAGGCTTTAAAAAGTTATTTATTAAGGAACATGTCATTGATAGGTGTCGTCTCCATAGATTCAGATAGAACAAGCCGAGAGAGATGGTCAACCACTACGTTCTTTACTCCTTTCTTATCTCATATTTCTAAGTCGAACTCTTTAAGTAGAAGGATTCATCTTAACAAATAGAGCTTCACATCCTTCTTAGAAAGAAGGTACTTCAGCACCGCATGGACAATGAATATAATGATATTAGATCCTATCAAGTAGGACCTAAACTTGTACGAAGAGAACACGACGGCAAAGAGTTCCTTTTTTGTAGTGGAATAATATACCTGGGCAGGGTTTAGAGTTTTATTCGCATAGTAGATAACATATGGCTTCCTCTCTTTTCTCTGACCCGACATCACCCTAATTACATAGTCGCTTGCATCGCACATGATTTCAAAAGATAAACTCCAATCGGTTGGTTGCATGATGGGAGCGCTAGTCAACATACCTTTGAGCTTGGTGAGAGCTTTTTGGCATTCCTCGATCTACTCAAAGGAGGTTTCCTTTTGAAGAAGGTTGCACAAAGGACTAGAGATGAGACTGAAGTCCTTTATGAACCTTCGATAAAATTTGGCGTGTCCTAAGAAGGATCACATGTCGCGTATGCTCTTGGGTGGAGGTAGGTTAGAGATTAAGTCAATTTTGTTTTTGTCTATCTCAATTCCATTGGATGATATAATGTGTCCAAGGATTATTCCCTTTTAAACCATGAAATGACATTTTTCCCAATTCAGTACAAGGTTCTTTTGTTGACATCTCTTCAGCACTAATTTTAAATGCTCAAGTCACTCGCTGAAGGATGAATCAAAGATAGAGAAGTCATCCATCAAGACCTCTAAAATTTACCCCACTCTGTGAGAAAAAATACTCAACATGCATCGCTAAAATGTGATGAGAGCATTACATAGTCCGAATGACTTCCTTTGGTATACGAAAGTGCCAAAAGGACATGTAAATGCAGCCTTTTGTTGATCTTCAAGGGCTATCTCTATATGTTTGTAACCCGAATACCTGTCAAGGAAGCAGTAATAGGAATGACCCACTAACCTTTCTAAGATCTTATCAACAAAAGGCAAAGGAAAGTGGTCCTTCTTTGTGATGGCATTCAATTTTTGGTAGTCAATGCACATTCTCCAACTAGTAGTGACTCTAGTTAGCATGAATTCATTATCAGCACTGGCTACGATGGTGATCCCGGACTTCTTGGGTACCACCTAAGTTGGACTCACCCATTGGCTATCGAATATTAGGTATATGATACCCACATCTAATAACTTTAACACCTCAGCTTTAACAATTTCTTTCATGTTTGGATTTAACCAATGTTGTGCTTGTCTAGATGTTTTCGCATTATCATCGAGGTGAATGCAATGAGTACAAATTAAAGGATCGATTCCCTTGAGGTCCGCAATCATCCATCCAATGGCTTCTTTATTTTCTTTAAGAGTAAAAATGAGCATACTCTCTTGTTCTTCATCCAACTAGAAAGAAATCACCACCGAATGTGTTTCATCTTGACCTAAATAGGCATATTTAATATCAACAAGTAATTATTTTAAGTCAAGATTTGGTGCCTTGACACAAGATGGTAGAGGCTTTACATTAGTTTGAGGCAATCTTTCAAATTCAGGCTTCCACCGATTAGTTTCAAGTATTAATGCAGCATCAAGCAAGGCATCTATCTCCCTAATAATGTCATCAACTAAATCAGTGGAGTATACCAAGCACATCTCTAGAGTGTCAGAGCATAAAGTCAAAAGTGACTTATTGTAACACCCTGTACTTTTCAGTACTCGGGTGTTATCATTTAAATCAAATCTAGCATGAATGCACGATAAAACATATGTTACCTATAACTTACACCACGTATGATTACTCATGATCCACCCTTGAATGACCCCTTACGTCTCAACGTAGGATTACATCGACACTAACTGGCCAACCCACGATCCAAATCCAACCGTTGAGGCATGGGATATCGCACCTAAGTACTTCGAGATTAGCCTATTAATTCAACCGTGCAATAATCTAATCATCAAGGATAGTTTCTATCCACCGATCAAATCGTCCATTAGTCAATATTAAGATGGAACATCACATTTTTAAAGAAATTTATTTCTAAGATCTCAATCATTTTGATAGACAAGTCAAACAACCAATCATTAATATCGAACTTTTAAAACTATTCTAGATTAGGTTTGGAAACTCCCTAACCATCAATTTAAAAAAAAAAAAAAAAATTAACAAATTTATACAGGCATAGCCATAATTTCCATAATAAATCATAATAAAATTCATAATCATGAAATGTACCCCATTTATATAATAAAAATACTAAGACTTAAGGTACCTACCACGAAGTGTAGGTCCCACATGTTAAATATACGGGTAAATAATAATAATAAAGTAAAATAATTTATAACCAAGTAACAAGATTCTACACTAATTTGATAATATACTACATTGAGGAATTCATAGAAAAAAATACACATATGATCCCCTTAGGGCTTTTTCACCGTCAATTCTCAGATTTTAACCGATCCAACCGTCGGATCGACGATAATTGGTAGTTAACGGCCATATTTCAGTTAGCATGGCCCACCTGATCTATAGATCTACTCCATACATGAACTTGGACCCCAATGTGACTAGAAAGAGGCACTGAGTGGTATGGATCTCTCAACACACCAATGTGGATCCCACACTCACAGTGTGAGTGTGCACCAACGAACGCACACACACGGCACACCAGTTCTAAGAACCGATCAACCGAGTGCTAACCCGATAGCTATTTGAAAAAGGAGGAATTTCCTTCCCTTTTCCTTTTTTCGCCAGCAAACGGACAACCGTTCGTAGTGATGATCTGTGGCCCACCATCATAGACCCCATGATGGATCTGAACCGTTCATCTTATCCATACGATGGTTCCAAACAAACCCCAAGTGGTTGTAGTTGTTGGTGCGCATCTATGTGCACACGACTAACATCGCGAGGTGAGTAATGCACTTGGCTGGTTTTTTTAAAAAATGGAAACTGTCAGCGCCTCGTTGGCGATCTGCGACAACTTGTCTTGTTCGAGTGCAGCCCTCCACATCAGCAAATCTCTGCCCTTCAAAGTAGGGCTTCCTCAACTATTGCTTGAGATCTTTCACCACCGTCACACGTCAAACCTAATCCCATTAAGAAAAATCATTAATCATTATCCATTTGGAGGGTCCCACAGTGATCATGGGACCTATCCACACCATCCATGTGCCTCAAATCGATGGATGGACCACCTGATCAAAATCCGCCATTATTATGCCATCATCTTCTTTGTTTGATTAGAAAACCCATCAGTAGGTGGTGGGGTCCATCTGTTGATCTTAAACATCCAATGTGCAGCCCTTGATGCCAGAGGGGCATCCCTGACCATTGTTTGGGCTCGTGTCAGTGGATCCAAGGGAAATCAATAATGGACACGAGTTCTACTTCGAGTTTAAGTTGCAACCTGCGAGTAATCCTATGATTAGTAGCTGATATTTTTGGATTATTAGGGCCTATAAGAAGCTCCCTTTTAGGGCAACCAACGTCCAAAAAAATGAGAAGAAGAAAGAAAACAAGAAAGAGAGTGTGAGGTGTTACCGCTACTTCACCGGGTCGCGGACTCAGTCGAGAACGATTGAGTGGGTCCTCCATCTATCCAGAGAGTAGAAGGAAAGAGGGAATGAGGGAAAGAAAAGAATAGAGAGAGAGAGAGAGTGAGAGAGAGCATGTTTATCTGCCTCACCAACTCAACTCGAATCGAGTTGGCCGGGCTTTGAGATGAGTCGGTGTGGATCGGCGAGTTTGGGCTGTGGCCAGACTCTTTGTTGGCCGATTCAGGAAGGAGAAATGGAAGACGATCAAAAAGGAAAGTAGGAAAAGAGGAAGAGGGGAGAGTAGAAAGAAGGAGAAGAAAGGAAGAGAAGACTGAAGTCGAGCAGCTCTACACTGAGTTATCTTAATTTAAGCCAAGTTAGGGCCTGGTCTATACAGACCTTACTGGCCGAAATGAAGAGAAAAGAAAGGAGAAATAAGAAAAGAAAAGGAAGGAAGGAAATCAAATTGAAAAATAAAAATATTGAATGAGTCACTGAGTCAACTCTTTTCCTTGTTAAACGACAAACTCTAGTGCCATTGCTGGCTTACTGAGTTCGGGGGAGAGAGAAGGAAATGGGAAAGAAAGGAAGGTGAGAGAGAGAGAGAGAGAGAGAGAGAGAAGGAGAAGAAAGGAGGAGAAAGAGGAGGACGCGAGTTGTTGACTCGAATCACTCGAGTCACGGGTCGGGTCTGATGTGTTTGCACCAAGTCCAGAGGGTGTTGGGCTCGCATGAGGAAGAAGAGAAGAAGAAGGGAAAATGATTAAATGAGAAGGAGAAAGAGAAAGGGAGAAGATAGAAACTAGGAAGAATAGTGAGTCGAGTTGGCTCAACTGAGTCAACAAGGTGAATCGAGTCTCAAATCTCTTTCGTTAATTCCATTAGCATTACATTATTAAAATTTATTATTGTCTTGTTATTATTAAAGTATTAGCTAAGGATTAGTGTAATAATGTTTTTAAAATAATATCCTTATCATTATTATTTTCATTATGGGTTATCATTATCATTGTTAATATGATTTTTAACATTAGTTCTGATTTAGACTGTTAGTTATACTATAATAATATTAGGTATTATTGGTATATTAATATCAACTCATGAAATATCGTTATTAATATTACCATCAATACTTTTAAGATGAATATTATTCATTGCACAAGAATTAGGATTCGAGTCCTAAAATCTAAGCTTAAAATTAACTTACATGATCTAAACCCTAAGCCTTGATCCTAATCATGTGAGTTTAATAATATTGAAATCTAACCCCTCAAAATATTCTAATTTTTTTAGATCTTCACAACTAAGGCATTTACGATTAACCCTAACATCATCGGGAGACGCTCCAACTCTTGAAAGGTGAGGATCACCCTTCAAGCTTTTCCTACATCATAATAGTCAGCTTAGTTTAATTAATTTGTGGATTACTTAATATAGTGCAATATGAAAATATTGATTAATGTTAGTTTCATTTGAGTAATCTTTTATAAATGCAACGGGTTTAGATTTAAATTTAAGTAATTTAACATGCTATAAATCTCTAATATCTATAATCTAATTTAAGATGCACACTTTATATGTGTAAATGTTAGTGACGTTGTACGTGACTTATTTTACCATTTGCGATTACTTAATGGCGTATTTAGAGTTCCTCGAATTGGTGGCCACTTGTGTAATGAATTAAATAAAATTATGGTGGACTTACCATCTTATGGACTATTTATTGCCTAAGTGGCTTTTGTTATTTACCTTTGTGGCTTGTATTTGCCCTAGTAGCTCTAATTGGTTAATTATCATTTTTTCGGACTTGATAGGCTATTTGCCTTTGCAGCTTTAATGAATTATTATTAAAGAATCCTTCGATGATAAGTCCCACTTGTAGAACTATAATTGGCCACTAATTGAGTAGGTTACCTTCAAATACCCCATTTGTTAATCTCATGAGCCAGGGATGTTGGAATGGGACACTATGCCTAAGCTGTCAGCCTAAGCTGAGTAACAACCCCCCCCCCCCCCCCCCCCCCTTCTCATAGTGACCTTTAAGCTTTCCTAAATTGACTATTTGAAACTGGGTTAATAATGGTTGGGCTAATCATCCATTTTCATGGCACAAGGCATTTCCAGGTAGTTAATCTACCGCGAGTGGTCTACATGACCTTTTCCATGTAGTTCATCTACCACTGGCGGTGTATATGACCTTTTCCAGGTAGTTCATCTACCGCGGGTGGTCTAAATGGCCTTTTGTAGGTAGTTCATCTACAGTGGGTGGTCTACATGCCTTTTCCAGGTAGTTCATCTACCGCGGGCCGTCTACATGGCCTTTTTCAGGTAGTTAATCTACCATGGGTGGTTTATGTGGTCTTTTCTAGGTGGCTGGTTCTCCTTGGGTGTACCTTTAAGTACTTTTCCGGGTGGCTAGTTCACCTTGGGTGACTTTTTACTAGTTGGATGTGCATCCCCAGGTACATGAGCATGTGCATGCATCCATGAATTAAAATAAGATTATCTTGTGTGATTTGTTTAATGAATGCATATCTGATGAACCTTATATGATTTCCATGATAATCTTTGTACAATAATTATTTTACACTGCCTTTGTTAACTATGCTTAATTATCTTGGTGATATGATAAATCTTGAGGGGTATACCTCACTGCGATAGCCATTGACGCTATCGAACAGTATTTAGTGTGCAGGAGACACAAATGACGTGTATGATGGTGTTCATGTGGAATGGGAAGAGCCAGATGATCTTGTAACTCTCCATCCTAGATTTTATTTGTATCTAATTTATACTGTCATGTTGAAAAAAGTTAAGACATTGGTTTGTATAAGTTTTCGAGTAACCGCTTGAAATATTTAGTTTTGTATATTTGGACTCCCTCTTATACTTGATTCACTTCTGTCCTGCATGTTTATTAACTCTAATAAAAAGGAAAAAAAAATGTATGTGAAATTTGGGTGTTTTCAAAGGTTAACGCTAGGGTTTTTGGAACACGAGTAGTGTACTCGGGTTTCGGGAACTGGGGTGTTAAACTTATTTTCCACGAATGTGTCAATCAAATTTATTTCATGGAGATCATCACCATCCTTTGGTTTTTTACACATGTTAAACATGTTTAGCTCAAGTGTCATGTTCCCGAAGGATAATTTCATAATCTCATTCCTACAATTAATTATGGTGTTTGATGTGGCTCAGAATGGTCAACCAAGGATGACAGGAATTTTTGTGCTAGCATCAATGACGGGCTATATATCCAAAATAATAAAATCTATTGGGTAGTAGAATTTATCGACTTGGACTAGCACATCCTGTATCATCCCTCTCCGTATACGAATCAAAAGATCAACAAGTTAAAGTGTGGTCTTGGTGGGTTTTCGCCCCCAAATCAAGTAGTGCATGTTCAATCTAGTTATCCCCAATCACACAAGAGATGGTTGGGCTACTGGGATCTTTGTATTTTTGGGGCACATGTTACTTGATGATGGCACTCACTTTCTCTATAAAAAATATTTTTTCTAAATATTGTGTCAACTCTTGGCCCTACATAAATCTTTCAGGAACTTGTCATAAGACGATATTTGTTTTATGGCATCCAATAAAGGGATGTCGATTTTCACCTATTTTAGAACATCCAAGATATCCCGAGTGTTTGACAGATATTTTGGTGAGATCAACCTTTGTAGAAATGAAGCGACCGACTTGTATTATTTTTCCAGTTCTTTCTCATGTATAATGGTGCTAGACCCATCATTCATCTCAAATTCTTCTGAGTCCTTAGGCTTCTCAACCCTTATCGGGGAGTTCTTATCAATTATTTTTCCGCTTCTAAGAGTGGTGATAGACTTTACTTTCTCCATATGGTGGTTCGAAGAGCTTGGGTCATTTATTTCGTGTTGTGGTTTTGGGTTAGGTAGAAGTTGGGCTAGAAGAGTCTCTTTCTCCATAACAGTAGGTTGTAACTCAATTCTTTGAATGGACTATGCAAACACTCCTAATGATGCTTTAATATCCTAGAATGCTTGTAAGGAATTTTGATTGAACTGCTCTTAATTCTAGATAAATTTATGAATCATATCCTCTTAGGGTCTTTTCTGATTTAATAATGGATTGAAGACTGAAGGAAGTGTCCCTTGAGAATTTATCTGTGTTCGCCATTTACCCATTCGTCCAACTAAAGTTTCGGTGATTATGCCAGCTAGAATTATACATGTTTGAGATGGGAGCATTGAACAACCTTTGATAATTATTCACAACATTGGATTGCTCATGTAACAACTCTTGAAATGTAGAAATTGTGTGACACTCCTATGTCAAGTGTATACTGCTAACATAAATACCACAAACAAATTTAACGGTCTCATTAGGTTTAACTGTTTCTACTCTTTTCAGATCCATGGCCTCAACCTTTCTTGTGATATTAGCCACCCTGGCATTAACATCGTCCTCCTCCCTTAAGATGTACATTCATCCATTCTCCTTGGATTGAGTTGATTTGGGGTTTGTGGGCTTAGATGCAGTATCCCATAACTGCACATTTTTAGCAAATATATCAAAATAATCCCATGCATCATCGAGATCTTTATTCATAAATTCCACATTGCACATCATCTCTATGAATTGAAGCATAAACGAAGTCACTCCATCATATAAAAAACTTATGACCCACCAAATTTCCTAGCCATAATGCCAGCAAGAATTTAGAAGATCTTAAATCTTTCTCAGCACTGGAAGATGGTTTCTTCCTCTTTTGCGAAAAAATCATGTTTGCCCTCCTCACAGTGTTGGTTTTATGATTTGGAAAGAATTTTATAAGGAACCCTTGGATCATCTCAACCCATGTCCTGATCGATCTTGGTCTCAAGGAGTGAAGTTATGACTTGGCTTTCTCCTTTAAAGAGAAAGGGAACAACTTTAACCTTATTGTGTCATCAAACACGTTGTGGAAGTATAGAGTTGCTACAATCTCATTGAAATCTTTGAGGTATAGATATGGACTCTCAAAATCTAGTCTATGAAACTTCGAGAGTAGTTGGATCTCTTCCAGCTTGAAATTCACACTTTCAGTTGTCACGCCCCAAACTCGATAATCTGACTCACAAGGAACCTGATGGCTAGTTCTGGCCACAACAGCCTCCATAATATCCCATTCTCAGCTCCTGAGGTAGGTTCCGATCCTAGGATCCTACAAGGAGGATTTTCATTACAATATAATCATTTCCAATATGAGCATACCCAATATCACAGCAAGTATATTTGAGAATAATAAGGCACACTTCAAAAAATCCACTAAGAATTTAAACTTTTACAAGCTTTCATAAGGTCCAAAAGGACATACATAAGATAATAGAAAAGTAGAGAAAAGTCAGCAACACTGGAGTCCTCAAGCTCAACTGTAGTCCAAGCTCTACCCCTATAATGCCTGCCTAGAATCTCCTGCACGCATCAATCGTGCATAAGCTTATAGAAGCTTAGAGGGTGGTGAAAGTGTGTGACAATGGTGCACAAAAGAATAGAAGGAAGTACAGGAAGAGAAACATGCTTAATGACAATATCATTAGCCTTACCAAGGCTTATCATGAATACAATGCAATGAGTATTAGGCGTCATACCAAATCAATGCATGAAGGGCTTATGCAACCGATATGAATGCGATGCAAAGTAATGTTAGTGCTCATAACCAATCTACATATCAAGTACATTACCAATTATAAGGAAATCACCGGGGCCCATTAGACTGCAGAATGACCGCCACTCTACAGACCCATGCAGTCAAACGACGTAAGAGACCTCACTACCCTCTGTGGACAACCAATCACTAACAAGGCTCGATGGCAACAGACTCATTTCACGAGCTGGTCAGACTCACCCTAGTAATGCCCTCCCTCACAGGCGGATAAGGCCACATCCCTACCCAACCGACTACAGAATAGTGAGAGTCACGGCCTAACGGTATAAGGCCCTCATGTACTCATAGTTTTCACTCGCACACGGTGTTGGGAAAAATCCTTGGTACCATGGAAGTTTTGAGAATTTCACCCATGGGCATCCTATGCACTCGGTATGCTTAAGTATCATTTCCAGTGTCCACATATCCAACCATCTATGGATATAAATGTGGAGGCGAGACCCTGATAAAGCAAGGGCGATATCATCATGAAATGTGATGCCAATGCATGAGTCATATATACAGATCATGCACTAGTTGTAGGCACCCAATGTGCACAAGGGGAGAAACTCCATCCCTCAATGACCACCATATAATGCAACCAATTCACACAGATGATGCATATGGGTCATAATAATGTAAATGTGTTACCTGTAGAATATGTAATCCTTCCCAAGGAGGGTCAAGTTCTAGGTACATGACAAGTCCTCTAAGGAGAAGTGAAGTCTTCTAGTGGGGGCCCAATACTTTGGGGTGACCCACAAGCTAAGAGAGTCATAAAGTCTTAATGGAGGAAACGGTCCTAGCCATGTCCAAGGTGGGCCTTCAACCACCTATAAGGGCTCTATGGGTCTACCTTAAGGCCACCAAGGAGGACATTCAACCTCAACTAGGTCCTAAAAGGTAGCTCGCTACGCATAAAAAGTAAGGTCCAAGGCCCAAGAAATCCATGGCCTAATGGGTTATACACAAAGCCCAACTTATAAGAAATATGGTGGGCCCCCAAGTAAGGTTTGGGCGTAACCATAAAGGTCATAACCCACATATTATGGTGGGCCTCATGGGCAGCCTAGTAATTCAACCATGTGGGAAATTTCACCCTTGATACAAGTGAGTTGGGTCTCACTTCTTAACCCAAGCACAGGGTTAATTTGGTGGGCATCCAAGGGCCCATCTACTTGTATATTACAACCCATAAACCCATCACAATAGGTGGAAGAGTATAGGCCCAAAGGTCAATGGGCTACTTAGAAGGTTCAGTCCAAAAGACCTAAGGAACTTAACAATCAACTATAAACAATGATCCAATAAAAACCCAACTCGGGTGGGCCTCAAATGAGTACTAATTACACCCAAAAATAATGAAGGAAAAAAGTAAGATAATTAATATAACACCCTGAAAATCGGGGGTCGTGTATAAACTCAACTCCCGAGTTTCAAACCGTCACTTATGCAACAAAAATGATTATGATTCAATGTTGTCTGAGTTAAAGCATTCACATGAGTAAAAGTATACCAAAACTGCAATTCATACTCCAGATCCAGTGATAAAAGCAAGCGGAAGACTAAAGAATATATATATCACTGTATGGAAAACAAAGTTGATCTCAACTGTCTCCAAAGTATGAATACATCTCTGAGTCTCATATACATGTAAATAAACAGAAATCAAATGTCCAAAAAGAGTCCCACTGAGAAGTCCCGTCAATTCAGGCCACCTAAGCAAAGCCGTCGTGGTACTGCATATATGAGAACTCGTCCTGGTCCTCATCATAATCCGGCTCTGCCTCCTAAATCGCTGCCTCACCTGCATTTAAGACAGGGTCGGTGGGTGTTGCAAACACCATCCCGTAACGTGGGAGTGAGTAGCTAACTCAGTGGAATAATAGAGCAAGGATTAGCATGTTCTCAAATCAATCATGCGATAATAGTAAAGCAGTAAATCAAACATTCCTAATACTGTTGTTAATGCAATATGACATGACATGATGGATGCCCTCACCGACATTCTCCCTCATACGGCACCATCTGCGTCCTCGGCATGCTTGCGTACCGCTCAGTGCTCCACATCTTCCAGGCACATGCAATGTGATGGTGATATGATTACCGAGTTATTATTAGTCTATTCAAACAGCAGGATTGGGAAACTAAGGTACTTCCCTTATATCAATCCCAACACAGATCCTGTCTAGGGTCGTCACTCCTAGTAATCTCATACGATGTATATTTTATAGGTCGCTGCAAGGGCTACCAGGGCTGTCGCTCGCACTCGTTGCACCGTTCCCCCATCACCTTATCAATACAGACCTACTGTACTCTCACTGCTACGGAAGGGTTGTCGCCTCCTGTAGACTCAGAATACGCTCGTGGTAACTACAAAGGACTCGTCGCCTGATCAGTGTAGGCCGACAGTAAGAATATAGTGTCCCATGCCACCATAATCTGCTCACGAGTCATAGGTGCTCACTGATCACTACGGGGAGGTTTGTGGCCCTAGTGTAGGCCGACAGCTCGACCATGGTGTCCCATACCACCATGCCCGGCTCACGAGTCTTTATGGATTAAGGTACCATGGTTGACAGGGTTTACAATGGTAAGTTCAGTACCCTAGGTTCAAGCAGTTATGACTCATATAGGGTGAATATATAATGGCCAGTCGGGTTACTTGACGGGCTCGACTAGCATGAGCGCATCTTAAGTCGAACGACATGAAGTGTTTAAAACACCTCGTGTGGCCTAACCACTGCCACCAACTCCAAAACACGGCTCGCGTTCATCGACGCGTCGTTCGTGGCAAAGATAAGCCAACCACGAATTTACTCAGTTACCGACTACCTGGACTAGGTATAGTCCCAAACATTTATCAATTCACATAAGCAATCATGTAAGAGTAATGGAAATGAAATACAACAATGTGAGCATATTAACATATGTTATAACAAACAACTTAAGTAAATCATCTAACACATGTATTTCATACATATAATGAAATCATGTATATAGCCAACATGTAGGAAATCATTTACATCAGCATATTATTTGAGAATTCAATCTCAAACTAATTCATAACACCATTTAATTTAATACATACTAATACAAACATTTATACAAACACTTAGTCTACACACTTAAGTCTACATATAGTATGTCGACTCAAAGTGCACATTTGGGCGAATCTCTTCGCCAAACTAATTATGCACGCATTCCTAATATCCTAATGTGACAAGAAGCCATGTCAATCACATCAGCAAAATATGGATGAAAACAGTATTCCCTACAAATGACTAAAATGCCCTAAATCTCATATTCTTCGTCTGCTCGCGGAACAGGAAACAGACAGCATGTTTCAAACGGCGTTGCCGTCGATAATCTACTATCGAACGACATTGAAAGCGTTGAAAACAGTCAATCAAAGTGTCTAAAATCTGCACCTTTTATCCTAGAAGCGTATTGATTCGAACGGAGCGTATACGCTTCGTCTACGGCGAACCGGGAACCTAACATACAAGATCTGTAAGCTAATTCGCTATGGAAATGACGGAAACTCAAATCAACAAGTATTTACGATCTTTTCTTACCTAGAAATGCGGTGTAATCACTGGGAAAGTGATTGAGGTGCGTTGCTTAAGCACGTGCAACACGTAGTGCAAGCAGCAGGAAATTCTCTCCCACTCTCTCTCACAATCTCTCACCTTTTCTCTCACACCAGCTAGGGTTTCTAGAAAATTTGGATGGGTGAGAGAAGTGAGGGTTTAAGCTCCTTTTATAACCTAAAACTTTTCCAAAACAGGCTTGGGAACAATGTTCACTTATGCCTAACCAAATCGGGGCTGTTTCGGTTCAAAAAGGCATTTTTAGTGGTCCCCTGGCCGAACACGATCGGACTTAAACTCTTGCATGTCGGATGTCGCTCACATCCCATTTTCAGACCAGTAGTGTTCGTAGATCGCACGTGGCGGTCCAGTTTCATTTCAGCGGTCACCGCACGTAGATCAGGTCTACCAGTCTGATGATATTAAATAGAAATTTTTCCTGATCCAAGGGTGTAGTTTGGCTGAATTCTGACTGTCAGAACGCTTAATAATAACGCGTTAAGTCATGTGCCAGATGTGAATTTCAAATTCCAAATCTAACCCTATTCTCACTCTCTTCACTCCAGGCTCAATGAAATAGCCTCTGAATGTCAGTTGGACTTGATTTTCAAAATGATTGTCAAGTCCAGCTAGGCGGTTATAACGGTCTAAGATTATAGGTATCAGACTTTCGACGCGCGGTCTAGATCCAATACAGAGTTTCAAAGTGGTCCTGAGAACAAACCGGTTTAGAGTTTGATCCGAGGTTTCAGAGTATTATAACGTCATTGGTTCTACTCACTTTAGGTCTTGTAGAACGTATTTAAAGTGATTAGGGACTATTTCCCAGCTACTCTAGCGTTGCGCTAGCTAACTTACACTTATTTTCTAAAGGAATTAATCCTACGCGATTTCTGATCGAGTTGGTACTCGAGCCCAAGTACGGATTTTTCCAGGGCGTTACAATCTACCCCCCTTAATAAATAATTTCATCCTCGAAATTTGTACCTTTTTGTACTCCTCGAGAAGCTTTGGGTAGTTCTTTCTGATCTCGGCTTCTATCTCCCAGATAGCCTCTTCCTTAGAGTGATACGTCCACAATACCTTCACAAGGAGAATCACCTTGCTACGTATCACCTGCTCCTTCCTGTCTAGGATACGCGTCGGTCGCAGGATATATGTAACATCCTCTCCTAACTGCACCTGCTCCCATCTGATGATATGGGAAGGATCAGAAACGTATTTCTTCAGCATAGAAACATGAAATACGTTGTGAACGCTCGCGAGAGGTGTGGGTAAAGCCAAACGGTATGCCACTGCTCCCACACGATCGAGGATTTAGAATGGACCAATAAATTACGGTGCTAGCTTCCCCTTCTTCCCGAACCGAAGGAATCCCTTCATAGGGGAAACTCACAAAAATACATGATCCCCAACCGTGAACTCTAGCGGCCGTCGTCTCGTATCGGCATAACTCTTCTGTCTGCTCTGCGCTGTGAGAAGCTAACGTCTAATAATATCAATCTTCTCCGACGTTGCCTGCACTAACTCTGGGCCAATCAAGCTACGCTCACCGACCTCTGCCCAGCAATGCGGTGCGTGACAAGGTCGCCCATACAACGTCTCGTAAGGTGCCATACTGATACTCGCCTGGAAACTGTTGTTGTACGCAAACTCCGCATATGCAAGACAGTCATCCCAACTGTCCTTGAAGTCCAATGCGCAAGCTCGCAACATGTCCTCTAAGATCTGGTTCACCCGCTCTGTCTGTCCGTCCATCTGTGGGTGGAAGGCAGTACTGAACTTCAACTTCACACCCATAGCCTCCTGAATGCGAGTCCAGAAAATAGAAGTGAACCGCATGTCTCTGTCCGACACGATCTCCAACGGAACTCCATGCAGACGCACAATCTCTCTAATATATAGTCTAGCCAGATCGTCTGCAGAGTTCGTAACTCTGATCGGTAGGAAGTGTGCCGACTTCGTCAGACGGTCGACGATCACCCATATGGAATCATGTCCCCTCCTCGTCTTCGGTAGCCCTGAAACGAAATCCATGGAAATAAAATCTCACTTTCACTCTGCGATCGACATAGGCTGAAGAAGTCCAGGTGGTCGGCGATGCTCTGCATTCACCTGCTGGCAAGTAAGACAACGGGACAAACTCTGCTATGTAGGTCTTCATACCTTCCCACCAATAGGTCCTCTTCACGTCGCGATACATCTCCGTACTGCCTGGATGCATCGCGAGTCCGGTACAATGCGCAACCTCGAGAATCTGTCATCTCAAGTCAGGGATATCTGGGACGCATAGGCGGCCACGATAACGTAAGCCCCCATCTGTGCCAACTCGCCACTTGGCGTCTGCATCATCACTGGCCTGCTCTCGAAGCTCAGTCAGATGCGCATCATCCCTCTGCGCCTCGATGACCCGATCATCGATCTGAGATCGCACCTGCACATGTGCGATGAACTCATACGGCTCCTCTACAATGAGTTTCTGCTCAAAGTCTCACAAAAACTCAACCATATCCCACTCAGCAACCATTAGCAGAGCCGCAAACTCTATCGCCTTCTTGCGGCTCAACGTGTCAGCCACAAGGTTCGCCTTTCCAGGATGGTAAGAGACTTCAAACTTGAAGTCCTTCAAAGTCTCCATCCATCGTCGCTGCCTCATATTCAAGTCTCGCTGCGTGAATATGTACTTGAGGCTCTTGTGGTCGCAAAAGAGCTCGAACTCCTCTCCATAGAGGTAATGTCTCCAGAGTCTCAGTGCGAATATGACGGCTGCCAACTCTAGGTCGTGTGTAGGGTAATTCTCCTCGTGCTTCCTTAATTGTCTCGAGGCATACAAAATTACCCTGTTCCTCTGCATAAGGACACAACCCAAACCAACGCTAGACGCGTCAGTGTATATAGTGTATCTAACCCCTTGCTCTGGCAATACTAGCACAGGGGTGGACGTAAGCCTGTCCTTCAGCTCCTGAAAAACTGACTCCGTCTTGTCATTCTAGGTGAACTTCACGTCCTTCCGTGTCAACTGAGCTAAAGGTCTCACAATCTTCGAGAAATCCTGAATGCAGCGTCGATAATAGCCAGCGAGACCCAAGAAACTCCTCACCTCAGTGACAAAACCAGGCTGTTCCTAGTCCTGAACTATAGCTACCTTAGATAGGTCCACTGCCATGCCATCCTTAGACACCACGTGTCCCAGGAACTTCACTTCCTGCTTCCAGAAGTCGCACTTCTTGTACTGTACGAACAACTGATGTCGTCTCAGAGTATCCAGGACCAAGCGCAAGTGCTCCTCATGCTCCTCTCGACTTCTGGAGTATATCAAAATGTTGTCAATGAACACAATAATGAATCTATAGAGGAAAGGCCAAAATACCCGGTTCATCAGATCCATGAACACGGCTGGTGCGTTCGTGAGACCAAACGACATCACAAGGAACTCGTAGTGGCCAAAGCTGGTCCTGAATGCTGTCTTCTGCACGTCCTAATCCCTGACGCGCAACTGATGATATCCTGACTGAAGATCAATCTTCGAGAAGTACTGCGCTCCTCTCAACTGATTAAACAAGTCATCGATCCTGGGCAAAGGGTACTTGTTCTTCACCGTGATTTGGTTCAGTCTGCGATAATCAATACACAATCGCATCGAACCATCCTTCTTCCTTACGAACAGGACTGGTGCTCCCTAAGGAACACACTAGGCCGTATAAGGCCAAGCTCCAGCAAACCATCAATCTGCGTCCTCAACTCCTCCATCTCACACGGTGTCATGCGATACGTCGGCAGTGAGACGGGTATGGAACTAGGCACTAGATCGATAGTGAAATCAATCTCTCATCGAGGCGACAAACCAGGGATCTTCCTGAATAGATTCCCTAATTCACAAACGACTGGCGTATGCTCAAACATCGGGGCATCAGCGTCCCGAAGTAAAAAAGCGTAGCTAAGTATGCAGAAGGAGAGATTTACCCAAACTGAAAATGTGAAAGGCGTGCCCTCTGGCTCGTACACCGTCACCATACGAGTCTCACAGTCAATCTCGGCCCTCCCAGTAGTCAACCAGTCCATGCCAAGAATGACGTCGAGATAAACAAGAGAGGGGTCGACGACAAGATCAAGAGCCATCGTCCTGCCTCCCAGATCCACCAAGCAACCCTCACACATCAGGGTGGCATCAGAAAAATCTCCATGAGCTGAATGACCTCGCACTCCATCCATGTGAATGGTCGGCAGTCCAAGACGCCTGACAATTGAATGCGATATCAAAGAAAGTGTGGATCCAGTATCCACCATCACGAGAATAGGAATACCTCCGATGGGGGCAGTGACCTCAAAGGTCGTATGCTGAGAAGTCTCTGTCTCAGCTGCCTCAGCTATCAAGGCATGCACCCGCACCTGCTGTGGCCGCTGTGCCACAAGCTGTAGAGGTGGCCTGAACTGAGATACCGGAGGTCTGAAGGAAGGCTACGTAGGAGCCAACCGTAAAGGCGGTGCTGATATAGCCTGTGAGCGTGTACGGTCGACCTTCTATGGTGGCGAGAACCCACTGTCCCGCATCCGAGCGAAACAACTCTGTGCCGAATGGCCCGATCTCCCACAATAAGTACATGATAATATGGGGCGTTGCAACGGTGGTACTGGCGCGGTAGCCCTAGAAGGAGGGTCAACGCGAGGCCTCTTTCCCGCAAAGGGCCTGTCCTGCAACTCTGGTCGTGGCCTAGGAGCAACAGGGTCATGAGATCGCGTAAGTCGATCCACATCCTGCTCTACCCACATGGACATGTGGATCAGCTCTGCATAGGAGGGAATGCTCACGCAACACATCTTCGACCGAATATCCGGTCGCAAACCTTCAGAAAAGTGCCGTATGCGCATCTGCTCATCTGCCAGTATAGTCGGGACGTATCTGCCCAACTCAGTGAACCGATGCTCATACTCAGTCACTGTCATGCCTCCCTGTCTGAGGTGAAGAAACTCATTCTCCTGGTCATGCCTATACGTCTGGGGATAGTATTTCTTGTGGAAGCGGAACTCGAATGCTGCCCAGGTCCATATGTAGTCAGCGGCAACGGTCCGCAACACACTGTCCCACCATAAGCTGGCCTCCCGCTCGAACAAGAACGTAGCCAACTTGACCTGCTCAGTCTCTGAACAATGCAGCATCCGTAGTATCTTTGACACATGGTCGAGCCAATACTCGGCCTCCTCGGGTATATGAGAATCCGTAAAAGTGGGAGGTCGTAAGCGCTGAAATCGCTCTAATAAGCTCCGTATGTCTGCGGCATTCCCCGCAGGGTAAGCAGGTGGTATAGGATGAGTCATGCCCTCATCCTGAGCATATGTATCGGCATCCTCAGCTGGATGCGCAGGTCGTGCAGGTGGAGGCACACTCCCACCCTGGGCTAGAGCCCCCACTATAGTAGTCAGGAGCTGTTGCTGCTGCTGCTGCTGCATCATGGCCATCATCTGCTCAAATCTATCTGAAGGTGGAGCAGGCTACGGCATGTACTGTGTCAAAAAAGACGCACAGTACTGCTCTCTGACGGGCAGTGTGAAAGGCGATGATCCAGCTGAAGGACCAGTAGGAGGCTGAGACTCACGTGCTGTCTCAAGAATTGGGTCCAGAGCAGGGTCCGAATGAGCACCAGAATGAAAGGAAACCTGATCCATAGGCTCACCCAATGTAAGCCGAGCTGTGCTCCAGGTAGCCTTTGGCGGCATTCCCTATATTCAAAATAGGGCGCAACCTTGTCAGTCTCAATAGCACAAACACACCGCAATCATTCACATAAAGAGTCAAAGGCATTCCATGCATTTTATTTAATCAAAATTGTCACAATACAAGGGATATCTCCTTACAGGCATCATGACAAGAAGTACATGGGAACTAAGATAGTTAAAGCTACAACAATAATATAAGTAAACCACTAGCCTTAACAGGCTTACACAACATAAAGCAGGAAACGACTAACTACTACCAACAACATCTAAAATCTCATCGCTAGTCTGAGTCGGGTGATGGAGGAGGAGCACCCTTATCCTGCAAGCAGCACAGGATCGCCTTTAAGGTAAGAGTCACCTTGCCGAATTTTCTCTTTATAATGGCCTTGGTATCCTCGACCTCAGTCTGAAGTTCCTGAATTCCCTTCGCAAGGCGACCTGGCTCTCCTCAATTCGGGTAATGCGATCATCACTAGTAGCCTGAGTAGAAGGAGGAGGGCTCTCATCAGTATCCTGAGCCTCCTCTTCTACCTCTTCCTGGACTTCTTCCTCTACTTCCGTTCCTGGTTCTCCTTCACTTGGATACTCTTCGTCATCAAAATTGCCCTCGTTATCCTCACCAAGCTGAGTCTCATGGTACTGAGACCTGATCTTCATCTTGACCATGGTAGACTCATCAATGCAGTGAATCGAAACTGGCAGCTCCGGCCCAAGTCTATAAGCAAACTCAAGCGCGATCTTGCATATAAGCTGGCTAAAAGGAAGCGACTCAGACATTCTCCTTGATTTCGCTATGAGGATAATCTGTCGCAACACGAAAGTGGCCATACACACATTTTCTCCATGGGCCACCTGATACAAGAAATCAACCATAAGGCGCGTACATTCAATGTAATTTGTCGACATGGGATACACGTTGAACGTGCAAATGTGGTGTAGCAGGCGCAAATCATTAGACATATGAGATGCCTTGAGGCTATTGTTAGACTACCATGGAACCAAACTACCGCATAGGAACTTGGTACGGTGATCTCGCTCACACCTACTCCTCAAATTCTTTGCACTGGGATGAACATCATCAAGGGGCACGTTCAGAAGTCGCGCTATCAACCGAACATCGACCATAGCCATCCGGTCTCTACCAAAAGGAATCTTGAACTGCAATGGCTCCAATGTAGGATTCTAGATACGAGCGTAGAAGGTACGAGCGGTGCTCACATTAGCACGAGAATGGGCCTCAAAGAGCGGATCCCAATGTGCAGCTTTAATGCGCTCGAATAACAAGAATTCGCAGAAGAGTCGCCCTTCCACGTCCACCTCAAACAACACCTTACAGTCAGTATATTCGCCGTGAGGCATCTCTGCTAATATCACTCGCCCAATTTGAGCATGGGGATCTAAATCCCACTTTGTATGGAACTCTTGGACTGTGCTTAGACTTGCGGTGGCGCTTGAGCTAGCGGCGCCACCCCTCGATCTTCTGGATTGCGCAGGGTGACTAGGCCCAGCCTCATCCATTGCGGTCTTTCTCTTTCCCATCAAAGAAAGGATGGTGGAAAAAGAGAAAAAATCCAAAATGGCTTCAACAATAGCCATGGAAAGTGAGGGAAATGGGGAGAAATGACTGCCTAAACAGACAGAAGAAAATCTAAGCATTGTAGAGGGATGCTTCAAGTTCCTAAAGGCTGGAATTTTAAAAAGAAAAGAGAAGGAAAAAGGGGAATGGAGCTCCACCCGATTTCAGCTCATTTTGGGGGTTGTAGGAGCTCCAAACGACGAAATCGGAGAGGGAGAGGATTACTAATCACCCTAGAAGAATGGACAGGGGTCGTTTTCAACAATTTATGGGATTGGAGGGGATTTGGAGCAACGATTTGAGAAGGAGCAGCAAGAAAAATGTGAAATGAGCTTGGGAGGGGACTGTTTGTGAAGGAGGTACCCCTTTTAGGAGTTTTTGACGGACGAACCGCACATGGGAGGGATACCCTACCCATAAAAACTCGTGCGCCCGAATTTCATTACAAGTGGGGCCCACCCATCGGCGATGCATCACCGGATCGGCGATGGCATCGTCGGCCGGTCATCAATACGGCTGATGGGACCACATGGGTTGGGTCCCCCCTGCCTCAGGGACCTCAAATATGCATGGGCCCCACCTTAGTTCATTCTATATTGGCCTAGGGAGGCCCAAACTTCCATTCAGGGATTTTCAGGGCCAATCTGCAAACCTGAATGCAATCCCCTATCATGTAGCATATGATTTTGGGGTAGAAGGAGCTAATACATCCATCTAGCCCATTAGTTGCTAAATATTGTACATTTAGAATGGCTAAAATGCCAGTTTTTATGAAATTTTACTATTCACTATAAAATTTTGTCAAAGTATAATTTTATATCATTTTCACATTAGGATCAATGCCTAACATGAAAATTCAAAGAAAAAATTGAAGAATAGAGTGGTGAGAGGAAGAATTTTGAAAAAATTAGGTGAAACAGAATTTTTAAGCCCTAGCGATTGAATGTAAGGGTTGTGGTTACCCCATAGCCCAAAGATTCACATTTACGGGTTTAGAACCTTTTATAGAATGTCTCAACCCTTTACCTACAACCTAGGAGCTACTTAGGTCGCTTCACGTGACCCTAGATGCGTTACGGACTCGATCAAGCAACCAATACAAGTAGACTTCGCCCATTGACGAAACTGCGATCCTATAAGTGTTTTTAGACCTTTCTCGCACCCACCTAGGTCAATGGAAGTGACAGTGTACGTCGTGTGACCATAACCCAGGCCCGGTATAATATCATTCATGCTCTGATACCAACTTGTAACACCCTGAAAATCGGGGGTCATGTATAAACTCAACTCCCGAGTTCCAGACCGTCACTTATGTAAAAAAATGATTATGATTCAATGTTGTCTGAGTTAAAGCATTCACATGAGTAAAAGTATACCAAAATTGTAATTCATACTCCAGATCCAGTGATAAAAGCAAGCGGAAGACTAAAGAATATATATATCACTGTAAGGAAAATAAAGTAGATCTCAACTGTCTCCAAAGTATAAATACATCTCTGAGTATCATATACATGCAAATAAACAGAAATCAAATGTCCAAAAAGATTCCCACTGAGAAGTCCCGTCAATTCAGGCCACCTAAGCAAAGCCATCATGGTACTGCATATATGAGAACTCGTCCTGGTCCTCATCATAATCCGGCTCTGTCTCCTGAATCGCTGCCTCACCTACATCTAAGACAGGGTCTGGTGGGAGTTGCAAACACCATCCCGTAATGTGGGAGTGAGTAGTTAACTCAGTGGAATAATAGAGCAAGGATTAGCATGTTCTCAAATCAATCATGCGATAATAGTAAAGCAGTAAATCAAACATTCCTAATACTGTTGTTAATGCAATATGACATGACATGATGGATGCCCTCACCGACATTCTCCCTCATACGGCACCATCTGCGTCCTCGGCATGCTTGCGTACCGCTCAGTGCTCCACATCTTCCAGGCACATGCAATGTGATGGTGATATGATTACCGAGTTATTATTAGTCTATTCAAACAGCAGGATTGGGAAACTAAGGTACTTCCCTTATATCAATCCCAACACAGATCCTGTCTAGGGTCGTCACTCCTAGTAATCTCATACGATGTATATTTTATAGGTCGCTGCAAGGGCTACCAGGGCTGTCGCTCGCACTCGTTGCACCGTTCCCCCATCACCTTATCAATACAGACCTACTGTACTCTCACTGCTACGGAAGGGTTGTCGCCTCCTGTAGACTCAGAATACGCTCGTGGTAACTACAAAGGACTCGTCGCCTGATCAGTGTAGGCCGACAGTAAGAATATAGTGTCCCATGCCACCATAATCTGCTCACGAGTCATAGGTGCTCACTGATCACTACGGGGAGGTTTGTGGCCCTAGTGTAGGCCGACAGCTCGACCATGGTGTCCCATACCACCATGCCCGGCTCACGAGTCTTTATGGATTAAGGTACCATGGTTGACAGGGTTTACAATGGTAAGTTCAGTACCCTAGGTTCAAGCAGTTATGACTCATATAGGGTGAATATATAATGGCCAGTCGGGTTACTTGACGGGCTCGACTAGCATGAGCGCATCTTAAGTCGAACGACATGAAGTGTTTAAAACACCTCGTGTGGCCTAACCACTGCCACCAACTCCAAAACACGGCTCGCGTTCATCGACGCGTCGTTCGTGGCAAAGATAAGACAACCACGAATTTACTCAGTTACCGACTGCCTGGACTAGGTATAGTCCCAAACATTTATGAATTCACATCAGCAATCATGTAAGAGTAATGGAAATGAAATACAACAATGTAAGCATATTAACACATGTTATAACATACAACTTAAGTAAATCATCTAACACATGCATTTCATACATATAATGAAATCATGCATATAGCCAACATGTAGGAAATCATTTACATCAGCATATTATTTGAGAATTCAATCTCAAACTAATTCATAACACCATTTAATCCAATACATACTAATACAAACATTTATACAAACACTTAGTCTACACACTTAAGTCTACATATAGTATGTCGACTCAAAGTGCGCATTTGGACGAATCTCTTCGCTAAACTAATTATGCACACATTCCTAATATCCTAATGCGACAAGAAGCCATGTCAATCACATCAGCAAAATATGGATGAAAACAGTATTCCCTATAAATGACTAAAATGCCCTAAATCTCATATTCTTTGTCTGCTTACGGAACAGGAAACGGACAGCATGTTGTACATGTCAAACGGCGTTGCCGTCGATAATCTACTATCAAACGACATTGAAAGCGTTGAAAACAGTCAATCAAAGTGTCTAAAATCTGCACCTTTTATCCTAGAAGCGTATTGATTCGAACGGAGTGTATACGCTTCGTCTACGGCGAACCGGGAACCTAACATAAAAGATCTGTAAGCTACTTCGCTATGAAAATGACGGAACCTCAAATCAGCAAGTATTTAGGGTATTTTCTTACCTAGAAATGTGATGTAATCACCAGGAAATGTGATGTAATCAGTTGAACGACAAATGACTAAGCGCCTCTGAATGTCAGTTGGACTTGATTTTTGAAATGATTGCCAAGTCCAGCTAGGCGATTATAACGGTCTAAGATTGTAGGTATCAGACTTTCGAGACGCGGTCTAGATCCAATATAAAGTTTCAAAGTGGTCCTGAGAACAAACCGGTTTAGAGTTTGATCTGAGGTTTCAGAGTATTATATCGTCATTGGTTCTACTCACTTTAGGTCTTGTAGAACGTATTTAAAGTGATCAGGGACTATTTCCCAGCTACTCTAGCGTTGCGCTAGCTAACTTACACTTATTTTCTAAAGGAATTAATCCTACGCGATTTCTGGTCGAGTTGGTACTCGAGCCCAAGTACGGATTTTTCCAGGGCGTTACAATTAATTAAATCATCCTCAAATGCGGTGGACCATGCTTCCCCAAAATAAATATTTATGGGCAGCAACATTGGGTCTATTACTGAATTTCCAGTCCACCCGATTTCTGGGTTTGTTGGAGTCTAGCAAATAAATTAATTTATAGTATTTATTTTCTGATGTCCCACACACATCACTATGGGTCCCACCAGATGAGAGGATATGTACAACACATACCTCAAGTAGGCGATGCCACCGGAGAGTAGGCCCATCAGCCCAAGGCAGGGACGTCCTAAGGGTGGGATAGCCCAAGGCTATCGACAGCCTAACCTATTGCATTAAGGTGGGCGCCTCCCATCCCAAGTGGGCCCCACATGGGACGTCCACCTAGGGTGGACCATACACCCATGGGCTGCTCAAAAATGGAAGGACGGCATGGAGGAAAAACATACATCACGGTGGGCCTGACCAAGGGCGGTCAGCCCATGGTGGGCATCCACCAGCTAGACGTCCATCATGGATAACTGGTCCAGCCACATGGGCCCCACAATTATGGCCCCAAAGGCCTTTGAAACATCATAAGGTGGGCCCTATAGACATGCACAAGGGCACCAATGGTCTAGGCCCAATAAGTTCCAAGTTACAAAGAAGACAACAAGGTTAGAATAAAAATCTACGACATACATGTTGTTGTCCTGAATTTGAGTCATCCAAATGGGTGGGTTTGGGGCCTCCAAAATTCTTAAAATTTGGAAATAAGGTCCCTCATCAATCCTACAACAAGGTGGGACCAGAAAGATAGCCCACCATTAGAGAAATTATTTTTAAATTTTTTTATGGGACTATGTTGTTGGACTGCACAGCAGAAATTCCTAGCAATCCACTATGTTGGCCCACCCTTTTGGATGCCCAAATGGGGTCCAATGGGGTTGAAATTTGGTATGATTGTGGGTGGGTCATGCAGCTACAGGAATCAAATATTTAATAGTATCAATCTCCCCAACAAATAACCAGAAATCAGGCCCCAAGGTGGCCTAAAAAACTGTCCAGACAGTTTCTGGACGGCAATAATAAATTGGAATAAAATAATTATAAACAACAATTAAAATGGGATTTAATCCTATGAAATTTGAGGATGGACCACCCTAGTGGGCCCCATAATTATCTATACCATCCCACCATCCAAAATACCTTTGCATGTGCTTCAATTAGTTGAATTTTAGGGCCACATGTCATAGGGTGGAATGCCATGGGCGTCCTCCCTCTTTTGGGTGGCTGGATTTTTGTTGGCCCACAAGGTGGGCCACACATCATGATAAGGAATGAAAATAAAGGGAAAAGGAGAGAAATAAGAACAATCTGGCCATAAAGAAGGGCTCCACCACTATTGAGACCTCCTAAGAATAATCCCACCACACATCATACATGGATTTACATTTACAACATGGATCTTGCACATGCATGGCTTATGATCAAAATGTATGGTAGAGATGCCATCCCACCATGATTATAAGGTCTAGATGATCCAAAAATGATATGATATGAAAGGAAATTACCATGGTGAGGCCCATAGAGGAAGGTCCCATGTATGGATCATACATGCATAAGGTGGGCCTCTAGGCCACAACCATGAGATTGTTTGGGATCTCCACCATGGATTGGTGGGTCCCACACTTTCCTTATGAAAGAAAGAAAATATCTAAGTCATGGAAATCAGATTTCTACATCTAGAGGAGCACCAATCTCTAAAGATGCCTACAAACTCCAAGATCTAAGTTCATAGCTTCAAGGGGAAGGTGATTGAAGGTTGTAGATGGGGTTTTGATGGCTAGATGGTGGAGGAAAGGAGGAAGAAGGTACTAGAATGGGGAGAGGGGCCTGGACATTTTTTGTAAGGGGAGAGGAAATGAGAGAATGAGAGGGAGAGAGAGAGAGAGGAGAGAGGGGTGTATACCAAGGCACTCATTGCTCTCTTGGCTAGGGAAGAGCAAAGTCATGATGTCATGTAAGAGATTGGGAAGAAAAACAAATGATGGTTTTCTTAGTTAGAAGAGGTAATGATGAGTTTTGGAAGAAATCTCATCATGGCTTATTAGGCATGATAGGTTTCTACGAAATGGTAGCTAGGTGGACCCACCTTAAAAAATGTATAGACCCTATAAAGTGGGTCCCACACATGATGAAGAGCTAAGAATGCTCAGGTCGATATCATAAGATGCACATGTCAAAATCATGCATGAGACGCGGTGTTGGAATCGTGGCGACAATGCAGACGCAATGACATAGGTCTCGGGCTGATCCGAGTCGGGTCAATATGACCAGACTCAAGTATGACCGCGAACACTACTTAAAGGTCACGGGTCACTAAGATTTGACGGGTAGGACTGCGAGACCAAGATGAACGAGATGCATACTCTCACACACTCATGCACACATGAGAACTTGGGTCAGATCTCACATTAGTATTATGTGGAAAGACCATACAAGAAGGTGTACTCATCCTCACTGGTTAAAATAACCATGTAACATTATTCGAGGATCATTATGCACATCGTTCTCATCTTATTGTTCCTCCACAGAATGACGAGGTTAATTTTCAGCCATATTTTCTGCTAACTCAGAAGTTCTTAGGTGTTGTTTAATTCCGTAATGGATAAGAAAACCTTTAATTAATCCTCATTCACTTAAGAGATGTAGAGAGTTATCACGGATCCAATTGGGCATGAAACACTCTAGACACAATTCTAAACTAAAATTACTTCTAATAAAAATAGAAAAATAAAGAGTCTAAAATACTCAAGCAAGGGGGTTGGAAGGATATTACCCAATTATGATTCTAGGTTAGATTCTACAAAATAAAAAAATGTAAGACCTGTAACCTTATGAGACCGAACATGCGCTTCGTTTTTCAATGTCGGCATGTTCCTAATGGACCAGATCGATGAGTTTTGTTCATGATCTTATTTCAGTACCGCAACACTAAAATAGTGGTGGACACCGCTTTAGTTGAAGTAAGAATATGCCAATATGTCCTAGAGGGGGGTGAATAGGACTTTTTAAATTTTTATATTTTATTTAAAAATTCTATCAATATGTATTTATCAGGATTACTCAAAAGTAACTCTACTGGCTTCCAAGCCTGTTAGAGGATCCAATCACAAACAATTCAAGAAATAATAATATGTAACCTAGTTTATGATGGATATGACTGTGTATATGTGTGAGGTGTGATCTCAGATATACAGATATGAAAGTATTGAAGTAAATCACACACACAAAAGAATAGCAATCGTAAACACAGTCATTTTTATAGTGGTTCGACTACTTGTCTACTCCACTCCTAGTAATCGCACTCAACCCTTGAGTGTACCAGATTTCACTAAGGAGGTTTCACCGTGGTTCACCTCAAACCTAAGGATCGAAATTAGGTTCACCTTTAACTTTTACAACCTACACTGAGGCTGATTATTTATACTCTCACAAGCAAGGGTCAACACAGCACACCCAGTTTTAGGCACATTGGCCAAGGATCTTCCATAAGACCCTAACAAAGGTTTCACATGGTTCACCTCAAACCTAAGATTTTAATTGGTTCACCTTTAACCAAATGTTTATGCTCTCCACAGAGAAAGGGTTCACACAATGCACCCACCACGTACACTCTCGCTGGAAGCCTCCTTGAGGACTTACAAGGTTGAGAAACACCTTAGACCCAATCCTACAAAGGAATGATCAAAGGGTCCTCTGGACTTTAAATACTTACAGATAAGTGGACGAGTCTCATTCAGTACGTTGACGAAGATCTCCTCCTTGTTGATGAAGAATCTTCTGCTTCATTGATTCGCAACTCAAATGATGTACTAATATATGGCGATGGGTTGGGTCAAGGTTATGATGGAATCCTACTCTCTAACTGTTTTCCTATTAGGAAGATAGAGCGATCCCAATCATCTATGCATTTAAGGCATCCTAGCTTTATGATTTACCATTAAGGTAGTAGCTGGAGGATCCTTGAATGTGAAGGTTCATTCCCTAATCCACTCTATTGAATATCAATGATGAGGGTGGATTAGAGGATGAACTCCCTTGAGAGAAAGGGCTTTGGGTATATGATCTAAGGTAAAACACTCAAAAGAACTCTCTTCTTTCTCTACTAGCAACAATAGACAAGTTCTCTTTATATAGGCAAAAGGTTCCAACGGATATAAAATGGTCACATTTATGACAGAGTTCGATATCATCGAGTGTATACTCTCAATTGCATCGATGGTCCGCTTGATGACACAAACTCAATGTCATAAGCTTTTGAACACCTCTTGCCAGTTGGTCGAGGAAATCGAGACTCGTATCGATGTCATTGGATTTTGAACTCCAATTTCATCAATGCAAGGTTCGATTCCTCGACATTTGAAAATGAGAAAGACTTACTTGATATATTTCAGGTTTACAAGAGTAATCGAGGTAGACTCGATATCATTGAAATTTGATTACCGATGATATTAGCAGTCGTCTCGATGATATTGAAAAATCTAAAGATTTTTTCAGTGAGCTTGCTGGATAGTTTCTGTCCAATCTTGGTGTCTTTGATTTTTCCTCGATACCATTGATATTTGAATATCGATTCTATTGAGTGACCCTTGATCACAGATAAATGTAAGACCCCAGATTTTTGCCAACCTAGGGTTAGATGCCCTTAGGCAATGGGTCAACCATAACACCTTGGTAATCTCTCAGAACCCAATTCCAAAGCCAAATGAATCATTTAGAACCTATTTTTTTAGAAATTTAACGTGAATTATCTAGCGCTGCACTAAATTTCCTACAAAATTAGTACCAACCACTTTAAATACAATCTGAAAACCCAAAACCTATAGAATCGTTGACGCTACATTATCCTAAAACTTAAGATCAAACTCTAAACCCGTTTGCTCTTAGTAACCCTTTGAAACTTTGTATTGGATCTAGACCGCGCGTCGAAAGTCCGATATCTACCATCTTAGACCATTATGACCGCTTAGCAGGACTTGACAATCGCTTCGAAAATCAAGCCCAACTGATGTTCTGAGGCTATTTCATTGAGCATGGAGCAAGGAGTGTGAGAAGGAGTGAAATTCATTAAAAATTAAATGTGGTTTAAATAAATCTGGCACGTTTCGCTTGCGGGTTAAGTATAAGCATTCAGACCGTCGGAATCTGACCCAAATACACTCTCGGATCAGGAAACATTTCCCACTCAGGTCAGTGCACTTGGAATCTCTAATCGAGTCTCGGTGACCGCTGAACTGAAACTGGTCCGCCACGTGCGATCTAGGAACACTGTCGGACTGAAAAATTAATGTGATCGAGATCTGACATCCATGAGCTTAAGGCCGACCGTATTTAGTCAGGGGACCTCCAAAAATGTCCTTTTGGATCGGAAAAGACCCGATTTGGCTGTAACCCAAGTATACTTTGACTTAAAGTCTGTTTTAGTCATGTTTGGGCTTATAAAAGGGCCTTAAACCCTTAGCCTTCTAACCCATACGAATTTGAGGAAAACCCTAGGAGAGAGGAGAGGAAAGAGAGAGAAAGTGAGGAAGAAGTTGGAGCTTTCTCCTGGGAGTCTTCCCTGCTGCTTCACGTGCCAGATCCATCTACCTGCATCGCTATTCTGGCGATTTCAACTCCATTCTAGGTAAGAAAACCCTAACCATAACCTATTTTATGGATTCCTTTGATACAAGTAGCAAAGTAGCTGATGTATCTTGTGCTACAGGTCGTCATACAGGCATTGACGAAGCGTACAGTTTCTGTTCGATTCGTTACGCTTCTACGGCATAAGGTACGGATTTTAAATGCTTAGATTACCTGTTTTCAAAGCTTTCAATGCCTTTTAATGGTAGATTACTAATAAGCATGCTGTTTAACATGTAGAACATGTTGTCCATTTTTCATTTCGAATACGTACGAAGAATATGAGATTTAAGGTATTTTAGGTATTTGTAGGAAATACTGTATACGTACGTATTTTGTTGATATGATTTCCATGAGTATTTACCATGTACATATACTAGTTATGCGTGTATGATCTGTTTGGCGAAGAGATTCGCCCTAATGCACATATTGGCCGACATCTGCTATGTAGACTAATGTGTGTAGACTAAGTGTTTGTTAAAATGCCTGAATCAATATGATTTATGCCTGCCATATGTTTTAAATGTAAGAACATGATTGTTGTGTATTAGACATCTCCTTAATATAAGGATCTGTCATATTACATGTGGTAATCAACATACGTCAAGTACGCTGGAGTTGAGTAGTCTAAGTGTTTGTATAAATGTATGTATTAGTAAGTATTGAGTATATGGTGTTGTAGATTAGCGTTGAGACTGGATTCTCAACTAATTTGATGATACTTATGAGTTCCTCTACGCTTGTCGTATTTCAATTGATTTCCTTATGTGTGAAGTACTTGTGTATGGTTTAATTGCCTATGTTGTATCTTATAACATGTTGCTAACATGCTTGGATTACTTGTTATTTCAATTTTGTTTATCTCATATGATTACTAATTCGCATCTTTGTGCTTGGGTCTATACTCTAGTCCAGGCAGTCGGTAACAATTTAGATTTCGTGGTTGGATTCTATTCACCACGAAGGATGTGTATGACGAACCTGAGTCGTACTAGAATCGTCGGTAGTGGTTAGGCCACACGAAGTGCTTGTGCACTTCATGTCGGTCGTTTCGATGTGCGTTCGTGCTAGTCGGACTCATCAAGTAACCCGACTGACCATTGTATGTTCACCTTCTATTCGTCATAACTGCTTGAACGTAGGGTACTGAACTTACTAGTGATAAGCCCCTCTAACCTTGGTACCTCGATCCCCTAAGACTCATGAGCCGGGCATGGTGGTATGGGACACCGTGGTCGAGATGTCGGCCTACGCTGGGGCCACAAACCTCCCTGTAGTGACTAGTGAGCACCCTACTCTGAGTAGATTATGATGGTATGAGACACTATATTCTTGTTGTCGGCCTACATTGATTAGGTGATGGGGGAGTGGAGCAACGAGTGCAAACAACAGCCCTGACAGCCCTTTATTGTGACCTTGAGTTTATCCTGACACCTGATGGGGGCGACGAGTCCTGATGCATTCTCAAGGATGTAAACTAGGCCTGTATTGATAAGGTGATGGGGGAGCAGTGCAACGAGTGGGTGCAACAGCCCTGACAGCCCTTGCAATGACCTAGAAATATATCATCATATGAGACTACTAAGAGTGACGACCCTAGACAGGATCATTGTTTGGGTATTGATATGAGAGAGGTACCTTAGTTTCCCAATCCTGTTGTATGAAAAGGACTAATAACAACTCGGTAATCATATTCATATCGCACTGCATGTGCCTGGAAGATGTGGAGTACTGAGGTAAGAAAGCATGTCGTGAACGTAAGATGGTGTCGCATGAGGGAGTATGTCGGTGAGGGCATCCATCATGTCATTTCATGCTTGCATTAATCACAGTATCTAAGAGTGTCTGATTGTTTGCTTTACTATTATCACGTGATTGATTTGATAACATGTTAACCCTTGCTCTATGATTCCACCGAGTTAGCTACTCACTCCCAAGTTACGGGACGATGTTGTACACACCAACCAGTTCCTATTTCAGTTTCAGATGATGACGATGCTTGCGAAGCAGAGCCGGACTTGATGATGAGGAGGAGGATCCCTCCTATATGCAGGTTCTGATTGATGGGGTTTACAAGATTACTGATTAGATGTCAGTACACTTGGTATCTTGCCTTTTATTTACACACCCATGTATATTCTTTTCTTTCTATTTTAGAGTATACATGTAATTAGGTAACCTGGTAACATGTTCACACTCTGGAGACTTATAATCATTTATATATTTTATATATTTATCACAGTCTTCCGCTTGCTAATTTAACTGTCTCTGGAGTATGATATGCTGTTTTGGCTTAGTCCGAATCTTGTTTTATGTCATTCTATAGGCAACATGCATTCATCATTATCTATGTTGCATAAGTGACGTTTTGGAACTCGGGAGTTGGGTTTCTACCCGATACCCAATTTTTGAGATGTTACAGATAGTATCAGAGCATGATTTAGATTAAACTGAACCTGGGTTATGGACACGCGACATATGTTGTCGCCCCTTTGACTTAGGTGGGTGTGAGAAAAACATAGAAACACTCACAGGGTCCCAGTCTTGCCAATTGGCGAAGTTCACACAAATCGATCGTTTTGATCGAGTCCGTGTGCATCCATGGTCACATGAAACGACCCCAAACCACTCCTAGATCGTGTGTGGACGGGTCTAGACCTCACTGGACCCAATCCCAGCCGTTAAAATTTGCTAAATGCGAATATGCAGCTGTAGCTGTTGACGCTCGGAATGACCCAAAATAGTGCAAAACGGAGTCGTGGGCCAACCCACGCTTATATAGGATGATCCAGGGTGGGACCCTTCATATTTTTGGGCACCCTAGGGCAAGAGGGCCTCGCCAAAATGGCGAGGCATCGCCGATCAACACAGTGACCGGCGAGGCCTCTCCATACAATGGGCCCCACTCGGGCCGAGCGTCGGGCCGATGCAGTTTGGGGGGTAGCGTAGCCCCTATGCATAGGGGTCATCCATTAAAAGTGCCCCAAAACCTTACCTCCTTCACAAAAACCCGTTCCAAGCTCTCCCTTTCTCATGTTTTTGCTGCCTTCCCTCTCAAATCCCATTTCAAATCACCCCCATTCCCGTTTTCTGCCACCACCGACGCCACTCCACCATTCACAGCCATACACTCTCTCCTCTCTCTCTCTTCATTTTCATCCATTGGAGCTCTCCCATCCTCCATTTGAGGCTAAAATTCGTGTGATCTTCAAACCCAACCCATCTCACCCTTTTCCCTTTGCAATCCTAGCATTTGGGGGCCTGTTTCACTCCCCTATAGGACCTAGATTCGTGGCAGCCCATTAGGTCAGCCCTTTCTCCCCCTTTCCTTCATCTTCCATGGCCTTTATAGAGGCTATTTTAGCTTCTTTTCTCCCATTCCACCGTTCTCTCTCTCATGGAAAAGAGAAAGGGTGCTCCTCCTCTTCTTCCCCTTTCATCAGACCCTTTACACTCTCTTTTTAGTCTCAAAATCGTGCAAACCTCAAATACCATTCTCTCCTTCCTAGGAAATAGATTTCCTTCATCATTTTATGCTTCCAACTGGCCTCCATTGTTGCATACATCTCCCACCTCCTTCTTTTCACTTTTCTTGAGTTCACGAACCCCTCTTTGTGACTCATTACCTCACAACTCAACAACCCATCAAACCCCATTCCTTTTATCCCTTTCTTCCACTTCCTATGGCTCTACGTGAGTTCATCACGTAGGAATTCATCATTATGGGATTTGAAAATCCCATCTCACACTTTCCAACATAAGGCCCACTTTCCAAAGCCTAAGAATTTATTTAAATCCCAACCCACCCACCTACTAAACATGTCACTTCCAATTCTTATGTGGGAGTAGGAAAGCAATCCCATTTAACACACCTTGAGACCGCTGGCCACATAGGCCCTTGGAGTGTTAGATTTAGAACTGGTACTCCTAGATTTTGAAGGAGCTGACGATATAGGGAATCCAATTCCAATTAGACAATCTTGACCCTGACCGATAGAACAATCCCCTGTAGTAGAAATGGTATGAAACCATTTAGCGTATAGGCTTAGGTTTAAGATTATAGCTAGTGAGTTACAGACTAGGCTACTAGTTGAATTAAGCAGTGTAAAGCCTGTATATGCTAAGGAATAGTAGGTTAGATTTGGTTAGATTAGAACCTCATTCCTTCGAGAGATCCCCTTAATACTTATAGACTTCTATTATAACCCTTAGGAAAGTTATTTTTACTTAGAATCATTCATTCTCAGGGAAAACTTATACGTCCCTAAGGTTGAACTTAGAATAAACCAGCACGCCCCTTAGAATTGCCTTCCCCAAGGGCTTATTGCATTCGGGAACACGGAGTAAAGGAACTATATATATAAGCGAAGTATTCGTGGTTTGAATTGACTTCTCAATCCTGGTAGTTGCCAATAAATCCAATGCTCTGATCAAGCAGAAGATCGGCATCGTCTAGGATTAACAACTGATACGGTAAATTTTCTATCCTAGGCAGAAATTCTATGTATCCGGCTCAGACCCACTACACAACCTTTCTTCCATGTTGGCCCGACCATCTACAACCAAAAGTTATTGCTTTACCTTTGGGAAATATTGAGGACATATAGCCGATAGAGATTAGATATCTTATCGTAAGCTCACACCTGCCCCTGAACTCAATCACAATAGAGATTAGGCTCCTTTTTACAACCATAGGTACCAATGCCATAGAACGCATCATTAACAAAGGAAGACCAAGGTAGTGAGAAGTTGTTTCCCATTTCATGTCATAGATAGGCCCTAAGTTACACCTCGTTCTGATATACAGATCGAGACATAGATTTTTGAACCTCAAGTAGAACTAAGTTTTAAGGGGGGTAGAACGTATTGAGCCTAATCTAGTTAGGATTAACTAATACAACCGTTGGATTAGAACTGCGCAGTGGAAGTGTGGTTGGCCCTTTCTCCACTGGCCCAGGATCGAAGAAGTTGGTTTAGGTTATACGTAAGGTTAGGTCATTAAATAGGATTTGAACCTTCCTTAGAATGTCAATACTAAAGCCTCTCTAGAGACTCATTACCCTTAACCAATTTCATGGATGAAATTTTATTTTAAGGGAGGTAGATTGTAACACCCCAAATTTTTGCCAACCTGGGGTTAGACGCCCTTAGGCAATGGGTCAACCATAACACCTTGGTAATCTCTCAGAACCTAATTCCAAAGCCAAATGAATCATTTAGAACCTAATTTTTTAGAAATTGAATGTGAATTACCTAGCGCTGCACTAGATTTCCTATAAAATTAGCACCAACCACATTAAATACGATCCGAAAGACCCAAAACCTATAGAATCGTTGACGCTACGTTATCCTAAAACTTAGGATCAAACTCTAAACCCGTTTTCTCTCAGTAACCCTTTGAAACTTTTTATTGGATCTAACCGCGTGTCGAAAGTTTGATATCTACCATCTTAGACCATTATGACCGCTTAGCTGGACTTGACAATCGCTTCGAAAATCAAGCCCAACTGATGTTCTGAGGCTATTTCATTGAGCCTGGAGCAAGGAGTGTGAGAAGGAGTGAAATTCATTAAAAATTAAATGTCATTTAAATAAATCTGGCACGTTTTGCTTGGGGGTTAAGTATAAGCATTCAGACCGTCGAAATATGTCCCAAATACACCCTCGGATCAGGAAACATTTCCCACTCAGGTCAATGCACTTGGAATCTCTGATCGAGTCTCGGTGACCGCTGAACTGAAACTGGTCCGCCACGTGCAATATGGGAACACTGTCAGACTGAAAACTTAATGTTATCGAGATCCGACATCCATGAGCTTAAGTCCGACCACATTCAGTCAGGGGACCTCCAGAAATGTCCTTTTGGATCGGAAAAGACCCGATTTGGCTGTAACCCAAGTATACTTTGACTTAAAGTCTGTTTTGGTCATGTTTAGGCTTATAAAAGGGCCTTAAACCCTTAGCCTTCTAACCCATACGAATTTGGAGAAAACCCTAGGAGAGGAGAGAAAGGAGAGAGAAAGTGAGGGAGAAGTTGGAGCTTTCTCCTGGGAGTCTTCCCTGCTGCTCTACGTGCCAGATCCATCCACCTGCATCGCTATTCTGGCGATTCTAACTCCTTTCTAGGTAAGAAAACCCTAACCCTAACCTGTTTTAGGGATTCCTTTGATACAAGTAGCGAAGTAGCTGATGTATCTTGTGCTATAGGTCGTCATACAGGCGTTGACGAAGCGTACAGTTTCTGTTCGGTTCGTTACGCTTCTACGGCGTGAGGTGCGGATTTTAGACGCTTAGATTACCTGTTTTCAAATCTTTTAATGCCGTTTAATGGTAGATTGCTGATAAGCATGCTGTTTGACATGTAAAACATGTTGTCCATTTTTCATTTCGAATACGTACGAAGAATATGAGATTTAGGGTATTTTAGGTATTTGTAGGAAATACTGTATACGTACATATTTTGTTGATATGATTACCATGAGTATTTACCGTGTACCTATACTAGTTATGCGTGTATGATCTGTTTGGTGAAGAGATTCACCCTAATGCACATATTGGCCGACATCTGCTATGTAGACTAATGTGTGTAGACTAAGTGTTTGTTGAAATGCCTAAATCAATATGATTTATGCCTGTCATATGTTTTGAATGTAAGAACATGATTGTTGTGTATTAGACATCTCCTTGATATAAGGATCTGTCATATTACATGTGGTAATCAACATACGTCAAGTACACTGGAGTTGAGTAGTCTAAGTGTTTGTATAAAGGTTTGTATTAGTAAGTATTGAGTATATGGTGTTGTAGATTAGTGTTGAGACTGGATTCTCAACTAATTTGATGATATATATGATTTCTTCTATGCTTGTCATATTTCAATTGATTTCCTTATGTGTGAAGTACTTGTGTATGGTTTAATTGCCTATGTTGTATCTTATAACATGTTGCTAACATGCTTGGATTACTTGTTATTTCAATTTTGTTTATCTCATATGATTACTAATTCGCATCTTTGTGCTTGGGTCTATACTCTAGTCCAGGCAGTCGGTAACAATTTAGATTTCGTGGTTGGATTCTATTCGCCACGAAGGATGTGTGTGACGAACCCGAGTCGTACTAGAATCATCGACAGTGGTTAGGCCACATGAAGTGCTTGTGCACTTCATGTCGGTCGATTCAATGTGCGCTCGTGCTAGTCGGACTCATCAAGTAACCCGACTGACCATTGTATGTTCACCTTCTATTTGTCATAACTGCTTGAACCTAGGGTACTGAACTTACTAGTGATAAGCCCCTCTAACCTTGGTACCTCGATCCCCTAAGACTCATGAGCTGGGCATGGTGGTATGGGACACCGTGGTCAAGCTGTCGGCCTACGCTGGGGCCATAAATCTCCTCGTAGTGACCAGTGAGCACCCTACTCTGAGCAGATTATGGTGGTATGGGATACTATATTCTTGTTGTCGGCCTACATTGATAAGGTGATGGGGGAGTGGAGCAACGAGTGCGAGCAACAGCCCTCGCAGCCCTTTGTAGTGACCTTGAGTTTATCCTGACACTGCATGGGGGTGACGAGTCCTGATGCAGTCTTAAGGATATAAACTATGCCTATATTGATAAGGTGATGGGGGAGCAGTGCAATGAGTGCGTGCAATAGTCCTGGAAGCCTTTGCAGCAACCTAGAAATATATCATCATATGAGAGTACTAGGAGTGACGACCCTAAATAGGATCATTGTTTGGGTATTGATATGAGGGAGGTACCTTAGTTTCTCAATCCTTCTGTATGAAAATGACTAATAACAACTTGATAATCATATTCATATCACATTGCATGTACCTGGAAGATGTGGAGCACTGAGGGAAGAAAGCATGCCGCGGAAGTAAGATGGTGTTACATGAGGGAGTATGTTGGTGAGGGCATCCATCATGTCGTTTCTTTCTTGCATTAATCACAGTATCTAAGAGTGTCTGATTGTTTGCTTTACTATTATCGCGTGATTGATTTGATAACATGTTAACCCTTGCTCTATGATTCCACTGAGTTAGCTACTCACTCCCACGTTACAGGACGGTGTTGTATACACCAACCAGTTCCTATTTCAGTTTCAGATGATGGCGATGCTTGCGAAGCAGATCCGGACTTGATGATGATGAGGAGGATTCCTCCTATATACAGGTTCTGATTGACGGGGTTTACAGGGTTACTGATTAGATGTCAGTACACTTGGTATCTTGCCTTTTATTTACACACCCATGTATATTCTTTTCTTTCTATTTTGGAGTATACATGTAATTAGTTAACCTGGTAATATGTTCACACTCTGGAGACTTACAATCATTAATATATTTTATATATTTATCACAGTCTTCCGCTTGCTAATTTAACTGTCTTTGGAGTATGATATGCTGTTTTGGCTTAGTCCCAATCTTGTTTTATGCCATTTACAGACAACATGCATTCATCATTATCTATGTTGCATAAGTGACGTTTTGGAACTTGGGAGTTGAGTTTCTACCCGACCCTCGATTTTCGGGATGTTACAATAAACTACACTGAAATATTTGCTGAAAATTTACACGCCCATGACCGATATCATCGAAAGCCTTCTGATATCATCGAAATTTGAACTTCAAAGGTATCGAGGAGGGCTTCCATATATCGAAGCATAGATAATTTTCTTAAGTAAAAATAGGGGCACCGAAGATCTACTTGTCGATATTATTGAGTCACCTTTGATGGACTCGAGATTCAAATATCGATGGTATCGATAAGTACTTCGATACATCGATAATTCCGTCTAGATATTCATGTGGTTGTTGGACATATTTTGTCCTCATTCCGATAGAATCGATATGGCATCGAGGACATTGATAGTGTAGGTCAATCATATCGAGATATGTATAGATAGAATCGACAAAGCAAGAAAAACTTAAAAATTTTCTGTTTTCGAAAAAGTTTTCTCACTTATAAACCCTATAATGTTCTAACTTGTTTTAAGGGTTTTATTCACCTGATGTTTTGGAGCATGGGATGTGAGCCTTAGATTTACCTATAGCGAGCTTACACACATCCGGTTGAGGCTGATGCTTTGAATTAATCTTCCTATGAGTCTCTGTAGTCTAACTAACCCAACACTCACGCTAATTGACAAACCAGGGCACTTTCAATCTCCCCCTTTGTCAATTACGTGACAAAATACCAAAACACCCTAGAATAGCTTCTATACTAACATCCTAAATTGTGCGCACATACACTTTACACAATTTTACAATGCTAACAATGTCATACACCCAACATATTCAGAAGCTGCTCCCCCTATCTGCAAACTCTCCCTTGCTTGGTGCAGCTGCTCCCCCTAACACCTACAAACCATACTCAAGAAGATATACATTTCTTAACAGTGTGTTTGAACTGTTCTCCCCCTTTTTATCAGTTATTGACAAAGATTGCATGACAGTAGATATTGACTGAAGTTTTTAACGACATGTAGGAGTACACACAGATATAGATGTATAGAGATAAAATCAGTTTAAGCATACATCATTTTCAGAAGGTATGGATGCATATCAGATCAATTAGAGCATTGATAGAAACTAATAAAATAATCATGAAAAACACATGCACTCCATATTAGAGACTATATAAACCAGGGGATCACATATATTAGTACGGAAGTAAAAAATGAGAATTACATCCAGCCACACTCAACAAAATATCCAACACTCATACTACCCCAGATAGCAATAGAACATTAGTCAGTCCAAACTCATCCCAAAAGTAGTAGAAAAATTAACACAGCAATAGACATGCTTGGTACTCCAATGATAACTGAGTGTCTCAACTGATACTTAATGTCCGCGAGGATTTCTATGTGTGAGTAAGTTCACCACTTGCTGAGTCGTTTGCTGAAGGGCATCAATTTCTCTTCAATTACAATGAGATGCCTTTCACAATTGTACAATTGTTCCTCCATCCAAGCCATCTCATTCAGAAGGTGGTGTTTTAAGTGATGGGTCTGGCGGTTTATGATTAACTTGGGCTGACCATTGGTGTGTGATTGGACCCTCCATGTGTAGGCCGAATTGATGGTTGAGCATATTAGACGGACCGCGGCATGGGAAGACTATGCCTAGGGAGAGACGAAGAGGGACACAATTGTTGGGCCTCCTGAGCTGCACTACTGTAAATCATGCTTCAGGATATATAACATCAGACGTGGCAGGGAGCCCTGCATGATGTGCGAGTTTGCATATTAGCACCGGAAAGGGAAATGTCTCTCTATGATTGTCTTGGATTACATGAATGACTTGCTTGAGGAGAAGAGTCTACAAGCACACTTAATTTTCTTGATAGACATCATAAAGAACATTTATCGCAAACAGAGGGAGATGATTACCTTTGATATCGTAGGGATATACATTAAACCTGAAAATGCTATGAAGAATTTTGAAGGTGGGTCCAGGATAGTTGATGTGTAGCAAATTTTCATTATTCTACGAAATAGTAGTGCCTTGCATAATGCACGAGTTATTTCTCCCCACACACTCAGACCGTTGAGATTCCTGTTGGTCACTGGGATTTTAGTGACATAAAGATCTAGAAGAAGTGTCAGGGTGATTGGAGTGATAAGATTTGAGTAATGTGCGAGTTCAACCTGAATATTGGGGGGATCATCACTAATGACACGACAGTGATTGAAGAATTCTTAGATCACACCTAATTGATATGATCCTCCAAGATATAAAATATTCTGCCAACCTATTACTTCCAAAAGTAAGTCCACTCCAAAAGGTTCTATGACACTATTGAGCACTAGGCGTTCAATAATGGTGGATGGATGTCCTTCCACAGGTTGATGCCTACTGGATTCTGATTGTATATTCTTTTATTGCAGAGAGTGAAGAGAAGACTTACCTTTCTCCTTGATCATGTTCTGTAGATGTGAGAGGCTGAGAGGAAGTACCCAGAGAAGGAATGAGTTTGAATTCGAATGTAGTCTTCTCTTAATATAGCCGATTCATCGATTATATGGATCAGTTATCAATAGCATCGTCATGACTTCTATCAAGAATTGTGCTAACGATTGTTGGAAAGACAATAATCCTATTAAATGCAATCCAACTGTTGGGAAAGACTGTTAGTTAAAGCGTTGTATTCCCAAGGACTGTCGATTGCATCGATGAAGTATCTCAATGTAATCGATGTTCAAATCACGTTGGTATCGAAACTTCTTAGATATCATCAGAACTGTGAAAATTTTGAATATCTTAAACTTAAGATTTACCTGTGTGAGTCATTGTTCCTGAGATATTATCAATGAGTACATATGCCAATTGATTTTTGAAGGTCATAGAACCTATTTGTGTCAAGAGGTTTTGTGAGGATATCGGCAAGCTATTTTTTAGTAGTTACATAATCCAATACAATGATCTTTTCTTCAACAAGTTCTTGGATAAAATGATGACGAATGTCAATATGTTTAGTCCGAGAATGTTGAACTAGATTTTTTGAGATGTTTATAGTATTTATATTATCACAGAAAAGACACATTGTAGGTTGTGCAATCCCATAGTCTAATAGCATCTATTTCATCCAAAGGAGTTGTGCACAACAGCTACTTGCAGCTATATATTCGGCCTCCGCAGTGGATAATGGGATTCAATTTTATTTCTTACTTTGCCAGGAGACCAGACAATTGCCAATATAAAAACATCCTCCAATCGTCGATTTTTTATCATCTAAATTTCCAGCCCAATCTGCATCAGAATAACCAACAATGATGGTGGATGTTTCATATGGATACCATAGTCCGAAGGTGGTAGTTCCTGCTACATATTTGATAATCCTTTTAACAGCTGTTAGGTGGGATTCCTTAGGATCTTCCTGATACCATGCACACACTCCTACACTAAAGGATATATTTGGATGACTGACTGTGAGGTATGGTAGGCTTCCGATCATACTTTGATAGAGATGTTGGTCTACACTTTTGCTGTTAGTATCTTTAGAAAGTTTAAGTGTGGAACTCATAGGCATATGATAAGTGCGTCCAGACTCAAGCCCAAATCTTTTCACCAAGTGTTTTGCATACTTGGTCTGATTTATGAAAATTCCATCATTTGGTTGCTTGACTTGTAATCTTAAAAAGAAGTTTAATTCTCTGACCATGCTCATTTCAAATTATGATTTCATGAGGTTGGCGAATTTGTATGCCTCATCTCCACATGTTGACCCAAACACTATATCGTTCACATAAATTTGTCTAATAAGTAATGAGTTCTTTATTCTTTGGATAAACAGTGTCTTATCTACACTTCCTATGCATAATTTATGGTCTAAAAGAAATTTTTTTAATCACTCAAACCATGCACGTGGTGTTTATTTGAGACCATACAGATCTTTGTCCAAATGATAAACATGATGGGGGTGCTTGGGATCTAAAAATCCTTTTGGTTGTTCTACATAAACTTCTTCAACAAGATCCCCATTAAGAAAAGCACTCTTAACATTCATTTGAAACAGTTTAAATTTTAGTGTGCATGTAATGGAAATAAGAATTCTAATAGACTCAAGAAGAGCTACAGGGGCAAATGTCTCATCAAAATCAATCCCTTCTATTTGTGAGTATCCCTGAGCAACTAGCCTTGCTTTGTTTCTAATCACATTGCCAGACTCGTCGGATTTATTCTTGAACACCCATTTAGTTCCAATGACATTTGTATCAGTTGGTCTCGGAACCAATTTTCACACCTCATTTCTCAGGAAGTGTTGAAGTTCTTCTATCCTAGCATTTATCCAGTGTTCATATTGAAGAGCTTCTACAATATTTCTGGGTTTAATCTTTGAGATAAAGCAGAAATAACTATAAATATTTTCTATCTGCCGTCTATTTTTCACGCCGTCATTAGGATCTCCAATAATTTGCTCTCGAGGGTGATTTTTTATGATGGGTATGTCAGATGATGGTTGAGGTTCAATGGATGATGGCGATTAGTTATCAGATTTTTTTAGTATGCATGAATGTAACACCCCGAATTTTGGCCAACCTGGGATTAGACGTCCTTAGGCAATGGGTTAACTAAAACACCTGAGAAATCGCTCAGAACCCAATTCCATAGCCAAAGAAACCACTTAGGATTAATTCCTTTAGAAACTAAGCATAAGTTAGCTAGCGCAATGCTAGAATAGCTGGGAAATAGTCCCTGATTACTTTAAATACATTCTACAAGACCCAAATCGAGTAGAACCAATGACTCTATAATACTCTAAAACCTCGGATCAAACTCTAAGCAGGTTTGTTCTCTGGACCACCTTGAAACTTTGTATTGGATCTAGACCGCGCGTCGAAAGTCCAATACCTTCTATCTTAGACCGTTAGAACCGCCTAGCTGGACTTGACAATCATTTCAAAAATCAAGTCCAACCGATAATCACAGGCTATTTCATTGAGCCCGGATTGAAGAGAGTGCGAATAGGGACAGATTTGGAATTTGAAATTCAAATCTGGCACACGACTTGACATGTCAGTATTAAGCGTTCTGACCGTCAGAATTCAGCCAAATTACACCCTCGGATCAGGAAAAATTTCTATTTCATATCATGAGATTTGCAAGCCTAATCTACGTGTGGTGACCGCTGAATTGAAACTGGACCGCCACGTGCGATCTGCGAACCCTGCCGGACTAAAAACTTGATGTATGCTAGATCCAGTATGCATGAGCTTAAGTCTGATCGCGTTCGGCCAGGGGACCACCAAAAATGTCCTTTTGGACTGAAACAGCCCCGATTTGGTTACCCCTCGAGTGAAACTTGTTCCCGAGCCTATTTCGAGTAAGTTTGGGCTTATAAAAAGGGTTGAAACCCTCACTCCTCTCTCCCATCTGAATTTACAAAAATCCCTAGATTAGGAGAGAGAAAAGGTGAGAGTTTGTGAGAGAAGGTGGGAGAGAATTCCCTGCTGCTTGTGCCACGTGCTGCAAGTGGTTAAGCCACGTGCTCTAATCACCTGGCCGGTGATTCCTCCACTTTTTCAGGTATGAAATAACCCTAGAAAGTTGCTGATTTGAGATTTACTAGGATTCATAGCTTGTTAGCTGACGTAACTCGTGAATTAGGTTCTCTTATCGCTGTAGACGAAGCGTATACGCTCCGTTCGAATTTACACATCCATAAGAGACAAGGTGCGGATTTTAGACGCTTTGATTGACTGTTTCTAAAGCTTTCAATGTCGTTTAATAGTAGATTATCGACGGCAATGCCGTTTGACATGTACAACATGCTGTCCGTTTCCTGTTTCGTAAATCGAAGGAGAATATGAGATTTAGGGCATTTTAGTCAATTGTAGGAAGTACTGATTTCATTCATATTTTGCTGATGTGATTGACATGGTTTATTGTCGCATTAGAATGTTAGGAATACGTGCATAATTAGTTTGGCGAAGAGATTCGCCTAAATGCGCACTTCGGGTCAACATACTATATGTAGACTTAAGTGTGTAGTGTAAGTGTTTGTATAAATGCCTGTATTAGTATGTATTGAATTAAATGATGTTATGGATTAGTTTGAGATTGGTTTCTCAATTAATATGCTGGTGTAAATGGTTTCCTACATGTTAGCCATATGCATGATTTCATTATATGAATGAAATGCATGTGCTTGATGATTCACTTAAGTTGTATGTTATAACATGTGCTTGATGATTTCATTATGATTTAGTTTGAGATTGAATTCTCAATTAATTTGCTGATGGAAATGATTTCCTTTATGTTGGCGATATGCATAATTTCATTATATGTATGAAAGGCATGTATCAGGTGATTTGCTTAAGTTGTATGTTACATCATGTGTTAACATGCTCATATGGTTGTATTTCATTTCCAATACTTTCACATGCTTTGCCGAAGTGATTCCACATGTTTGGGACTATACTTAGTCCAGGCAGTCGGTAACTGAGCGAATTCGTGGTTAGTTTATCTTCGCCATGAACGACGCGTCGATGAACGCGAGCCGTGTTTTGGAGTTGGCGGCAGTGGTTAGGCCACGCGAAGTGTTTTACGCACTTCATGTCGTTCGACTTGAGATGCGATTGCGCTAGTCGAGCCCGTCAAGTAACCCGACTGGCCGTTGTATGTTCACCCTGCATGAGTCATAACTGCTTGAACCTAGGGTACTGAACTTACCATTATAAACCCTGTTAACCATGGTACCTTGATCCACGAAGACTCATGAGCCTGGCATGGTGATATGGGACACCGTGGTCGAGCTGTCGGCCTACGCTGGGGCCACAAACCTCTCCGTACTGACCAGTGAGCACCTAGTCTCGTGAGCAAATTATGGTGGTATGGGACACTATATTCTTACTTTCGGCCTACACTAATCAGGCGACGAGTCCTTTGTAGTGACCGCGGGCGTATTCTGAGTCTACGGGAGGCGACGACCCTTCAGTAGCAGTAGAGTACAGTAGGCCTGTATTGATAAAGTGATGGGGGAGCGGAGCAACGAGTGCGTGCAACAGCCCTGACAGCCCTTGCAGCGACCTACAAAATATACATTGTATGAGATTACTAGGAGTGACGACCCTAGACAGGATCTGTGTTGGGATTGATATAAGGGAAGTACCTTAGTTTCCCAATCTTGCTGTTTGAATGGACTAATAACAACTCGAAAATCATTTCACCATTACATTGCATGTGCCTGGAAGATGTGGAGCACTTTAGGGAGTGTGGCATGCCGCGGTCGTAAGATGGTGCCGTATGAGGGAGATCGTCAGTGAAAGCATACATCACGTCATGTCATATTGTATTAACAACAGTTTTAGGATTGTTTGATTTACTGCTTTACTATTATCGCATGATTGATTTGAGAACATGTTAATCCTTGTTCTATTATTCCACTGAGTTAGCTACTCACTCCCACGTTATGGGATGGTGTTTCCGAACACCCACTAGTCCCTATTGTGATTGCAGATGATGGCTCGGCCTGTGAGGCGGAGCTGGACTTGATGATGATGAGGAGGATCCCTCCTTTATGCGTGTTCTGATTGACGGGATTATAGGGAGGTTGATTAGATACTTTGACACTTGTCATTTTATATTTTTAGCGTACTCATGTATATTCGTTTTATCTACTTTTGGAGTATACACGTATGTATATAACCTGGTAACATGTTCACACTCTAGAGACATACAACAGTTTATATATGTTATACATACTATCACAGTCTTCCGCTTGTTAATTTAACTGTCTCTGGAGTATGATATGCGGTTCTAGCTTAATCTCACTCATGTTTAATACGTTATCACAGACAACATTCAATCATACATATCTATGTTGCATAAATAACATGTTGGAACTCGGGAGTTGGGTTTTTGCTCGACCCCCTGATTTTCGGGATGTTACAATGAATCTACATCATCTTCTAATTCATTTACCGGGATATCTTCCTCATGAGGATGATCATCAATTACCACATTTACAGACTCTTGAATAATGAGAGTTCTTAAGTTGTATACTCTATAAGCATGACTATTCATGGCATACCCTAGAAAATTACCTTAATCACTTTTAGACTCGAATTTTCCAAGGTGATCTCTATCTCTTAAAATGTATCATTTACTACCAAACACCCGAAAATATTTCACACTAGGTAGTTTCCCATACCATAATTCATATGGGGTTTTGTTCAAACCTGCTCTAAGATATACTTTATTAATGATGTAGCAGGCAGTATTGACGACTTCTGCCTAGAAACTTTTTGTCATATCTTTCCCATTTAGCATAACTGACCCCATTTCTTGTAATACTCAATTTTTCCTTTCAACAACTCCATTTTGTTGTAGGGTTTTTGGGGCTGAGAATTCATGATGAATTCCTTTCTCATTGCAATATTTTTCAAAATTTTTATTTTTAAATTCCCCTCCATGATCACTTCTGATGTGATTGATGCAATATCCTTTTTCATTTTGAAGTCACTTTGCCAAAATTACATATTCTTCAAAGGCATCCAATTTTTCTCAAAGAAATGTGACCCAAGTAAATCTGGTGTAGTCGTCTACTACCACTATGAATATCTTTCTTGCCATGGCTTTCAACTTTGGTTGGACCAACCAGATCCATATGCAGCAGATCCAAAGGTTTGGTTATTGCTATGGTGGTTGTCTTTTTGTGTCCAACTTTTATCTGTTTTCCTTTTAGACATTTTCCACACAACTTTTTCTTCTTTTCTAATCTTGGGAAGACTTCTAACTAAATTTTTTGAGCTAAGCTTGGCTAAATTCTGGTAGTGAACATGTCCCAACCTTTGATGCCATAATTTGGACTCATTCTTTACAGCCATATTACACTTTGTGGACAACACATTCTCATTTGTACTTTCAATGACATAACAGTTATCACTAGTGCATGAGCCTTTTAAGAGAGATTTTTCTATATGATCTAAAATTCTACACACATCTTTTGAGAAAGTGACCATATGTTCCTTGTCATAGATTTGGGAGATACTGAATAGATTATGTTTCAGGCCTTCTACACAGAGGACATGTTTGATTTTTGGAAGGCTTGGTATAGCTATTGTTCCTTGTCCAACAATTTTAGCTGAGCTATCATCTCCAAATGTGACTAATCCTCTATCAAAGTTTGAATACTCACAAAAGTAGGTTTGATCACTAGTCATGTGTCTGGAGCATCTACTATTAAGGTACCATTTTGAACTATTGCAAGCTTTCAGAGCAATTTGGATTATAAGGCAATTGTTTTGATCTGTCACATCCTCGTGGACCTTCTTGAACATGATTCCAAGTTCAGTCAAGATCACTCTATAAGCGGTGAAGCCCTTAAAGAGAGACCCTCTTTGATACCAATTAAAATAGCGATGGAGACCGCTTTAGTTGAAGTAGGAATATGCCAATATGTCTTAGAGGGGGGTGAATAGGACTTTTTAAAGTTTTACAATTTATTTAAAAATCCTATTACACTAATCCTATCAATATGCATATATCAGGATTACTCAAAAGTAACTCTACTGGCTTCCAAGCCCGGTAGAGGATCCAATCACAACTATTCAAGAAATAACAATATATAACCTAGTTTATGATGGATATGACTGTGTAACTCTACTGGCTTGTGTCCTATTGGCCATTTTGTTCCTTAAAGCCCCACGATCCTCCCGATTGTATTCTGATGACCTGCGACGCGTAGATAGCATTTGCAAGCGATCCTAAGTCACATTCTGTAAATTTGAGTCGGCTTGACTCGAGACCTATCCCATTGTGACCTCATCGTCACTGCAGTTCCAACACCGCATCTCATGCATCAATCCGAGTTGTAGATTAAAAGTTATAGACAGCGCATCATTGGGACAATTAATCATGATGTGGGGCCCACCTTGTGCTCGTGCACATTTTCCTAGGTGAACCCAACCTAAGTTCATCATTTCCCATGAGAGCTACTTATAGCCTAGCCCATCTAAGCTAGGTTGATGAAATCACCCCTATGAGCATGCCTTACATGTAATAAGTACAAGCATGCTTTCTTCTCTTCCCTGGGCTCTTATAAAGCCATCATTGCACATCTCTTTCTTATCTCTCCCTCTCTTTTCATTTTCATCTCCCCTAGTAAGAGAAGCCATGAACATCCGAAGCTAGAGAGAGAAAATCATCAAAAAATTCAACCACATTCCACCAAAGATCCCCTTTAATCCAGCCTTTGGATCATGATCTCCACCTTTGTAAGAGCCTCATAGGTGCATTGGAAGGCTAGGGAGGAAGAAGGTTAGGTGGGTGATTCTCTCTCTTTCTCTCTTCCCTTCTCTCTCTACTCCCCTCTCTTATTCCTTGATGGACATGGCCCACTAATGATGCATGTACTATATCCAAACCGTCCATCCAGAGGGACGCCCACTGTCCAACGAATAGCCCCACTGTTGTCCGTTTTTGGGCCTGTGTGGCCAAACGGTCACACAGGCTCAGATGGAGAGAAAAATAAAAATATTATCTTGACTTCCAAACTCAGTGGGCCACTGCATGGACCCCACTTTGATGTATATAGTTCATCCACACAGTCTAGCAAGTGGACTGTGTTGCTGGTCGTGTGGGCCTGCATGAGGGACTAGTCATGCAGGGCCATTTAGATGTAGGGAAATTGCAAACATTAGTTTAATTTTCTTGCTGGAGTGGGGTGACCCAACCTCGTGGACCCCACCTTGATGTATTATTATGTATCCACGCCATCCATTTGGAGAGACCATCTTAGGACGTGAGCCCAAGATGGCCCAGATCTAGCAGCAGATTGTTGTCCTGCTGCAAGCCATCGTGACATATATGTTTTATCTACTCTATCCGTCCATCTTCGGGGCCCACCTGGAAGTGTCCAACCTTCTTGGTGGATCGTCTATAGGTGGGGCCCACCATGTAGGTGTATTTTATCCATGCTACCCACCCAATAAGGGTACCTCACTGAGGCTCTTTTTGAAAAAGAAAACATAAATATCAGATTGACTCAGCATTAGTGGGCTCCACTAGCATGGACCTTGTGGTATATGTATGGGGATGTAGCCACAACGTCAATCAAAATTATGGCCAGATCCAACAAGGATAGGTGGGCCGTGACCAGCCAGGAGCTACTGGACGGTTACTGTCTAGATCATCTAGCAGGTCTGGATGGAGAAGAAAATAAATATCGGATTAATCCCAAGTGAGTGGGCCACACTGCCGTGGACCCACCTTGATGTGTGTATTCTATATAATCAGTCGTTCATCTACACGGCCCAGATCCCATGTTTTGTGGACTGCACCAATAGCAGCAAAGCTATCCAGACTGCTGACCATCTGGATGATAGGACAAAATAGATATCAGCCTAATTCTAGCACTGGTGGGCCACATGCGTGGACCCCACCATAATGTGTGCAATGCACCCACACCATCCATCCATTCTTTCCATATCATACAGGACCATGGGCCCCATTTTTTAAGCAGATCTAACGCCCAGATGGGCAAATCCAATGGTCCAATATCAGGCTGATTTATCTACTGCTGGATTGATGTCCAGCAACTGTTAGGTCTACTGTGTGAATTGGATTTAATCCACTCCATCCATCCATCGTGTGGCTCACACGTGTGGACCCCCCTTTTTATATGTGTTTCAGGCCACATTATCCGTCTGTTGTTGGTCCGATGCAGCAGCTACTGCTGCTCTGACGCAGCAAGTTCTATGGTTCCATTATGGGTTATATCTCAACAGTTCATCCAAGGGTGGGACCCACCTTGATATATATGTTATATATCCACTCCATCCACCTGGCAGGATGGTGGTGTGGAACCCCACATCGATGTACGTGTTCCAACCCAGCCATGTGGGGACAACCATGATGTATGTGATTCATATCCGCACCATCCACCGTCCTGCCATAGACGGTGGGACCCACTGATATAAGTGTTTCTTCCACGCCATTCACACCTGGAAGTGGAACCCATGCTTGATTTATGTGGATGATCAGGCTGTCCTTATGGACTGCCATGGAGATGGTGGTCTATGCTTTATATATATATATATATATATATATATATATATATATATATATATATATATATATATATATATGCCAAATAGGACATTTGCATGTGTGCTTGATGTATTCCCTTTTCGCTTATAATTGTTCATGATCATTGAACTAGTGGTTCTTAATAGTATGGCCCACCTAGATTGGGCCCACTCTTATGTGAGGCCCAAAATGATATGTTTTTGGCCCTTGAGAGAGGTCCGATATGATGTACTTATGACCCTTGTTGAGGCCCAATGCAATATATGAGAGGCCCATGCGAAGAGGCCATTGTAAATCCACTATAATTATGTTTGCCCAATCATTCTCTTGGTCAATATAAGCCTTGGGCCCCCCATCATGAGATAGATTCTATGGGTCATGCCTTGGGAGCAATGATGGTAAAATGTCTACAATGTAAGAGAAATGGTGGTTAAATGTCCATCTTGTGATCCTCCTTATGGCCCATTGATTGGGCTTGTCCTCATTCCCTCCTTAGTAGTCTATCCCAAATAGATGGGCCCCCACTATTATTAGTATGATCCATCCCACCTTATTAGGCTATCCCAATTCTTTGGGTCCTCATTGATGCTAGTAGAAGTACCCAAACCTGGAAGCCCATCATTAGGCCCATGAGTAGGCCATCTACATCTACCCTTGTTATGAGGCTAGTACATCATCACTGTAGATGGTAGGAATTTGGTATATCCACCATTGAGGACCGATCCTCATGTTATGAAGTAGATCTCTTTTCCTTCTAGGGACCCCGCCATTTATTTCGGCCGATCATTGATTTCAATTATGTTAGTATACGCACTGGGTATGTGTTAACATAACATTATATTTGTACGAGGCTCATTGTAATTATATGAGGCCTATAGCACGAGATTTAATGTGATTGTGTGAGGCCCATTATGATGAGATGAGGCCCATTGTGATTGTGTGATTGATCATTGTTAAGTTCGATAATCATATATAGCTTCATGTTTCATCCCATATGCATTTTAAGTAAGCGTGTTATGAGGAGTGATCATAACACATGCCATTGGACGGATTATGGCATGACTAGACGATATGACGCATATACCTCAACATTTTTTGATATGAACACCATACGCCCTAGTGACATCAGGGTCATGACCCCCACAAGCATGACGTGGATGGTCAATTGGGACACTGGAAAGGTTATTTGAGCATTTATGGCACTTAAGATGTCCTTGGGTGAAAGCCCCTAAACCTCCATGGTACCAGGAGATGTCCCAATGTCGAGATCGAGTAAAAAATAGGAGCGCCCAAGTTCCTTTACCTTTAGGCTGTGTCTCTCACTGTAGCGTGGTCGGTTGGGAGGGGGTGTGGCCTTACCCACCTGAGTGAGGGGGCATAGGTAGGCTGAGTTTGACCAGCTCGTAAATGGGTCCGCTACCATCGAGCCATGTTGGTTATTGGCTCACTATGGGTGGGTAGTGAAGTCTCTTACGCTCGCTAGGCTGTGCGGATTGGAGAGCGACAGTCAGCATGTAGTGTACTAGTCCCCGGTGATGATCCCAGAGATGTACGATTTTGATATTATGATAACTCGTCACTGTTACACATGTGGGTGGACGGACATTGATATGGGTGGGGCTTAAGGGCTTGGGCTAGCTACCAGTGGTTGACAAGTTACTGTGCTGGCAGGCTACTATGCACAATGTGGTGGAACCTTGTCTCATGTCGAACACTATGACGGTCATATGTGGGCTTGCTAGCAGGAGTTGCATACTTAGCTCTTGATCCATTTATTCATTCGTTCACTATAAACTCGGGCTGGTGATACCTAACCAAATCATTATGTGTATATTCGCAATGACTAGGATTTCGGTTGGGCGCACGACCAACCTGAGATCAGGAGTTTACCACATTGAGTCTATCTATCCAAATTTAGGTATGGGACTAGTTTGGATAAAATTCCTTTGTGATTGACCCCCCATCACTTGTGATATTACGCGCTATCCTCCCAATTACACACTGCAGCTCGGTCATCTGCATTACATACTCTGACATCATATAATCTATCCTCAGCACATAACATTTGGTTTACTATGTTTTTACATGGCTTAGATGAGGCCGATGATATTCGTGGCTTGTTAGGTGTTGCATATTGTATTGTATTCTTGGTGATTAATATTTGTCTTACTATGTTTCTGCATTTGTATACCTGATCTACATTACATTCTCAGTTTATGGCATTGGTTCATTATCTCCTTACACTGCATATCCTGGATAGGGTTGATAATATTTCTATAGACTTTCTAGTATTCTCGTTTATTCTGATATTTATGTGCTTGACACTTATCTTACACACACACTTGCACCACCCTCTAAGCTTTCTATAAGCTTATGAACGATAAATGCATGCAGGAGATACTTGGACAGTCGTAGCTGAGCAGGAGCAGGAGTGTACGACCAAGCTTTGCGGTGATGATGATGTTGCCATTATGAATTGGGTACACTTGTGATTATGCTTTAAAAAAATTTACTTACAAATCCTCTTTGTAGGATCCCAGGATCGGAATCTAGCTATAGGCACTGGGAACCGAGAATGGGGTACTACGGAGGCTGCCGGCATCGAATTTGGCAATCGGGAACTCTGTGAGCCCGGTCTCCGAGTTTGGAGCATGACAGTTGTTGGTATCAGAGCATAACTTGTGAATACCTAAGGATAACATCACATATCTGCTAATAAGTACCATTCACTACATGATTGTTGAGGACTTAGAATAATTAGATCCCCAAATTTAAATAACTTAGAAACTTTTGATATTGCTCCCTATTGTGTGTGCCTTCGAGAATCCTCAAGGCCGATAGACTCCTCGCTCCTTCATGTAGGACTCTGTACCCAAGAGGGCGGCCCGAGCAACTCGTGCTCCCCCACTAGAGGTTCCCGTTCCTCCTTTCCTTCTATTCTATATGATAGTGTAAATTTCAAGGATAAAATTTTTATTAGGAGAGGAGAGCTGTTAGGCCTGTGTCCTATTGGCTATTTCGTTCCTTATGGTCCCATAGTCCTCCCGGTCGTATTCCGGCGACCTATGATGCATAGATAGCATTTGCGGCCCATCCTAATTCGCATTCTGTAAATCTGAGTCAGCTTGACCCGATAACTATGCCATTGCTACCTCGTCGTCACTACAGTTCCAACACCGCATCTCATGTGTCAATCTGAGTTGTAGATCAAAAGTTGTAGGCTGCTCATCATTGGGACCATTAATCATGATGTGGGGCCCACCTTGTGCTTGTGCACATTTTCCTATGTGAACCTAACCTAAGTTCATCATTTCCCATGAGAGCTACTTATAGCCTATCCCATCTAGGCTAGGTTGATGACATCAACCCTATGAGCATGCCTTACATGTAATAAGTATAAGCATGCTTTCTTGTAACATCTCGAAAATTGGGGGTCGAGTAAAAACTCCACTCCCGAGTTTCAGAACATCATTTATGCAACATTTTCAATGATGGATGAATGTTTTTCATATTAGTGCAAAAAACATGAGTGGGATTAGACCAAAACAGCATATCATACTCCAAAGACAGTTAAATTAGCAAGCGAAAGAATGTAATAAATATATAAAATATATGAACTGTTGTGGGTCTCCAGAGTGTAAACATGTTACCAAGTTAAACATATACATGTATACTCCAAAAATGATAAAAAGGATAAACATGAGTGCTTTAAAAATATAAAATGACAAGTGTCATGGCGTCTAATCAACCTCCCTGTAAACCCGTCGGTCAGAACACGCATATAGGAGAAACCTTCCTCCTCATCATCAAGTCTAGCTCCCCTTCACAAGCAGCGCCATCATCTGTAACTAAAACAGGGACTGGTTGGTGTGCGCGACACCGTCCCGTATCGTGGGAGTGAGTGATCAACTCAGTGGAATAATAGAGTAAAGATTAGCATTTTATCAAATTAATCATGTGTTAATAGTAAAGCAAACAATCAAACATTCCTAGATACTGTTGTTAATGCAAGCATGAAATGACATGATGGATGCCCTCACCGACATACTCCCTCATGTGGCACCATATGCGTCCGCAGCATGCTTTCTTCCCGCAGTGCTCCATATCTTTCAGGCACATGCAATGCGATATGGATAATGATTACTGGGTTGCTATTAGTCCTTTTCATACAACAGGATTTGGAAACTAGGGTACCTTGCTTATATAAATCCCAACACAGATCCTGTCTAGGGTCGTCACTCCTAGTAATCTCATACGATGTTATATTTGTAGGTTACTGCAAGGGCTATCAGGGCTGTTTCTCGCACTCGTTGCACCTCTTCCCCATCACCTTATCAATACAGGCCTACTTGTACTCTTGTCACTACGAAAGGGTAGTCGCCTCTCGTAGACTCAGAATACGCTCGAGGTCACTACAAAGGGCTGTCAGGGCTGTTACTCGCACTCATTCACCGCTCCCCCATCACCTTATCATTGTAGGCTGACAGCAAGAATATAGTGTCCCTTACCACCATAATTTGCTCACGAGTCTAGGTGCTTACTGGTCACTACGGAGAGTTTGTGGCCCCAGCGTAGGCCGACAGCTCGATCATGGTGTCCCATACCACCATGCCCGGCTCATGAGTCTTTATGGATCAAGGTACCATGGTTAACAGGGTTTTTAATGGTAAGTTCAGTACCCTAGGTTCAAGGAGTTATGACTCATACAGGGTGAACATACAATGGCCAGTCGAGTTACTTGATGAGTCCGACTAGCACGAGCGCACGTTAAATCAACCGACATGAAGTGCACAAGCACTTCGTGTGGCCTAACCACTGCCGATGACTCTAGTACGACTCGGGTTAGTCATACACATCCTTCGTGACGAATAGAATCCAACCACGAATTCTAAACTATTACCAACAACAAGAATATAGTGTCCCATACCACCATAATCTGTTCACGAGTCTGGGTGCTCACTGGTCACTACAGGGAGGTTTGTGGCCCCAGCGTAGGCCGACAGTTCGACCATGGTGTCCCATACCACCATGCCCGGCTCATGAGTCTTTATGGATCAAGGTACCATGGTTAACAGGATTTTCAATTGTAAGTTCAGTACCCTAGGTTCAAGCAGTTATGACTCATACACGGTGAACATACAATGGCCAGTCGAGTTACTTGATGAGTCCGACTAGTGCGAGTGCACGTTGAATCAACCGACATGAAGTGCACAAGCACTTCGTGTGGCCTAACCACTGCCGATGACTATAGTACGACTCGGGTTCGTCATACACATCCTTCGTGATGAATAGAATCCAACCACGAATTCTAAACTATTACCAACTGCCTGGACTAGAGTATAGCCCCAAACACTTGCAATCTAAATCAGAAATCATATGAGAGAGAATTGAAATACAAGAAATACCAGCATGTTATCAGCATGTTGTAACATACATCATAAGCAGTTAAGCATACACGAGTATTTCACACATAAGGTAATCAATTCAAATACAAGCATGGAGGAATTCATGAACATCATCAAATTAGTTGAGAATCCAATCTCAACGCTAATCTACAAAACCATTTACTCAATACTTACTAATACATAGATTTATACAAACACTTAGTCTACACAACTCCAACGTACCTAACGTATGTTGATTTCAACATATAATATGAAAAATCCTTATATCAAGGAGATGTCTAAAACACGACAGTCATGTTCTTACATTCAATATATATGGCAGGCACAAATCACATTGATTTAGGCATTTCAACAAACACTTAGTCTACACACATTAGTCCACATAGCATATATCGGCCAATATGTTCGTTAGGGCTAATCTCTTCGCTAAACAGATCATACACGCATTTCTAATATCATAATATGACAAATAGCTATGGAAATCATTTTAGCAAAATACGGACGTATACCGTATTTTCTATAAATGCCTAAAATACCCTAAATCTCATATTTACCGTACGTTTACGAAATGAAAAATGGACAGCATGTTGTACATGTCAAATGGTGTTGCCGTTGATAATCTACTATTAAACGACATTGAAAGCTTTGAAATCAGTCAATCTAAGCGTCTAAAATCTGCACCTTTTTCCTTAGACGTGTATCGTTTCGAATAGAACGTCTACGCTTCGTCAATGGTGTAAAGGCGACCTAATGCACAAGATACATAAGCTACTTCGCTATTTGAATCGAAAGAATCCAAAAAACAGCAAGTGGGTAGGGTTTTTCTTACCTAGGAGTGCGTTGAAATCACCGAAAAAGTCATTGGAGTGCGGTGCTTTGGCACGTGCAAAAGCTGCAGCAAGTGGCGGGAATTCTCTCCCACTACTCTCTCACAATCTCTCACTTTCTCTCTCTTTCAATCTAGGGTTTCTAGCAAATTCGGATGGGAGAGGTATGTGAGGGTTTAAGGCCCTTATATAGCATAAATTCTAACCTAAATAGACTTTTGAACAAAGTATACTTAAGTTATAACCAAATCGGGGCCGTTCCGATCCAAAAGAGCATTTCAGGAGGTCCCCTAGCCGAACGCGGTCGGACTTAAGCTCATGGTTGTTGGATGTTGTCCACACCCAGTTTTTAGTCCGGCAGAGTTCATAGATCGCACGTGGTGGTCCAGTTTCAGTTCAGCGGCCATCGTACCCAAATCAGGTCTACAAGTCTCATGATATGAAAGAGAAATTTTTCCTGATCCGAGGGTGTAATTTGGCTGAATTCTGACGGTCAGAACGCTTAATAATAACGCGCCAAGTCACGTGCCAGATTTGGATTAAAATTTTCAAATCTAACCCATTTCTCAGTCTCTTCACTCCAGGCTCAATGAAATAGCCTCTGAACGTCGGTTGGGCTTGATTTTAAAATGATTGTCAAGTCCAGCTAAGCAGTCGAAATGGTCTAAGATTGTAGGTATCGGACTTTTGACGCGCAGTCTAAATCCAATATGAAGTTTCAGAAGGTTCCCGAGAGCAAATGGGTTTAGAGTTTGATCCTAGGTTTCAGGGTGTTATAGCATCATTGATTCTACAAGTTTTGGGTCTTGCAGAACGTATTTAAAGTGTTCAGGGACAATTTCATAGCTACTCTAGTGTAGCGCTAGCTAACTTACGCTTAATTTCTAAAGAATTTGGTTCTAAATGATTCCTTTGGCTCTGGAATTGATTCCTAAGAGTGATGTGGTTGACCCATTGCCTAAAGACATCTAATCCCAGGTTGGCAAAAATCCGGGGTGTTACATTTCTTCTCTTCCCTAGGCTCTTACAAAGCCATCATTGCACATTTCTCTTTCTTATCTCTCTCCCTCTCTCTTCATTTTGAACGCCCCTAGCAAGAGAAGCCATGAATGTCCCAATCTAGAGAGAGAAACTCATCAAAAAATTCAACCACATTCCACTATATATACCCTTCAATCCAGCCTTTGGATCATGATCTCCACCATTGTAAGAGCCTCATAGGTGCATTAGAAGGCTTACGAGGAAGAAGAAGGTTAGGTGGGTGCTTCTCTCTCTTTCTCTCTTCCCTTCTCTCTCTACTCCCCTCTATTTTTCCCTGATGGACATGGCCCACCGATGATGCATGTACTATATCCAGACTGTCCATCCAGTGGGACGCCCACTGTCCAGCGAATAGCCCCATTTCTGCCCATTTTTGGGCCTGTGGCCAGACGGTCACACAGGCTCAAATGGAGCGAAAAACACAAATATTAGCTTGACTTCCAAACTCAGTGGGCCACTGTGTGGACCCCAGTTTGATGTATATAGTCCATCCACACAGTCTAGCAAGTGAACTGTGTTGCTGGCCGTGTGAGACTGCATGACCGACTGGTCATGCAGGGCCGTTTGGATGTAGGGAAATCACAAACATCAGTTTAATTTTCTTACTAGAGTGGGGTGGCCCACCCTCGTGGACCCCACCTTGATGTATTAATCTGTATCCTCCCTGTCCATTTGGAGAGACCATCTTAGGACGTGAGCCCAAGATGGGCCAGATCCAGCAATAGATTGTTGTCCTACTACAGGCCACCATGACATATGTGTTTTATCTACTCCAGTCGTCCATCTTCGGGGCCCACATGGACGTGTCCCACCCTCCTGGTGGATTGTCTATGGGTGGGGCCCACCATGTAGGTATATTTTATCCATGCTGCCCACCCAACAGGGGTACCTCACTGAGGACCTATTTGAAGAAAAAAATAAAAATATCATATTGACTCAATGTTGGTGGGCCCCACTGACATGGACCCCACCTTGTGGTATATGTGTGGGGATGTAGCCACAACGTCCATTTGTACTGTGGCTAGATCCAACAAGGATAAGTGGGTCATGACCAACCAGGAGTTGCTGGACAGTTATTGCCTAGACCATCTAGCAAGTCTGGATGGAGAAGAAGACAAATATCGGCTTAATCCCAAGCGAGTGAGCCACACTGCCGTGGACCCACCTTGATGTGTGTATTCTATATCCTTATCCATTCATCTGCATGGCCTAGATCCCATGTTTTGTAGGCTTCACTAGTAGCAGCAAAGCTGTGCAGACTGCTGACCGTCTGGACGGAAGGACAAAACAGATATCAGCCTGATTCCAGCCCTGGTGGGCAACATGCGTGGACCCCACCTTGATGTGTGCAATGCACACACACCATCCATCCATTCTTTCAATATCATACAGGACCATGGGCCCCATTTTTAAAGTAGAATTAACGCCCAGATGGGCATATCCAACGGTCCAATTTCAGGTTGATTCACCTGCTGCTGGACAGACGTCCCGCAACTGTTGGGTCCACTGTGTGAATTGGATTTAATCCACTCCATCCATCCATCATGTGGCCCACACGTGTGGACCCACCTTTGTATAAGTGTTTTAGACCACAATGTCTATCTGTTGTTGGTCCGGATGCAGCAGTTACTGCTGCACTGACGCAGTAAGTTCCATGGTTCCATCATCAGGTATGGGTTATATCCCAACTGTTCGTCCAAGGTTGGGACCCACCTTGATATATATGTTATATATCCACTCTGTCCACCTGTCAGGATGATGGTGTGGAACCCCACATTGATGTACGCATTCCATCCTAGCCATGTGGAGCCAACCATGATGTATGTGATTCATATCCGCACCATTCACCATCCAGCCATGGACGGTGGGACCCACTGATATAAGTGTTTCTTCCACACTATTCACACCTAGAAGTCGAACCCATGCTTGATGTATGTGGATGATCAGGCTGTCCATATGGACTGCCATGGAGACGGTGGTCTATGCTTTTTTTTTAAGCCAAATAGGACATTTGCATGTGTGCTTGATGTATTCCCTTTTCTCTTATAATTGTTCATGATCATTGAACTGGTGGTTCTTGATAGTATGGTCCACCTAGATTGGGCCCACTCTGATGTATGCATGAGGTATATCTCTCCTTTTTCTATTTTTTTAATCTATTGTATACTTGTATACTATAAGTTTTCTTTTGTCTTGTTAGGATGCATATGACCTTTGAATCTATACCTGATTTTTGTTGGAATTTGAGCCATCCTTAGGCATCCGTGGTGGACTTCACATTTAGATATGTGTGCGCCACCACTTGGAATTCATGGCCCATCCTAATACCTGGAAAGTGGTGTTTACAAGTAGGACGGGGACGATTGTCTAGAAATTTGTGTGCCGGAATTTCAACGGGTCATATTCTGCCTTATTACAAAAATCGTGTATGCAAATCCGTCGAGGCCCACTATGGGGGGTGTTTCTTTCACATGTCAGTGTATTAGTATGCCCTATGACTCCATCTAGAATGGATCCCAAGTGTTTGAAAACAGGGCGCAAAAATGGGACAAGTCCACTTCTGAACTGCACGTCTGATTTTCTAAGTTTTATACCAACTTTGGGCGCCTGAACTGGACCCCACGTACAAGATATGAGTTAAACACCACTTGATACTATCAAAATATACCACTGAATGGATAAATAATATTTTAATTGGGTTAAAGAAGACCCCACATGGTTGGAGAGTGGATCTCAAAGTGGTGCTAGGCATAGTTGTGAAGGAAATTTTGCACAGAAAATTCAAGTGCCCATGTTTGGCCTTGTGCCAAATATCGTATGTGTACATCCAGTAGACTGAAACTTTTGGGTTTTGAATTAAAAACATAGGGTTACCTAGGGCACCTAATGGCATACCAAAAGGTAGCCCCACCTAATCGTGGGAAACGCCTAAAAATGACCAAAAGTCATTTCTGCACAGACTTTTTGCACCTCTTCCAAGCACCATTGTTTGGGCCTTTACAGAAATTTATGCATGCATGATCATAGAGGGCTGCCTCATGGGTTTTGGTACCCATACATAAAACTATATTATAAAAATTTTCCTTCATCATAAGTGGGCCCCACATAGTTTTAAACATGTTTGATAGAAATTTTATAAGGAGTCCACCACCTTCCCAAAGAACTTAATAGAGTATCTAAATCCTGTGCATGAGCCCTCAGGTTGTGGCGTGCCCAAAATCTTGAGTGGGCCTTTTTACTTGCGAGTTGTATCTTTCCCTAATAAGGCACACCTTGTGTATGTCTTAAAAGGACTGTTGCTAAACCTTATGATTTGAGTGGTAGACATCCTGTGCTATCCATCCGTTTACCAGATTGTGTATGGGCTGCGAACACCATTATGAGTTAGATTCCATATTCCAATTGGGTCGTACCATGTTAAATGTACCATATTCATGATGGCCACCTTAGTGAGGACATTTATGATGTGCAGGGCCCCATTTGTTGTATGATTGGCTGCCCATTGTAAAGTTGTGAAGCTCACCTTGATGCGTGTATTGGAAGCACATTGTTTATCAGCTCCCTGGCCACCAGCTGCCCCATGAGGGCCTATTATGAGGAATGTGTTGCACATGCTGCCCATCTATTTTGTTGAGTTTTATGGGCCACCCCATAAGGGCCCAATATAACATGTGTGACTAAATCCTTGCCGCCCACTCTAGTTTTGGGCTGAATTATAAACCACACATTGGTGGATGTTGGTTACACCTTGGCTATTTAATTGGGACAGGTGGGTTTCCCATGAAGTCCAACATTATACATGGGTAGGATGTTCTCCTTGGCCATCATGTTTGGGCCATAGGCTTCCCCTCATGTAGCCCATTTTGATGCATTTAGGCCTTGGGCCATTACTTGGAGCCCAACATGGTGTGTAGAATATTGTGGATGATGCCCATTAATTTTTTAGCTATCGTGTGGGCCATGGGTTTTCTTATGAGAACCTTGTATGAGGCCCAACATGATATGTTTGCGGGCCTTATGTGAGGCCCAACATGATATATTTATGGCCCTTGAGCGAGGCCCGATATGATGTATTTATGACCCTTGTTGAGGCCCAATGCGATATATGAGAGGCCCATGCGATGAGGCAATTATAAATCCACTATAATTATGTTTGCCCAATCATTCTCTTGGTCAATATAAGCCTTGGGCCCCCCATCATGAGATAGATTCTATGGGTCATGCCTTGGGAGCAATGATGGTAAAATGTCTACAATGTAAGAGAAATGGTGGTTAAATGTCCATCTTGTGATCCTCCTTATGGCCCATTAATTGGGCTTGTTCTCATTCCCTCCTTAGTAGGCTAGCCCAAATAGATGGGCCCCCACTATTATTAGTATGATCCATCCCACCTTATTAGGCTATCCCAATTCTTTGGGTCCTCATTGATGCTAGTAGAAGTACCCAAACCTGGAAGCCCATCATTAGGCCCATGAGTAGGCCATCTACATCTACCCTTGTCATGAGGCTAGTACATCATCACTGTAGATGGTAGGATCGATGGTATCAGATTTGATATATCCACTATTGAGGACCAATCCTCATGTTATGAAGTTGATCTCTTATCCTTCTAGGGACCCCACCATTTATATAGGCTGATCATTGATTTTGTTTATGTTAATATATGCACTGGGTATGTGTTAATATAACATTATATTTGTACGAGGCTCATTGTAATTATATGAGGCCTATGACACGAGATTTGATGTGATCGTGTGAGGCCCATTGTGACTAGATGAAGCCCATTGTGATGTGAGAGGCCCATTGTGATTGTGTGATTGATCATTATTAAGTTTGATAATCATGCATAGCTTCATATTTCATGTCATATGATTTTATGTATGCGTGTTATGAGGAGTGATCATAACACATGTCATTGAACTGATTATGGCATGACTGGACGATATGATGCATATACCTCAACATTTTATGATATGAACACCATACGCCCTAGTGACATTAGGGCCATGAGCCCCCACAAGCATGACGTGGATGGTTAGTTGGGACACCAGAAATGTTATTTGAGCATTTAGGGCACTTAAGATGTCCTTGGGTGAAAGCTCATAAACCTTCATGGTATCAGAAGATTCCCTAACGTTAAGACCGAGTGAAAAACATAAGCACCCGAGTACTCTTACCTTTAGGTCGCGCCTCCCACTATAGCATAGTCGATTAGGAGGGGGTGTGGCCTTACCCGCCTTAGTGAGGGAGCATAGCTAGGCTGAGTTTGACCAGCTCATAAATGGGTTCGCTATCCTCAAGCCATGTTGGTTATTGGCTGACCACGGGTGGGTAGTGAGGTCTCTTACGCTTGCTAGGCTATGCGACTTGGAGAGAGAAGTCAGCATGTAGTGTACTAGACCCCGGTGATGATCCCAAAGATGTACGATTTTGATATTATGATAACTCGTCACTGTTACACACGTGGGTGGGCGGATGCTGATATTGACGGGGCTTAAGGGCCTGGGTGAGCTACCACTGGTTGACAAGCTACTCTGCTAGCAGGATAATGTGCACAGTGTGGTGGAACCTTGTCTCATGTCGAACACTATGACGGTCATATGTGGGCTTGCTAGCAGGCGTTGTGTACATAGCTCTTGATCCATTTATTCATTCGTTCACTATACACTCGGGTTGGTGATACCTAACCAAATCATTATTTGTATCTTCACAATGACCAGGATTTCGGTTGGGCGCACGACCAAATATGAAGAGTTTATCACATTGAGTCTATCTATCCAAATTTAGGTATGGGACTGGTTTGGATAGAAGTCCTTTGTGATGGACCCCCCCCCCCCCCCCCCATCGCTTGCAATATTACGCGCTATCCTCCCGATTACACAGCAACTTGGTCAGCACATAACATTTGGTTTACTATGTTCTTGCATGGCCTAATGAGGCCGATGATATTCGTGGCTTGTTAGGTATTGCAAATTGTATTACTTTCTTGGTGATTAATATTTGGCTTACTATGTTTCTGCATTTGTATAGCTGATCTACATTACTTTCTCAGTTTATGGCATTGGCTCATTATCTCCTTACACTGCATATCTTGGATAGGTTGATAATATTTCTACAAACTTTCTAGTATTCCCGTTTATTCTGACATTTGTGTGCTTTGCACTTATCTTGCGCACACACTTGCACTACCCTCTAAGCTTTCTATAAGCTTATGTACGATAAATGCGTGTAGGCGATACTTGCATAGTCGTAGCTGAGTAAGAGTAGGAGTGTGCGACTAAGCTTTGTGGAGATTTTATTATATGCATGTATTGCCTTTCAACATTATAATCAATGATTTATTATAGTGGATATGTGATAATGATGTTGCCATTATGAATTGGGTACAATTGTGGTAATGCTTTAAAAAATAATTTACTTACAAATCCTCCTTATAGGATCCTAGGATTGGAATCTGGCGTGTAGGCGCTGAGAACCGAGAATGGGGTACTATAGAGGATGTCAGCGTCGGATTCAGCAATCGGAAACTCTGTTAACCCGGTCTCCGAGTTTAGGGCGTGACAACAATGCACCCACCACGTACACTCTTGCCGGAGGCCTCCTTGAGGACTTGCAAGGGTGGGAAACACCTTATACCCAATCCTACAAAGGAATGATCAAAGGGTCCTCTGAACTTTAGATACTTATAAATAAGTGGATGAATCTCATTCAGCACGTTGACGAAGATCTCTTCCTTGTTGATGAAGAATCTTCTGGTTCCTTGATCTACAACTCAAATGATGTACCAATATATGGCGACAGGTTGGGTCAAGGTTATGATGGAATCCTACTCTCTAAATGTTTTCCTATTAGGAAGATAGAGCGATTCCAATTATCTATGCATTCAAGGCATCCCAGCTTAATGATTTACCATTAAGGTAATAGCCGGAGGATCCTTGAATGCGGAAGTTCATTTCCCAATCCACTCTATTGAATATCAACAATGAGGGTGGATTAGAGGATGAACTCCCTTGAGAGAAAAGGCTTTGGGTATATGATCTAAGGTAAAATACTCAAAACCACTCTCTTCTTTCTCTACCAGCAGTAATAGACAAGTTCTCTTTATATAGGTAAAAGATTCCAATGGATATAAAACAGTCACATTTATGACAGAGTTCGATATCATCGCGCAGGTTCGATATCATCGGGTGTATGCTCTCGATTGCATCGATGATCCGCTCGATGACACAAACTCAATATCATACGCTTTTGAACATCTCTTGCCAGCTGGTCAAGGGAATCAAGACTTGTGTCAATGTCATCGGATTTCAAACTCCGATATCATCAATGCAAGGTTCGATTCCTCGACATTTGAAAATGAGACAGACTTTCTTGATATATTTCAGGTTTACAAGAGTGATCGAGGTAGACTCGATATCATCGAAATTTGAATATCGATGATATCAACGGTTGTCTCAATAACATTGAAAAATCTAAATATTTTTCCAGTGAGCTTGCTGGATAGTTTTTGTCTAGTCTCGATGCCATCGATTCGACCTCGATGCCATCGATCACAGATAAACTACCCTGAAATATTTGCTGAAAATTTATGCGCCCATGACTGATATCATCGAGAGCCTTCCAATATTATTAAGATTTGAAATTCGATGGTATCGAGGAGGGCTTCGATATATCGAAGCATATATGATTTCTTAAGTAAAAATAAGGGCACTGAAGATCTGCCTGTTGATATTATCGAGTCACCTTTGATGGACTCGAGATTCAAATAGGATGGTATCGATAGGTACTTTGATACATCGATAATTCCTTCCAGATATTCATGTGGTTGCTGGACACATTTTGTCCTCATTCTGATGGAATCGATATGGCATCGAGGACATCAACAGTGTAGGTTGATCATATCGAGACGTGTATCAATAGAATCGACAAAGCAAGAAAAACTTATAAATTTTCTATTTTTGAAAAAGTTTTCTCACTTCTAACTAATTTTAAGGGTTTTATTCACCAGGTGTTTTGGGGTATGGGATGTGAGGCTTAGATTTTCCTATGGTGAGCTTGCACACATCCGGTTGTGGCTGACGCTTTGAATTGATCTTCCTATGAGTCACTGCAGTCTGACTAACCCAACACTCATGCTAATTGACAAACCAGGGCACTTTTAAACACTCTATCCTTGTGATCGCACTGGTGCTACAATTCCAACACTGCATGGCATGTCCCATTACGACCCCTAGATTAAAGTTACAGTTTTGGTACAATCCGAGGTGGGCCGCGCAATATATACAAGCCCCACTTGCACAAATCTCAAGGTTGTCCATTCAATCAATCCATTAATCTATTAATCAATTAATTAATCTTATTGGTGGAAAGTTGACCTAGGTTGATCTCGGGCTGACCTGTGATGGTTTGGCTGGCCGAAGGAAGGGTTAGGCTGGCCAAACATCCTTTAATTTTCATGTAAAAATGACATAAGTTAAATATTAGAAAACCACTAAGATATACTTTAACGTAGGGTCTTTCTTAAGGTCTTCTTTACCTATAGGTTAGCATACAAATGATTCTTCTCTTAAAATCCTTCTGAGCCTTCTAATCTTAAAATGTTGAATCACGCTCTTGTCTTGAAATGTTGAAGATAGTTGAAGTGTGCTGAAGTTCCCTACACAATATATTTTATCTACAAAATTTGACAACATACTAGTGTACTTAAAACATTAGCACTTATAATCTCCCCCTTTTTCAATTTCATGATAAAACATGACATAGTACATATTCATCACATTCCACATTCCCAATACTCATCACATTACAAATGCTCAATGATTACATAGACTCATAGTCATAATTAGAATAATGAAGGCCTCAAATCATGAACAATTAGTGCAAGATTTCACATGAAGAATATTATGTCTGCTCCCCTAGAAAAATATAGTAAAAACAATCATGTTTCCATATATATATATATATATATATATATATATATATATATATATATATATATATACATACACACACACACCCTTTTGTCACAATTTGACAAAGGAATATGAAATACAAGAAACATATAGGAAACAGGAATAAGATCAAATATTAAACATTAAATATTAACCATAGCAAAGGAAAATGTTTAAACAAACATTTCAAATCAATATGATCATAAGTCTGAAATTATGAAGTAAGATATTCAAGTCAGAAACTAAAAGTTAATAAACATCATTTAATTCAAAAGAAGACGGAACCGGCATCTTTGGATCAATATTTTTCAATCTCTTACTTATACGATGAAAGTACTTTTTCATGTTCTTCATGTTAAGCTTTTGATTTAAAGCTAAAGCTTCCTGAGAAACATGTAAAGCATTCATCCGATGCTCCAAAGAAGATAATCTCTCATCACAATTAGAAGGGCGATAATCAAAATTATCCCCATCTTTGGCCAATTCTTCCTCCAATTTGTTAGAAATGTCATCCATGTTAAACGTATGCTTTGTTGCTCAGGCAGAGGAGTTAAGTTCATCATACGTAAATTTAAAGAGTTAAAAGGAAGCTCAGATTTTGGTGCCTCAATGGAAGGAGTTTGGACTCGAAAAGATTATGCAGGATATGTCATGAGGTAATCGAATGGAAGAGAATCATGCTTTGGATGCATCTGATAATGAATAATGGAGTAATAAATGAGAGTCGGAAGACAAATTTTGACTCAATAGCTATCACATGAAGGATACAAACCATGAATGGAGTGAGATTGGTTTTGTTACCGACTCTTAAATAAACATTAGAAGTAAAAATGTGATGAAGAGCACGATACTTAGAAAAAAGTTTCCCAATCTGTAGAGCATTGCCCAATCTCCAATCCACATGGAAACCATATAGCACTTTGGTAATAGATTCTCTCTCATAATTTGACATATTGTCCATAAGAGGAGCAATAGGAATTCCATCCTCTACCAATTCAATTTTCATCAAAGATGCATTGATGGAGGGTGTAATTGAAATTGTTTCCTCAAACTATCAATCGGTATGCATTTCCTCCCCATTGAAGAACTTTTTCCCATCCAACTTCGGAAAGAAGCTCATGTAAACCATATTCATCGATATTATTAAGATTTACAAACCTTTTAATGATAATGCTCCTTGATCTAAAATCGTGAAGATTTTTGGGGTCATCCTCCGATGGACGGGTTATTCGAATCTCATGGGAAATGGATCGAGAGGACGAATCAGCTTGCACTTTTCATATAACATGTTTAAATCGATGTCCCATCACTTTTAATCAAGAAGGAAAAAAATATCAAGGAAATCAACTCTAATCAAAATAAGTCAACACAATGGTTTTAAAACTCAAGAAAAGAGGTTGAATCACAATGAGAATGCAATGAGTAACTTAAATCAGTAATAAAATAGACATAAATGCACTTACAATCAAGGAAAGGAAGATGGATAACCAAATGAGGCACTGGTGAGCCAAAGAATAAGAAGAAAATTTTGAGAAATTGAGATTTTTGCACATTTTAAAAAGTGGACAATGTGGTCTTAAGCTGACCGGACACCACGTTTGGCTGACCAGACAGTTCGGTCATTATTCAATTATCCAAAAATAGTTTTTATTTTTCTTTCAAAACCAAAAAAAAAAAAAAAACAGTTTAAAGAAAAGGAGAAGAAGAAAATATTAGCTTTAATAAAATGATTATATAAAATAAAAGCCCATATTATGCCTTAAATTTAAAAATTTAATACTATCGAGTGACTTCGTTAAAATATCTGTAAACTGTTTTTCAGTTTGACTATATTCCAACATAATTGTCTTTTCTTCAACAAACTCCCGTATATAGTGATATCGTATATCAATATGTTTTGTACGAGAGTGTTGGTTATGATTTTTAGATATATTGATTGCACTAGTATTATCACAATATAAATTCATTGTTTCTTAAATTATGCCATAATCAGCCAACATTCGCTTCATCCACATAAGTTGAGTACAAGCATTTTCTTCAGCAATATATTCTACTTCTACAGTAGATAAGGATATCGAGTTTTATTTTTTTCTCATCCAAGAGACTAGACAGTTTCCAATGTAAAAACATCCACCACTAGTGGATTTTTTATAATAGATATTTCATGTCCAATCTGCATCAGTATGTACTGCTATTTGAATAGATGTATCATGAGGATACCACAGACCAAGATTAGCAGTGTTTGCAATATATCTAATTATGTGTTTGATAATGGATAGATGAGATTCTTTAGGATTATATTAATATTTTGCACAAATACCAACACTAAATGATATATCTAGTTTACTGGCAATTAAATAACGCACACTACCAATCATACTTCAATACAGATGAGAATCAATACTTTTACATGATTCATCCTTGGATAATCTAAGTGTTGTACTCGTAGGAGTATTGAAATTTCTAACATTTTCAAATCTAAACCTTTTAACTAAATTATGTGCATACTTGGTTTGGGAGATGAAAATTTCATCTTCAAGCTACTTCAATTAAAATCAGAGAAAAAATTTAGCTCACCAACCATACTCATTTCTAATTCAAACTTCATAAGTTCTGCAAACTTAGATGAAGGATTAACACATGTAGATCCATAAATAATATCATCAACATATATTTGAACAATCAAAATATCATCATTGGATTTTTTTTAATAAATAGAATTTTATCAACACTTCCCATCCGAAAGTCATGGCTAAGAAAAAATTTAGTTAGCTTTTCATACCATGCACCAGGGGCTTGTTTCAAACTATACAAAGCTTTCTTAAGACGATACACATGATTAAGAATTATGGGATCTTCAAAACCTTTAGGTTGTTCAACATATACTTTTTCATTCAAGTCACCATTTAAAAAAGCACACTTGACGTCCATTTGATATATTTTAAATTTTTTTAGCAAGCAACAAAAATAAATAGTCTGATGAATTCAAGGTAATCAACTGGTGTAAAGGTTTTATCATAATCAATTCCTTCTATTTGAGTATAACCTTACACAACTAGTTGTCCCTTGTTTCTAATAATATTTCTAAGCTCATCTGATTTATTTTTAAAAATCAACTTGGTTCCAATAACATTTTTATCAGATGTTCTAAGAATAAGAAACCACATATCATTTCTTACAAATTGACTCAGTTCATCTTGCATTACCAAATATTTTTCATTAGCCAGTGCTTCATTTATGTTAGTCGGTTCAATTTGGGATGTAAAACAAACATGATTGCAAATATTTTTCAATTACCTTCTGGTTTGAACACCAGAAAGAGGGTTACTAAGAATTTGATTAGTTGGATGGTCTTTACCAACTTAAATCAGTAGCATCTGATTTGAATGATGGTTCCCTTTGATTGATTAGAATGATATCATCATCAGAATCACCTTGGTGAAGATAGGAATTGATCGAATGATCATCAATTACAACACTTATCGATTCTTGAATTACCCTAGTTCTCTTCTTTAGAACACGATAAGCACGACTATTTAATGCATATCCTAAGAATATTCCCTACTCTTTGCATCAAATTTTTTCAATTTTTTACGGTCACATAAAATATAACACTTGCTTCCGAAAGTACAAAAATATTTTACACTAGGCTTTTTCTCAAACTACATTTCATATATTGTTTTATTTTCTCTAGCTCTAATATAAACATGATTGATAATATAGCAAGTAGTATTCATAGCTTCAGCCCTTAGATATTTAGGTAAATTCATACTATTCAACATAACACTTTCCATTTCCTGTAACACTCTATTCTCCCTTTCAGCAACTCGATTTTGCTAGGGTATTTTAAGAGCTAAAAATTCATGCAATATACTATGGTCATTACAATATTTCACAAAATTGCTAATTTTAAATTATGTTTCATGATTACTTCTTATTCTAAGTACAAATAGTTCTTTTAAAGTTTGGATGCGTTTAATAAGTTTTTTTACCTTGTCAAAAGCATTCGACTTTTCTTTTAAAAATATGATCCAAGAGTATCTTGTATAATCATTAACTATGACTAAGAAGTATTTCTTTCCTCCTCTACTCTTTATTCTTATAGGTCTAACCAAGTCCATGTGGATAAGTTCAAGAGGTTTACTAGTGGCTAAGGAATTCACTTTCTTATGACAACTCCTAATTTAGTTGCCAACCTGAGAAGCACCACATACTTTATTTTCTTTCTTTCGCAGCTTACGTAATCCTTGCGAGTATTCTCTTTTGCTCAATTTGTAAAGATCTCTATAATTTACATTTCCAAAATGTTGATGCCATAATTCGATCTCGTCTATTTGGACCATGTAATATGAAAGGTTTGTTAAGCAAGTGTCATAAATTATATAGCAATTTTCAGAAGTTCTACGACCATTTAATATTACATTTCCTTCTTTATTTATATCTCACATCCACGATCAAAGAATCTTACACTATGATTATTGTCATAGATTTAAGATATACAAAGAAGGTTATGCTTTAACCATTCAACATATAAAATATTTTCAAATATAGGTAAGTTAGGAAGATACACATTACCTTTACCAATGATCTTTCAGTTGCTACCATCTCCGAATGTAACTGAGATGCCATCAATTTGGTTGACATTTGAGAGGATGGCTTTATCACCTGTCATATGTCTAGAACATCCACTATCTAGATACCATCTTGAAGGACTACTTGCTTTGAAAGTTGTGTGGATGACAAGACACATTACCTTTGGAACCCACTTTATAATGGTTCTAAGTTTTGGAGGATCTCTTTCCTTTTTGTCTTTAGGAGTTAGGATTTCTCCTTTTTCCTATTTACTCATTTATTGTCTAAGTTGGATTTCAATAGTTCTTTAATCAATTCCACAATTTTAGTAGCAAGAGGAGGATTTTTCATTTCTCTCATTTGATATCTCTGGTTGTTAGCAAAGGTTTTCTCTTTAGAAAATTCTTCGAAAGGTTTTTTATTTTTTTAAGACATTCTTCTTTCGAACAAACTCATTCCCTTTTAGAGTTTCTACTTTCGAGTTCGAGGGTTCTCCTTTCACAAAAGTAGGAGTATAAGTTTTACGCTTTAAATTTGTATATCTATTATAGTCAAGCCCAGACTTATCAGCATATTAGCAAAATGAAGTTAGTTTAAATTTATGGTCTCATTAGGTGTACTTCCAAGTATCCTTTGAACTCTAAAGTGAAGAAATTTAAATTCTCAATTTCTCATAATCAGATTTAAGATTTTAAAATTCTGTATTTTTCAAACTTAAATCTAGTTTGGATTTTTAAAAACAATTAGAAAAATGAGATTATTTTTTTTTTCAAAATAGTTTTTTCAAGTTCTAATTACAATTCCTCATTTTATTTTATTTTTCATTTGTATTTTTAATTTTGCTGCAATTTTGTAACTTTCTCTGAAAAGAGCATCATAAGCTTCTTAAAGGTCTTCTTCATTTTCAAAGTCACTTCTCGGAGTTTCATATTTAGATGTTTCACTATCTTCTGGAGTAGTGACTCTGGCTATTTTCGTAAAGGCATTTTGTTCTTTTACTTCTTCTTGATATGATTCATCAGTTTCTGAATCAATTTCAAATTTTGATGATTCACCTCAAGTGGCAATCATACTCTTTCCTTTTAATTTATCTTTTTTAGGACATTTTGAAGCAAGATGCCCAAACTCAAAGTGGTTGTAACATTGGGTGTCTTTGAATTTAGCTTTTTAATAATTAGAATTGCCTTTTCTCTTATTAAAAGGCTTTCAAAATTATTTTTCCTTTTATTTTTAAAATTTTAATAAAATTTCTTTGTCAATAACACAATATCATCCTCATTTTCCTCATTATCTGAATTTTCATTTATTATCTTTGATTTGTATTTAGAGGATTTGAGGGTTATAGACTTATTCTTCGGAGCTTTGAAATTCAACTCATATGTTTGAAGAGATTCAACCAATTCATCAACTTCCATTTGATTGGTATCCCTAAATTCTTATATGGCAGTAACCTTGGAATTAAACCTTTTAGGAAGTGATCTTAATATTTTTGCACAAACCTTACTTTTAAGGATACCTTCACCAAAACCTCACATAGAGTTAACTATGTCGTTTAATTTTGTATAGAAATCCATGAATGTCTCATTTTCTTTCATACAAATTTCCTCAAATTTGATTGCGTGGATTTGGATTTTAGACTTTTTCACAATATTAGTTCCCATGGGTCATTTCAAGTATGACCCAATTTTGTTTTTTCGTATCACACAAAATGATTCTTTTAAACTCATCTCGTGATAGGGCACAAGCTATAACATTCAAGGCTTTTGCATTAGCACTACTTTCACTTTTTTGAGTACTTGTCCATAGATTACAGGCTATTTCTTTTATAGGCGTGGTTCTATCCTCTTCTACTACTTCCATTGTAAGAGGGGACCATTGAGTTACAGTGGCTTACCACCCAATTTCATCTATGGATTTGAGAAAGATCCTCGTTCGGGTTTTCCAATATGAATAGTTTAAGCCATCAAAAGGAGGTGGCCTGGATATAGATATGCTTTTGAAATTTGACATCTTATAGCTCTGGATCTAACTCTATGATATAAATTCGAACAAGCGCAACCTAACTCTGATACCACTTATAAGATGAGTTGTAGATGTCATAGATGGGGGTGAATAGGACTTAACCAAAATTTAATAATCAATTACATAATAAATTCACAACAATAATTAATATTGAAATTTTGATTTCAATTGAGTTGTAGGACAACCTTATTTCACGTCGTCACTGATATTAATATTTCAAGCTTGATCCATTCCCAACTACAGAATGCCTTTCCGAACGAAGAGCTTTGCTTGATACTCGAAATGAATATAGCGTATGAGCATAGACTCGAATTACAGCTATGATTTAACAACTATTTAATTACTTCTATGGATTACATTAAGGAATGTAAATGGTAAATGTTAATGCAGTTTTCTAGCAGACCCTCTGCGGTTGATGTCACACCCCGAACTTGAAAACTGGGCTCACAATATTCCCGATCACCAAATCCGACGCCGACAGCCTCCGTAGTACCCCATGCTCGGCTCCCGGCACCCATACACCAAGTTCCGATCCTGGGATCCTACAAGGAGGATTTGAAACATGATTTTGTGTTGGTATAAGCATAACCAAAAGCATATCCCATGAATAATAACCACAAGAACACCATCACAATATCCACTATGATCAAAAACTTTGAATACAATGCGTATGAAAGGAAAAATACAGGATAATAAGAATAACAGAAACACCAAAAGCTCGACTGTGTGCTCCAAACTGCGGACTGTATGCTCCAACTACGACAAGACTACGACTTTGTCCTGATGAAACAACTGGGCGCCTGCCTTACCCCTGAAGCGCAGTTGTCACAGCCCGCAACATCTGCTATAATTGAAAGGCACTGATAGTACTGTCGGATCCGCACCAGTCTCAGGTGGAGGAATGACATCCTCAGGCTAGGGAACAGGGATCTCTAGGGGTGAAGCGGGAATCGCAGATGGTAAAACTAGAGCCTCAGGTGGAGCAGAAGTCGATCGGGTCACTCTCTTACACGGTATGTCCTATAGGAAGAATAAGGACACTAATCAACCTTAGAAATTGCACATTAGGGAACTCAATCGAAAGGTTATGCACTCGAAACCTAATCGCCCTAAACTCATAGCAAACATGTGATTCTGTTCTCGATTATTCTCAAGTTATGCTCTGATTCCAACTTCTGTCACGCCCTAAACTCGAAAATCAGATTCACAGGAATCTCAATCACCGGATCCGGTGCCGACAGCCTCCATAGTACCCCATTCTCGATTCCCAGTGCTCATACGCTAGATTTTTGATCCTAAGATCCTATAAGGAGGATTTTTAACCTGAATTTGTCTTAAAAGAAGTATAAACACAAGTATACCCAAATTATAAAAACCACATCATCACCACATATCCACTAATATAATCATTTGAGTACAATACTGAAAAAGAAATACATGTGTCAAAATCAAATCTCCAGAAGCCAGTTACAGGCTCCAAGCTCACACGACTGCAACCTAACATTATCTGCACGCATCTATCATGCATAAGCTTATAAAAAGCTTAGAGGGTGGTGTAAGTGTGTGCACAAGGTAAGCGCCAAGTATTCAATATAATGCCATAATCCTACAATATTATAAATACTGGTAAGATCATGAATCATATGATATCAGAGTAAGAAGAAATACTGACAATTCCATGAGTCAAATAATATCAGAGTACGCAATACAGATCAGCTACGCAAATGAGGAGTCATAATGTAAGACTCGTATCCCAGCCCGTACCGTTCCATAGGCCTCCGCAGTCCTCTCGGTTAAATTCCAGTGACCCACAATTTTTTATTGGTGTTTACGAGCGATCATGTGTCATGTTTCGTATATTAGAGTCGATTCGACCCAAGACTTGTACCCTTACAATCGGGTTGTCACCGCGGTTTCCATGTCACATCATGGGAGCTAATCCGATACCTGAGCCAAGAGACGTGGGCCCACGTTCAGTTCATGGAAAATGCCGCGCATTGCTAATCCCAAGAGAATCTATCACATTAATCACATCAATCATATCAATCAAGTACAAATCACACCCCATCACTCACCCATCCCCAAGTACAACCACCCCTCCCTTAAGGTCAACTTTCCCCATCACACATCACTCTCTCACCCATCCCTCTCTCACCCTCTTTACACCACATCTTTCATCTCTCTTATCTCTCTCATTTCTCCTAAGCAACTTACGTCTCAACCTCTATGAGAGAGAGCTTGGTGTGGCCTACTTCCTATCTCTCATCCCCACCATCTAAAGCCCATCTCAACCGTTGAATCACTTCCCTTGGAGCTCTAGATTGTATTGGCGGAAGAAGGAAGAGAAGATCCTTAGGTGGGTGCCTTTATTCTTCTCCCTCTCTTTCTATCTCTCTCTCTTTCACTTTTATTGTGTGTGAAATATGGTGGTGTGGCCCACCCGGATGTACCCCACTTGATGTATGTCTTATCCAACCATCTAAACCATTTGGGCCATACCTTAGGGAGATGGGAAAATAAAAATATCAAGTTCATCCAAATCAAGTGGGCCACGTCCACATGGGACCCAGCAACCATGGTCCCCACACATGGGACCCATCTTATACATGTGTTAAATGTAAACCGTCCAGCGTCTAGGGACACTGGACGTGGCTGAGACGTGAAAAGTGAACCGAAAATGGGGTGTAAAAAAAAATGTATATATAATTATGTTTTTGGGGTGGGCTGCTCATGTAGGCCCCACCTTGATTTGTACATCTAATCCATGCCATCCATTCCTTTCCGCAGACCATTTTAGGCATTGAACCAAAAAATGGGGCCAAACCGTCTTTCAAGTGGGCCATATCTTAGCAAATGGCGTGTTTACCATTGAAAGACCCCCTGTCATTCCTATACCCCAAAATGTATTGGATATTGGGCTTTTTTGGCTTATCCTGAGCTGTGAAAACCAGTGGGCAAGGTGGATTCTTCCGAGGCAGGCCCCACGCATGAAAAATAGTGAAAATACACGATTTCAATATATATATATATATATATATATATATATATATATATATATATATATATATATATATATATATATAATATGCAGCAGACGCTGCTGCTGTCAGCGGTTGACGGACTGACGGGCAGGGGGACACGGGTCCCAGATGTGGGCCCCATTGTGATGTGTGTTAAATATCTAAACTGTGCATTTGTTACCCCCTTTAGAGAAGTGGGCTCCCTCCAAAAATCAGCCCGATCCGAAACCCAGGTGCCCCACATCATAGGAAATAGTGAGATTGATCACCTGTCATTGAAACCCTGTTTGGGTTCATAGAAGCTTTGGATCAACTTGAAATTTATTTCTCCCCTACATCCAGGTCAGTGTGACCTTATCAATGGATTGGATAGAGAGTAAACGTTAGCTATATAGTTGTTGTATGAGACATCAGCAGTTTCTGTGGGTGTGTGAAATCCACATAGTCTATCTGGATGGTGGGACCCACTAATGTGTGGATCTCGTCCATGCCATCAGTTCATCTATGTGGGCCCCACCATGTTGTATGTGCTGAATATGCACACCGTCCATTTGGACGGTGTTGCGGGGATTGACCATGATGTATGTATTTTATGTTCACCCTGTTCATCTGGTGGGCCCATTTTGAGGTGTAGGCCCACCTTGATGTAAGTATCTTATACCCATACCAACTGTATTTGGACGATGGTAGGTGCAGCACACCGTGATGTATGTGTAATCCACTCTGTCCATCCAATAAGGGAATGTGGACCCCACCTTGATGCATGTGCTTCATCCATGCCATCCATATGTTTTATATCCATGTTGTCCATCATACATGAGGCCATTGGTGTGGCCCATTGGATATACATGGGGTCCATTGTTGTAGCCCATTTGACGTACATATGGCCCATGTGATTAGGCCCATCTTGATGTAGTTATGGCCCCATTCGTTGAGGCCCACCTTGATATATACATGAGGCCCATAGAGTGCAGCCCATTTGATGTATATGAGGCTCATATAATGTGGCTCATTTGATGTATATGAGGCTCATATAATGCGGCTCATTTGATGTATATGAGGCCCATATAGTGCGGCCCATTTGATGTATATGAGATCCATGTGTTACGGCCCATTGAGATGTATTTTTGGCCCATATGGCATGGCCCATTGTGATGTACTCGAGACCCATGGGCAAGGCGTAACATGATGTGGTTATGACCCATATGATGTATATTCGCACCATCCATCCCTAATAAATGGGACCCATCTTAGTGTATATATTCTATATCCACCGTCTGTCTAGTTTGTCGAACGGTGGACTCCACTTTGATGTACGTGTCTTATACTATCCATCCATCTACCCCAGGATGGTGGTAACCCACCTCAAGTATATTCTGCCACCCATCTATTTTTTCTAAGGTGGGGTCCAACTTAATGTATGTATTGTATTCCAGCACCGTCTATCTGGACGTGCCATGGGGCTAACTACGATGTATGTGTTTGACCCGCACCATCCAACTTGGTGGGCGATAAGCCCACCTACTGCGTATCCATAGGGCCCACTATGTTGTATGTATTTCGTCTATATCGTTCACTTATGTGGCTCACCTCGATGTGTGTATAGCAGGCACACTGTCCATCTGTTGGGGCGCATTTGATATGTGGAAGGCCCACCTTAATGTGTTGGATACGAGGCCATTGGCACGACCCACTTGGTAAGGCCCAATGAGATGTATTTTCTGGCCCATGTATTGTGGCCCAACTATTATATAGGTGACACCATGTATTGTGACCCATTGTGATGTACATGAGGCCCATTGGTGCGGCCCAATGATGCAACCTAATCGTGATGTGTATGTTATCGAGGCCATTTCTTTGGTAGGACCACTGGTAGGCCTAGCTGTGACGTGTAGGACCACTTGTTGCACATGCAAGGCCCACCTCTGATGAATATTTGAGGCCCACCTATTGGCTATTTAAGGCCCACTTGTTGGATATTTAAGGCCCACCTACTATGTATTTTCAGCCCATATGGCGTGGTCATTGTGATGTTTGTAATCCATTTAACGAGGCCCATTATGATGTGCATTAGGCCCATGGATTGTGGCCATGCGAGGTATCTGAGGCCCATGTGTAGGGCCCCCTTGTTGTGTATATATCTCTAGTATGAGGACCAATGCGATGTACATTAGACCTTTATGTGAGGCTATGGGCCCACCTTATATTTGACTCTACATGGGCCACTACTTGGGAACAATGTTGGTTGAATATCCATATTAAGGGGCAATGACGGTTAGATGTCCTCATTGTGACCTTCCCTTAAGCCTTGTTAGGCCCATTCTCTTCGTGGGTTAACCCAAATAAGTGGGCCCCATTCACCATAAACAGATGGCTCCGTGCTATCGGATTTGATATAACCACGGCCGAGAGCTGATCTTTACATTATGGTTGATTAGTTGTCCATCTATGGACCCCGCCTTATTTATATATGCTTGTTGTTTGTGCCACTTATCAATGCTGATCATCGGTGCTGATTATAGATGTTGATTACCAGTGCCGATTATCGAAGCCAATTCTGATTATTGAGGCCGAGTATCGAGGCCAATTTCGATTGCCAAGGCCGATTGTCAAGACCTATATGATGTATATGCGACCCATAGTTAAGGCCCATTGTGATGTATTTGAGGCCTATAGGTAAGGCCCATTGTGATGTATTTAAGGCCCATAGGCAAGGCCCATTGTGATGTGTTCATGGCCCATGGGCAAGGCCCATTGTGATGTATATTAGGCCCATGATGCATGGCCTATTTGATGTATTCAAGACCCATGTGTAGGGCCCACATGTCATGTATTTGAGGCCCATGAGCAGGGCCCACCTATTGTGTATATGTGGCCCTTAAGTAATACCCAATGTTTCATATATTAGGCTTTTATGTGAGGCCTTGGGCCCATTATATGTTTGATTTTATGCGGGTCATTCCTTGGGGGCAATGTTGGTTAAATGTCCACATTGTCAAGGCTTATCGTTGATATCGATTATGAGTATGTGATAGCATAGCATCATGGTACATGCCCATATGCATCATCTGCATGTTTGTTATGAGATGTGATTGACCATTGCATATGTCATTGGGCTGGATGATATGAGACTCCCTGATAGGCGGAGGTTATCTCATATGAGTGTATGACATGCGTAGGATTGATGCATGACTAGATTGTATGACCCATGCATCTTGCATTGTGTTGTGATTACTGTATGCCCTATCGACATCAGGGCCGTAGCTTCCATAGGCATGTCATGAATGGTTAGACGGGACACCAGAAATTTGGTCTAGCATCGAGCTTCCATAGATGGCCCTGGGTGAAAATTCTTAAACCCTCTTGGTGCTAGAGGACGCCCAAACGTCAAGACCGAGTGGATACATGAGCACCCAAGTGTCGAATATCAAGACGTCACACCTCCCACTATGTCGTGGTCGGTTGGGAGGGGGTGTGGCCTTATCCACCTGAGGGTAGGGGGCATTACTAGGCTGAGTTTGACCAGCTCATGAATGGATCTACTATCGATGTGCCGAATAAGTATTGGAAGACTATTGGTCAGCCGGATAATGAGGTTTCTTACGCTCACTTGGATTGTGTGGCTGGGAGAGCGACAGTGTCATTTGGAGTGTACTAAACCACGGTGATGATCCCAGAGATGAACTGTACTAATATGTGAACTTATTAAGCAGGAGTTGGGTACTCATTCATTCATTCATTCACTATCCACTCGGGCTGGTGGTGTGGAAATAATTGTTACGTGTACCTTCGTAATGGCTAGGATTTCGGTTGGGGCGCACGACTAACCTGAGATCAGGAGTTTACCACATCAAGTATGACTATCCAAATTTAGGTATGGGACTAGTTTAGATAGAAATCCCTTGTGATGGACCTCATAGCCTGCGATACTACATACTATCATCCCAACTTCACACTCTAGCATGGTTATTTCATTCGCACTGCATGTTGTATTACATCCGTGGCATATGGTATGAGTGACATTGTTTGTGTTACTCATCAGGAATGTATATTGCATTGCATCCTCTGCATCTGATATTTGGCTCTCTATGACTCCTCATTTGCATAGTTGATTTCTATTACGTATTCTAATATTGTATGATTTATGATCTTATCAGTATTTCTACTTATTCAGACATTGTACGATCTGTAGATTACCAGTATTTTCGGTATAGTATGATTATGGCATTGTATTGAATACTTGGCACTTACCTTGTGCATACACTTACACCACCCTCTAAGCTTTCTATAAGCTTATGCACGATAGTTGCGTGCAAGTGATGTTAGGTTGCAGCAGTGTTGAGCTTGGAGCATGCAGTGGTCTTCTGGAGCTTAATTTTCTATTTATGTATTTCTCTTTTAGCATTGTACTCAAATGATTATATTAGTGGATATGTGATGACGATGTTGCCTTTGTGAATTGGGTAATCTTGTGGTTATGCTTATTACGAGTTAAATGTACATTGAAAAAAAAAATCCTCCTTGTAGGATCCCAAGATCGAAATCTGGCATATGAATGCTAGGAGCCGAGAATGGGGTACTACGGAGGTTGTGGGCACCGGATTTGGCAATCAGAATTCTTGTGAATTCGATTTTTAGGTTTGGGGCGTGACAGAAGTTGGTATCAGAGCATAACTTGAAAATACCTAGAAATCACATCACATATTTACTGATAGCCACCCAACACTCCATGATTGGTTGAGAACCTAGAATGGTTAGATCCCCACGTTCGAATAACTTAAAGATTTTCTGATATAGCTCCCCCTACCTTTGAAATTGTGAGGTTGCATAATATTTCAGTTTCGATCGTTTCTGATCCGGGACTCGGGGTTTAGTAGGATCACTATAGTGTCGATGATGCATCTTGGGAGGGCGAGGTTGAGATTAGAGAGTGCTACCTCATCCTTTTATAGAATTGATTATGCCTTGACATATATACTTGATGGTGTTTCCTCTTCCCTTGTCTGTTTTGTAAATTTTGAGGATGAAATATTTATTAAGTGGGGAGAGTTGTAAGACCCGTATCCTAGACCGTACCATTCCATAGGCCATCGTAATCCTCTTGGTTGAATTTCGGTGACACGCGATCGGTTATCGGTGTTTGCGAGCGATCCTGAGTCATGTTCCGTATATCAGAGTCGGTTCAACCCAAGACTTGTACCCTTGCGATCGCATTGTCGCAGCAGTTCCAATGTCGCGTCTCGCGCGCTAATCCGATACATGAGCCAGGAGATGTGGGCCTGTGTTCAGTTCATGGAAAACGCCGTGCATTGCTAATCCCAAGAGAATCTATCACATCAATCACATCAATCATATCAATCAAGTACAAATCACACCCCATCACTCACCCATCCCCAAGTACAACCACCCCTCCCTTAAAGTTAACTTTCCCCATCACACATCACTCTCTCACCCATCCCTCTCGCTCTCTCTCTCTTTACACCACATCTTTCATCTCTCCTATCTCTCTCATTTCTCCTAAGTAACTCACGTCTTAACCTCCATGAGAGAGAGTTTGGTGTGGCCCACTTACTATCTCTCATCCCCACCATCCAAAGCCCATCTCAACCATTGAATCGCGCCCCTTGGAGCTCTAGATTGCATTGGCGGAAGAAGGAAGAGAAGATCATTAGGTGGGTGCCTCTATTCTTCTCTCTCTTTCACTTTTGTTGTGTGTGACGATGTGGCGGTGTGGCCCACCCGGATGTACCCCACTTGATGTATGTCTTATCCAACCGTCCAAACCATTTGGGCCCTACCTTAGGGAGATGGGAAAACACAAATATCAAGTTGGTCCAAATTAAGTGGGCCACGTCCACATGGGACCCACCATCCATGGTCCCCACACGTGGGACCCATCTTATACATGTGTTAAATGCAAATCGTCCAGTGTCCAAGGATGCTGGATGTGGCTGAGACATGAAAAGTGAACCGACAGTGGGGTGTAAAAAAATGCATATATAATTATGTTTTGGGGGTGGGCTACTCATGCAGGGCCCACCTTGATGTGTACATCTAATCCACGCCCTCCATTCCTTTCCCCAGACCATTTTTGGCATTGAACCGAAACATGGGCCAAATTCGACTTTCGGGCAGGCCATATCTAAGCAAACGACGTGCTTACCGTTGAAAAACCCCCTATCGTTCCTATACACCAAAATATATCGAATATTAGGCTTGTTTGGCTTGTCCTGTGCTATGGGAACCAGTGGGTAGGGTGGATTCTTTCAAGGTGGGCCCCACGCATGAAAAATTATGAAAATACACGATTTTAAAAAAATATATATAATATATGCAGCAGACGCTGCTGCTGCCAGAGGCGTGCAGGCAGCGCCTACTATGGTTGAAGGATGGATGGGTGGGGGCACACGGGTCCTAAATGTGGGCCCCACCATGATTGATCACCTGCCATTGAAACCCTGTTTGGGTTCACAGAAGCTTTGGATCAACTTGAAATTTTATTTTCCCCTACATCCAGGTCTGTCTGGCCTTATCAATGGATTGGATGGAGAGTAAACATTATGGTGGGCCCCACGTGGGACCCACCACTGTAGAAGGGGGTTGGCTGGTGTACGTCACACACCAGCTATATAGCTGCAGCGTGAGACGTCAGCAGTTTCTGTGGGTGTGTGAAATCCAGATGGTCTATCTGGACGATGGGACCCACTGATGTGTGGATCTTGTTCATGCCATCAGTTCATTTGCATGGGCCCCTCCATGATGTATGTGTTGAATATGCACACCGTCCATCTGGACAGTGTTGTGGGGACTGACCATGATGTATGTATTTTATGTTCACCCTGTTCACTGGTGGGCCCATTTTGAGGTGTGGGCCCACCTTGATGTAAGTATCTTGTAACCACACAGTCTGTATTTGGACGGTAGTAGGTGCAGCACACCGTGATGTATGTGTAATCCACTTCGTCCATCCAATAAGGGAATCTAGACCCCACCTTGATGCATGTTCTTCATTCCATGCCGTCCATATGTTTTATGTACATGTTTTCCGTCTTACATGAGACCATTAGTGTGGCCCATTGGATATACATAGGGCCCATTCTTGTAGCCCATTTGACGTACATATGGCCCATGTGAATAGGCCCATCTTGATGTAGTTATGGCCCCATCTGTTGAGGCCCACCTTGATATATACATGAGGCCCATATAGTGCGGCCCATTTGATGTGTATGAGGCCCATATAATGCAGCTCATTTGATGTATATGAGGCCCATATAATGCAGCTCATTTGATGTATAAGAGGCCCATATAGTGCAGCCCATTTGATGTATATGAGGCCCATATAGTCCGGCCCATTTGATGTACATGAGATCCATATGTTGCGGCCCATTGAGATGTATTTTTGGCCCATATGTCATGGCCCATTATGATGTACTCAAGACACAGGGGTAAGGCCTGACATGATGTGGTTATGGCCCATATGATGTATATTCGTACCATCCATCCCTAATAAATGGGACCCACCTTAGTGTATATATTCTATATCCACCATCTGTCTAGTTTGTCGGACAGTGGACTCCACTTTGATGTAAGTGTCTTATACTATCCATCCATCTACCCCCGTACGGTGGTAACCGACCTCAAGTACATTCCTGTCACCCATCTATTTTTTATGCGATGGGGTCTAACTTAATGTATGTATTGTATTCCAGCACCGTCTATCTGGACGTTCCGTGGGGCCAACTATGATGTATATGTTTGACCCGCACCATCTAACTTGCTGGGCGATAAGCTCACCTACTGCGTATCTATAGGGCCCACTATGTTATATGTATTTCATCTATGTCGTTCACTTATGCGGCTCACCTCGATGTGTGTATAGCAGGCACACTGTCCACCTATTGGGGCCCATTTGATATGTGCAAGGTGCACCTTGATATGTTGGATATAAGGCCATTGGTATGACCCACTTTGTAAGGCCCAATGAGATGTATTTTCTGGCCCATGTATTATGGCCCAACTAACTTATAGCTGACACCATGTATTGTGACCCATTATGATGTACATGAGGCCCATTGGTGCAGCCCAATGATGTAACCTAATCGTGATGTGTATGTTATCAAGGCCGTTTCTTCGACAGGACCACTGGTAGGCCCAACTGTCAGGTGTAGGCCCACTTACTGCATGTGCAAGGCCCACCTCTGATGAATATTCGAGGCCCACCTGTTGGCTATTTAAGGATCACTTGTTGGATATTTGAGGCCCACCTATTATGTATTTTCAGCCAATATGGCGTGGTCATTGTGATATTTGTAATCCATTTAATGAGGCCCATTATGATGCGCACTAGGCTTATGGGTTATGGCCATGCGATGTATCTGAGGCCCATGTGCAGGGCCCCCTTGTTGTGTATATATCTATGGTATGAGGCCCAATGCATTGTACATTAGGCCTTTGTGTGAGGTTATGGGCCCACCTTATATTTGACTCTATATGGGTCATTGCTTGGGAACAATGTTGGTTGAATATCCACATTGATGGGTAATGACAGTTAGATGTCCTCATTGTGACCTTCTCTTAGGCCTTGTTAGGCTCATTCTCTTCGTGGGTTAACCCAAATAAGTGGGCCCCATTCCCATAGACGGATGGCTCCATGCTATCAGATTTGATATAACCACGGCCGAGAGCCGATCTTTACATTATGGTTGATTGGTTGTCCATCTATGGACCCCGTCTTATTTATATATGCTAGTTGTCGGTGCCACTTATTGATGTTGATCATCGGTGCTGATTATAGATGTTAATTATTGGTACCGATTATCGAGGCCAATTTCGATTGTCGAGGCTGATTTCGATTGTTGAGTCCGATTTCGATTGCCAAGGCTGATTGTCGAGACCTATATGATGTATATGCGACCAGTAATTGAGGCCCATTGTGATGTATTTGAGGCCTATGGGCAAGATCCATTGTGATGTATTTAAGGCCCATTGTGATGTATTCATGGCCCATGGGCAAGGCCCATTGTGATGTATATTAGGCCCATGATGTATGACCTATTTGATATATTCGAGACCCATGTGCAGATCCCACATGTCATGTATTTGAGGCCCATGAGCAAGGCCCACCTATTTTGTACATGTGGCCCTTGAGTAATACCCAATGTGTCATATATGAGGCCTTTATGTGAGGTCATGGGCCCATTATGTGTTTGATTTTATGCAGGTCATTCCTTGGGGGCAATGTTGGTTAAATGTCCACATTATCGAGGCCAATCGTTGATATCGATTATGAGTATATGACAGCATAACATCATGGTACATGCCCAAACGCATCTTCTGCATGTTTGTTATGAGATGTAAATGACCATTGCATATGTCATTGGGCAGGATGATATGAGACTCTCTGATAGGCGGAGGTTATCTCATATGAGCGCATGGCATGCGCAAGATTGTTGCATGACTCGATTGTATGACTTATGCATCTTGCATTGTGTTTTGATTACTGTACGCCCTAGCGACATCAGGACCGTAGCTTCCACCGGCATGTCGTGGATGGTCAGACGGGACATCAAAAATTTGGTCTAGCATCGAGCTGTCATAGATGGCCTTAGGTGAAAATACTTAAACCCTCTTGGTACCAGAGGACGCCCCAACGTAGAGACCGAGTGAATACATGAGCGCTCGAGTACCGAATACCAAGAGGTCGCGCCTCTCACTGTGTCGTGGCCGGTTGGGAGGGGGTGTGACCTTACCCTCCTAAGCGTAGGGGGCATTACTAGGTTGAGTTTGACCAGCTCATGAATGGATCTGCTATCAATGTGCTAGATAGGTATTAAAAGACTATTTGTCAGGCGGATAGTGAGGTTTCTTACGCTCACTTGAACTTTGCGGCTGGGAGAGCGGCAGTGCCATTTGGAGTGTACTAAACTCCGGTGATGATCCCAGAGATGAACCCAACTGATATATGAACTTATTGAGCAGGAATTGTAAAATCATTCATTCATTCATTCACTATCTACTCGGGCTGGTGGTGCGGAACTAATTTTTACGTGTACCTTGTCAATGGCTAGGATTTTGGTTAAGGCGCGCTACTAACTTGAGATTAGGAGTTTACCACATCGAGTCTGACTATCCAAATTTAAGTATGAGACTGGTTTAGATAGAAGTCTCTTGTGATGGACCCCATAGCTCGTAATACTACGTACTATCATCCCTACTTTACACTCCAACATGGTCATTCCATTCACACTGTATGTTGCATTACATCCGCGACACATGGTACGACTGATGCTGTTTGTGTTACTCATCAAGAATGTATATTGCATTGCATCATCTGCATCTGATATTTGGCTCTCTATGACTCCGCATTTGCATAGTTGATTTCTATTATGTATTCTAATATTGTATGATTCATGATCTTTTAGTATTTCTACTTATTCAGAAATTATACGATTTATGGATTACCAATATTTTCGGTATTCTATGATTATGGCATTGTATTGAATTCTTGGCACTTACCTTGCGCACACACTTATACCACCCTCTAAGCTTTTTATAAGCATATGCATGATAGATGCATGCAGGTGATGTTAGGTTGTAACAATGTTGCACTTGGAGCGTGCAGTTGTCTTTTGGAGCTTGATTTTTTATTTATATATTTCCCTTTCAACATTGTACTCAAATGATTATATTAGTGGATATGTGATGACAATGTTGCCTTTGTGAATTGGGTAATCTTGTAATTATACTTATTACAAGTTAAATATACATTAAAAAAAATCCTCCTTGTAGGTTCTTAGGATCGGAATCTGGCATATGAATGCTAGGAGCTGAGAATGGGGTACTATAGAGGCTGTCGGCACCAGATTCGGCGACCGGGATTCCTGTGAATTCGATTTTCAAGTTTGGGGCGTGACACATAAGGAGCCAAATATTAGATGCCGTGGATGCAATGCAATATACAATTCCTGATGGGTTCACTAATTCCATCAGCCATATCCAGATCATATAAATGCAGAAACACGGTAACCTAAAGTGTCATATGCTGCGGATATAATGTAATATGCAGTGCAAATGGAATGACCATGCTGGAGTGTGAAGGCGGGATGATAATACATAGTATCGCAAGCTACGTGGTCCACCACATGGACTTCTATCCAAACTAGTCTCATACATAATTTTGGATAGTCAGACTCAATGTGGTAAACTCCTGATCTCAGGTTAGTCGTGCGCCCCAATTGAAATCCTGACATTGTGAAGATACATGTAACAAATAGTTACGGACCACCAGCTCAAGTAGATAGTGAATGAGTGAATGAGTATGCAACTCCCGCTTAACAAATCAGTACTATACAACTCTAGGATCATCTTCGGGGTCTAGTACACTCTACATACGAATCATTGCCCACTGACACGCGACCGTGCAAGTGGAAGAGACCTCACTATCCGCCTGACCGGTAATTAGCCAGTATCTACCCGGCACGTCAATAGCGGACCCATTCATGAGTTAGTCAAACTCAGCCTAGTTATGCCCCCTACTCTCCACACTCCCTCCGAACCGACCATGATAAAGTGGGAAATGTGGACTCCTAGTATTCGGCACTCGAGCGCTCATGTATCCACTCAGTCTCGACGTTGGGGTGTCTCCTAGCCTCAGAAGTTTAGGGACTTTCACCCACAAACATCCAAAGTGCCCAGATACTCGAACCAAATATTTTTCTTATCTCATCTAGTCATCCATGACATGCCTGTGGAGGTCACAGCTCTAATGTCCCTAGGGTGTATAGTAATCACTATCACACAAGGCAAGATGCATGAGTCATGTAGTCCAATCACGCTTCAATCCTATGCATACCGTGCGTTTATGTGGGATAACTCCACCTATTAAGGATTCTCATAAATCATCTATACTATGGCATATGCAATGATCAATCACATCTCACAATAAACATGCAGATGATACGTAGGGGCATGTATCATGATGCTATACTGTCACATATTCATAATCGGTATCAATAACTTCCATTAACAATTGGCCTCGACAATATGGATATTTAACCAACATTGCCCCCAAGGAATGGCCCTCATAGAGCCTAACATATAATGAACCCCTTGGATGGTCATAATGTGATGTATATGCGACCCATATTTGAGGCCCATTTTCATGTGTATTTAGTACATGTTTGAGGCCTAATGTGATGTATATACGGCCTGTATTTGAGACCCATTTTGATGTGTATTCAGCCCGTGTTTAAGGCCTAATGTGATATATATGAAGCTTATGTGATGAGGTCCATTGTGGTGCATTTGAGGGCCAGGTGATGGAGCCCATTGTGATGTATATTAGGCCCATGTAAGAGGTCCATCGTGATGTGTATTAAGCTCTTAAGTGAGACCCATGGTGTTGTATATTAAGCTCTTATGTGAGGCCAGGGGTCCACTATATGTTAAGCTCTATGAGGGCCATTCCTTGGGGGCAATGTTGGTTAAATGTCCACATTGTCGAGGTCGACTGTTGATACCAGTTATTGATATTGATTATGAGTATGTGACAGTATAGTATCATGATACATGCCCATACGCATCATCTGCATGTTTATTGTGAGATGTGATTGATCATTGCATATGTCATAGTATAGATGATTTATGGGACTCCTTGATAGGTGGAGTCCACATAAGTGCACGGTATGTGTAAGATTGATGCATGATTGGACTACATGACTCATGCATCTTGCGATATCAGGGTTGTGACCTCCACAGGCATGTCATGGATGACTAGATGGGACATTAAAAATGTTTGGTTCGAGCATCGGGGCACTTTGAATGTCCGTAAGTGAAAGTCCCTAAAGCTCCGAGGCTAGGAGACGCCCCAACGTCTAGACCGAGTGGATAGATGAGCGTCCGAGTGTCGAATACCATGAGTCCGTGTTTCCCACTGTGTCGTGGTCGGTTAGGAGGGGGTGTGGCCTTACCCGTTCGAGAGTAGGTGGCATAACTAGGCTGAGTTTGACTAGTTTGTGAATGGGTCTACTATCGACATGCCGGGTAGATATTGGCTGACTACCGGCCAGGCGGATAGTGAGGTCTCTTCCACTTGCATGGTTGCACATTAGTGGGCGGCGATTCACATGTAAAGTATATTAAACCTCGGTGATGATCCTAGAGTTGTATAGTACTAATTTGTTAAGCAAGAGTTGCATACTCATTCATTCATTCACTATCCACTCAGGCTGGTGGTACGCAACTATTTGTTATGTGTACCTTCACAATGGTCAGGATTTCGGTTGGTGTGCATGACTAACCTAAGATTAAGAGTTTACCACATTGAGTCTGACTATCCAAATTTATGTATGAGATTGGTTTGGATAGAAGTCCTCATGGTGGACCTCATAGCTTACGATACTACGTACTATCATCCCGACTTCACACTCCAACATGGTCATTCCATTCTCACCGCATATTACATTACATCTGTGGCATATGACATTTTGGATTACCGTGTTTCTACATTTATATGATATAGATATGGCTGACAGAATTAGTGAACTCATCAGGAATTGTATATTGCATTGCATCCTCGGCATCTAATATTTGGCTCTTTATGAATCCTCATTTGCGTAGATGATCTGTATTATGTACTCTGATATTATTTGACTCATGGACTTGTCAGTATTTCCGCTTACTCTGATATCATATGATTCATTATCTTACTAGTATTTATGATATTGTAGGATTATGGCATTATATTGAATACTCGGCACTTACCTTATGCACACACTTACACTGCCCTCTAAGCTTTCTATAAGCTTATGCACGATAGATGCTTGCAAGTGATGTTAGGTTGCAGCAATATGGAGATTGGAGCATGTAACTAACTTCTGGAGATTTGATTTTGACACATGTATTTCCTTTTTAGTATTGTACACAAATGATTATATTAGTGGATATGTGGTGATGATGTGGTTCTTATGATTGGGGTATACTTGTGGTTATGCTTCTTATGAGACAAATTCAGGTTGAAAATCCTCCTTGTAGGATCCCAAGATCGGAAATCTGGCGTATAAGCGCTGGTAGCTGAGAAAGGGGTACTACGGAGGCTGTCGGCACTAGATCCGGTGATCGGGATTCCTGTGAATCTGATTTTTGAGTTTAGGGCATGACATTTGACCCTCCTAAACCTGCATAAGTGCAAAAGAGAAACAAAGGAGACCCTAACTAGTGCAGGGGACTCTCCAATGCCTAAGTTAGGAACATGGTCTTTTTTGTTGGATAGGGTCTCCAGAAAAGAGACACCAGTCAAGTGTTAGGGTAAGAATGAGCGTACCTTGGATGGTTAGAGACACCTCTATATATAGAGAAGGGAATACAATTGCACGAGGACTCTTCCCTAATATCTTGGAGATCCGTTCGGATTCGGGATCTTTACGAGATTACCGGCTTCCGAAGTTACCGGGATCTGATCTTATCCCCTGAAGATCTGGGGAGAGATCTTCAGGATGTTAGGAGATTCCTCAAACCTGCAGCTCAGATTTAGGTCGGCTCCCATAGGCAGGTGATGACTTGGAAATAAGAGACACCGATCTACGTATTAGATCAACATTCACCATCTTCGACCGATGGTTAGGTTGGAGAATTTGTATTCCCTTCAGCTGGGCACTAATGGTTCTTGACCTTGTCATGGGACGTTGCCGACCTGTAACTGAACATTGTTAAATCTATGGTCGTCCAATGGCCAAGCTATGACCGAGCTATGGTTGGATAGTAACTAATCTAGGGTCAACCTATAGTCAATCTATGTTCGACCTATGACCGACCTATGATCGATCTGTAATTGACCTATTAGGCCAAAACACGGCTTATTTAAATGGGCTCGTAGTCGTGTTCTTTGAATGTCCTTACAGTTGCCTTGACTTCCTTAAAAGTCGGCATGTTCCTGAATGTAGACGCCATGTCAGACTCGGGTTTTATTGGGCCCGTGCTGGTACAGTAGGTTAGTCCATTCTATAAGCCAACTTATCGACTTGTCAATTTTTCCCCCAACAATGAGCCCCCCTTATTTTTCGAGCCTATCCATGGAGGTTCAGAAAGTATGTTTGTTGTAGTTAGGTCAGGTTATGCATGGACTAGGTCGAGTCATATTATCATAAATACCAAGTATAGCGGCCAGCACGGTAATCGAAGCATGTCAGTCTGTAATCATGACATGTCATTTCATAGGTTGAGGTCACGTGGGAAGTCAAGTCATCTTTTCGATGATAGACCAACAAGGTCATGATGCGTGGCATCGTTCTCGATATCAGGGTTGAGCAGCGCATGAGATCGCGCCATGTGTTAAGTTGGGGTAGTCGAGGGGCCCTCGTACAGGGGCACATTGATGGGCATATTTAATGACTGTCACGTAGCATGGCTATATAAAGGAAGCCCTAACCCTTGGGGCCTTTCCTTTTGCATTTCGGCTTCTTCCCCCTTTCATCTTCCTCTTCTTTTGTGGATAATTTCCCACATCCGTTTTCTTCTGCAATCAAGGCAAAGACTTGCCTGCTCTCTTTCCGGTGAGATCCATCTCCCCCTCCTTTCTTTTTTTAATTTTCGAGTAATTTTACTCGTTATCAACATGTCAAACTCATTAAGCTCATGGGAGGGGGCCTCTATCGACAACAGTGGGGTGAGTAGTCACCTTAGAGTAATGTCGAACCCACCATCACCGCTGGTGATGATGGCGGACGTCGACTTTCGATCATCGATGTCGAGGGCATTAGAAAGGTCTTTAATACAAAGGTCGGTGCCCGTGGTTAGGGCGTTGAATCTATCCCCAACATAGAGGTCAACACCCATGCCTAGGACAGTAAGTATATCTTCGACAAAGGAGTTGATGACTATGGGGCATGATCCTTCCGGCGAGGTGGATTCAGAAGATCCCGATGATGAGGAGGGTCTGAGGGGGCCAGTGCCCTCGACCCTACCTGAGAAGGAGTTAGATCGGATCAGGCTCGGATATCATGTCTCTGACTTAGTAGTTCTCCAGCTTCCTTCATCAGACAAGCTTCCAGACTGACCTCTAGAGGGGGCCATCACGACCTTTTAGGTCACGCTTCAGTGCAGCCTGCAGATTCCTCTATAGGGGGTAGTCAGGCATCTACTAAATCACCTAGGCTTACCCCAAGGACAAATGATCCCAAATAGGTGGAGGGCCTTAATCAGCTGCGTGGTCCTATGGGCCGAGCTAGACCAGCCCGAGCTCTCTATGGATAAGTTCCTCCATTTGTATCAGTTAAACTCGAACAAACTACAGCCTAGCTGGTATTACTTCTCTGCCTAGCGAAGCACTGGTGAGGCCCTTAAAACTAACCCTCCAACCTCCAATAAAGATTGGAGGGATAAATGGTTCTGGGCTTCCGGGTGTTGGGAGATGGTCGTGCCAAAATCAACTCAACCCCTGGTCCCCCGAGCTTTCTCTGACCTAGGTCAGTATTTTTGTTGTAGTAGTCATTCATCCTTTAGTTAATCAGTTTTTACTATCATCTAACATGTGTTTTTTTATTGTAGCTATTCCCAAGCATCCTGCATTGCTCAGCAGCGGGTCACTCGCTCAGATCAGGGATTTACGGGCGATCGATAGGGATAAGAGATCTTGGAGAGTACTTCTCCAGCCCAAGTCACTCCTTAAGGCAGGCTTAGATTCAGAACTCACTGGTAAGAATTTGGGTAAGATCTTCAACCGAGCTCCACAACTTAGAATTTTCTCAAGAACTTTTCTGACATATTGTTCTTGCACGTTGACACAAAGATGCTTGAAGCTCGGCTATAACGCCCTGGAAAAATCCGTACTTGGATTCGAGTACCAACTCGACCAGAAATCGCGTAGGATTAATTCCTTTAGAAAATAAGTCTAAGTTAGCTAGCGCAACGCTAGAGTACCTGGGAAATAGTCCCTGATCACTTTAAATACGTTCTATAAGACCCAAATCGAGTAGAACTAATGACGCTATAATACTCTAAAACCTCGGATCAAACTCTAAACCGGTTTGTTCTCTGGACCACTTTGAAACTTTGTATTGGATCTAGACCGCGCGCCGAAAGTTTGATACCTACAATCTTTGACCGTTATAACCGCCTAGCTGGACTTGACAATCATTTCAAAAATCAAGTCCAACCGAGATTCGCAGGCTATTTCATTGAGCCTGAACTGAAGAGAGTGAGAATAGGATTAGATTTGGAATTTGAAATTCAAATCTGGCACACGACTTGACACATCAGTATTAAGTGTTTTGACTGTCAGAATTCAGCCAAATTACACCCTCGGATCAGAAAAAAATTTTATTTCATATCATGAGATTTGTAGGCCTGATCTATGTGTGGTGACCGCTGAACTGAAACTGGACCGCCACGTGTGATCTACGAACACTGCTGGTCTGAAAATGGGATATGAGCGACATCCGACGAGCATGAACTTAAGTCCGATCGCGTTCGGCCAGGGGACCACCAGAAATGTCCTTTTGGACCGAAACAGCCACGAATTGGTTAGGCATCAAGTAAACTTTATTCCCAAGCCTGTTTTGGGCATGTTTGAGCTTATAAAAGGGCTTGAAACCCTCTCATATCTCTCCCGTACGAATTTGGAAAAAGACTTAGGTTGAGAGAGAGAAAAGGTGAGAGATTGTGAGAGAGAGAGTGGAGGAGAATTCCCTGCTGCTTGTGCTACCTGTTGCACGTGCCTAAGCGACACACCTCAATCACTTTGCCGGTGATTTCTTCGCGTTTCTAGGTAAGAAAATATCCTAAACTCTTGCTGATTTGCTGATCCTTAGTTTTCATAGCGAAGTAGCAGATGCATCTTGTAAATTAGGTTCCCTATTCGCCATAGACGAAGCGTATACGCTCCGTTCGAATTGATACACTTCTAGGAGAAAAGGTGCAGATTTTAGATGCTTTGATTGACTGTTTCCAATTTCAATGTCGTTTAATAGTAGATTATCGACGGCAACGCCGTTTGACATGTACAACATGCTGTCCGTTTCCTGTTTCGTAAGCAGACGAAGAATATGAGATTTAGGGCATTTTAGTCATTTGTAGGAAATACTGTTTTCATCCATAATTTGCTGATGTGATTGACATGGCTTCTTGTCGCATTAGGATGCTAGGAATGCGTGCATAATTAGTTTGGCGAAGAGATTCGCCTAAATGCGCACTTTGAGTCGACATACTATATGTAGACTTAAGTGTGTAGTTTAAGTGTTTGTATAAATGCTTGTATTAGTATGTATTGAATTAAATGGTGTTGTGAATTAGTTTGAGATTGATTTCTCAATTAATATGCTGATGTAAATGGTTTCCTACATGTTGACTATATGCATGATTTCATTATATGCATGAAATGCATGTGTTAGATGTTTTACTTAAGTTGTATGTTATAACATGTGTTAATATGCTCACATGGTTGTATTTCATTTTCATTACTCTTACATGATCGTTGATGTGTATTCATAAATGTTTGGGACTATATCTAGTCCAGGCAGTCGGCAACCGAGCAAGTTCATGGTTGGCTTATTTTTGCCACGAACGACGCGTCGATGAACGCGAGCCGTGTTTTGGAGTTGGCGGCAGTGGTTAGGCCACACGAGGTGTTTTATGCACTTCATGTCGTTCGACTTGAGATGCGCTCGTTCTAGTCGAGCCCGTCAAGTAACCCGACTGGCCGTTCTATGTTCACCCTATATGAATCATAACTGTTTGAACCTAGGGTACTGGACTTACCATTGTAAACCCTGTCAACCATGGTACCTTGATCCACAAAGACTCATGAGCTGGGCATGGTGGTATGGGATACCGTGGTCGAGCTGTCGGCCTACGCTGGGGCTACAAACCTCCCCGTAGTGACCAGTGAGCACCTATGTCTCGTGAGCAGATTATGGTGGTATGGGACACTATATTCTTGCTGTCGGCCTACACTGATCAGGCGAGGAGTCCTTTGTAGTGACCGCGAACGTATTCTGAGTCTATGGGAGGCAACGACCCTTCCGTAGCAGTGAGAGTACAGTAGGCCTGTATTGATAAGCTGATGGGGGAGCGGTACAACGAGTGCGAGCAACAACCCTGACAGCCCTTACAGCGACCTACAAAATATACATCGTATGAGATTACTAGGAGTGACAACCCTAGACAGGATCTGTGTTGGGATTGATATAAGGGAAGTAGCTTAGTTTTCCAATCCTGCTCTTTGAAGATGTGGAGCACTGTGGGATGATTGCATGCTGCGTTCGTAAGATGGTTCCGTATGAGGGAGATCATCGGTAAGGGCATCCATCACGTCATGTCATATTGCATTAACAACAGTATTAGGATTGTTTGATTTACTGCTTTACTATTATCGCATGATTGATTTGAGAACATGTTAATCCTTGCTCTATTATTCCACTGAGTTAGCTACTCATTCCCACATTTCGGGATGGTGTTTGCAACACCCACCAGACCCTGTCTTAGATGCAGGTGAGGCAGCGATCCAGGAGGCAGAGCCGGACTTTGATGAGGACCAGGACGAGTTCTCATATATGCAGTACCACGACAGCTTTGCTTAGGTGGCCTGAGTTGACGGGACTTCTCAGTGGGACTACTTTTGACATTTTGATTTTGTTTATTTACATGTATATGAGACTCAGAGATGTATTCATACTTTAGAGACAGTCGAGATCTACTTTATTTTTCCATACAGTGATATATATATTCTTTAGTCTTCCGCTTGCTTTTATCACTGGATCTGGAGTATGAATTGCAGTTTTGGTATATTTTTACTCATGTGAATGCTTTAACTCAGATAACATTGAATCATAATCATTTTTGTTGCATAAGTGACGGTCTGGAACTCGGGAGTTGAGTTTATACACGACCCCCAATTTTCAGGGTGTTACATCGGCCCTTCCTCAGTCCTCCTTCCAAGGTTCATGCACCCCCTCGCGATGATTCAGCGGCGCCGACGCAGAAGAAGCAAAAAACCTCCTTTAAGACCAAGGGGAACATCGATCCCTCTTACCCGATCGTCCTAGAGGTTAAGGGAGAGGGTATGGAGGTGGAGACTTCCTCTGGAGCAGTGGGAACAGTTGTTACAAAAAACGTCGCCCCCGTCGAGGTTCAAGGGGCTTTTGAGCTTCCTACCGAGGCCTGGCCTTCGAGGAGGGGGGACACTGAAGTGAGGCAAGGAAGCCTTCACCGAATCATGAAGGAGATCCTCCCCTGGGTAGACTGTCATACGATTAAGGAGGAGTTCGTCAACTCGTTTGACTCTCCCTTGGAAATGGCTCTCGCACATGTGTTGATAAGCCTTCTTAGAGTAATTACATTGTCCGAAGCTGGTTTAACTTCCATTTCTGGTTGCTCATCTTCACCCTTTACTCTTTTCTCTGTAGTTCCCCCCGTGCTTATTGAAGGTGCACAATGAGTTCGCTCGGATGTGTGATCGGGTGGAGGAGGCCGAGCAAAAGGCGGCCTAGTTGGAGGCTCGAGCTTCGACTGCTGAAGCCAAGTTAAAAACTGCGAAGATGGTTCTTGAAACATCTTTCACTAAGAAGACCGAAGTAGTTTCGCGGCTGGAGGATGCCAAGGCTGGCATGATGAGTGTCACGCTCGGCTCATCGAGAATGAGGCAAAGCTAGAGAATCTTAAGAAGGAAGCCAAGGCTATGATCACTTTGGCTCGAAAGGAGGCAGTCCAGGAGTTCGAGTCATCTCAAGCATTCCTAGATGAGAGGGATAACCTCTTTCGTTAAGGTTACGCTGAGTGCACAAGGGTGATGAAGGAGACCTTTTAAGATCTTGATCTCTCATCTTTTAATGAGCCAGAGTCAAGTTCTGATTGGTCGGATGATGAAGCGACTACTGAGACAACTCCTGAACAACCTTCAGAGGCTTAAGGCTTAGCTTCTTTTACAGAGAAGTATTTCTTCATCCTGCTCTACCTTTCCCTTTTTTCGCTTCAAACACTTCAAGTGCTGCTCGCTTATGCATTTTTTAGCTTCAAGCACTCCAGTCATCTGTAGATCGATGTGCATGTATTTTTCTTAGATATTACCGATGTAATATGCCCTTTGGGCCTTATCCATGAAAATACTTCTTTTTCTTGATTTCTGAATTTCTGAGCTGAGTAGATCATCTTTTATTTCATATGAGTATGTCGGACTGAGCTTAAGTCGTAACTCGAGCATCAGTTTGATACTGCTCGAGGAATTACTGAAACCTGTCCAAGCCATTTAGCTCAAACATAGTTCAGTCATCAGTCGAAACATGATCATTCATTAACTAGATCTTAGTCAGGAATTAATCAAATAATGTTCCAATGCTTTATTATAATTCAAAGTCAAGTAATATAAAATGAGTGTCGCACTGACCTAATTTAAGGGTAATAGATCTTCAAATGCTCGGCGTTCCATGGGTATGGGAGCACTTGGCCAGACAGATCCTCTAGTGGATACGAACCAGGTCGGCATGTGCTCGCTATCACACAGGGTCCTTCCTAGTTCGGACCTAAGGTCCCAAATCCTATCTCCTTGGTATTCTGGAACATCTTCTGAAGAACTAAACCATCGACTCAAAACCTTCTGACCATGACCCGTGCATTATAGAAGCGGGATACCTATTGTTGGCGAATGATACCTATTGGCTTGTTCATTGAATGAGTCTGTCTGAGTTATATGTAGTCCTATTTCTACGGGAGTGACCATCTCTGGTCTAAATGCTAAAGAGAAAGGGGTCTCCCTGGTAGCTATTCAGGCAGTACTTCGATATGCTTAGAGGACTTTTGAGAGTTCTTCAGCCCAAGCTCCTTTAGCGTTCTCGATCTTGGTACATAGATGATGCTTGATGATCTTGTTAACTTCCTCAACCTATCCATTCACCTGCGGATGTTACGGCGATGAGTAGATGTTGTGAATTCTGAGGTTCTTATACATCTCCTGATACTGCTTGTTATCGACTTATTTTTCATTATCGGAGACAATGGTCTAAGGAATCCCAAACCTGTAGATAATATTCTTCCAAACAAAGTCTGTGATCCTTTGGTCGGTTATCTTTGCTAATGATTTTACTTCTGCCCACTTGGTGAAATAGTCGACGGCCATAAGGCGAACTTGATCTGACCTTTACCCATGGGGAGTGGACAGATAATATCGATCCCCCACCGAGCGAATGGTCATGGCCCGACCATAGGGGTGATCTCTTCTGCGATTGCCAAGGTATATTTACAAATCTCTGACATGTCACATCTCTAAATGATCTTTCATGCATCATAGTGGATGGTTGGCCAATAGTAACCCTGTTGAATGACTTTTGTATGCTAACGCTCACCCTCTAGAGTGGCTTCTGCAGATTACTTTGTAGATTTTCCTAAGGATGTACTCTACTTATTCTGGTCGAACGCACCTCGGGTAAGGAAGACAGAATCCTTTCTTGTAGAGTATACCGTTGAGTATGGTATATTGGGTAGCTTTGATCTTCATTCGACGTGCTTCCAATTGATCCTCGGGTAGCTTGTCATTCTCGAGGTACTTGATGATCGAGTCCATCCAGGTTGATTGTAAGGCCCATATCCTAGTCCATAGCGTTCCTTAGACTCCTTCGATCCTTCCCGTCGAATTTCGATAACCCGCGACCTATAATCAACGTTTGTATGGACCCTAAGTCACATCTCGTAGATCTGAGTTGACTTGACCCGAGACTTGTACAAGTGTGACCACGCCATCATCGTGGTTCCAACGTCGCATCTTGCACACCGATACGATACCCAAGCTAGGAGTTGTGGGCCCACGTATATTTCAAGGAAACGCCATGCATTGCGAATCCCGAGAGACTCTCTACCAAACATCACATCAATCAATCAAGTACAAATCAATTACAACCCATACCTAGCTCATCCCGCTTTTACCAACAAGGCATAACACCATCCTTCTCTTACTAATAAGGCATGACACATCCCTCTCTCACCCAAAAGTCAACCAAGCCCATACCCTCCATGGCATTTTTTTCTTACAATACCGATTCCTCTCTCCCATCTCTCACCCATTCCATCTTATTTTCCAAGTAACCATGAGAAAAAATCCTAAGGAGAGAAAAAAAGCTAAGTGTATATCCCACTTTCGTACCCCCAAATCTCACCATTCAACCCTTCAATCTTCATTATCCTCCATTAAAGAGAGAGCTTAGTAGTCAAGGAGTTTATCATTCCAAGGAGCTAATAAGATTAGCGATCGATGGGTGTTCTTATAGGATTAGATTGTATTTTGATAATGGACCAAGTGGGGCCTACCGATCAATGGTATGGATCTCACTTTGGACCCTAGGTGTGGCCGATGGCCCACCATAATTCATATGATCATCCCATAATGGGGTCATTCTCCATGGACCCCATCATGATGTTTATTTTTCCATTTGTGAAAAGGTCATCTAGACCCTATATTTTTGGTGAAAAGGGATCTCCACCATTGATCTTTTTATGATTTAGGGCCCATATGATTTGGGACCTATTTTAATGTATGTGTTGTATTTACATGGCCCACCTAGGGAGGGCTCATAGTGGCGGAGCCCCTCCCTTCCATTATCGTCATCTTCTCTCTCTCTCTCTCTCTCTCTCTCTCTCTCTCTCTCTCTCTCTCTCTCTCTTTTCCCTATTGCGACCCACCTTGATGAATGGATTAGATCCACACTGTCCGATCATGATGCCCACCTTATTACTACCCGTTTTTAGGCCGACCCTAGATGTAGGAAATTACAAATATCAGTTTGATCCACTAGGTGGGTCAGGACCCACTGCGATGTATGCATTTCATTCATATCATCCATTAGAGGAGGCTGCTGTGGGACTCATGTGGTGTGTGTTATCCCCACACCGTTCATCCGTGGGGCCCATCACAATGCAATTGTTTTATCCAGGGCCTGGAAACTAGAGCGCTTCAACAAAAAAATATAAATATATTAATATATAATATTATATTATGGTGGGCCCCACATGAGACCCACCTACTGTGGTAATGGATTGGTTGGAGTACCTTACAGCAGCTATATAGTTGTTGTATTGACATTAACAAGTTTTTTGGGTCTGATCACAAGGTATGTGTGATATCCACACTGCCCTTCCACCATTAAGTGGTCTGGACAGTGGGACCCACCTTTAATGTATGTGTTTCATACACGTCGTCCATCTGTGGATCCCATCCACGTGGCCCACCATCATCTAATGTATGATCCACACCATCCACTTATATGGACCCCACATGATGTATGGGTCTTATCCACACTGTCCATCCATTGCTAGACATGGGATCCACCTATGATGTATGTATTTTGCAGCCATGTCGTCCAGTCCGCTAGGATGTGCAGCCCACTCAATGCATGTGTTGTACATCCATGTTGTTCATCTGGTGGGGCCCATTTGAGAGGTGCAAGCCCACCCACTGGCTATGCAGGGCCCACCTACTGGGTGGCCCATTGAGATGTAATTGAGGCCTAAGGGGTGCGGCCCATTGTGATGTATTTGAGGCCTAAATAGTGAGGCCCAATGTGATGTATTTGAGGCCCATGAGTGAGTCCCATTATGATGTGTATGAGGCCCAGGTATAAGGCCAGTTGTGATGTATTTGAGGCCTATGGATGTGGCCCATTGTGATGTATTTGAGGCCCATGGATTTGGCCCATTGTGATGTATTTCATGCCCATGGACGTGGCCCATTATGATGTATTTAAGGTCCATGGATGAGGCCCAATGTGATGTATTTGAGGCATATGGATAAGGCCCATTGTGATGTATTTGAGACTTATGGATGAGGCTCAATGTGATGTATTTGAGACGTATGGATAAGTCTCATTGTGATGTATTTGAGGCTCACAGATGAGGCTCATTGTGATGTATTTAAGGCCCTTGAGTGAGGCCCATTGAGATATATGTGAGGCCCTTGTGTTGAGGCCCATTGTGATGTAGGAGGCCCTTATGTGAGGCCCAATGTGACATATATGAGGCCCTTGTGTGAGGCACGTTGTGGTGCATATAAGGCCTATGTGATGAGGCCCAATTGTAATGTGTGATTCCACCATGATGCATGTAATGATGTTTATAATGCCCATTTATCTCCTAGTTAGTATGAGGGCCATGGACCCCCATTATAAGGTAGGTTCTAAATGGTTCATGCCTTGGGAGAAATGATAGTTTAATGTCCACATTGTAAGAGCAATGGTCATTAAATACCCACATTGTAATCCTCCCTAGGGCCCATTGATTAGGCCCATTCTCATCTCCTCTTAGTGGGCTAACCCAAACCATTGGGTCCTCACCTATGATTAGTGATACCCATTGGGCTAACCCAAACCATTGGGCCCTCAACTATGATTAGTTATACCCATTGGGCTAACCCAAACCGTTGGACCCCCATTAATAATGGTGTTTTTCACCATGCCCTATAGGATTGACCAAACCCAGGAGCCCACATTATGTTCATACCGAGCCTTCTATAGAGAGGTAGCCCATCTAGATACATGTTTTGCTCAATTTTAGTGACCATACCCAAGGCCCACTTAGGTGTTGAGCGGGCTACCCAATTTGCTTAGAAGGACACATAGTCCTAGGTGTAGGTGTCATGCCCCAGACTCGATAACCGGGCTCACAAGGAACCCAATAGTCGGTTCTGGCCGCAACAACTCCGTAGTACCTCATTCTCGGCTCCTGAGGTATGTTTCGACCTTAGGATCCTACAAGGAGGATTTTCATAATCGTATACTTATTTCAAATACGAGCATACCCAAGATCACAACAAATAAATCTCAAAAATAACAAAGGGACACATTACAAAATCCTTTATAAATTTAAACTTTACGAGTACATAGCTGAAAGGAAATACATCGATATCAAAAGAACAAGGAAGAAGATTTGCAACACTAGGGTCCTCAACTCAACTCTAATCCAAGCTCTGCCGCTACGACACTGACCTAGGATCTCCTGCATGCATCAATCGTGCATAAGCTTATAGAAGCTTAGAGGGTGGTGAAAGTGTGTAACAATGGTGCGCAGAAGAATAATAAGAGATACAGTAAGGGAAACATGATCAATGACATATCACTAGCCTTACCGAGGCTTGTCATGAATACAATGCAATGAGTACTTGGTGTTATACCAAGGCGATGCACAAAGGGGCTTATACAAACGATGTGAATGTGATGCGAAGTGATGTTAGTCCTCATGTCTAATCTACATATCAAATACATTTTCATCATAAGGAAATCACCGGGGTCAAGTACACTGCTGAATAACTGCCACTCTCTAGACCGACACAGTCAAACAAGCGTAAGAGACCTCACTACCCGCCTGTAGACAGCTAATCACCAATAAGGCTCGTCGGCAGCGGACCCATTTACGATCGGGGTAGACTCAGCTTAGCAATGCCTACTTATATCAGGTGGGTAAGGCCACACCCCTACCCAACCGACTACATGATAGTGGGAGTCATGGCCTAACAGTATAAGGCCCTCGTGTACTCATAGTTTTCACTCGATCACGGCGTTGGAGCAGATCCTTAATACCATAGAAGTTTTAAGAATTTCACCCATGGGCATCTTTTACACCCTATATGCTCAATTAACATTTCCGGTGTCCACACATATGGCCATCCACAAATGTCCCTATGGAGGCAAGGCCCTGATGAAGCAAGGGCAGTATTATCATGAAATGTGATGCCCATGCATGAGTCACTCATACAAATTATTTACTAGTTCTAAGCACTCGATGTGCATAAGGGGAGAAACTCCATCCCTCTATAATAGCAACCTATTGACCACACACAAATGCAATCCATTCACACAAATGATACATATGGGTCATAAGGGAGTAAGTGCGCTGCTCGGTGACGATAACGTGAAACATATCCCTCCTTTCCAAGGAGGGTCTAGGTCGAGATACATAGACAGGTATCCTAAGGAGAAATCCTCTAGTGGGGGCCCAATACTTTAGGGTAGCCCACAAGCTAAGATGGTCATAAAAGCCTAAGGAAGAAGCAGTCCTAATAAGGGTCTAAGGTAGGCCTTCAACCACCTATAACAACCCTATGGGCCTAGTGGGCTATATACTAAGGGCCATCAAGGAGGACATCCAACCTCAACTAGGTCCCAAAAGATAGCCCACCACTTTACGAATAAGAATAAGGTCTCAAGCCTAAGAAATTCATGGGCATAGTGGGCTATACACTAAGCCCAACACTTAATGTCACGCCCCAAACTCAAAAACCAGGCTCATAAAATTTTTGATCGCTAAATCTGGCACCGACAGCCTCCGTAGAACCCCATTCTCGGCACCCAGCACCCATTCGCCAAGTTCCGATCCTGAGATGCTACGAGGAGGATTTTCAACATCAGTTTGATTCGTGATAAGCATAACTAAAGGCATAACCCACAAAAAATAACTAAAAATTCCATTACATTTTCACTATGATAAAAAACTTTACAAGTACAATGTGCATAAAGGGAAATACAATAATGATGAACGAAAGCCCCAAGATGATCTGTAAAGCGCTCTTACCTCAGTGCTGCTGCGCCCCAACGTCACCTACATGCAACGGTCTTGCATAAGCTTATGGAAAGCTTAGAGGGTGATGAAAGTGTGTGCGCAAGGTAGTAATGCAATATTAGAGTAATGTGTAATATGCTAAAGGATTCATGAATGCTATTGGTCGTACTAAGGCCATGCGATGCAAGGCATGAATGATGTCGACCATACCAAGCCCATGTGTTGTGAAATGCAACTAAAGTATACAAATTCTCATCTAAGTCTACATATCAATATAATTCAATCCTGGAATATCACCGGGGTCTAGTACACTCTAAACTAGATCGCTGCCCCATCGCGCGCAATAAGATAAGTGGAAGAGACCTCACTATTGGCCTGTCAATATCAACCTCGGTTCATCGATAGTGGATCCATTCCTCGAGTTGGTCAAACTCAGCCTAGCTTTGCCCCCTCCTCTCGAGCAGGTAAGGCCGCACTCCCTTCCAACCGACCACAACACAGTGGAAAGTGCGGTCATCTGGTAATCGACACTCGGCGCTCATGCACCCACTCGGTCAACACGTTGGAGCAACCTCTTGGTACCATAAGGGTTTAGGGACTTTCACCCAGGGATATCTATAGCACCCCATGTAGAATAAGATTTTTGGTATCTAATCCTGCCAAACACGATACACCTGGGGAGGCTACGGCCCTGATGTCGCTAGGGCTTACAGTAATCATGTCACACAATGCAAAATGCATGAATCACACTATCCAGTCATGTAGCAATCCTACATGTATCGTGCGCTCATGTAGGGCAACACTGCCTAACCAAGTGCCCATAAACAATCTTCCCGAAGGCATATGCTATGATCAGTCAATTCTCATATTATGCATATGATCATGAATCATGGAACTATACTAAACATGTTATGAAGTAATGAACTATCCTTACAATGCAGATGGCCTAGACGGCCTACACACAGCAAGTACGGGCCTATCAATGGGCCCTAGGGAGAGTCATAATGTGGACATTTAACTAAGATTTTATTTGCAATGTGGACATCAAACCATCATTGCTCTCAAGGCATAGCCCATCGTAAACATCATTATATAAACCATGTTGGGATTGCACATTACAATGGACCTTAGGTACATCCCATTAAGCCTTAAATACATCAAATGGGTCATATCATATGAGCCTAATATACATCAAGTAGGCCACATCAATGGGTCACACCAATGGGCCTTATGTACATTGCAATGGGCCATAACCCGTAGGCCTCAGAATGCATCAAAATGGGCCTCGTAACATGGCCCTTATATATACCAAAGTGGGCCTTAACCACGGGCCGCAAATGCATCGAATGGGCCTCATAACATGAGCCTTATATATCAAAGTGGGCCTCAACCATGGCCATAAATAAATTAAAATGGGCCTCATACATATACCAAGGTGGGGTCCACTTGAACTATAGATCTATCTTATTTTTAGTCTCAAGCCCATTACGACAAGCTTGCCAAATGGTTGGACCGTTTGGATGTAACACATGCATCAAGGGTGGGGTCCACTGTACTATGGATCTGGCTCGTTCTTAAGCTCATGCCATAAAATGAGCTCTTTAAAATGGATGGACAGATTGGATGCAGCACATGCATCATGGTGGGTCCCACCATCCAGGTGTGGATGGTGCGGATAAACACATAAATCATGGTAGGGTTCACTAGTCGTCTACCAACTGGACGGCATTGATAAAACACATACATCTAGGTGGGATCCACCGTCCATAGTAGTGGACGGTGTGACTAAAGCACGTACATCATTGTGGGTCCCACGTGGGGCTCACCCTACTATTTATGTGTCGTCTAATCTATTCATACGGTCATAGAGACCTAGACAAAGTGTAAAAACAAATTCCATATTGACCCAAAACTTTCTAGATGCCCAAATGGGTCCAATGGCAGCTGTTCAATCACCACTGTTTCCTATGATGTGGGCCATCTGAGTTTCAGATCGGGCCGATATTGGAGGGGGGGCCACTTCAGGAAGGGGCCCACCAAATGAATGGATTAGATGACACACACACATCATGGTGGGGCCCACGGCTGGGACCGTGGGTCCCTACCTAGCCGTCCACCTGCCCCCACGCGGCAGGCGCTACCTGGCGCCTCTGGCAGCAGCAGCGTCTGTTGCCCTTATTTTTATTTTTTTTGAAATCGCATTTTTTTGAGGTTTTTTGTGTGTGGGGCCCACATCGGAAGTATCCACTCCGCCCATTAGTTCCCATATCTCAAGACAAGCCTAACAAGCCCAATATCTAATATATTTTGGTGTGTGGACACATCATGTGAATTGTTAACAGTGAAAACCACCATTTTTTATGCTATGGCCCTCCAGAAGGTCGGATTGGCCCCATTTTTTAGCTCAACGCTTAAAATGGTCTGAGGAAAAGGATGGACGACATGGATTGAATACATACATCAAGGTGAGGCCTATATGAGTGGATCACCCCATAATCTTGGAAACAAGCTAATATTTGTGTTTTCCCAGTTCACGTCTAGCGTCCCTGGGACACTGGATGGTTGGGCATAAGACATGCATTGAGGTGAGCCCTGCTCAGGTGGACCACTAAATGATTGATGGTGTGGGTACAACACATACAAGGTGGGCCCCACTTATAGATTCTTTGGATAAAATACATACTTCATGGTGGGGTCCATTCGAGTGGACCACACAACCACAACATCATCACATGAAAAGAAAATGAAAAAGAGAGGGAGAGAGAGAGAAAAAGAGTGGGACACGCGTGATGGAGTAACCCCAACACTATGGGCACTCCCTTGAAATCAATCATGCATCAAGTGGGTCCCAATGCATGTGGGCCCATTAAATCAAAATCCAACGGTGGAGATTTCTTCTCCACTAAAATAGACGGTCTAGATGACCTCTATTCAAACTAGGAAAGTAAACATCATGATGGGGTTCATAAATAATGGCCCCATCATGGAATGATATTGATAATCAAGGTGGGCTATCGACCACATCTTAGGGTCTAAAGTGAGATCCATACCATCGATCAGTAGGCCTCACTTGGCCCATCAAAAAAGCATGAAAAACTAGCCTATAGAAGCACCTACTCGTTCGATATTCTTGCTCCCTTAGCTGCCTTAGCACCTTAGCTTCGATTCCAACAGAGGAGATGAGGTTTGGATGGTTGAGATAGGAGATGAAGGAGTAAGAAAGGTGGGCCACACTTGTTGCTTGGGAGGGATTTGGGAGGCTTGGACATGTAATGCTTTCTTGCTTGAAAAAGAGAGTTTTTTTGAGAAATGAAAATGAGAGAGAGGGTTGTAAAGAGAGAAAGAGAGAGAGTGATGGGTGATGGAGTGATGGATGTGGTGAGTGATGGGTGTAAGAAATTTTTGACTTTTGTGGCAAATGGTGTAAGAAAAGTATGGGCTTGTGTAAGAAACTTTTGACTTTAGGGTTGCTTGGTAATGGGTGAAAGGTGCTGTGTACTTGACATGATGGGATTGATAGATGTGACAAGTTATAGAGATTCTCTCAGAATTCGTACGCGAGGTGTTTTCCTCACACCGAACGTGGGCCCACATCTCCTGACCAGGGTATCGAATCGATGTCCGAGTCACTGCATCGGAACCGCAACGACGGCGCGGTCGTAAGGCTACAAGTCTTAGTTTGAGTCGATTCAGGTTGACAATGTGTGAATCAGGGTCACGTACAAATACCAGTTAAGGGTCGACAGTTGCCAGAATTCGACCGGAAAGACCGCGGAAGTGTACAGAACGGTACGGCCTAGGATATGGGGCTTACACTTAGGCAACATGGTGGGCCCTCAAGGAAGGTTTTAGGCCCAACTATAAGATCTCAAATCCATACATTGTGGTGGGTTTAATGGACAACCCAGTATTCCAATCATATGGGTAAACTCTTATGTTTGAAACAAGTGAGTTGGGCCTCACATCTTAGTCCAAATATGGGGTTAATTTAATGGGTAGCCAAGGGCCCAACTACATGAGTATTTTGGCCCATAAAACCCATCATAATAGCATGTTAAATATAGGCCCAAAGGTCCAATGGGCCTATCTAAAAAGTTTCAGTCCAAAAAGGGCTAAATAGTCTAACAATTAGCTAAAAATATGGACCCAATGAAAACCTAACTAGGGTGGGCCTCAAATGTGCACTAATTAAGCCCAAAGCCTAATTAAAAATAAGGCAAGATATGTGTCAAAATATTCTTAAATCTAGTGGGCCATGCCATCCCAAAAAATGCATTTATGGGTAACAACTTTGGGCCTGTTGCTGAAATTCCAGCCCACCCACTATCTAGGCTTGTTGGAAATTCAATAATAATTAATTTATACAATCATTTTTTTCTCCCTAGTGACTCACACATGTCATAGAGGGTCCCACCAGATGAAAGGAGTGGATAAAACATATAAATCAGGTGGACCAACTGCTGGACTGGACATCCAGCAGCAGCCCATAGGCTGGGTGTCCCTGGTGGGCTGTCAATGAGGCTAGGACAACTACCCCATAAACACATCAAAGTGGGTCCCACAAGTGGACGTCCCACATGGGAGATGGGCCACACACATGGGGTCCAAAATGCGAAGGATGGCGTGGATAAAACATACATCATAGTGGGCCTTAGGAGGGTGTACGGTAAGCCCATGGCTGGATGCCGGCCCTATTGGAACGTCCAATTATGGGCTGCCATTCCAGCAGCCATTCATCTCCTTTTTTTTTAGGTGAAAGTGGTGGCCCACATCCCCAAGATGGGTCCCAACATGATGGGCCACAAGATGGGCTATCAGGGAAGTCATAAACCCAAGCAAATCATAAAGGAGTTTCATGGATAGCAAGGTAGGAATTAAAATTTTACTGTACAAAATGTTGTTGTCTATACAATGTACACCCAATAAGGTGGGCCAAAACTTTTCCTAGGAGGGGAGGGATGAATGGTTGATATTTTTTAACATAAAAGACAATAAGGTGGGGTCCAAAAAAGTGGCCCACCCCTTAGAAAATCAAACTAAAATTTGTGTTTTCCCTTCATTCTGTAGGGCAGGACGGTCTAGCAAGGTGGACTGTCCACCCCCTATGGGCTTGCCCTTTTGGGTGTTTTTGGATGGACAGATGAAGGTGTGGTCAATTACACTTCAAGGTGGGGTCCACTCCCTCAAAAGTCACTCCACAACAAGAAGAAAAAGAGTGGAAATTATGGACCAATCCCATGTCAAACATCAAGTACAACAGTCCATACAAACAGTCTAGAAATTCTGGACAACCATATATGGCTGGACATACCAACCCATAACAAGATATATACAAAAAATAGAGAGAGGTGTAGTCATCCTTAGTGGGCCCCACATATGTCCAGATCAAGGCCTCAAGCCAAAACACTTGCATGCATTAAATAAGGTAATAAATAGGACACCCAAAATAATGAAACGAGGGGGTAGGGGCGTCCCACCATTGCTGAATGTTCTAGACGTCCTAGGCCCACCAAGTGGGCCACACATACCATCAAAGAAAATAAGAGAAAAAGAAAGGGAGGAGAACAATCCGGCCATGGGGAAAGGGCTCCGCCACTAATGAGCCCTCCCAAGAACAATCACACCCATACATCTTCATTGGTTGTCATTACAACTTGAATTTATCACATGCATGGCCTATAATCACAATGCATGGTTGGGATGTCATCCCAACATGATGTTAAGGTCTAAATGACCTTGGAATAATTTAGATCATGAGATACATCATGATGGGGTCCATGGAGAATGGCTCCATCATAGAACTATGCATGCATGTAGGATGGGCCAAGGGTCACATCTAAGAGATCAAATGGGATCCCCACCATGGATTGGTGGATCTCACATGTTCCATTCATGAAGAATAAGAGGATCAAGAGATAAAAAAGAAATTAGCAAGTTGTAGGCACCCACCTTCAAGATCCACCTTCAACTTCAAGTCATAAACTCCCTAACTCCAAAGGTGGGATTCTAATGGTGGTGATGGTGTTAGGAAGGCTAGATTGGAAGGAAGAATAAGAGAAGGTTGTTGAATTTTTGGGAGGGAGGTGGACGTCCCACCCTTGCAAGAGAGAAATAATGAGAGAAATGATGGAGGAGAGAGAGAAGGGGGATTTCTAGCAATGAAATGATAAGTTTGTAAGAAAAAGAAATGATTACCTATGGGAGGAGAAACCAAAGCTTATAGAGTAGGGTAGGTTGGGGTGGGTAGTTAAGATATGGAGTTTTTACGTGGTGTGTGTAGTGTTGAATTGGAACTTGTGCCAAGAGTGGGGTCACATGCACTACCCTATGCGGGCCACATAATCAAGGGCCATAAAATGAAATGTACATAACTTATGATCTATACATCAGATGGATGCACAAGACGCATCACCGAAACTGCAATGACGATGCTAACAAGATGACATAGGTTTCGGACTGATCTAAGTCGGGTCAATGTAACTGGACTTAAGGATGACCACAAACACTATTTGAGGGTCATGGGTCACTAGAATTCAACCAGTAGAGCCGGAGGACCAATGGAAATGAAATGCATACCTACACGCACATACACACATAAGAACTCAAGTCGGATCGTACAGTAGGTGCTCCACCAAAACCCACCTTGTGTATGTATCAAGCTTCCGATAGAAAAGCCCAATTTATTACATGATATAAAGATTTAGGAAGCCTAATTGTTCACCCTATTAGCTCACCTTGTGAACTCAACTTGTCATATACCCACTTGACTCACCACGAGAGATGTATCCTACCCTTGTACCCTATTTGCTAGGAACTCGTGACATGTGCGTATCATCCGCACCGTCCATTTCTTTGTCGGGACAAGTACGAGGTCCATCTTTGACATTAGTGTATCATCTAGACCATCTGTTGCTTAGTATATCATCACCCCTTACCGTATATAGAAGAATATATAGTATCAGGTTTGGTATATCCACTATGCAAAATCGATCTCGACATATGGACTAGACTCGTCGTCCCTGTCTTGGATCATGTAGAGCCTTGAAAGGCTAATGTAAGATATACCACATAGGCTCTCATAGTTGTAGAAGGAGCACGTCGTTCAGTTTATACTCGTAGTATGTGACATACCGGTGATGGTCGATTGGGGATTATTGTTGTTTGCCCTATCAGATAATCAAGCATATATACTTTATTACATCATGATACATGCCTATATGTATCATATGTATGCTTGTTATGAGGAGTAATTGATCATAGCATATGCCATTAGGTTGGTTTATTATGAGACTCGTGAGACAGAGTTGCCCCACATTAGCACGCGACACGTGCAGGCTTGATGCACGACTGGATGGTATGACTCATACATCTCGCATTTTGTGATATGACCACCATACGCCCTATCGACATCAAGGTCGTGACCTCCACAGACATATCGTGGATGGCCAGATGGGACACCAAAAATTATTTTTTACAAGGTGCGCAACAGATGTCCCTAGGTGAAATTTCCTAAACCCTCATGGTACTTGAGGATACTCCAACATCTAGGCCGAGTGAATATACATGAACGTATGAGGGCCATATACTATTAGGCCGCGTCTCCCGCTGTGTCGTGTTTGGTTGGAAGGAGGTGTGGCCTTCTCTGCCTGAGTGAGGGGGCTGTAAGCTAGGCAGAGTTTGACCAGCTCATGAGTGGGTCCACTATCGACGAGCTGGGCTGATATTGGTAGGTGGGTAGTGAGGTCTCTTTCACTCACTTGGTTGTGCGGCTAGGGAGGCGGCGGCCAGTGTGAAGTGTACTCGACCCCAGTGATGATTCCAGAGATGTACAGTATTGATATGTGGACCTACTGAGCAAGAGTTGCATACTCATCATTTGATTCATTCATTCATTCACTATCTACTCGAGCTGGCGGTGCGTAATCAAATCATTATGTGTACCTTCGTAGTGGCCACGATTTCGATTGGGGCACACGATTCACATGAGATCAGGAGTTTACCACATTAAGTCTGGCTATCAAAATTTAGGTATGGGACTGGTTTGGAGAGAAGTCCCTTATGATAGACCCCATAGCTTGTGATACTACGTACTATCATCCCGACTTCACACTCCATCTTGGTCATTTTCTTTCGCACCACATATTGCATTGCAACCTCAGCACATCACATTTGGGTTACTATGCTTCTATATTGCCTAGCATAAATAAGGTTAATGGTATTATGAACTCTCTAGGATTTGCATATTTCATTATGTCCGCAGCATATAGCATTTTGGGTTGTTTCTACATTTACATGGCCTAAGTGAGGATGATGGTATTCATGGCTCATCAAGAATTGCATATTGTACTGCATCCTCGACATCTGATATTTAGCTTACTATGAGTCTGTATTGTATAGCCAATATATGTTGCTTACTCTGACATTGAATGACTTATAGACTTTCCAGTATTTCTGCTTACTCTGATATTTGTGTGCTTGATACTTATCTTGCGTACATACTTACACCACCTTCTAAGCTTTCAATAAGCTTATGCATGCCCAATGCGTGCAGGTGACATTAGGTCACAACAGCACTAAGGCAGGAGCTTGTGGCAGATCACTTTAGAGTTTTTGTTATTTATATATTTTCCTTCCAGCATTGTACTTAAATGTTTATATTAGTGGATATGTGGTGTTGATGTTGTTCTTATGATTTGAGTACACTTGTGGTTATGCTTCTTTACAAAAAATAAAAATAAATTCATACTTAAAATCCTCCTTGTAGAATCTTAGGATCGAAATCTGGCGTATGGACGCTGGGAACCCAAAATGGGGTACTACGGAGGCTGTCGGTGCCGAATTCGGCGATCGGGAATTCTATAAGCCCGATTTCTGAGTTTGGGGCATGACATTGATCCTGAGTTAATCGAAAGCACGACTATGAGCTTAGCTTCATTAATGCTTGGCTTGTCCAGAAATTCGATTGGGATGGATCTCAGGATTTCATCCTCTTTTGATGTAGTGAGCTTTGCCAACATGTCCGCTTTTAAATTCTCAGCCTGTGGAATCAGCGTGACATTGCATTTTTAAAAGTTTTTGATCAGTTCTTTGACTCTTTGGAGGTAGGCTTTCATATGTTCTTTCTTAGCTTGATAGGAATTAGCTATTTGATTGATGACCAACTGTGAGTCGCTAAAGACTTCAAAATGTTGAGCCCCTATGTTTGTTGCTAATTTGAGTCCGATGAGCAAGGCCTCGTATTCTGCAGTATTGTTGGAGGCTTGAAATCTAAATCTTAAGGAATACTGCATGCACATATGCTCAGGAGTCTCTAAGACTATCCCGGCCCTACCTACCTTAGAATTGGATGAGCCATTAACGTAGAGCATTCACTTGGGTGGGTTGGGAACAACCTTGAAGTCGGATGGTTCAATGATGTCTGAAGCGAGTTCTGGCCTAGGTAGGTCAGTTGCAGATTTGTCCTTGGTCTGATCTTACTTAGGAGAACAAGTTAGCTCGACAAAGAAGTTGGCCACTGCCAAACATTTGATTGTGGCCCGTGGCTGGTATTTGATGTCGAACTCACTTAATTCGATCGCCCACTTAGTCAGCTGACTCGAAGCTTCGAGTTTTTAGAGGACTTGATGTAGTGGTTGGTCAGTTAGAATAATGATTGTGTGGGCTTAGAAATATAGTCGTAGGCATCAGGAAGAGATAACCAAACCCAGAGCCAACTCTTCCAACATGGGATATCTTATCTCTACGAGGACTAGAGCTTTGCTGACATAATAGACTAGGAATTGTTTTACCTCATGCTCTCTAATCAACACTGAGCTAACTGCTGCAGCGGATACGGCTAAGTATAGCAACAGAGTTTCTCCTAGCTAGGTTTAGAGAGCAAGGGTGGCGATCCTAGGTATTGCTTAAGCTACTGGAAGGATGTCTGGCATTCTTCAGTCCAATCTACTATTTTCCTCCCCTTTAACTATTTGAAGAAGGGAAGACACTTATCTGTAGCTCGAGACACGAAGCGGTTGAGGGCTGCTACTCTTCTAGTAAGCCTTTGTATGTCTTTAATCATCCTTGGTGACTGCATGTTGAGGAGGGCCTTAATTTTTTCTGGATTCGCCTCGATCCCTCGCTGGCTGACCAAAAAAATGAGGAATTTCTCCAAGCTAATGCCAAAAGCGCATTTGTTTGGGTTGAATTTCATTCAGTATTTGTGAAGGATGGGGAACATTTCCTCTAAGTTGGCTACATGCTCTATAGCTATGACACTCTTAACGAGCATATCGTCGATATAAACCTCCATTGTCCGCCCTATTTGCCAGGCAAACATCTTGTTGACTAACCGCTGATAGGTGACTCCTGCATTTTTCAAACCGGAGGGCATCACACATAACAATAAAGACCTTTATCAGTGACAAAGGTAGTCTTATATTTATCATTACAGTGCATTACAATTTGATTGTACCCTGAATATGCATCCATAAAAATAAGTAATTCATGTCCCGTTGTACTATCGACCAACTGATCGATTTTGGAAAGGAGGAAGCTATCTTTAGGGTAGGCTTTGTTCAGGTCTGTGTAGTCCACACAGACCCACCACTTCCTGTTAGCTTTCTTAATCAGTACGATATTGGCCACCCAGTCCGAGTAGTAGACTTCTTCAATGAAATCGGCTTTGAGGATTTTGTCGACCTCTTCTTTAATCACGGCATACCTCTCTAGGCCGAGAGCACGTCGCTTCTGTCGAATTGTTTGAGAGGATGGATTGATGTTTAATCGATGCGTGATGATGGAGGGATCGATTCCAGGCATGTCTTCATGGGACCACGCGAAAATGTCAAAAAAATGTCGAAGGAGGGCTATCATCGTATTACGCAGTGGTGATGTCAAGGATGACCCAATTTCAACAGTCCTAGATGGGTAGGACTGAAAAGGCGAGCTTAAGAAGTCCTATAGGGGGTGAATAGGACTGTTAAATAAAAAATTAAAGTGCTAAAATATTAAATAAATCAGAAATCACAATCGCACTAGTATTGAAAAATTAATTCGAACTAATTCGTAAGACAACCTACACCCAAACCAAGTTTAGGTAGGACAACTTTATTTCACGAACGTTTGTAAGAATCAAGATCTCAAACCAATCAAGAGGAAATAAAGCTATTTGTTACAAACATTCACCACTTTTATATAAATGAAATTACAAACATTCTCTACAAATGCAAAAGGTAAATATTCACCACAACACCAAGAGTTATAGTGGTTCGGTGTGTACAACAACTGTTCTTAAACAGTCACACCTACTCTAGTCCCAATAATCACTATCCACGTGATATTGGCTTTCACTATGAATAAGGTTTTCTTAGGGTTACCTTAAAACCTGATATAACTATGATTTTAAAGGGCTATCACAAAAAAAAAAAAAAAACCTCTCTAAGAATTTTCTGGCTATCTCAAAAAAACCAACAAATGAGATTTTTTTTGGCTATCTTAATAAAACAAAACAAATGAGATTTTTTTGGCTATCTCAATAAAAGAAAACTATAAAAGCAAAGTATAGTTATCTTCAATTGAGTGTCAAATATTGCATATTCTCCCCTATTTATATCTTGGTTTTATGAACATGATAATGCTTAATGGTGTAATTTATACATGTTTTTGTTGCAAGGTGAATCTAAGAGCTTAGATTGAAAAGAATATTAAAAGCATGGATTTGATGCTCAAGAATCACCAAGCCAACAGTACCAGAAAAAGGGACAAAGGCTACAGACCACATTAGCTTTTTTCTACAGATTTAAACCGTAGCTATATTTACTACGAATTTAATCTGTAGCTAAAGATGGGCCACACCATTAATACTTAACAGTGTTGTAAGGGGCTATATACGGCCTAAAAAATATATATATGTTCTATCTAAGCCATCCATCTATTTTGAAATACTATTATAGGGCATGAAACCAAAAATCAGCTAGATCGAAGGCTAAAGTGGACCACACGGTAGGAAACATAGAGATTAAATCACATGTGCTTCCTATGGTGTGGTCCACTTGGGCCTTCATTATTCTTTATTTTTGGGATTATGAAGTAAAATGTTTTAGTAAAATTAATGGATAGAATGGATTAAGCAAATACATCATGGTGGGCCCCACGGATCCCCTAAGAGGACCGTCGAAGGCCCTACGCCCAAAAATGGGTGCGCGCTCAAAACAAAGTCGTGCCCAAATCTTCCCCATCTCTCTCTCTCTCTCTCTCTCTCTCTCTCTCTCTCTCTCTCTCTCTCTCTCTCTCTCTCTCTCTCTCTCCATTCCTTATTTCATTCTCTCATCTTCCTCCTTCTCTCTCTCCGTTCCCCAATCCCCTCTCTCTCTCCATTCCCACCATCAATGCCCTTCTCTCTCTCTCTCTCTCTCTCTCTCTCTCTCTCTCTCTCACACACACACACACAAGGTCCCTCTCCCTCGCCGTCTCCCTCTCCCTCTCTCAAGCTCCCACTCCCTCACACCTCCTTCAACAACACCAGATCTTCAACAACACTGCCTACAACGGTTCTCCCTCGCCCTCACTCCCACTAACATTGAGCCTTCTTCCTCTTCAAAGGTTCCCTCTCCATTACATTTCTAGGGTTTTGTTGATTTCCTTGTTACTGCGACTTGAATCTGAGATTAAATTTTTTTTTAAATTATTATATAAAAGCTCTATACAAGCAATGAATGCATGTTTAGATGTGTCAGATCCATAGGACCATATCTCATTCCAAGTGATTCAATTGATAGGCAGTCAGATCTTGGTAGGAGGGGTTTGGATCACCATACTAGGGGCCTAATTTGTAGAATCCCCCATCAGGAGTAGGGAACATAAGATCAATGGTCTGGATCACCATACCAGGGGCCTAATTTGCAGAAACTAGTGTTTATGGACACTATTAACATGATGATGCCCCAAGAATGTGTATCACAATAAGTGTTATTAGTTGCAAATATCTTATAATATGCTATTATTAGATATAACAGTTGTAATTGGAGCTACTAGGTAATTCTTTTCATTAATATATGAAAGATCTACTCATTTATACAAGTTTCATACAAGAGGTTTGTTATTAATTTATCTTAGCCTAACTAAAGAGAAGTTAGATGTGAAGAGAAAAAAGATGAGTTGAACACACCTTTTAGAGAGCCTTTGTGAGGTCAACTAGAAGATGTAAGTCCTTTGGGTCTTCCACCTGTGGATTGGTCAATAAAAGGTTTCTTAATTTCTACTTGTTGTCTATCTTTATGAAATCCCAAAAGGTTGTGATGGATTTCGCTATGGCTTTCATCATTGCTCTTGCAAATATGGGACGGGTTACACCCTCCATCCACTCAGATTCTTCCCTCACATAGCCATTTTTTTGACCAAAGAAAGAATTAGTATCAAAGAAAGTTAGCTCATTAGAACGCAGATTAAGAGAAGATATTGGTTGTTAATTGATAAAATGTGAGTAGTTGTGAAGTGCTCAATCTCTATGGTGATATTGAATGAATGGACAGTCCCGATCCATGTTTGGCTATTCCACATGTCATTCAAGAGCTTTGGGGATATTACTAACATCCCCATGAAGGTTGGGACATTAGCATTCCCCATATATGTTTAAATATATTCTATTGTTGATATTTATTAAGGAAAAGAATCTTGGATTTGGAAATAGGAGCCTCTCCTGTTGCTTTTAATCACTAGTGTTATAATTGGTTCATTGAAGTGAATGGGAAAACACATGAGATGCAATAAGATTGTTGATGCACACTGTACAGCGAGTGGTCTCCATGAATGAAAAGAACCATATCACCTAGTGGAGGATGATTTAAGAGGAATTATCATGATTTTAAATTTTTTTATTTTCTTTTTGGTAAGATGATGTTTTCTTAGATAAGAAAAAAATTCAAAACCAAAATCCAATTCCTGATTTTTGACCTGTACAAGTCATGCATAGTTTTTTGGGAGATTTGTGGCATCCCTACGGTTCATGTTTTGCAGAATCCCAAAAGTGAAATTTCTCATAGCCATGAAGATTTGAACTCTTAGTGAAGATTTTTGTAATACTTGTTTGTTGCCCAGCCATGGAACAATTTTCAAGGATTTTAGTTTGACATGATCTCAAGTCTGTTGGTCATGGTTGATGTCATGAAGTGATTATCCAATTTATTCTGATGTTATATTTTTCATTTTTGGTATTTTTGTGGCCAAATACAAAAAAAAAAATGTGTTTTAAGATGTGTTAAGTGCCTTATTAGCTTGGATAATTTAAAATTCTTGTGTGTATTAGATTTGAGATCCAACTTGTGCGAGATTTTTATTGGCTAATTACTGTGATAAGTTGTAATGGCTCTATATATTTGTTTTATTCATGTTGTCCATTCATTTTTCCATATCATCGCGGGTCATGAGCCAAAAATGAAAAAGATTCAAATCTCAAGTGGACCACACTACAAGAAAACAATGTTGATTAGGTCGCACAAACCTGGATAAAGGAAAACACAAATATCAGCTTCATCTAAAACACAAATATCAACCACTGCTAATAAAGTCCTTATGCTCAAAAACCTGGAAAAGATGGAGCTGTCACTCCCAATACATGCATTTTGTGGAAGAAGGAAGAGACAGTAAAACCATACGTTCTTTCCAAAAAAAAAAAAAGACAATGAACCATATTTTAGTTCATTGTTCAATAGCCAGCATGTTTTACAATATCATCCTATGAGATTCAGTATCATCCAAGTCATATCAATTTCGTTTTGTACCTCATCTAAGTAGGACTAAGTCGACACCAAGTCGGGCCAAATTACCCCAGTTATGTATCATCATGTTCTCATTTGAAGCACCGTAAATATGGTATGAGCTTGCATTCATTCTTTAGGTGCACCTGGACTTAGATCAGAGACTTGTCATCCTCATATTTTTTTGTAAGGCTTGCTCTTTGTTTAGTTTTAGCCCTATTTGGTAGACACTAAAAATGAGTTTATCTCATTTCAATATATGCTAAGCATACTTAGTAAACTCTATGGGGCCTATCATGATTTATGTAATTTATCCACTTTTTCCATCCATTTTACCACATAATTTAAGGGCTTGAGCCCAAAAATGAAGCATATCCAAAGCTCAAGTGGACCACACCATAGGAAAGAGTGTGAATTAAACATCTATCTTTAATAGTTAAAACCCACTATATTCATTTATCTTTCTGTAATAGTTAAAACCCACTATATTTATTTATCTATCTTTAATAGTTAAAACCATTTACTTCTCGTGCCAATAGAACTAATTTTAGATCTCTTCAGGGATTAGGAAGCTGCTTATGCAAACCAGTCTGAACCTGCTCTACGCTGTTACCTTTTTTGAAGATCTTGAATAAAACTAATGTCGTTAAGAGGTGAGATGTGCATTATGTGGAAGATATAGGGAAACTACTTCTCATGATCTAGTTTTGATGTTGATATGATTTTTTTGTGCCAATGTTTACCCCTTAGTTGATATGATTTTTTGTGCATTCCTGTCATGCTTGATGCCCCTTCTTGCATTTTTAACACATTCATGGTTTCCTAAAAAGGGTAAAATGTTCTTTGGCGTCGTCATCCCAGCACTTCAATCAAATTTACCTTACTAATGTTGTTGAGGAAAGAGCGGAGTTGTGGTGTTTCAATGTTGGGAAGGCAAGAGAAAATATGTTAATGTAGGTAGCTTTCTGTTTATGAGGGGTTGATAATAACAATTATGATTCAACTATCATTTCTTTTAGAATTTACTTTTGAACATATGCCTGGGATGTAAGATCCGGTGTTTGATCCATTAAAAATGGTTATAGGGATCCACTATAGATGAATGGCTATAAGAAAGGAATAGTCTATTTGGAAGAAAATGAAATTACAAGAAATTCTGAAAGAAATTACAGATGGCATATAGTCTATTTCTTGATTATATGGTTCATGCAATTGAATGGCTTCTCTATTTTTTTTATTTGTTATTTATTTTTATTTTATTATTATTATTTTTTTTTTTTTTTTGGGGGGGGGGGGGGGGGGGGGGGGGGGGGCAGGGTGTATTGGAGAGCAAAACCTAGAGATTGGAAGTTGAAACTGAATTAAGGTTACTTGCACTCATGCACACCTGTGTATGTAGAAAGTGATATGGAAGGAAACTTCTCTATTAGTAATAGCCCCAGGTTCCTTGTCCCCATCATGGAAAAGCCATGTGCCAAAATTCTTCCCAGTGGGACAATCTAAACCTCCGTTGTTACTTGCAAATGTGTGATTGAGAAAAATGATATACCAATAGTCGTTATTCAAGGAGAAAAGGCCAAATAATGGATGAATAGGATATTATAATCTAGAAAACTTTTGTGGTGTTGTCCATACACATTCCACAATGAGCCAGTACGATGAGTGGTTTAGATTGATGAATAATGTTGACGCATGTACATACAAATGTAAAATGAAAGTTAAACTAAAGATTTTTAAGTTGCATTTTCAAAGTTATGAGAAACTAATATGGTTCTTTGCTTCTTTCCTAAGATCTATATGCCTTCAATATTGGATGTTACATCATCTGGACTGTCGTAGCCGGGGCCAGGTATTCAATTGAATATGTTAAAACTCAAAGAGATGGCAGCCCAAATCTGGAAGTGGTGTACAATTGTTGTTAATGTGGGTAAGTAACTTCACTTTGGCTAAAATGTCTCTGATATAACAATTTTTCTTATTACATGATGTTTAATTACGAGCATGTCTATATCTCAGATACTTATCATCCTCATGTTGACTGGTTTGCTATTCGAGTTGGTGATTATGCCAATGCGAGTGCCTATGGACAAAAGCCCAGTTTTCCTCCTGTATCAGGATTGGGCATTGGGGCTCATATTTCTAAAGATCTGGACTAGACTGGTAAGTGTAATTGTCTTTGGAAAAGAGAGAGAGAGAGAGAGAGAGAGAGAGAGAGAGAGAGAGAGAGAGAGAGAGAGAAGAAGAAGCTTTCCTATGAGGATTTACGATATCAGTTAATGGGCTGCATAAAACAACAAAGAGTTTCAAACTCTAAAGGAATTCTATGAGTTTTGCCGCAGATGGCCATTTTCAAATTCTGGCTTTCTGTCTATGCGCCAGAAGGGCCTGGCTTCTTCCTTCTGGTACTTCTCTGCAATCCCAACTGACGGCCTGGCTGTTGGAGCATGGCAGAATGCTAATTCTATTGTCAGCAAGTATGAGTTGGACATTAAATTCCAGGATTCATTTTATTGCTGCTAGTTTTTTGTCGAGGGAATGGGTTGTGGTCTGTTTGGATAGCTGGTTTTGTTGCAGTCAGATTTGATCAGATATTTCAATATTGGAAAGCTTACCTGTGATTTGTTAAGCACAAGCTACTTTCCTACAACAATTCTGTATGCGTGTGGTAATCGTCTTGGAACTAGTCTTTGTATATGTATGCCTGCCTGCTTGTGTACGCGTGGAGAAAGTGTTGATTACTGAACTTTCATCACTTGTATCTGACCAATGATCTTGCTAGATTTGACTATCAGTCATCCATCACCACTGGATCTGTTGATCGTCAACTATGCTTCTCAAGAACAGCTAAATTTATTTTTTCTTGCACAGTGCTAGATGTTTGTGATGTATTAAGTTCTCAGGCACCCCAATATGCACAATAACTCTAAAAAACAAAGCTTGTATTTCTGGATTTCATTGGATCCTCATCTTTGCTTCATTTTACAATGTAAGTGTTGATTTCAAAGTCTAACATTTCTGTATGTCCTATTATTTTGGTTTTAAACTGTGTTTGCACGGTTATGTTGTTGTTTTCACCTGCTCTGTCTTGGAGGTGTATTTACCTTTACCTGGAATCTGCTTTGATGCTTTTGTTTGTGTTTCTAGCTAATGATGACTTAGTGAATGACCAAGTGCGAGTACTTACACTCTGTGGAAATGAAACTACTAGGATAATCTAAGGCTTTTCTTAAATGAATACTCAAACAGCATGTGTGTTTGAGCTTTTTTTACTCTCTACATAGAAGCATTGCTATGTATTCTTTATTGTGCATGTTTCTTTTATTGTTGAATCTAGAATTTTTATACTCTCTACATAGAAGCATTGCTAGGACTATCAGGGCATGCACTAGCAATGGTAAGCCATTATTTAAAAAAAAAAAAAAATAGAAACTAGCTACGGCTAATAGTCCTAGCCTTAGATCTAAACACCATAGCCATTTTTTACTTCAGCCAATAGTTACGAATATAGTCATACTTTTAGTTACAAATATTATCTGTAGTTGTTTGTAGATTTTGCTACAAAAAGTATAGCTACAGATATAATCCGTAGCTATTAGTATCTATGGCTATAGATTAAATCCGTAGCCATAGATTTTTAACTATGGTTACTACACCTATGACTACAATTGTGCTACGAACGATAACCATAGCCATATGTCTTTAGCTACAGTTTTTATCCATATCCTTTGCCCCTTTTTTGGTACTGCAAATATTAGATCTTAGAAGATGGAAAATGAAGATTTCATATGCCAAAGATCCAAGAAAACCAAGTGAGGAATGAAGAGAATCGAAAACTTGAAATGAAGAAAACGAATCCTAAAAATTTTCCTGCTTCGACTAGTCTAAGCCCGACTTCGACTTGTTGAAGAACCTTCGGCTCAAACTCCAACAACATGAACTTTTAAATTTGCATGATCCTCGACCAGTCGAAGGTGACCCTTGACCAGTCGAAGACTATCCTCGACTAGTCGAGGGTTACACTAAAAGGGCCTAGCTATATGCCCTAGAGGGGGGGTGAATAGGGCAATGCCAAATAAAAATAATAACAGCAGAATAATAAAAGATTTAAAGCACAATGCTGAATATAAAACAATCACAATAGCCCAAAATAAAGAGATTGATACTTTATCAATTCTAAGGAAAACCTTACACCAAAAACCAGAGGTTTAAGGTAGGACAACCTTATTTCTAGAATGTCCTTGTATCACAAACCAAAGAGGAATAATAAGTAATGAAATCAAAATAACTTGCGAAAAATAAATCCTAAGTTATTACAACATACATCCACACTTGCTTGAAGTGATTACAACATTCATCCACAAACACTCTCCACAAAACGGAAAGAATAAAAGAATGAAAGAATAAAGCACATCCACAACACAACGATATATAGTGGTTCGCATGTGTGTACACCAACTGTTATCCAACAGCCACACAGATTACTACTCCACTCCTAATATCCTCACACAGGGGATAGTAACATGCACTATCAAAATAGGTTTTACAGGTTCACCTAAAACCTTCACAATTGTGTCTTTGATCTCGGGCTTACACAATCCAAAAACCCCACAATCTGAGTTTTCTGGCTCTCCTCAGATAACCAATACAATGAGATTTTTCTGGCGAATCTCAAACAAAAACCAGAGAAAGTAAATTACAAAACATGTAAAATACCTGAATCACCTTTTGATGAAGCCCGGTAGAACCAATCGGAGTAGAAGTTTTGATTCGACGTTCAAAGTCCAATACTCACTTTAAGAATGGTTTTAAGTCTAAATGATTTTAGATCAAACGGGCTAGATCTATTTGATTTTGAATCCAGAAGAAGGAATAACAAAAATTTTCCTTTTCTAATAAGATTCGAATGTAGATCAAAATCAAATAAGAATAAGCTAGCAAAATGAATATTAAATAAGCACAAAGCAGCTTAAAATAAACACAAACTTATCTCAGAGAATAGCCTAAAGAATGCTTAAATAGAATTGATTTGAAGTACTAAAACTCTGAAGTTCGTGCTCAATTTATAAACTGAAAAATCCCGTCTACGACTGGTCTTAGGATCTTAGGACTGGTCGTAGCTCTAAATATTTTTGAAAGATTTTCGAGAGATTTGATTTTCACTTCCACGACCGGTCGAGGGTGGTCTACGACCGGCCGTGGGCCACCTACGACTGGTCGTGAGACACATACGACAGGTCGTAGGACCCCAAAAATGGTTGCTGGAGTTTGAGTCGTAGGTCTATGACCGGTCGAAGGATGAGTCGTAGAACTCACAGGACTGGTCGTATGATGTTCAGGACTGGTCATAGGATAGCTAGAAAGATCTGAAAATCTTTAACTACCTAGGATTGGTCCTGAAAAACCTAAGACTGGTCGTAGTAAAGCTAGGACTGGTCTTGAAGTCCCTAGGACTGGTCTTAGAACACTCCAAACAAGCATATAAAGATATATGAGTTATGTATCCGGAATGACCTACAATAAAGCCCATCCTAAGGTCAATCTAAGGTCAAACAAACCTTAAAAGTGGGATGGATATTGAAAGTCTGTACACTCAGATGACCCTTAAGAGAAGCTTGTGAATATTCAAAACTTGTAGTAGGCCTTCATAAGCTTGATCTTGACTTAACAAAATCTTCTAGTAAACTTGAACTTGATCAAACCTTGAACATGCAACCTTGAATACTTCTATTCTTGATTTCTTCATCCAAGAGTTGAAAACTTTCTTCTTTTAAGATCTTGACTTGAAATGCGATGTTGATTGCAATGACTAGTCTTTAAACATAAAACACAAGATATACAAGACATAGATATAGGTTTTGGCACCACAAAATTTGACAACTAAAGGGATATGAAATCATAACACTTACATACACATATTTTATAGGGACTGCGTAAATTTGAGGCGGTCTCTAGACTTTTCTAACTCGGTGCGAAAGTTGGAGCTCCCCAACTATAAATAGGAGTCCCTAAGATGTTCCTAGGCATCTTCTAGGGTTTAAGGAGTGGAGCAAAAGCATGGAAAACCACCACCAAGAGTTTTTCTTCATCTTCCTTAGTTGTGTTTATGCTTTTCTTAAGAAATTTTATTTCAATCTATGGTTGGCTAAATCCCTTAGTTAAGGCTAAAGGGTGAAGTTTGTAGTGTGATTAGAATGTTTTTCTTGTTTGATTCTTGCTCTTGTTGAAATTATTTGATTCCATTTGATATTTAAGGAATATTTTAGTTTTTAATAGTTTTTTGTGACAAATTACAATAGATCTGCAATAGCTTTGAGTTTCTTTTCCTGATTTGAGATTTTGAAGTTAGAAAGTCTTGTTGTTCACCATCATCCCTTGGGCATGGCTGGGTAATAGAATCTCTTCTAACTTTCATAATTCTCCTATGTTTGGTTGTGGGATCGGTATATCCTATTGTTTACCATTGTCTCTTAGGCATTGTTAGATGATGGAATCACTTCCAATCCTCACAACTCTCATCCGTTAAAAATCAGGTTAATGGAAGTTCAAATCTGAGTTTATTGATATATCTTCCAATTGGATTGGATAGGACTCCATTTCCAATTGTGTTCCTTGAATCAAATAAGGAAAGATCCTAATTGCTATAAGTGGATCCCTGGAAACCCTAGTTCCCACCTTTGAATTTACAAGTTCTTCTTAAATTAATTACTTCCTTATATTCTAGATTTAGGTTAGATCTTCTTCTAGTGGTGATTCCAATTACTTTCGGAATACACATGATATTAGTCCCTAGGGATTCGACCTCAATCTTACTAAGATTATTACTACATCGGAACCCTACACTTGGGGTTGTGAACAAGTTTTTGGCGCCATTGCTAAAGATTAACGGTTGTGCTTTTCTGAAATTAATTAGTATTAGAATTAGGTAAAGATTAGGGTTTAGTTTCTGTTTTGTTTCTAGGTTAGGAATTTTTCTACTTTGTTTTTAGAAACTAACTTGTTTTTCTGTTTTGTAGAGTCCTAACATAGAAATCTCCAATTTGGTAACTTCTTTCTAAATCTCTCTCTCTCTCTCTCTCTCTCTCTCTCTCTCTCTCTCTCTCTCTCTCTCTCTCTCTCTCTCTCTCTCTCTCTCTCTCTCTCTCTCTTTATTTCTAGATTTCTTATTGTTTTAGGTTTCTTTTCTTTTTAAGGTTAGGTTAGATTTTGAAATTGAGGGCTGAGAGTGTTTCATGCCCAAGTGAGTCCGTGATAACACTCGACGTGTCTTAAGTGAAGGAGGACTGATCGAAAGGTTGCCTATCCATGCATCACCAGATTAGACACCACTCAAGATCCTCATATTCAATTAAAGTGATGGCTACCAATCAACCAACAAAATTCAGGATGAAAACGAGGTGCATCAACGAAATTGGAGGTGCATCAAGCACCCCCACCTTATACTTTATGAGATTATTTACAATTAACGAGAGTGAGCACACTTTCATGCATGGTTTTTCTAGAAAATACAGGACATGTGAATATCAAGCCAGGTGTGATCCAACTCCCTCCAAAATTTCATGGACTTAAATCTGAAAATTCATACTTACACTTGAAAGAGTTTGATGAGATCAGAACCACTTTGTATTTTCCCAACATGTCTGAGGACTCAGTCAGGCTGAAACTCTTTACCTTCTCTTTGAAAGAGAAAGCTAAGACGTGGTTGCACTCATTACGTTCACGATCTATTGTTAGATGGAACGACATGACAAGGAAGTTCATAAAAAAATTCTTCCCATATCATAAAATGAACACCCTTAGAAATCGATCATGAACTTCACCCAAAAGAAAGATGAAACATTCTTCTAATGTTAGGAGCGATTCAAGGATCTCGACAGTTATGCCTACAACATAGTTTTGAAACATGGCACATAACAAGTTTTTTCTATGATAGGCTAACATCTTCCATGCGCCAAATGGTCGAGATAATTTACAATGAGGAATTCATGAATAAAGAGGTCGATAATGTGTGGGATTATTTTGACAAGGTAGCTGAAAACACACAATCATGAGACATCTTTCCAAAATCTAGCACCACATCTAAGCCTCCTCAATCAAAGGAGAAGGGCAGAATATATCTTCTGAAAGAGGACGATGATAAAAATGTTAAAGTGGCTAATCTCACAAAAAAACTTGAGGTCATGGAACTTAAGAGGGATAAGGCTAAGGAAAATGTTTGCGGTATTTGTGCTTACAACATTCACACAACTAAAAATTGTCCAACAATGCCTGCCTTTCAAGAAGTACTCAATGAGAAATCTAATGTCGTGAATAATTACCAAAGACCTTTCAGTGGACCCACTTTAAATACATAAAATCCTAGTTGGAGAAATCATCCAAACTTCAGTAGGAGGAATGGACAAACTGCTACTCAAGGATTCCCTAATCAACTCGTCTAAGAACCGGATTCCGTTCCAACAAATTTTTAAATTTGAACACGATAAGATAAAATAGATCTTTGACTGGTCGAAGGCCCTGCTTGACTAGTCGAGGGCCCTGTTTGACTGGTTGATCAAGGTCTTCGAATGGTCAAGGATGCCTAAAATCCGAACGGATTCAATTGCTAGACTTCGAGTCGATCAACTCTCGACTGGTTGAAGGCCCATCTTCGACTAACCGAGTGGTCTGCTCGACTGGTAGAATAAGTAATAGAAAAATTCATTTTTCTTCAATTTAAACTAGGACTGGTTAAAAATATCCTTAGACTAGTCAAGTCACAGCTTACACTAGTCGAACTTTAGCCTAACATAAGCATAAAAAACCCATGTAAGTTATGTTTTGAAATTACCTAAGCCTAAGGTATTTCTAGGGTTCGTTATACCAGAAATGACTAAAATTTGAAGTAGCTTTATTATTATTATTACTTTGGGTTAGCTTGTTAGTACACACTGTAAGTGCTATGATTTCATATCCCTTTGGTTGTCAAATTTTGTGGTGCCAAAACCTATCTATGTCTTGTATTTCTTGTGTTTCATGTTTGAGACTTTTTCATTGCTTCAAGACATTATATTTCAAGACAAGAACTTAAATGAAGAAAAGTTTCAAGTCTAGTCATAGATGAAGTATTCAAGAATAGAAGTCTTCAAGTATGCATGTTCAAGATTCAAACAAGTACAAGAATAGAAGAAGACTTTATCAAGTCAAGAAAGGTTCAAGCTCGAGAAGGCCTGCAACAAGATTTGTAAATTCTCAAGCTTCACTTAAGGGTCATCTGAGAGTACAGACTATCAATGTTCATCTCACTTTCAAGGTTTGTTTGACCTTAGATTGACCTTAGGTTGGGCTTTATTGTAGGTCATTCTGAATACATAATTCATATATTTTAAATATGCTTGTTCGGACTATTCTAAAACCAGTCCTAGGGACTTCAAGACCAGTCCTAGTTCCGCTACGACCAGTCTTAAGTTTTTCAGGACCAGTCCTAAGTTTTTGAAGATTTTTAAATTTTTCTGGTTGTCCTACGACCAGTCCTGTGAGCTGTTTGACTCGTCCTTCGACCGATCTTAGCCCTATGACTCGAACTCCATCAACTAATCTGGGGGTCCTACGACCAGTCATAGGTGGCCCACGACCGGTCATAAGCTACCCAGGACCAATCGTGGAACAGCTAATCCTTATTCCGTGAAAATCTTTGAAAATCTTTAAAGCTACGACCAGTCCTAGGGATCCTAAGATCAGTCGTAGATGGGATTTTTCAGGCTATAAATAGAGCACAAATTTCAGAGTTTTTCAATTCAATTCAATTCAATTCAAGCAATCTTAAGGTCATACTCTGAGATAAGTTCGTGTTTGTTTTAAGCTATTTTGTGCTCATTTAATATTCCTTTCATTAGCTTGTTCATTATTTAATTTTGATCTACATTCCAATCTTATTAGAAAAGGAGAATTTCTGATATTCCTTCTTCTTGGATTCAAAATCAAATAGAACTAGCCCTTTTGATTTAAGATAAAATCAATTAGACTTAGAACCATTCTTAAAGTGAGTATTGGACTTTGAACGTTGAATCGAACTTCTACTCTAATTGGTTCTACCGGGCTACTTCAAAAGGAGATTCAGGTATTTTACATTTGTGTAATTTACTTTCTTTGGTTTTATTTGAGATTTTTCAGAAAAATCTAATTGTTTTGGTTATCTGAGGAGAGCCAGAAAACTCAGATTGTGTGGGTTTTTAGATTGTGTAATCCCAAGATAAAAAGATACAATTGTGAAGGTTTTAGGTAAAACCAGAAATGACTAAAATTTGAAGTAGCTTTATTATTATTATTACTTTGGGTTAGCTTGTTAGTACACACTGTAAGTGCTATGATTTCATATCCCTTTGGTTGTCAAATTTTGTGGTGTCAAAACCTATCTATGTCTTGTATTTCTTGTGTTTCATGTTTGAGACTTTTTCATTGCTTCAAGACATTATATTTCAAGACAAGAACTTAAATGAAGAAAAGTTTCAAGTCTAGTCATGGATGAAGTATTCAAGAATAGAAGTCTTCAAGTATGCATGTTCAAGATTTAAATAAGTACAAGAATAGAAGAAGACTTTATCAAGTCAAGAAAGGTTCAAGCTCGAGAAGGCCTGCAACAAGATTTGTAAATTCTCAAGCTTCACTTAAGGGTCATCTGAGAGTACAGACTATCAATGTTCATCTCACTTTCAAGGTTTGTTTGACCTTAGATTGACCTTAGGTTGGGCTTTATTGTAGGTCATTATGAATACATAATTCATACATTTTAAATATGCTTGTTCGGACTATTCTAAAACCAGTCCTAGGGACTTCAAGACCAGTCCTAGCTCCGCTACGACTAGTCTTAAGTTTTTCAGGACCAGTCCTAAGTTGTTGAAGATTTTTAAATTTTTCTAGTTGTCCTACGACCAGTCCTGTGAGCTGTTTGACTCGTCCTTCGACCGATCTTAGCCCTATGACTCGAACTCCATCAACTAATCTGGGGGTCCTACGACCAGTTGTAGGTGGCCCACGACCGGTCATAAGCTACCCAGGGCCAATCGTGGAACAGCTAATCCTTATCCCGCGAAAATCTTTGAAAATCTTTGAAGCTACGACCAGTCCTAGGGATCCTAAGATCAGTCGTAGATGGGATTTTTCAGGCTATAAATAGAGCACAAATTTCAGAGTTTTTCAATTCAATTCAATTCAATTCAAGCAATCTTAAGGCCATACTCTGAGATAAGTTCGTGTTTATTTTAAGCTATTTTGTGCTCATTTAATATTCCTTTCATTAGCTTGTTCATTATTTAATTTTGATCTACATTCCAATCTTATTAGAAAAGGAGAATTTCTGATATTCCTTCTTCTTGGATTCAAAATCAAATAGAACTAGCCCTTTTGATTTAAGATAAAATCAATTAGACTTAGAACCATTCTTAAAGTGAGTATTGGACTTTGAACGTTGAATCGAACTTCTACTCTGATTGGTTCTACCGGGCTACTTCAAAAGGAGATTCAGGTATTTTACATTTATGTAATTTACTTTCTTTGGTTTTATTTGAGATTTTTCAGAAAAATCTAATTGTTTTGGTTATCTGAGGAGAGCCAGAAAACTCAGATTGTGTGGGTTTTTGGATTGTGTAATCCCAAGATAAAAAGATACAATTGTGAAGGTTTTAGGTAAACCTGTGAAACCTATTTTGATAGTGCATGCTAATATCCCCTGTGTGAGGATATTAGGAGTGGCGTAGCATTCTGTGTGGCTATTGGATAACAGTTGGTGTACACACGGGCGAACCACTATATATCATTGTGTTGTGGATGTGCTTTATTCCTTCATTCCTTTATTCATTCAGTTTTGTGGATTATATTTGTGGATGAATGTTGTAATCTCTATTTCAAGCAAGTGTGGGAATGTTGTAATAACTTAGGATTTATTTCTGTAAGTTATTTTGGTTTCCTTGCTTTTTATTTGTCATTGGTTTGAGATACAAAGGACATTCTAGAAATAAGGTTGTCCTACCTTAAACCTTTGGTTTTTGGTGTAAGGTTGTCCTTAGAACTGATATAGTATCATTCTCTTAATTCTAGGTTTTTGAGATTACTTTTAATTCAGCATTGTGCTTTATTTCTTTTATTATTCTGTTGTTTTAAGTTTTATTTGACATAGCCCTATTCATGCCCCCTCTAGGGCATATAGCTAGGACTTTCACACACCCATGTCAATACACACACTCCATGTTAGCCACCCCCGCTAGGGATCGATACCAAGTCGTGAAGTGTTCAAACGAGGTATCTCCACTCAGTCTGTCAGCTGAGCTATGGATCTGGGTGTAACTTCATAGAACTTGAACTTCATAGAACTTGTTCTTTTACTTGATTCTTCAATAGACCCCAACTTTGAAGTAGCTTGAACTTCATAGAACTTGTTCTTTTACTTGATTCTTCAATAGAGCTTGAAGTTGAAAATGGAGCCTGATCTTCTAAGAACTTGTTCTTTTACTTGATTCTTCAATAGAGCTTGAAGTTGAAAATGGAGCTTGATCTTCTACTAGAACTTTAGTAGAACTTGAACTCAATCATCTTTAACCTAGTAGAATTTGAACTTTCCATCTTGATCTTGAACTTCAGTAGAGTCTTGAACATTTCATCTTAATCCTTTACTTGACTTGACCTTTTCATCTTGATCCACATTATAACGTCCACTTCATAAACTATTTTTCCTAAACGAAATTTAACAAACAAATGTGTGCTTTATATAATATAGCACTTACACAAACTCATCTAGGTGGATTGAAATGAGGTTTTTCATGGGTCGACCTCTCTCTTAAGACTCTTCACGCAGATCCAAGGACTTAATGGTCATCTGTAAGACCCATATCCTAGATCGTACCATTCCATTGGCTTCCGCGGTCCTTCCGGTCGAATTTTGGCAATCCTCGACTTATATCCAACGTTTACGCGTGATCCTAAGCCGGATCTCGCATACCAAAGTTGGCTCGAACTGAAACCTGTATCATAACAACCATACCATCGCTGCGGTTCTAACGCCGTGACTCGCGCACCGATCCGATATCCAGGGTAGAAGATGTCGACCTGCGTTCATTTCGAAGAAACACCATGCATTGCAAATATCGAGAGAATCTCTACAACATGTCCCATCAATCAATCAATCAATCAATGTCAAGTACAAGTCAAGTACAACCATACCTCAAGTACAACAACCCATTCCTCTTTTTCACAAGTCAACTCTCTCTCTCCCCTCACCCTCCCTCTTTTACTCTATTTTCAACTAAAGCCATACCTCTCATCACCTCTCCTTACACTCACCATTCCACTTATCCCTTTCATCCATTAATTCTCCATTTCTCTCAAAAACTCTCCCAAGCAATAAAGCTCCACACGTCCAAGCTTCTCCCTCCCAAATGCCAAGTGTGGCCCACTTTCCCTACTCTCTCATCTCTTATCTCAACCATTGATCCATCATCTACTACCGTTAAAAGTCAAGCAAAGGAGCTAAGGAGGCTAAGGGAGCAAGGTGAAAGCCAAGAAGTGGGTGATCTTTGAGTTTCTACCGTTGATTTAATGATTTGAGGGCCCACTTTTTGGTGGGAACCATTTTGATATACGTGTTATATCAATGGAGGGCCCATAGTGGCGGGGTCCCTCCTCTTCATCACCGTCTCTCTCTTGTTCTCTCTCTCTCTCTTTCTTTCTCTCTCTTTATCCTTCCCCTAAAATGAAGTGGGCCCCACCAATTCATGATAAATCTACTCCATCCATCAAACGGTGTGGCTCACCACATTTCTAGCGAGATGATATATAATATATTATATTATATTAACATTATATATGTATATATACACATATACATATATATGTATATGGTGGGCCGCGTACGTGTGGGACCCACCATGATATTGTGATTATCCACGCCGTCCAGCATTCAAGGACGCTGGACGTGTGATATAGAGTTTGTGTACTGCTTGGGTGTGCACTGGTGGCTAACAAAAATAAAATAAAATATTATTTATATTTAGTATTTGGGGTGGGCTTCTCATGCAGGCCCCACCTTGGCATATAAGTTTAATCCACACCATCTATTTCATTCTCCAGATCACTTTAGGCATTGAGCCAAAATTTGGGACCAATCTGATCATCGGGTGGGCCATAGCATAGAAAACAGTGGCCTTACCGTCAAAATCCACCCCGACTTTTCTTTGTGCCAAAAACACTCCACATATTGGTCTCATTTGGTTGATCATGGGCCATAGAATCCAATGGTTGGGTTGGATTTTCCTAAGGCGGGCCCTACCTACCAAAAACCACGGGATTTCCCATTTTCTAAAAAAAACAGAAGGAAGCAAGTAGCAGCACCTACTGCTGCTACTGTCAGTGGGCGGGCGGATGGACGGATGGGTTGGCCCTCACGACCCCAGCTGTGGGTCCCACCGTGATGCGTTTCGAACATCAACACCATCCATTGTGGGGCCCCCCTTCTAAAAATGCCCTGCCTTAAAAATCGGCCGTATACAGAACTCAGGTGGGCTATACCGCCTAAAATCATGTGAGGACATGCCTAAAACATATAAAATCATTTGGTGGGGCCTACCTGAAATTTGGATGTGGCTGAAACTTGGTCTGAACCCTCAACTAGGTGGGACACACATAATGGGTGGACTGGATTTGTGGACCACATCACGATGGGCTCCCTGTCCACATAACCCAATCAACAGGTTGGGTGAAAAATAAATATTATGGTGGGCCCCCCTCCCCCCTGACCGTGTGACCTTATAAATAGGTTGGGTGGCAAATAAACATTACAGTGGGCCCCCTGGTCCACGTGACCTTATGGATAGGTTGTATGGCAAATAAACATCATCGTGGGCCCCCTGGTCCAAGTGACCTTATGAACAGTTTGGATGGCGCATAAACATTATGGTGGGCCCAAGGTTGGATAGAAAATAAACATTTTAGTAGGCCCTAAGTCCTTGTGACCTCATCAACAGGTTGGGTGGAAATTAAACCTTATGGTGGGCCCCACTTATGTATATGTTGTGTCCATACCTTACATCAGTGTGGACCTCCACCATGAAGTTTGTGAATTATCTATGCCTTCCATCCTTATGGGACCTACCATGATGCATGAGTTTCATCCAAACCGTCCAACCATTTTGGAGATTATTTTAAGGCCATGTGTTGAGGCTCATCTTGGTGTATTTGTGGGTCGTCCATTGAGGACCACTTTAATTTGTATAAGGCCATTTGTTAAGGCCCATCTTAATGTATTTGTGGCCGACCACTTTGATATATATGAACACACATGTTATGAGGCCCATTATAATGTATTCAAGGCCCATGGGTCGAGGCCCAATAAGGCGTACATAAGGCCCATTGTAGTCTGATTCCGCCATGGTATATGTGTTGATCTTTATAACGGGCTATATCTTGGGAGAAATGTTGGTTTGATGTCCACATTGTAAGGATAATGTTAGTTGAATGTCCGCATTGTCACTCTCCCTAAGGCCCACTGATAAGCCCATATTCGTAGTGAGTAGGCCGTCTAGGCCCATATCCGTTATGCGCAAAGCCCGTTACCTTATGTCATGTTTAGTATAGATCCATGATTCATGATCATACGCATCATATATATGTCTGATATGATGTGTATTAATCATAGCATATGCCTTCGGGAAGATTATTTATGGGCTCCTTGATAGGCAGAGTTACCCTACATGAGCGCGCGACACATATAAGATTGTTGCATGTTTGGTAGGGTGATTCATGCATTTGCATTTGTATGATCATGATTATAACATGCCCTAGCGACATCAAGGTCATAGCCTCCACAGACACATCGTGGGTGGATGGATTGGATATCAAAAATATTTGATTCTAGCATACGAGCGTCATAGATGTCCCTGGGTGAAAATCCCTAAATCCGATGGTACCAGAGGATGACTCCAACATCGAGACCGAGTGGATACACAAGCGTGTGAGGGCCGTATACCAGTAGGCCGCGTCTCCCATTGTGTCGTGGTCAGTTGGAAAGGGGTGTGACCTTACCCACCTGAGTGAGGGGACAATTTCTAAGTTGAGTTTGACCAGCTTGAGGAATAGGTCCGCTATCGATGAGCCGGGCCCGATATTGGCAGGCTGATAGTGAGGTCTCTTCCACTCTCCCAGTTATGTGTTCGGATAGGGGCGGCAAGCTCACGTAAAGTGTACTAGACCCCAGCGATTATCCAGACTGAGAACCGTATTGATTGATGCTCTAGTGAGGAGATGCATTGATATGTGAATGTGGATTGGCATGCTTGACTTGCATTATGCATCGCATGGCCTTGATATGGCCGATAGCATTTATATTCTGCACTGCATAGCCTTGGTACGGCTAATTGCATTCATGTACTTATCAGCATGATTTCGCATTATCCTGATCTTATATTCTGAGCGCGCTCGTTACGCACACACTTACACCACCCTCTAACCTTTCTATAATCTTATGCATGATTGATGTGTGCAGGTGACACCAGGACGTAGCCGTAGTCTTGCCGCAGTTGGAGTGTGTAGCTGAGCCTTTGAAGTTTTTGTTACTTTTAGTATATTATATTTCCCTTTCATATGCCTTGTACACAGTTTTTGATCATAGTGGATTATGTGATGGTGTTCTTATGGTTATTTCTCGTGGGTTATGCTTATGTTTATGCTCATTACGATTCAAATTGATGATTAGAAATTCTCCTTATAGCATCCCAGGATCAAAACCTGGCGTATGGGTGCCGAGAGCTGAGAATGGGGTACTGCGGAGGCTGTCGGCGCCGAATTCGGCGATTGGAATTTTATGAGCCCGATTTCCAATTTCCAAGATTGAAATCATCGCTTCATGCAGGGGCTTTCAGTGTCATCGCGTAGCACTGTCGAGCGTCATGTTGATCACCTTTAATGGTCCCGACACATTGATCGATCGAAAATTTCATAACCAAGTGGTAAGTTGATACCACTGCTCACAGGAGGTTCAGAGATGGTCATCCAAGAATGGCGTTGTAGACAGATGGTTCGTAGACCACAAAGAATTCGACCATCACAGTGGTTTAATTCTATCCATCTCCAGCCGAGAGGGGGAGCTAGATGGCTCCTTCATGCATGACCTGTCCTCCTGAAAAACCAAGTAATGGAGTTTTTACAGGTCGGAGTAGAGACCGACCAACTCCCATCTTATCGAAGGCTTGGGAGAAAAGCACATCTGTTAACCATCCCGTGTCAACAAGGAACCGAAATACTTTTTGATTGACGATGGTTAGAGTGATTAACAGTGCATCATTGTGGGGGAGGTGGATACCTCAGGCATCTTCCTCAATGAAGGTCATACTATATTTTTCCACCTTTCTCTCTTTCGAAGGTCGGGCGAGGAGCAGAACTTCCTCTTTAGGGTGACTAATGCTTCTTGCATGCATCTTTCGCGCATTGTTCGAGTCGCTCCACCTTTGCAGCCTCCAAAGATTGTGCAGATTTCTCCAGTTAGTTGATTGTTGATCGGTTGTTCCTCAACGGTTGTGATCAGATCTCCTCTGTTATTAACATATTCTCCAAGGTGGTCGTCACGAATGAGCACTTCAATTTCCTGTTTGAGGTTAAAGTAGTCGCTCATATTGTGACCATGATCCCAGTGGAAGAAGCAGTATTTGTTCTTGTGTAACGCCCTGGAAAAATCCGTACTTGGACTCGAGTACCAACTCGACCAGAAATCGCGTAGGATTAATTCCTTTGAAAAATATGTGTAAGTTAGCTAGCGCAACGCTAGAGTAGCTGGGAAATAGTCCCTGATCACTTTAAATACGTTCTACAAGACCCAAAGCGAGTAGAACCAATGACGCTATAATACTCTAAAACCTCGGATCAAACTCTAAACCAGTTTGTTCTCAGGACCTCTTTGAAACTTTATATTGGATCTAGACCGCGCGTCGAAAGTCCGATACCTACAATCTTAGATCGTTATAACCGCCTAGCTGGACTTGACAATCATTTTAAAAATCAAGTCCAACCGACATTCAGAGGCTATTTCATTGAGCCTAGAGTGAAGAGAGTGAGAATAGGGTTAGATTTGGAATTTGAAATTCAAATCTGGCACACAACTTGACGCGTTATTATTAAGTGTTTTGACCGTCAGAATTCAGCCAAATTACACCCTTGGATCAGGAAAAATTTCTATTTCATATCATGAGACTTGTAGACCTGATCTACGTGCGGTGACCGCTGAACTGAAACTGGACCGCCACGTGCGATCTATGAACACTACTGGTCTGAAAATGGGATGTGAGTGACATCCGACGTGCATGAACTTAAGTCCGATCGCGTTCGGCCAGGGGACCTCCAGAAATGTCTTTTTAGACCGAAACAGCCCTGATTTGGTTAGGCATCAAGTGAACATTGTTTTCAAGCCTGTTTTGGGCAAGTTTTAGGTTATAAAAGGGGCTTAAACCCTCACTTCTCTCACCCATCTGAATTTACTAGAAACCCTAGCTGGTGTGAGAGAAAAGGTGAGAGATTGTGAGAGAGAGTGGGAGAGAATTTTCTGCTGCTTGCACTACTTGTTGCACGTGCTTAAGCAACGCGCCTCAATCACTTTCCCGGTGATTTTACCACGTTTCTAGATAAAAAAATACCCCAAACACTTGCTGATTTAAGGTTCCTTTGTTTCCTTAGCATGGTAGCTTATAGATCTTGTGTATTAGGTTCCCGGTTCACCGTAAACGAAGCGTATACGCTCCGTTCGAATCGTTTCACCTCTAAGGAAAAGGTGCGGATTTTAGACGCTTTGATTGACTATTTTCAACACTTTCAATATCGTTTAATAGTAGATTATCGACGGCAACGTCGTTTGACATGTACAACATGCTGTCCGTTTCCTATTTCGTAAGCAGACGAAAAATATGAGATTTAGGGCATTTTAGTCATTTATAGGAAATACTGTTTCCATCCATATTTTGCTGAGATGATTAGCATGGCTTCTTGTTGCATTAGGATATTAGGAATGCATGCATAATCAGTTTGGCGAAGAGATTCCCCTAAATGCGCACTTTGAGTTGACATACTATATGTAGACTTAAGTGTGTAGTCTAAGTATTTGTATAAATGTTTGTATTAGTATGTATTGAATTAAATGGTGTTATGAATTAGTTTGAGATTGAATTCTCAAATGATATGCTGATGTAAATGATTTCCTACATGTTGGCTATATGCATGATTTCATTATATGTATGAAATGCATGCGTTGGATGATTTACTTAAGTTGTATGTTATAACATGTGTTAACATGCTCACATTGTTGTATTTCATTTCCATTACTCTTATATGATTGCTGATGCGGATTCATAACTGTTTAGGACTATACCTAGTCCAGGCAGTCGGCAACTGAGTAAATTCGTGGTTGGTTTATCTTTGCCATAAACGACGCGTCGATGAACGTGAGTCGTGTTTTGGAGTTGGCGGCAGTGGTTAGGCCACACGAGGTGTTTTATGCACTTCATGTCGTTCGACTTGAGATGCGCTCATGCTAGTCGAGCCCGTCAAGTAACCCGACTGGCCATTATATGTTCACCCTGTATGAGTCATAACTGCTTGAACCTAGGGTACTGAACTTACCACTGTAAACCCTATTAACCATGGTACCTTGATCCATAAAGACTCATGAGCCGGGCATGGTGGTATGGGACACCGTGGTCGAGCTGTCGGTCTACGTTGGGGCCACAAACCTCCCCGTAGTGACCAGTGAGCACCTATGACTCGTGAGCAGATTATGGTGGTATGGGACACTATATTCTTGCTGTCGGCCTATATTGATAAGGTGATGGGGGAGCGGTGCAACGAGTGCGAGCAACAGCCCTGAAAGCCCTTTGTAGTGACCTCGAGTGTATTCTAAGTCTACGGGAGGCGACGACCCTTCCATAGCGACAACAGTACAAGTAGGCCTGTATTGATAAGGTGATGGGGGAGCGGTGCAACGAGTACGAGCAACAGCCCTGGCAGCCCTTGCAGCGACCTACAAAATATTCATCGTATAAGATTACTAGGAGTGACGACCCTAGACAGGATCTGTGTTGGGATTGATATAAGGGAAGTACCTTAGTTTCCCAATCCTGCTATTTGAATGGACTAATAATAACTCGATAATCATATCACCATAACATTGCATGTGCCTGGAAGATGTGGAGCACTGAGCGGTACGCAAGCATGCTGCGGACACAGATGGTGCCATATGAGGGAGAATGTAGGTGAGGGCATCCATCATGTCATGTCATATTGCATTAACAACAGTATTAGGAATGTTTGATTTACTGCTTTACTATTATCGCATGATTGAATTGAGAACATGCTAATCTTTGCTCTATTATTCCACTGAGTTAGCTACTCACTCCCACGTTACGGGATGGTGTTTACAACACCCACCAGACCCTGTCTTAGATGCAGGTGAGGAGGCAATTCAGGAGGCAGTGCCGGACTATGATGAGGACCAGGATGAGTTCTCATTTATGCAGTACCACGACGGCTTTGCTTAGGGGGCCTGAATTGGCGGGACTTCTCAGTGGGACTCTTTTTGGACATTTGATGTCTGTTTATTTACATATATATGAGACTCAGAGATGTATTCATACTTTGGAGACAGTTGAGATCTACTTTTTTTTCCATACAGTGATATGTATATCTTTTAGTCTTCCGCTTGCTTTTATCACTGAATCTGGAGTATGAATTACAGTTTTGGTATACTTTTACTCATGTGAATGCTTTAACTCAGACAACATTGAATCATCATTATTTTTGTTGCATAAGTGACGGTCTGAAACTCAGGAGTTGGGTTTATACACGACCCCCGATTTTCAGGGTGTTACATCTTGTTTCTCCTATCAGGATTGGATTTTAATTTTTTCAGCCAGTGGAGTAAACATTTATCCTTGATTTTCATCAGGACCTACTCTGACGTCTTGTTTAGAGGAGTGTAAGCTTTGAACTTATTATCGGGCCGTTTGTTCAACTTTCGGATGTCTTAAGATCGGTCGTCCTTTCTCTTCTTGTTCGTATTGCTCGAGTTGGGTTCTGCCTTCGCTTGTTCCGTAATTAGAAGATTTTTGCTTTGGGTGGCGTCCCATTAGATCTGGGACTCTTTGGTATTACCATACTTTTGCAATCGGTTTAGAAACTCAGCTAGCGTGGCAGGAGGATTCTTATCTAGAGAGAAGAGGAACGGTTTATCTCTTAGCCCACTCATGATGGCGTTCAGGGTGACCTCGTCCGAGTGTTTTTGAACATGTAATGCTTCTAGTTTAAAGCGCTTAATGTAGTCCTTCAGAAGATCACCTTCTTTCTGGATTATGTGAAGAAGATGAGCAGGCGCCTTGAGTCTCTTCTTCCCTCCAAGGAAGTTCGTGACGAAGGCTTGGCTGACCTCAGAGAATAAACTAATGGACCTCGGCTTTAGTTGTTTGAACCATAGCAGATCAGCGTTGGCCAAAGTCAAGGAGAAGGCTCAACACATGACCCCGTCAGAAGCATTATGGAGTTTTATGTAGATCCAAAAAGATTTCATGTGCTCTGACGGGTCGATATTCCCTGTGAAGGATGTGATCTGAGACAATCGAAACCTATCCAGAAATCATGCTTGCATTATGTTTGCGGTGAATGGGGATTCAGTCTCCTCCTTCGCAGACATTGTCGTGTTTGCGCGGTAAGTTTACTGCATATCTCTAATCTTCTTTCGCAGGTTCTTCAGCTCAGCTCTCCATGGTTCCCCACTCTCAGCAGTGGCCTCGACCGGAGCTATGTTGCGCCTTCTCCAATCTATCTCACAATGTAGGTCGGAGGCAGGAAAAAGCACGATCTCAGACATGTGAGATAGGACAAGTTGAGCTAGAGTGTACTACTGGCTCGGTTGAGGGGTGACATGTGTACAAGAAGGTCGGGAAGGACCGTCGGCCCTCGGTGCATGTTGAGGTTGAATCTGTTCCAACATTTGCGTCATGTGGCCGAAATCTGATCTTATATCCCCAACCTCTCTTTCGAGGTTATTTATTCGACTGTTCTTTGCACGAGTCCACTGACCGCGTGTAACACCCTAAAAATCGGGGGTAGTGCATAAACCTGACTCCCGAGTTCCAGACTGTCACTTATGCAACAAATATGATTATGATACCCTGTTGTCTGAGTTAAAGCATTCGCATGAGTAAAATTATACCAAAACTGTAATCCATACTCCAGATTCAGTGATAAAAGCAAGTGGAAGACTGAAGGATATATATATCACTGTATGGAAAACAAAATACATCTCAACTGTCTCCAAAGTATGAATACGTCACTGAGTCTCATATACATGAAATAAAACAAAAATCAAAATGTCTGAAGTCCAACTAGCATGTCTCGCCAATCCAGGTCACCTACGTAAAGCCGTCGTAAAACTGCATATATGAGAACTCGTCCTGGTCCTCATCATAATCCGGCTCTGTCTCTTGAATCGCTGCCTCACCTGCATCTAAGACAGGGTCTGGTGGGTGTTGCAAACACCATCCCGTAACGTGGGAGTGAGTGATCAACTCAGTGGAATAATAGAGCATAGATTAGCATGTTCTCAAATCAATCATGCAATAATAGTAAAGCAATTAATCAAACATTCCTAAATACTGTTGTTAATGCAATATGACATGACATGATGGATGCCTCACTGACGATCTCCCTCATATGGCACCATCTTATGCCCGCGGCATGCTTTCTTCCCACAGTGCTCCACATCTTCCAGGCACATGCAATGTGATGGTGATATGATTACCGAGTTATTATTAGTCCATTCATATAGCAGTATTGGGAAACTATGGTACCCTACTTATATCAAACCCAACAAAGATCCTGTCTAGGGTCATCACTCCTAGTGCTCTCATACGATGTTACATTGTAGGTCGCTGCAAGGGCTGCCAGGGCTGTTGCTCGCACTCGTTGCACCGCTCCCCCATCACCTTATCAATATAGGCCTAATGTACTCTCATTGCTACGGAAGGGTCGTTGCCTCCCGTAGACTCAGAATACGCTCGCGGTCACTACAAAGGGCTCGTCACCTGATCAGTGTAGGCCGACAACAAGAATATAGTGTCCCATACCACCATAATCTGCTCACGAGTCATAGGTGCTCACTGGTCACTACGAGGAGGTTTGTGGCCCCAGCGTAGGCCGACAGCTCGACCATGGTGTCCCATACCACCATGCTCGGCTCATGAGTCTTTGTGGATCAAAGTACCATGGTTAACAGGGTTTCCAATGGTAAGTTCAGTACCCTAGGTTCAAGCGTTATGATTCATACAAGGTGAACATACAATGGCCAGTCGGGTTACTTGACGGGCCCGACTAGTACGAGCGCATCTCAAACTGAGCGACATGAAGTGCGTGAAAGACTTCGCGTGGCCTAACCACTGCCGCCAACTCAAAACACGACTCGTGTTCATCGACGCGTCGTTCGTGGCCAATAGAAGCCAACCACGAATTTACTCTGTTACCGACTGCCTGGACTAAGCATAGTCCCAAACATTTATAAATCAGCATCAATAATCAGGTGAGAGTAATTGAAATGCAATACAACAATACAAGCATGTTATCACATGTTATAACGTACAACTTAAGCAATTCATTCAACACAGGCATTTCATACATACAATGTAATCCCTACATATTGCCAACACGATGGAAATCATTTACATCAGCATATTACTTGAGAATTCAATCTCAAAACTATTTCATAACACCGTATACTCAATACATACTAATACAAACATTCATATAAACACTTAGTCTACACACTTAAGTCTACATAGTGTATGTCGACTCAAAGTGCGCCTTTGGGCAAATCTCTTCGCCAAACCAATTATGCACGCATTCCTAATATCCTAATGCGACAAAAAGCCATGTCAACCATTTCAGCAAAACATGGATGCATACAGTATTTCATACAAATGACTAAAATGCCTTAAATCTCATATTTTTCCTACGTTTACGAAACAGGAAACAAACAGCAAGTTGTACATGTCAAACGGCGTTGTCGTCGATAATCTACTGTTAAACGACATTGAAATCTTTAAAATTAGTCAATCAAATCATATAAAATCCGTACCTTTTTCCCTAGATGTGTATCGCTTCGAACGGAGCGTATATGCTTCGTCTACGGCTAACAGGTGACCTAATACATAAGCTACATAAGCTACATCACTAATGGAATCGACGAAATGCTAAATCAACAAATGGTTAGGTTTTTCTTACCTAGAAATGCGGCGAAATCACCAGAAAAGTGATTGAGATGCGTTGCTTAAACACGTGAAGCAGGTAGTACAGGTGGCAGGAAAATCACTCCCACTCTCTCTCACAAACTCTCACTGTTTCTCACACTCTTGCTAGGGTTTCTAGCAAATTCGGATGGGTGAGAGAAGTGAGCGTTTAAAGCCCTTTTATAAGCTAATTTCTTCCCAAATTAAGCTTGGGAATAAAATTTACTTAAGGTATAACCAAATCGGAGCTGTTCTGGTCCAAAAAGGTATTTCGGGAGGTTCCCTGGCCGAACGTGATCGGACTTAAGCTCATAGTCTCTGGATGTTGCTCATACCCAGTTTTCAGTCCGGTAGAGTTCGTAGATCGTACGTGGCGGTCCAGTTTCAGTTCAGCGGTCATCGCACCTAGATCAAGTCTACAAGTCTCGTGATAGGAAAGAGAAATTTTTCCTGATCTAAGGGTGAAATTTGGCTGAATTCTAACGATCAGAATGCTTAATAATAACGCGCCAAGTCACGTGCCAGATTTGGATTTAAATTTCCAAATCTAACCCTATTCTCACTCTCTTCACTCCAGGCTCAATGAAATAGCCTCTGAACGTCGGTTGGGCTTGATTTTCGAAATGATTGTCAAGTCCAGCTAAGCGGTCATAACGGTCTAAGATTGTAAGTATCAGACTTTCGACGCGCGGTCTAGATCCAATACAAAGTTTCAAAGGGTTCCTGAGGACAAACCGGTTTAGAGTTTGATCCTAGGTTTCAGGATATTATTGTGTCATGAATTCTACAAGTTTTGGGTCTTGTAGAAAGTATTTAAAGTGATCAGGGACTATTTCACAGCTACTATAGCGTTGCGCTAGCTAACTTACGATTATTTTCTAAAGGAATTAATCCTACATGATTTCTGGTCGAGTTAGTACTCGAGTTTCAGTACGGATTTTTCCAGGGCGTTATAATCTACCCCCCTTAATAAAAAAATTTCATCCTCAAAATTTGTACCTTTTCGTACTCCTCGAGAAGCTGTGGGTAGTTCTTTCTAATTTCGGCTTCTGCCTCCCAGGTAGCCTCTTCCTCAGAGTGATGCGTCCATAATACCTTCACAAGGGGAATCACCTTGCTATGCAGTACCTACTCCTTCTTGTATAGGATACGCGTCGGTCGCAGGATATATGTAACATCCTCTCCTAACTGCACCTGCTCCCATCTGATGATATGGGAAGGATCAGAAACGTATTTCTTTAGCATAGAAACATGAAATACATTGTGAACGCTCACGAGAGGCGTAGGTAAAGCCAAACGGTATGTCACTGCTCCCACACGATCGAGAATCTGGAATGGACCAAAGAATCGCGGTGCCAGCTTCCCCTTCTTCCCGAACCGAAGGACTCCCTTCATAGGGGAAACTCGTAAAAATACATGATCCCCAACCGTGAACTCTAGCGGCCGCCGTCTCGTATCGGCATGACTCTTCTGTCTGCTCAGCGCTGTGAGAAGCCGACGACTAATAATATTAATCTTCTTCGACGTCGCCTGCACTAACTCTGGGCCAATCAATCTATGCTCACCGACCTCTGCCCAGCAATGCGGTGCTCGACAAGGTCGCCCATACAACGCCTCATAAGGTGCCATACCGATACTCGTCTAGTAACTGTTGTTGTACGCAAACTTCGCATATGCAAGACAATCATCCCAACTGTCCTTGAAGTCCAATGCGCAAGCTCGCAACATGTCCTCTAAGATCTGGTTCACCTGCTCTGTCTATCCGTCTGTCTGTGGGTGGAAGGCAGTACTGAACTTCAACTTCACACCCATAGCCTCCTGAATGCGAGTTCAGAAAATAGAAGTAAACCGCGTGTCTCTGTCCGACACGATCTCCAACGGAACTCCATGCAGACGCACGATCTCTCTGATATATAGTCTAGCCAGCTCGTCTGCAGAGTTTGTAACTCTGATCTGTAGGAAGTGCACCGACTTCGTCAGATGGTCGACGATCACCCATATAAAATCATGTCCCTTCCTCGTCTTCGGCAACCCTGAAACAAAATCCATGGAAATGAAGTCCCACTTCCACTCTGCGATCGGCATAGGCTGAAAAAGTCCAGGTGGTCGGTAATGCTCTGCCTTCACCTGCTGACAAGTAAGACAACGAGACACGAACTCTACTATGTGGGTCTTCATACCTTCCCATCAATAGGTCCTCCTCACGTCGCGATACATCTTCGTACTGGCCGGATGCATCGCAAGTCTAGTACAGTGCGCAGCCTCGAGAATCTCTCGTCTCAAGTCAGGGATATCTGGGATGCATAGGCGGCCACGATAACGTAAGCCCCCATCCGTGCTAACTCGCCACTCGGCGTCTGCATCATCACTGGCTTGCTCTCGAAGCTCAGTCAGACACGCATCATCCCTCTGCGCCTCGATGACCCGGTCATCGATCTGAGATCGCACCTGCAATGTGCGATGAACTCATACGGCTCCTCTACAGTGAGTTTCTACTCAAAGTCTCGTAAAAACTAAACCATATCCCACTCAGCAACCATCAGAGGAGCTGCAAACTCTATCGCGTTCTTATTGCTCGACGTGTCAGCCACAAGGTTCGCCTTCCCTAGATGGTAAGAGACTTCGAACTTGAAGTCCTTCAAAGTCTCCATCCATTACCGCTGCCTCATATTCAAGTCTCGCTGCGTGAATATGTACTTGAGGCTCTTGTGGTCGCAAAAGAGCTCGAACTCCTCTCCATAGAGGTAATGTCTCCAGAGTCTCATTACGAATATGACAGCTGCCAATTCCAGGTCGTGTGTAGGGTAATTCTCCTCGTGCCTCCTTAATTGTCTCGACGCATACGAAATTACCTTGTCCTTCTGCATAAGGACACAACCCGGACGAACGCTAGACGCATCAGTGTATATATTGTATCTAACCCCTTAATCTGGCAATACTAGCACAGGGGCGGACGTAAGTCTGTCTTTCAGCTCCTGAAAAGCTGACTCCACCTTGTCATTCCAGGCGAACTTCACGTCCTTCTGTGTCAACTGAGATAAAGGTCTCGCGATCTTCGAGAAATTCTGAATGAAGCATCGATAATAGCCAGCGAGACCCAAGAAACTCCTCACCTCAGTGACAGAACCAGGCTACTCCCAGTCCTGAACTGTAGCTACCTTCGCCAGGTCAACTGTCATCCCATCCTTGGACACCACGTGTCCCAAGAACTTCACTTCCTGCTTCCAGAAGTCGCACTTCTTGTACTGTGCGAACAACTGATGCTGTCTGAGTGTATCCAAGACCAAGCGCAAGTGCTTCTCATGCTCCTCTCGATTCCTGGAGTATACCAAAATGTCGTCAATGAACACAACGACGAATCGATAGAGGAAATACCAAAATACCCGGTTCATCAGATCCATGAACACGGCTGGTGCGTTCGTGAGACTGAACGACATTACAAGGAACTCGTAGTGGCCAAAGCTGGTCCTGAATGCTGTCTTCTGTACGTCCTCATCCCTGACGCATAACTGATGATATCCTGACTGAAGATCAATCTTCGAGAAGTACTGTGCTCCTCTCCACTGATCAAACAAGTCATCGATCCTAGGTAAAGGGTACTTGTTCTTCACCGTGATCTGGTTCAGCCTGTGATAATCAATACACAATTGCATCGAACCATCCTTCTTCCTTGCAAATAGGACAGACACACTGGGTCGAATAAGGCCAAACTCTAACAGACCATCAATCTACATCCTCAACTCCTCCATCTCACACGGTGCCATGCGATACGTCGGCAGTGAGACGACCGCGAAACCAGGCACCAGATCGATAGTGAAATCAATCTCTCGTCGAGGCGGCAAACCAGGGATCTTCCTGAACAGATCTTCAAAATCACAAATGACTGGCGTATGCTTAAGCGTCGGGGCATCAGCGTCCCGAAGTAAAGAAGCGTAGCTAAGTATGCAGAAGGGGAGATTTACCCGAACTGAAAATGTAAAAGGTGTGCCCTCTGGCTCGTACACCATCACCATATGAGTCTCACAGTCAATCTCAGCCCTCCCAGCAGTCAACCAGCCATGCTAAGAATGACGTCGAGATAAAAAAGAGAGGGGTTGATGATAAGATCAAGAGCCATCGTCTTACCTCTTAGATCCACCAAGCAACCCTCACACATCAGGGTGGCATCAGAAAAATCCTCATGAGTTGAAAGGACTCGCACTCTATCCATATGAATAGTCGGTAGTCCAAGACGCCTGACTATGGAATGAAATATCAAAGAAAGTGTGGATCCAATATCCACCATCACAAGTATAGGAGTACCTCCGATGTGGGTAGTGACCTCAAAGGCCGAATGCTGGGAAGTCTCTGCCTCGGCTGCCTCAGCTGTCAAGGCATGCACCCGCACCTACTGTGGTTGGTTCACCTGCTGTACCATGGGCCGTAGAGGTGGCCTGAACTGAGATACGGGAGGTCTAAAGGAAGGGTACGCAGGAGCCAACCGTAAAGGCGGTGCTGATATAGCATGTGGGGATGTACGGTCGATCTTCTGAGACGGCGAGAACCCACTGTCCCGCATCCGAGTGAAAAAACTCTGTGCTAAATGGCCCGATCTCCCGCAATAAGTATATGATAAATCAGGGCACCACATCGGGGGTACTGGTGTTGTAGCCCTAGGAGGAGGGTCAACACGAGGCCTCTTGCCTGCAAAGGGCGTGTCCTGTAACTCTGGTCGTGGCCTAAGAACAATAGGGCCACAAGATCGCGCAAGTCGATCCACATCCTGCTCTGCCCGCATAGACATGTGAATCAGCTCAGCGTAGGAGGGGATGCTCACGCAACACATCTTCGACCGAATATCCGGTCGCAAACCCTCAGAAAAGTGTCGTATGTGCATCTGCTCATCAGCAAGTATAGTCGGGATATATCTGCCTAACTCAGTGAATCGATGCTCATACTCCGTGACAGTCATGCCTCCCTGTCTGAGGCGTAGAAACCCATTCTCCCGCTCATGCCTGTATGTCTGGGGATAGTATCTCTCGTGAAAACAGAACTCGAACGCTGCCCAGGTCCAGATATAATCAGCGGCAACGGTCCGCAAAACACTATCCCACCACAAGCTGGCCTCTCGCTCGAACAAGAACGTAGCCAACTCAACCTGCTCACAGCATCCGTAGTATCTTCGACACACGGTCGAGCCAATACTCCGCCTCCTCGGGTCTGTGAGAACCCGTAAAAGTAGGAGGCCGCAAGCGTTGGAATCGCTCGAGTAGGCCCCGTGTATCTGCAGCAGTCCCCATAAGATAAGCAGGCGGTACAGGATGAGCAATGCCCTTATCCTGAGCAAAAGTACCGACATCCTCAGCTGGATGCACAAGTAGTGCAGGTGGAGTCGCACTCCCACCCTGGGCTAGAGCCCTCACTATAGTAGTCAGGAGCTGCTACTGCTGCTGCATCATGGCCATCATCTACTCAAATCTATCTGGAGGTAGAGCAGGTTGTGGCATGTACTGCGTCGAAGAAGACGCACGATACTGCTCTCTGACCGGTGGTGTGAAAGGCGGTGGTCCAACTGCAGGACCAGTAGGAGGTTGAGACTCACGTGCTGTCTTAGGAATCGGGCCCACAGCAGGGTCCGTATGAGCATCAGACTGGAGGGGAACCTGATCCATAGGCTCACCCAATGTAAGCCGAGCTGTGCTCCGTGTAGCCTTAGGCGGCATTCCCTATATTCAAAATAGGGCGCAACCTTGTCAGTCTCAATAGCACAAACACACTGCAATCATTCACATAAAGAGTCAAAGGTATTCCATGCATTTCATTTAATTAAAATTGTCACAATACAAGGGATATCTCCTTACAGGCATCATGACAAGAAGTACATGGGAACTAAGACAGTTAAAGCTACAACAGTAACATAAGTAAACTACTAGCCTTAACAGGCTTACACAACATAAAGCAGGAAACGACTAACTACTACCAACAACATCTAAAATCTCATCACTAGTCTGAGTCGGGCGATGGAGGAGGAGTACACTTATCCTGCAAGCAACACAGGATCGCCTTCAAGGTGCGAGTCACCTTGTCGAATTTTCTCTTCATAACAGCCTTAGTATCCTCGACGTCGGCCCGAAGTTCCTGAACTTTCCTTCGAAAGGTGACCTGGCTCTCCTCAATTCGGGCAATGTGAGCATATCTAGTAGCCTGAGTAGAAGGAGGATGGCTCTCATCAATATCCTGAGCCTCCTCTTCTTCCTCTTCCTAGGCTTCTTCCTCTACTTCCGCCCCAGGTTCTCCTTCACTTGGATACTCTTCGCCATCAAAATCACCCTAGCTATCCTCATCAAGCTGAGTCTCACGGTACTGAGACCCGATCTTCATCTTGACCATGGTAGACTCATCAATGCAGTGAATCGGAACTGGCAACTCCGGTCCAAGTCTATAAGAAAACTCAAGCGCGATCTTGCATATAAGCCGGCCAAAAGGAAGCGACTCAGACGTTCTTCTTGATTTCGCTATGAGGATAATCTGTCACAACATGAAAGTGGCCATACAAACATTTTCTTCCTGGCCCACCTGATACAAGAAATCGACCATAAGGTGCATACATTGAACGCGATTTGTCGACCTAGGATACACGTTGAACGTGTAAATGTGGTGCAGCAAGCGCAAATCATCGGACATATGAGACGCCAAGAGGTTATTGTTAGGCTACCATGAAACCAGACTACTTCATGGGAACCTGGTACGGTGATCACGCTCACGCCTACTCCTCAAATTCTTTGCATTGGGATGAACATCACTAAGGGACACATTCAGAAGTTGCGTTATCAACCGAACATCGATCGTAGCCATCCGGTCTCTATCAAAGGGAATCTTGAACTGCAATGGCTTCAATGTAGAATTCTGGATACGAGCGTAGAAGGCACGAACGGTGCTCACATTAGCACGAGAACGGGCTTCAAACATCGGACCCCAATGTGCTGCTTCAATGCGCTCAAATAATAGAAATTCCCCGAAGAGCTGCCAATCCACGTCTGCCTCAAACAACACCTTACGGTCAGTATAATACCATGAGGCATCTCTGCTAACAGCACTCGCCCAATTTGAGCATGGGGATCCAAATCCCACTTTGTATGAAACTCACGAACTGTGCTTAGACCTGCGGTGGCGCTTGAGCTGGCAGCGCCACCTCTCGGCCTTCTTGATTACGAAGGGCCACTAGGCCCGGCTTCGTCTATGGCAGTCTTTCTCTTTACCATCAAAGAGAGGATGGTGGAGAAAGAGAAAAAGGCCAAAATGGCTCCAACAAAAGTCATGGAAAATGAGTTAAATGGAGAGAAACTGCTGCCCAAACGGACTGAAGTAGATCTAGGCATTGTAGAGGGATGCTTCGAGCTTCCAAGGGTTGGATTTTTAAAAAGAAAAGAGAAGAATAAAGGGGAATGGAGCTCCACCCGATTTCAGCTCGTTTTGGGGGTTGTAGGAGCTCCAACGGATGAGATTTTCAAAGGAGGGGGTTGTAAATCATGATGGAGGGATGGAGTGGGATCGTTTCTAGTACGGAATGGGATTGGGAGTGATTTGGAGTTACGGCTTGAGCTGGGGCAACAAGAAAAATGAAAATGGAGCTTGGGAGGGGCATTTTTGTGAAGGAAGTACCCTTTCTAAAGGGTTTTGACAGACAGACGGCATATGGGAGGTGTTCCCTACCCAAAAAAACATGCGCGCCCGAGTTTCACAGCAAGTGGGGCCCACTGTACGGCGATCCATCGCCGGATCGGCGATGGCATCGCCGATCGATGGTGGATCCGGCCAGTATGTCATAGTGAACTGGGTCCCCCCTGCCCTGGAGGTCCCAGATATATATGGGCCCCACCCTAGTTTATTATATTTTGACCTAAGGAGGCCCAAACTTCCCTTCAGGGAATTCTAGGTCCAATCTATAAAATAGAATATTTTTACCCATCATGTAGCATATGATTTTGGGGTAGGAGGAGCTAATCCATCCAACTAACTCATTATTTACAAAATATTTTAAATTTGGAATGGCCAAAATTCTACTTTTCATGTATTTTTACTATTCATTATAAAATTTTATCGAAGTATGATTTTATATCATTTTCACATTAGGATCAATGCATAACATGAAGAGACGGAGAAATAATTGAAGAATGGAGCGGTGAGGGGAAGGATTCTGAAGAAATTGAGTGAAACGGGGTTTTTAAGCCCTAGCGATTGAATGTAAGGGTCGTGGTTGCCCCACTACTCAAGGATTCAAATTTTTAGGTTTGGAACCTTTCATAAAATATCTCAAACCCACCTACTTACATCCTAGGAGCTACTTAGGTCGCTTCACGCGACCCTAGATGTGTTATGGACTCGATCGAATGATCGACTTGAGTAGACTTCGCCTATTGGCAAAACTGTGATCCTACGAGTGTTTCTAGGTTCTTCTCGCACCCACCTAAGTCAAAGAAGTGACAACGTACGTCGGATGTCCATAACCCAGGTCCGGTTTAATCTCATTCATGCTCTGATACCAACTTATAACACCCTAAAAATCGGGGGTCGTGCAAAAACCTGACTCCCGAGTTTCAGACCGTCACTTATGCAACAAATATGATTATGATACCCTGTTGTCTGAGTTAACGAATTCGCATGAGTAAAATTATACCAAAACTACAATCCATACTCCAGATTCAGTGATAAAAGCAAGCGAAAGACTGAAGGATATATATATCACTGTATGGAAAATAAAATACATCTCAACTGTCTCCAAAGTATGAATACATCAATGAGTCTCATATACATGAAATAAAATAAAAATCAAAATGTCTGAAGTCCAACTAGTATGTCTCGCCAATCCAGGTGACCTACGCAAAGCCGTCGTAAAACTGTATATATGAGAACTCGTCCTGGTTCTCATCATAATCCGACTCTGCCTCCTGAATCGCTGCCTCACCTGCATCTAAGACAGGGTCTGATGGGTGTTGCAAACACCATCCAATAACGTGGGAGTGAGTGATCAACTCAGTGGAATAATAGAGCATAGATTAGCATGTTCTCAAATCAATCATGCGATAATAGTAAAGCAATTAATCAAACATTCCTAAATACTGTTGTTAATGCAATATGACATGACATGATGGATGCCCTCACTGACGATCTCCCTCATACGGCACCATCTTATGCCCGCGGCATGCTTTCTTCCCACAGTGCTCCACATCTTCCAGGCACATGCAATTTGATGGTGATATGATTACCGAGTTATTATTAGTCCATTCATACAACAGTATTAGAAAACTATGGTACCTTACTTATATCAAACCCAACACAGATCCTGTCTAGGGTCGTCACTCCTAGTGATCTCATACGATGTTACATTATAAGTCGCTGCAAGGGCTGTCAGGGCTGTTGCTCGCACTCGTTGCACCGCTCCCCCATCACCTTATCAATACAGGCCTAATGTACTCTCATTACTACGGAAGGGTCGTCGCCTCCCGTAGACTCAGAATTCGCTCGCGGTCACTACAAAGGGCTCGTCACCTGATCAGTGTAGACCAACAGTAAGAATATAGTGTCTCATACCACCATAATCTGCTCACGAGTCATAGGTGCTCACTGGTCACTACGGAGAGATTTGCGGCCCCATCGTAGGCCGACAGCTCGACCACGGTGTCCCATACCACCATGCTCGACTCATGAGTCATTGTGGATCAAAGTACCATGGTTAACAGGGTCTCCAATGGTAAGTTCAGTACCCTATGTTCAAGCGTTATGATTCATACAGGGTTAACATACAATGGCCAGTCGGGTTACTTGACGGGCCCGACTAGTACGAGCTCATCTCAAGCTGAGCGACATGAAGTGCATGAAACACTTCGCGTGGCCTAACCACTGCCGCCAACTCAAAACACGACTCGCATTTATCGAGGCGTCGTTCGTGGCAATAGAAGCCAACCACGAATTTACTCTGTTACCGACTGCCTGGACTAAGCATAGTCCCAAACATTTATAAATCGGCATCAATAATCAAGTGAGAGTAATTGAAATGCAATACAACAATACAAGCATGTTATCACATGTTATAACGTACAACTTAAGCAATTCATTCAACACATGCATTTCATACATACAATGTAATCCCTACATATTTCCAACATGATGGAAATCATTTACATCAGCATATTACTTGAGAATTCAATCTCAAAACTATTTCATAACACCGTATACTCAATACATACTAATACAAACATTCATACAAACACTTAGTCTACACACTTAAGTCTACATAGTGTATGTCGACTCAAAGTGCGCCTTTGGGCGAATCTCTTCGCCAAACCAATTATGCACGCGTTCCTAATATCCTAATGCGACAAAAATCCATGTCAACCATTTCAGCAAAACATGGATGTATACAGTATTTCCTACAAATGACTAAAATGTCCTAAATCTCATATTTTTCCTACGTTTACGAAACAGGAAACAGACAGCATGTTGTACATGTTAAACGGCGTTGTCGTTGATAATCTACTATTAAACGACATTGAAAGCTTTAAAATCAGTCAATCAAAGTGTCTAAAATCCGTACCTTTTTCTCTAGATATGTATTACTTCGAACGGAGCGTATATGCTTCGTCTACGGTGAACAGGCGACCTAATACACAAGATACATAAGCTACATCGCTAATGGAATCGATGAAATGCTAAATCAGCAAATGGTTAGGGTTTTTCTTACCTAGAAATGTGGCGAAATCACCAGAAAAGTGATTGAGATGCGTTGCTTAAACACATGAAGCAGGTAGTACAGGTGGCAGGAAAATCACTCCCACTCTCTCTCACAAACTCTCACTTTTTCTCACACTCTTGCTAGGGTTTCTAGCAAATTCGGATGAGTGAGAGAAGTGATGGTTTAAAGCCCTTTTATAAGCTAATTTCTTCCCAAATTAGGCTTGGGAACAAAATTTACTTAAGGTATAACCAAATCGGGGCTGTTCTGGTCCAAAAAGGTATTTCAGGAAGTTCCCTGGCCGAACGCGATCGGACTTAAGCTCATAGTCTCTGGATGTTTCTCATACCCAGTTTTCAGTCCGGTAGAGTTCGTAGATCGTACGTGGCGGTCCAGTTTCAGTTCAGCGGTCATCACACGTAAATCAGGTCTACAAGTCTCGTGATAGGAAAGAGAAATTTTTCCTGATCCAAGGGTGAAATTTGGCTGAATTCTGACGGTCAGAACGCTTAATAATAACACGCCAAGTCACGTGCCAGATTTGGATTTAAATTTTCAAATCTAACCCTATTCTCACTCTCTTCACTCCACGCTCAATGAAATAGCCTCTGAACGTCGTTTGGGATTGATTTTTGAAATGATTGTCAAGTCCAGCTAAGCGGTCATTACGGTCTAAGATTGTAAGTATCGGACTTTCGACGCGCGGTCTAGATCCAATACAAAGTTTCAAAGGGTTCCTGAGGACAAACCAGTTTAGAGTTTGATCCTAGGTTTCAGGATATTATAGCGTCATGAATTCTACAAGTTTTGGATCTTGTAGAACGTATTTAAAGTGATCAGGGACTATTTCACAGCTACTCTAGCGTTGCGCTATCTAACTTACGCTTATTTTCTAAAGGAATTAATCCTACGTGATTTCTGGTCGAGTTAGTACTCGAGTTTCAGTACGAATTTTTTCAGGGCGTTACACCGCGTCTATCTGAGCCAAAGGAGGAACCTTAATGGCTCTCCTATGGCCGGGGCTGCCTTGGTTATTCTAGCGATTTTGGGGCGCAACTAGTTGTAGGTAAGGTTGCGATCGAAATCGCCACTGGAGGGGATTGAGCTTTCTTCTTTCCCCTAGCCATCATAGAGATTGCTAGTAAAACTGAGAATGGCTTAGAATATCATTCCCACATACGGTGTTAAACTGTTGATGTGGTTTTCTCGCAAACCCTCTCCGGTTGACCCTCATAAACCTGCGCAGGTGCAAACGAGAAACAGAGGAGACCCTAGCTAGTGCAGGAGACTCTCCGATGCCTAAGTCAAGAATGGGGTCTTTTTTATAGGGTAGGGTCTCCTGAAAAGAGACATCAGTCGAGTGATAGGGTAAGAATGAGCATACCTTGGATGGTTAGAGACACCTCTATATATAGAGAAGAGAGTGCAATTGAATAAGGACTCTTCCCTGATATCTTTGAGATCTGTTCGGATCTGGGATCTTTGTGAGATTACCAACTTCCGAAGTTATTGGGATTCGATCTTATCCCCTAAAAATCTAGGTATCTTCGGGATGTTAGGAGATTCCTCAAATCTGCAGCTCGAATTTAGGTTGGCTCCCACAGGCGGGTGACAACTCGGGAATAAGCAACACTGATTTACTTGTTAGATCAACATTCGCTATATTCGACCGATGGTTAGGTCGGAGAATCCGTGTTCCCTTCAGCTGGGTGCTAATAGTTCTTGACATTGTCATGGGACGTTGTCGACTTGTAACTGAACATTGGCCGATCTATGTCCATCCAATGTTCGAGCTATGACTAAGCTATGGCTGGATAGTAACTGATCTGGGGTCGACCTATAGTTGATCTATGTCCAACCTATGACCGACCTATGATCAATCTGTAATCGACCTATTAGGTCAGAACACGGCTTATTTGAATGGGCTCATAGTCGTGTTCTTTTAGTGTCCTTACAGTTGCCTCGACCTCCTTGAAGGTCGGCCTGTTCCTAGATGTAGACGCCTTGTCAAGCTCGAGTTTTACTGGGCCCGTGCTAGTTTAGTAAAGTTGGTCCATTCCATAAGCGAACTTATCAACTTATCAATTGTTTTCCCCAACAATAAATAAAAGATAAAAATTACACTATGGAATGTAATTGATTGGTTAAGCTTAGAAATGTAAATAATAAATAATTGAAAGGTAATTAAAAGATAAGTTTGGTGTGGTATGATTGGTATGAGACATTTTCTTATGTTGAACTTCATTACTATTTATAATCTTAAGCTAATTATTTGGATTCTTCTCATATTCTGATTGTTGGTATAACCGTTTTAGCCCTATTTTCTTTTTTGGTTTCTAAACCTACCATTTGTATTGTAACTGCGTTAGCACGATCACTCTCTACTCAACCACTTAGTGAACGATGTAGCATTGCCCGATAAACACTAACTGTAATACTGTAAATAAATAAATAAACTATGTATCAGTGGAAATTTTCAAATACACCACACAAATCCTTCCTAGTTACACGCAACTTTTAATTTTTCTTGATTTACTCCGGTAAGAATCGGTAGAATTAGGAGTGAACAAAGATCAACAAACAACCTAAGATCCAATGTACATAAGTCCCGACGTAGAGTTATAATACGTCCTCGTACTCTCACGGGCCAGCATGAACTGGAGCGGGCAACGCTATACGAAAGAAAAGCAAATCCGGGTCACCGTGAACTCGAGCGGATCGGATGTGCTATCCGAAAGAAAAGCTCGCCTAAGTAAACTGAGTAAAAGAATCAACATGAATGAAATCGACACCGTTCATCAGGTGCATCACCTTTTTTTATGGCTTTTTATTTCAAAAATTAGGGAGACTCGACACTTAGGTGGGTCATTTGATAAAATTATACCTATAAACCTCCGAATTCACTTGGTATGGACCTCATGAGTTTTGGTAAACTGGATTTTTGGAGCAATTTTTTCACCACCATAAGGAGAGATCAGACGAATGGATTGGATAGAACATAAACACCACGGTGGCCCTAGGCAGAATTAATGGTGGGTGTTCAACTGCATCTTTTTCCAATGGTGTGGCCTCCCTGGGATGAACGGTCGTGATGTTTTAGATTCCAATGTGAAAATGAGGAAGCGTAGCTGACGGATGGGTGGATCTTATGAGAATTCCACCTACGTGGATCACGGCGACAAAGGCAGCAGCTTCTACATACACTGCCCATCACTTTAAACGATTCTAATGGGACCGGCCAACTGCCAGAGTCTTCGAGTAATTGCCCACCGACCGATAATGGCCGGTGGATAGACCGAATGTGTCCAAAACGAGATGGCGGAGTCAGTTGGGTCTTCGTTTTCTGTATTTTTTGCATGACGTAAGTCGTCTTCGTTTGCTGTATCTTTGACCGTAGATTTTCAGTTATATGTCGGTTACTTTTTATTCGTACATATCTGATACACTGGCGGAGTATGATGATTTTATACACATGCAACTGAACATAGTTTAATCTAAACCTTTTAAATTTTGGCTTCAATGGAGTAGGCATCTGAAAATAAGATTTATTGGATGATCCTAACGTCTGATTGCTCGCGCGTTTCATATAAACAGGTGACTATTTTTCAAACCACACGCGTGGGGACCACTGTCTTTGATCATCTGTCTCGAAAATTTGACCACTCTTCTCCTCATGTGTTCCCCAATCATACAAAGTAAACTGTCTGCTAAAACAATTTTTTTACTGGTCCATTTCATTTGTATGTTTATGTGCCGTCCAGTTGATAGGATTTCTTTTTTTAAAAAAAATAAAAAAATAAAAAATAAAAACAAATATTGGCTTGATTTAATACTTTTGTGGTCCATTAATGGTCAATCACCACTATTCCCTATGATATGGTTCACGGTAGAATTAGATCTACTTTTATGGTCCATTAATGGTCAATCTAACGGATGAGCACGGATGTTGAATATATACATCAAATGGGCCTCAGGTTAAGGGGTCTTAGGTGAGGCCGGGGAGTAACTAATCCCTTTGGTAGGAAGTTCGTGCGCTGAGATGTAGGTGGGGCCCACCGTGGTGTTTGTGAGAAATCTACACGCCTCGTCTGTTTTAAGGCTCATTGTATCGTTGAAACAAGAAATTAGGTGGGATCCAAAACTAAAGTGAGCCGCAGAAGAGGAAATACTACCGTTGAAACTTTCCAAGGATATAATTTGATGTTTATATGCCATTTAAACTGATCGTAAGGATGGTGTTTTTTTTTTTTTTTCACACGCCGTAGTGGGCTTTTACCAGCTATAGATGCTCAAACCCTTGACCGAGTGTCAAAACTCCCGAGAGTCTATCACCCGAGCAACCCAAGCAAGACTAAGGATCCAATTTGTAAGGTTAATCCAACGCCAATGAATTGAAAACAGCAAAAACTTAGGCTAATATGAAACTTTGTGGCTGTACAAATGTTTCAAATAATGCTCACTGAGTACCAACTGTTGGTACAAAAAATTGGTGTGCCCTCGCCTTATTCCCTTTACCTGAACAAGAAAAAGGCAATAGAGACCTTGGTTAGATCGAGGGACCCTCCGATGCCAAAGAACTAGGATCGTGCTAAAGGGTTTCAGTGAGAGTTTTTGCGTACTTTTCATCTTTGGAGTCCCTCATATTTATAGGAGGGGGAAGATCCTATCGTGTCAGGATTTTTTTCCTAATATCTTGAAAATTTTGTGCCAATCTAATTTTGGATTCTAATCAATTCCAAAATCCTCGGTATCGGGGATCTTCCTGGATTTTCGAGAAGGTGTTTCACTTTACACCGTCTCTTCCTTTCTCGGTGGATTTTGCCAATTTGATCGGGCTTGGCCGACTTTATTGATAAGCGAGTCTCGGCTGGCTATAGGAGATTGACCTACTTTCCCTCTGTCAGATGAGATGAGGCCGATCCATAATCGGTGCGCCTTCTTATTCCGATCACCGACTCTATAACCGACCTAATGATAGGTCGATTTTATGACCGGTCAGGTGGCTTCTGAGCATCAGGCCTTTAGTCAACCTATTTGGATGTTGTTGTCTCGTTTGTCGAGCCAACTTTGTGCATCTCAGAGATTCTGCCTTATGACTCAGGACTTTGTAAGTCTTGGTCTGGATTAATTCCATATGAACCGAGCCAAATCTCTCTAGACTTTGGGTATACGTGCCTCGGTCGGGCTTACTGCCTCGATCCTCGATCGGGCTTATTGCCTCGGGATCCCGAGCGGTGTTATTAGAGTTGGTCCATTCCATAGCCAAGTCTCTTAGACTCGTACTATTTTTCCCCAACAGTAAGCCCCCCTATTCCTTGCATCAACTTTGTTAATGCTAAGGAGTAGAAAGTTGTTGAGTCGGCTTGAGCTAGGACCGACTTTATGATGGAGCATTTATTACTTGCAGGCGTTCTATATCGTCCATAACATGCACCAGTTCATTGATCGAGGTTGCACGAGCGAGAAGCCGCCAGGACGTCTTTTCACCTTATGAGAGCTAGACATGTGGCGAAAAAGGCGTTCGCGTCACCCAAAGAGCGCCACGTATCAGACGAGGGAGTCGAAGCAGGTGTCGACTCGACTCCTCCTTAAATGCACTTGCCACGTGGCAAGGCTATAAAAGGGGGAGTGGGACACAAGTCTCCCATTTCCGCTCACATTTTTCATTTCTGCTTCCACAATTTTTTCGCTTCCTCCTTTCTTTCGTCATTTTCACCATTTTCGCCATTTTCACCTTCCGTTTCCAACTTCTGCTCCTACGTTTCCTCCTTTCTTTAGCCACTCCTGCTGCCTCCGGTGAGTTTTTGAATTCTTTCTCTCCCTTTTGCTTTCAATTTTAGTGACAATGCAAGGATCTTTAAGCCCCAAGGTGGGAGTTTCCGGCGACGAGGGTGAAGCGAGACATTTTTAGGATGTTTCGGAATCACTTTTGTTGTTAGCGGAGATGGTTGTAGATGCTAATGTCACTTTCCAGCACTCTGAAAGGATGGTTGGATCTTCAGCAAAGCGCTCAATCATGGCGGGTGTTCACTCCCCAAGTGTAGGGTTGTGATGTAGTAATAAACTCAGTAAGACCGAAGTCAAATCCTAAGGGACTAAAACCTGTACGTAATCTAAAATTAAGTAGAACTAGAACTAGACTAAGATGAAATCTAAACTGAATGAAATTGAGGGAATAATTGTGAATTAATTAAAAACTAATAAAAATAAATGTGAGAACTAGGATGTCAAGGATCCACTTGTAGCAATTGGGAAGCTACCTTGTATTGATTCAGGGACACAACTAGAATCAAAGTCCTATCCTATCCAGTTGGTACGAAGAGATTTGTCAGATCTCTGAACTTCTCATGAATCTAATCATCAATAGATAAGAGTGATGAAGATTTGGAAGTGATTTCATCACCTAACCATGCCCAGGAGACTATAGCAAACAACAACAATTTACCAATCTCACAGCCAATCATGAGAGAATTGTGGAAGTTAGGAAGTATTCCATCACCCAACCATGCCCATGAGACGATAGTGAATAACAGGGTTCCTAAGTTCACAATCTCATAATAAAAAGAACATACTCGAAGCTATTGCAGATCTGTTGTAATTTGAATCACAATAAACCATTAAAAACTAAAAGTATTCCTTAATAATCAAACTAAAATCCACAAGAGATCAATAACCATGAATCAAAACAAAGTCACCTTCCTAATCACGCTACAAGCTTCACTTCTTAGCCCTAGCTAAGAGGTTTAGCCCATCACAGACATGATGGACCAAAGACTCTTAAATAAATAAAACAACTAAAGAAGAGGGAAGAAAAGAAAACTCTGGTGCTTCACACGTCCAAGCCTCCATGGCTGCACTCCAAATCCCACATCCAAGGATGCCTTTCTGTGAGGCTTGTATCCTAAACCGTACTGTTCCGGAGGCTTACGCGGTCCTCCCGGTCGAATTTCGGCGACTCACGATCTGTAATCGGCAGTTGCGCGTGACTTAGAGTCGTATCCTATTTTCTGGAGTCAGCTCGACCCGAGACTTGTACCCTTGCGACCGCACCGTCGCCGCAGTTCCGATGGCGCGTATTACGTGCTGAGGCAATACTCGAGCCAGGAGATGTGGGCCCACGTTTAGTTCGATAAATAATGCCGCGTGTTGCAAATCCTTAGAGAATCCATCACATCAATCCCATCAATCAAAGTACACATCACACTCTATCACTCACCCATCCCAAAGTACAACCACCCCTCCCCTAAAGTCAACTCTCTCTTACACAAGTACACATCACTCACTCACACCATCACACCCATCTTACACCACTCGCTCTCATCTCTCATTTCTCTCTCATATCTCCCATGCTCCATGGGAGCAACTCACGTGTAAGACCCGTATCTTGGTCCGTACCTTTCCGTAGACTTCCGCGGTCTTACCGGTCGAATTCTGGCAACCTTCGACCCTTAACCAGTATCGACGCGCAACCCTGATTCATATGCCGACAACCCGAGTCGACTCAACCCGAGACCAATACCATAGCGACCGCGTCGTCGTTGCGGTTCCGATGCCGCGACTCGCGCGCCAAGGCGATACCCTGATATAGAGATGTGGGCCAACGTTCGGTGCAAGAAAACGCCGCGCGTTGCGAAACCCAAGGAAATCTCTACGATGTGTCACATCAATCACATCAATCTCATCAATCAATCAATCCATCAAGCCATCACATGTCAAGTACAGATCACTTTATTCCCTTTTGCCAAACAACCACAAAAGTCTTCACCACCCATACCTCTCTTACACAAAAAGCCACAAAAGTCTTCACCACCCATACCTCTCTTACACAAAAGCCTCAAAAGTCAAAGATTTCTTACACAACCATCAGTCACCACATCCATCCATCACTCTCTCTCTCTCCCTTACATCACTCTCTCTCTTTCTCTCTTTCTCATTTCAAAATTTTCAAGAAACAAAAGAGTTCTAAGAGACTCCATACGTATGGAGTTTTTCAAACCCTCCTAAGCTCCAAGTGGCCCACCTTCCTACCCCAAAATCTCTCATCTCAACCCTCCATTCCTCATCTTAACCGTTGAAAACTAAGCTAAGGTGTCAAGGAACCTCTAGGAGCGAGAAGATCGGACGGTGGGTGCCTCTATAGAGTAGTTTTTCTTATTTTTATGGTGGACCAAGTGAGGCCCACCGATCAATGGTGTGGATCTCACTTAGGACCCTTATTTGTGGCCGATGGACCACTTGGATCATCGTGATCATTCCATGATGGGGCCATTCTCCATGGACCCCATCATGATGTTTATTTCTTTAAGAAAGGTCATCTAGACCGTCCATTTTGGTGGAGAGAGGATCTCCACCGTTGATTCTCGATCTTGGTGGTCCCATGTGTTGAGGGACCCCTTTTTTTGTATCATTTTCTTTTAAAGGAGGGCCCATAATGTCGGGGTCCCTCTATCACAAGGCGTGTCCCACTCTCCATGTCTCTCTCTCTCTCTCTTTTATTTCTCTTTATTTTATTTTATTTTATTTTATTTTGTCTTTATGCAATAGGATTGTGTGGCCCACTTGAATGGATCCCACCTTGATGTATTTATTTTTATTCAAGTGGGGCCCACCTTAGACGTTATTCCCATGCCACCCATCAGTGGTGGCCCACTTCATCAGGCCCACCACTCCTTAAAATATATATATATATATATGTATGTATGTATGTATATATAGAACCATTCAGCGTCTGGGACGCTGGACGTTGCAAAGGAAAGAAGAAAAAGGGAAAGAAAAAGAAGAGTTTTTGGTGGTCCCCTTGTGTAGGCCCCACCTTGATGTATATATTCGATCCAAGCCGTCCATTCTCTCGCCCACATCGTTTTAACCGTCGAGTAAAAGAATGGGACTGATCTGAATATCTTGTGGGCCATAGCAAGGGAAACATTGGCGGTTACCACTGAACAACTTTCTGGTGTTTCTATGCACCCAAAAAATTCAAACTTCGGAGTCTTTTTGTCTGTTGCGGGCCACTGAACGCTATGGCTGGAGTGGATTTCCAGAAAGCGGGCCCCACACATGATTTTTGACAAAAATTAAAATTCAAGGAGAGAGAGAGGTGGAGTGAGGCAGCAGGTTGCTGCTGCGTCAGGTGCGCTGGCAGCGCCTGCGCTGCTGCCTGGCGGGCGAGCGGACCACGTGGACCCACGGCCACCAGCCGTGGGCTCCACCTTGATTTTTATAGGCCTCCAAGTTTCAGCGGATTCCAAAACTCATGTGGCCCGCACCACAGGAAACAGTGAATTGAACCTCTACCATTAAATTTCTGTTCAGGGGCCACAGTGGTTTCAGATCAATCTGAAATTGGTGTTTTCCCTTCATCCAGGTCTGAGTAAACTTATGAACGGCCTGGATGGCCTATAAGCTTAATGGTGGGCCCCACATGGGAGCCACCGTGATGTATGTGCCCCTTGTCCACGTCCATCTTGCGGTGGAGCCGCAATGATGTTTGTGTTCTCCCTTGCCGTCCATCTGTTTTGATGGTGGGGTCCACTGTCCCAGCAACAATGAGTTTTTTTTTGTGGGTCCCACCATTATATTTATGTATATATATAAGCATTATATTATATATTATGTTATATATACCATATATTATGCCTATCATATATATGTATATATATGGCGGTGGGCCCTACGTGGGACCCACCTCTATTCCCTTCAAATGCTTTTAAAAGCTACAGCAACAACCATATATATAGATATTTTATATGTATATTCATGCCCATAATGTATAAGTTGTTGTTATAAGTATAATGTTTGTATATTATTATACAAATCATAATTGTGGGCCCAAGGTCCGTATGACCTTTTGAACATATTGGATTGCAAATAAACATTACAGTGGGCCCCTTGCCAACCAGATTGAATGGCAAATAAACATTTCAGTGGGCCTCTAGGCCATGGGACTGGACCCATTTAGTGTATTTTGGAGCCCATGAGATTAGGCCATTTGTTGTTTTCGGGGCCCATGGGTTAAGGCCCACTGAGATGTACTAGGGCCTATGGGATTAAGGTCCATTTGACGTACATTTGGGGCCCAATGGGTGTGGCCCATTTATTACATATAAGACCCATGAGATTAGGCCCATTTGATGCAATCTAAAGTCCATGGGTTTTGACCCATTGCAATGCACTTAAGGCCCATTGGTGTGGCCCATTGATGTGACTCATTGATGAATAAAAGGCCCATATGATAGAGCCCATTTGATGAATTTAAAGCCCAATGGGATGAACCTCAAGTCCAATGCAATGTGTAATCCCAATACCGATTATGTAGCGATGTTTAAGAAGATCGTGCCTGTGAAGCTATGTTGGTTTGACATCCACATTGCGAGTGTAATGTTGGTTGGATGTCCACATTACGACTCTCCTTAGGGCCCATTACTGGGCCGTACTTATCATGTATAGGCCGTCCAGGTCCATCTGCATTGTAAGATAGTTCATTTTATTATAACATATTTAGTGCAGTTCCATGACTCATGATCATACGCATCATATGTATGCTTGACGTGAGAATTGTCTGATCATAGCATTTGCCTTCAGGCAGGTTGTTTATGGGCTCCCGGTTAGGCGATGTTGCCCTACATGAGCGCATGATATGCACAGGATTTGTTGCATGACTGGATAGCGTGAATCATGTATTTTGCATTTGTGTGACATGAGTATTGTACGCCCTAGCGACATCAAGGCCGTAGCCTCTACAAACGCATCGTGGTTGGCAGGATTGGATATCGAAAATCTTATTCCACATGGAGTACTATAAATATTCCTGGGTGAAAGTCCCTAAACCCTTATGGTACCAAGAGGTTTCTCCGACGTCTAGACCGAGTGAGTAGATGAGCGTTGAGTGCCGATTACCCGACGGTTACGCTCTCCACTGTGCCGTGGTCGGTTGGAAGGGGGTGCGGCCTTACCCGCCCGAGTGTAGGGGGCAATGCTAGGCTGAGTCTGACCAGCTCGAGGAATGGGTCCGCTATCGACGAGTCGCGCCCGATATTGGCAGACGGATAGTGAGGTCTTTTCCACTTACCTTATTGCGCGCGATGTGGCGGCAATCTGGTTTAGAGTGTACTAGACCCCGGTGATATCCCATATTTTGAGCTGTATTGATGTATGGACATAGATGAGGATCTGTATGCTTGAGTTGCATTGCACATAGCATGGCCTTTGGATGGTCGCTACCATTCATGTCTTGCATCGCATAGCCTTGGTACGGCACATGATATTATGGTTCCATCTGCATATTCCGCATTACTCTGACATTGCATGTTCATATTACTACCTTGCGCACACACTTTCACCACCCTCTAAGATTTCTGTAAGCTTATGCACGACCGTTGCATGCAGGTGACGTTGGTTCGCAGCAGCCTAAGGCAGGAGCACGTTGCAGAGCATTTTGGAGTTTTTATTCTTTACCATTGTATTTCCCTTTATGCTCATTGTACTTATAAAGTTTTTGATCATAGTGAAAATGTAATGGAGTTCTTGGTTGTTGTTTGTAGGTTATGCCTTTGGTTATGCTTAATACGAATCAAACTGACATTGAAAATCCTCCTCGTAGCATCCCAGGATCGGAACATGGCGAATGGGAGCTAGGAGCCGAGAATGGGGTTCTACGGAGGCTGTCGGCGCCGGATTCGGCGATCGGGAATTTTGTGAGCCCCGGTTTTCGAGTTTGGGGCTTGACATCATGTCCATGGCTTCCATGGGAGAGAGTAGTGTGGCCCACCTTTCTACCACCCGATCCCACCATCCTAAGCCCATCTCAACCGTTGAAATTGTTCATTTGGGACTCCATCATACATTGGTGGAAGAAGGAAGGAGAGATCTCAAGGTGGGTACTTCCTTCTCTCTTTCTCCCTCTCTTTTTCCTTTATTTTGTGGGTGATTTTATAATTTTCTACCATTAATTTTATGATTTGATTGCCCAAGTGTGGTGGGACCCATCTTGATCTATGTATTATATCAAGGAGGGGCCTATAGTGGTGGGGTCCCTCCATCACCATCTGATTTCTCTATCTCTCTCTCCTTCTTTTGATGGCCCACCTTAATGATTTGTATTGTCCACACCGCCCATCTGTTTGGAGTGTGTGACCCACCTGATGCATGTATCGTATATCCATGCCACCCAATCACATGAACGTGGGACCCACCTGGACGTATCTGCTGTATATCCACGTTATCTAGTGTGTGGGCCCCACATGATGTGTTCATCTTATCCACGTTGTCTGTCCAGCGAGCAGGACCCACCTCCTGTTCGTCTGGATGGAGAGGAAACATAAATAACAACTTGGTCTTGTGGACCCCACCACAATTTCATCTATACAAGTGGGGTGGCCATGTACGGACCCCACCTTGATGTGCTGCCTCCACCGTCTAGACCTTGGACGATGGAGCATGTATTTTTTTTGGTCCAGTCGGTGGGGCCCTCTACCTGATGTATGTGGTGTATCCTCACCGTCCACATGGACAGTGGGATCAACTATGATGTACGCATGGTGCATCTGCACCGTCCAGCTGTAAGAACGGTGGGACCCACCCAATGTATATTCTGTATATCCAGACCATCTGTCTGCCGCCTGCAGTAGATAGTTGCTGTATTGTCATCAGCAGGAGGGCTGATCATGAGGCCTATGTTATATCCTCGTTGTCCACCTGGACGTGAGGCAGATCCAGATATCTGGTGGGCCACGTGTGTGGGAACCCACCTTCTGTATATATATATATATATATATATATATATATATATATATATATATATATATATATATATATATATATATATATATATATATATATATATATATATGTATGTATTTTTCCCGCATCGTCCATGCCTTGGAAGAGGGGCCCACTTGATGTTTTTGTGTTATCCACACCGTCCAGATGATCTGGACAGCGCTACATAGGTTGCACGGTGCTGTAGTGGGCCACCCTGATGTATCTGTTAGTCCAGCCGTCCATCTGTGTGGGACCCACCCTACAAGTGGGTCTGGAATGGAAGCAGAGTGGCAGGAGTGCCTCACACTAGCCATTACCGCTGTTTAACATCAACAATATGGGTTCCACATGAGGTAGGTGTAATACCTACACCGTCCATCGGTGCTGGATGCACCTAATATGTGTGTGCCATCCACCACCGTCTAGCAAGGGACGGTGGGGCCCTGATATGATGTATGTGCCTTGTCCACGCGTCCAGCATATGGACAGTGGACTACCTTGATATATGTTTCACACATGTCATCCATCCATTTTTCGTATGATGTGGGACCCATCCACATGTGTGACACGTGTGGGGTGGGACCCCTTGATGTATGTGTGTTATATCCACACCGTACATCTGTTCCTGGTCGGTGAGCCCTACTAAGATGCATGTGTTGTACGCTGGCTGTCCACCTCCAACCACGTGGAGATCCTTGCAGCTGGACGTTGCCCCATTTTCATAATAAGAATAATAATAAAAATATAATAAATAATATTATATTATACTATATCTAGTGGGACCCACTGTTGGGACAGATCGGCTAGTGAATTTACCAGTGTGGGACGTCAGCAAAATCCCAGGACACCACCATGGTATATGTGATATTCCGCACCGTCTATTATCTAGACGGTGGACACCTCCATGATGTATTTATTTCGTCCACACCGTCCATAATGTTTGGACAGTGCCAACGATGTTTGGATGGTGCCGGCAACGTTTTGACCGTGTTGGACAACGCCTGGATTATGCTGATTTGCATGGATAATGTTTGGATGTGTTAAATCATTTAGATGATGTTTGGATAGAGCTAATCATCATTAATGGGCCATGTACCTCATGGAATGATAGTGTACAATGATACACATGTTACACCTACAACCATTAAAATAATTCTGGTGTGGTCCAACCCATTTGAGGCCCATTGGTGCAGTCCATCCATGAGACCCATCATGATGCATTTTTAGCCCATGTGCAGGGCCCACCTGTTTATATTTTTAGCACATGTGATGGGGCCCACCTATGATGTATATTTGAGGCCCACCCGTAACGTATATTTGAGGCCCATATGATGGGGCCCACCTACTTGGATTTAAGGCCTATGGGCAAGGCCCATTGTGACGTATTCATGGCCTATGGACAAGGCCCATTGTGATATGTATTAGGCCCACGACCTGTGGCCCCTTTTGATATATACGAGGCCCAGATACGTGGCCCATTTGATGCATATGAGACCCATGTGTAGGACCCACAGGTTATGTATTTGAGGCCCATAAGCAAGACCCACCTGTTGTGTATATGAAGCCCATTGGTGCAGCCCGCGGATGCGATTCACTTGATGTATTTAATGGCCCATGGGTTGAGGCCCAATGTGATGGGTATAAGGGCCACGGGTGAGGCCCAATGAGACGTATGTGGGGCCTTTGTATGGGGCTGAATGTGAAGTATATGAGCTCCATTGTGATGTATGATTATTCTATGATTTATGTAATGATGATTATGGTAGGCCATGCTTTGAAAGCAATGATGGTTTAATGTCCACATTGATGTGCAATGATGGTTAGATGTCCTCATTGTGACCTTCCCGTAGGCTTTGTTAGGCCCATTCGCACCATTCTCTAAGTGGGTTAACCCAAATAAGTGGGCCCCATTCACCGTAGACAGATGGCTCCGTGTTATCGGATTTGATATAACCACGGCCAAGTGGTGATCTTTACACTATAGTTGACCGGCTGATCATCTATGGACCCCCTTTTTGTTTATCTGCTGATTACCGATTCTGATTGATGCGACCGGTTTGCCGATTATGATTATCGATCGATTACGATTCTCACGACCGATTACCAATTTCAGTTGACGTGACTGATTTGCCAACTCCAATTACCAATCGATTTCGATTGACGTGATCGATTGCTGATTCCGATTGTCGTGACCGATTACCGATTTCGATCGACGTGACCGATTTGCCGACTCTGATTATCGATCAATTTCGATTGACGTGACCGATTGCTGATTCTGATTATCGTGACCGATTGTCGATTCCGATCGACGTGACAGATTTGCCGACTCTGATTACCGATCGATTCCGATTGACGTGACCGATTACTGATTTCGATTATCATGACCAATTCCTAATTTCGATTGACGTGACCGATTTGCTGATTCTTATTACCGATTGCTGATTCTGATTATCATGACCGATTGTCAATTTTGATTATCGAGGCCGATTATCGATCGATTCTGATTGTCGTAGCCGATTGACGATTCTGATTGTCGTGACTGATTCCGTTTACTAAGGCCTACTCCGATTCTGATTTCTATTGTTGAGGCCGATTTTAATTGCCAAGGCCGATTGTCGAGACCTATATGATGTATATGTGACCCGTAGTTGAGCCCATTGTGATGTATCTGTAGTCTTTGGGTAAGGCCCACTGTGTTGTATATCAGGCCTTTGTATGAGGCCGTCGGCCCATTATGTGTTTGGCCCTATGAGGGTCATTCCTTGGGGCAATGTTGGTTAAATGTGTACATTGTCAAGGCCGATTGTTGATGCTGGTTATTGATACTAATTATGAGTATGTGACAGCATGGCATCATAATACATACGCATCATCTGCATGTTTGTCATGAGATGTGATTGACCATCGCATATGCCATAGGGCAGGTTATTCATGGGTCTCCCTTATAGGCGGAGATTGTCTCATATAAGTACACGGTATGCACAGGATTGATGCATGACTAGATTGTATGACTCATGCATCTTGCATTATGTGTTGTGATTACTGTACACCCTAGCGACATCAGGGTCGTAGCCTCCACAGGTATTTCGTGGATGGATAGATGGGATACAGGAAATCGCTTCTACATGGGGTGCTATAGATATCCCTGAGTGAAAGTCTTTAAACCCTCTTGGTTCCAGAGGTTGCTCCAACGTCTAGACCGAGTGGATGTATGAGCGCATGAGGGACGTATATCATTTGGCCACGTCTCCCACTGTGTCTGGTCGGTTGGAAGGGGGTGCGTCCTTACCTACCCGAGAGGAGGGGGCAATGCTAGGCTGAGTCTGACCAGTTCGAGGAATGGGTCTGCTATCGACGAGCTGGGCCCGATATTGGCAGACGGATAGTGAGGTCTCTTTCACTCACCTTGTTGCGCGTGATGGGGCGACAATCTGGTTTAAAGTGTAATAGACTCCGGTGATTTCCCAGAGAGAAAACGTACTGATATGTGGACTTATTGAGTAGGAGTTGCATGCTCATTCATTCATTCATTCACTATCCACTCGGGCTGGTGGTGCGTAACTATTTGTTGTATACCTTCGTATGACAAGGATTTCGGTTGGGCACGCACTAACCTGAGATCAGGAGTTTACCATGTTGAGTCTGACTATCTAAATTTAGGTATGGGACTGGTTTGAATAAAAGTCTCTTGTGGTGGACCCCGTAGCCTGCGATACTGCATACTATCATTCCGACTTCACACTCCAACGTGGTCATTTCATTCGCATGGCATATTGCATTACATCTCCAGGTATATAGTATTTTGGGTTGCTATGTATCTGCACTTATATAGCCTAGACAGACTTAGCAGGATTTGTTTATTGTATTACATCCTCGGCATTTGATATTTGGTTCTTTATGACTCCTTAGTGCATAGTTATTTTATATTGCGTATTCTGATATTGATTGACTTATGAACTTATCCATACTTCCGCTTACTCTGTTATCGTATGATTTATGATCTTGTCAGTATTTCTGCTTATTCCGATAATGTACAATTTATTGATTACCAGTAATTTCGATATTGTATGATGATGACATTGTATTGAATACTTGATACTTACTTTGTGCACACACTTACACCACCCTCTAAGCTTTCTATAAGCTTATGTACGATAGATGCGTGTAGGTGATGTTAGGTTGCAGCAGTGTTGAGCTTGGAGCGTGCAGCGGTCTTCTGAAGCTTGATTTTCAATTTATGTATTTCCCTTTCAGCATTGTACTCAAATAATTATATTAGTGGATAAGTGACGATGATGTTGCCTTTGTGAATTGGTTAATCTTGTGGTTATGCTTATTACGAGTTAAATGTACATAAAAAAAAATCCTCCTTGTAGGATCCCAGGATCGGAATCTGGCATATGAATGCTAAGAGTCGAGAATGGGGTACTACGGAGGCTGTCGGCACCGAATTCGGCGATCGGGATTCCTGTGAATCCGATTTTCAGGTTTGGGGTGTGACACTTTCTCTCTCTCTTTCTCCTCCTTTTATATAGGTAAGAACGGTGGAAAGCTTGAAGCTGGTGGCTGGGGTTCATGCACAAGGTGGTGGAGGTGGAGATTTACGCATGCGTAGGCAGCGGAAGAGATGGCAAACAACTTGCTTTGATGCTTGGTGGGGCCTATCATCTATGGTTAGTGAAGAATCAGTTCCATCCACTAGGTTCGTAGTATCGATTTAGGCCATTCTTCCAAGATTGAAGTGGAATCGAGCTTTGGGCGGACCACACTATTATTCTACGTGGCAGCTTGTTCCTTGCTCCGCGTGTTTGAATGACTGCATGGGTGCATGAAACTGACTAAGTTTTGGTCGACGCCCTCCCTTGGACATGATGGACGTCTCGGATCATCCATTTGGTGATCATGGTGGGCCACATCAACTCCTAGTGGACGGATAGCGTTCAGACGAGTGGGGCTATGCAAATTTCTTACGCTGGTTCTTGGTGGGGTCCAGTTCATCTGTCCTTTGAGAAATCCATACCATCCATTAAATTACCGTCGAAAAATCGGTTAGGGATGGTCGATTTGGATTGGTTTCGGTGTGGCCCGCAAGGTTTTTCATTGCACCGTCGGCTTTCCGTATGAACAGTGGAAAGATGATCACCGTTGTTTTCCAAGATTCTGCCACCTAGGTGATGGTAATATGGACCATGTTGGTCTAATGGACGGTTCAGATCGGACAGATGGGCCCTGATGGTGACCCATAACGTCCCTCAAACGGACGGCTTCCGTCCATTTTTTTGTGCGCAAAATCGGTACTCTGAATCCGCTTGGGATTCTATGCTGACCGTTTTGTCAGGTGCAATGTACAGCGCTTTCACATGCTTTGTGTACGCGTGCGACCTAAGGCGGGGACCACTGTGAAGTTCATGAGAAATCCGCTTCGTTCATCTATTTTACCACCTCATTTAAGGGGTTGAAACTAAAATTGAAGTATATCTAGATATCAGGCAGGCCCCAGTTTGACGATTTGTGCGTTGATCTATCTGTCGGGCCACTTCCAGAGGGATCTAACGGCTGAAATTCATCATGTATGGTTAATTTATGGTCCTCAGGCCATGTATGAAGTTTCGAGTCGATCAGATGGTGGGAACTCTATGATCTTACATTCTGGACCAATTTCGGGCCATTTGAACTTCAGTTTCTCAATTTTCGTGGATCCTTGGCATGTAATTCCGTCGAATTGGTCCCCTGGAGTCCATCCCTTGCCTTGGTGTCTTCAAATCATTAAATATATGCTTTTAGCACTCTTTTGCAGTCCAAGCTCGTAAATCCACCTTGTAACATAAACATGAACAAAACAGGCCGTTACACAGTATCATATTCGTAAATCCAAGCAGTAATTGGGGTCTAATATGCAATATTTGACCCTCAACACAACCCCCAACCAGCATTTTGCTAGTCCCGAGCAAAGTATGCAAAAAATAAGCTGAGAATTACAGGGCAATTTCTATGAAACCGAGTGATATTTTCGAAAAACGATTCAGATACGAGAAATCTAAGATTCATGAACGTTAAGCATTATTCTCTTCTAGACTCAAGCACACGGTAAACTTCATAATAAAGTCAAAGTATTAATCCATCAATTAGAACAATTTTAAACATTGAGTTTTATGGGTGTATAGTCTAATCTCGACTTATCATCCTTAAGAGATCCAATCATCAATTTCATGATATCATTGATAACCAACAAGAGAACCCATGATAACCAAAACCTAAACTAAAACGTGCCTCATAGATCATTTTTTCATTCTTCTAGCTTTTGATTTTTTCTTTAAAAGTAACGGTAAGAAGGGGAATCAAATCCTCGCTTATAGGGAGTAAACCTATGGTGAAGACCGTACACCCAATCCTTTTTCAGATATCATCCATGGGGAATTAAATCTACACCTATAGGGAGCAAACCTGCGGTGAAGATTATTCGGTAGCCTTTTTCAAAGGTATCTGTTTTTTTTCCTAGGTATTTTCTTTTTCTTCAATTCATCACGATGGGCAGATTTTTCAGGATGGTTCCTTTCATGCTTAGTGATTACCAAGTTAACCCTTCAATATCAAACTGAAACCTTAGTATGAAAGCGATATGTGACATGTGAAATCATGACTCAATCAATGTTTAAAACTTCTAATCATAGATTAACACATTAGACTAAATTGTCAAATCTAATAGTTAACTGAATTTAAGAGTCGTAAATTACCAACATCACTTATCTTGTAATTCTAAATCGAAGATGGTCATCAAAATCACTTCGAATTCACAAAAATTTCAGAAAAATTTTTAAAAAATTTTTGAAAATTTTTCACAAATTTCTGCTCAAGACCAAGAAAATACTGATTAGGTAACCTAATCTCCCACTCCCAACCTAAAATCTACATTGTCCTCAATGTAAGAGATATAAATATGTAATACACATGAGACAACAAAAGTAATGAAAAAGTGATAGGAACATAATACCTGGATAACGACTCGAGAGAGAGATTTTCCAAGAGATAGCAGTACGAAAGCTGGTCAACAAGAGAGTGAAGAATAAAAGAAAACTATCCTAAAACAATGCAGGAAGCAAACTAACCTAATGGTATAAAACCATCTAACCTAGAACAGCAAAAAGCAAACTACCCTAGTCCTATGAAAGAAAGGAAAAACTACTAATCACATTGTAAGGTTTCTCTTCTGGCCAATATCTTGATAAGTTTCTCAGTAAGTTTCTCAATAAGATCATCCAAAAGCCCTTTTTGCAGTAGGCTTGGGCGCTCTAGAGCATGACTTCTCAGAGAAATTTATGGACCTCATTAAAAAATTTTCGTTGATTCGACTGAGGTATCTAAAGTATATATGATTCACCTATGTCAGAAAAAGTTTCTATGTTAGTATTCCATGGTGAATTAGATACTATAAGTAGATAAAGTTTAGAAAACTTCTCAAGAAGTGATGTAGTCTCAACACATTTCGAAGTAGCAGACTTCGGTTCAATTTTCAGCTCCTCCTCCTCTAATGGTAAACATTTAGGATCTGTGGAAGAAGGGGCTTCAGAGTAAGAGTTCTCTCGGTCAGTGATGACTACCGAGATATTGTCTTGCAAGGTATTCACTATGTCTCTTATCATGGGATCATTTGAATCTACAAAGTGTTTCAAGCAATCCAAAAAGCTGAGAAGTTCAGCTGAGCTTGACTTATTTTTCACATTGGAGCTTGTGATGATCTACCTAAGGAATCCATCGTCCTTAAAAGTAAATGGAGGTACACTCTCTTGCTCTAGCCTTGTACAGATAGATTGAGAGTCAGTAGATGAAGCATCGATATGCGGATTCTGTTCATTAAGACTACTCAGAAGAGGCATTGAATCGTCAATATTCAACAATTCAGATAGTAACCTCAACTGGGTGGTTTCAATTTCCAAAGTCATATCGAGTAACTTGTCCATCTCCCGAATCATATCATTATTCAATTCAAGGGAGTGGTCCAAACTGTAAGTGTTATAGTGAATAGCCCTTATGATTGTCAAATTTATAGTGACAAAGATACTTCTTTGAAGCTTGTGTATGTGATGAACAAAAGAACTATTCAAGACACAAGATTGGCTTCGAGTAGACAAGCACAACTATTCAAGTTGAAGAACTCGAAGGTGAATATTTCAGAAGATCTCAAGTTCTTGAAAGTTATTCAAGTTGAAGATCTCAGAAGCTTTTAAAGTTCAAGTTCTCAGAAGTTTTTACTGAAGATCCCAAGTTCAAGAACTCAATCTTCATGATACTTAAGGTCACTGGTATTCAAGTTTCAATGTCCTTACTTCTCTTTTGAGATATAACTGACCTTAGGTGGACCTTTAGAGTAGGTCACTTTGGATACATAATCCATATATTTTTTATAAGTAATTTTGATCTGTTTTAAGACCAGTCCTGGACCTTGTTCGACTATTCCTATCACTGGTTCGACCAGTCCAAGAAATTCCTCGACGAGTCCTAAATTGTTGAGGGATTTTGAGACTTTTTGGTTATTCTTCGATCAGTCCTAGAGACTGTTCGACCAGTCTTGTGAACAGTGTCGACTGGTCCTTCGACCAGTTGTAGAGTTTCGACTCAAAGTACAGTGTTAAAGTTTGGGCATCTTCGACCAGTCGTAGGGTACCCACGACTGGTCGACCAACAGAAAATCTTATCGCGCCGGATTTATTTAAAATTCTATTGGTTCTTCGACCAGTCATAGATGTCTTAAGACCTGTCGAAGACGTGTTTTTCTCAGCTATAAATAGAGCACGAATCTCAGATTAATCACAAGAAATTCAAGCTAATTATTCAGGCATTCTGAGAGATTGATCTGTGCTCCATTTTAAGCTAAATGTGCTTATTTAATATTCTCTTTCTTTAGCTTTATTTAATTGATTTTATTTCTGGTATTCCAATCTAATTTGAAAAGAGGAATTGTTATTTCCCTTTCTTTAAAATCAAAATCAATTAAGTCTAGCCCTATTTTGGTTTAATTTTAAAATCAATTAGAATTAGAACTAGAACCTTGTAATTGAGTACTGGACATTGAACTTGGACATTCATTCATCTACTCTGACTTGGTTCTTCCGGGCGGCTACATCGAAGGAGAAAATCAGGTATTTTACTTTTAAGTATAAATTCCTATCTGTTTTGGTTTCTTTCGAGATTTACTAGAAAAATCTCGTTGTTTTGGTTATCTGAGGAGAGCCAGAAAAACTCAGAAGTGAGTTTTTTTAATTGTGTAAGCCCACAAATAAAGACACAATTGTAAAAGTTTTTGGTGAACCTGTGAAAACCTATTTTGTTAGTGAACGCTAATATCTCATGTATGAGGATATTAGGAGTGGAGTAGCAATCTGTGTGGCTGTTGTATATGTAACACCCCAGATTTTTGACAACCTGGGATTAGACGTCCTTAGGCAATGGGTCAACCAAAACACCTTTGTAACTGCTCAGAACCCAGTTCCATAGCCAAAGAAATCACTTAGGATTAATTCCTCGATAAACTAAGAGTAAGTTAGCTAGCGCAACGCTGGAGTAGCTAGAAAATTGTCCCTGAACACTTTAAATACGTTTTGCAAGACCCAAAACTTGAAGAACCAACGACGCTATAATATCCTGAAATTCAGGATCAAACTCTAAATCGGTTTGTTCCCGGGAACCGTTTGAAACTTTGTATTGGATCTAGACTGCACGTCGAAAGTCCTATATCTACCATCTTGGACCGTTATGACCGCTTGGCTGGACTTGACAATCGTTTCAAAAATCAAGGCCAACCGACGTTCAGAGGCTATTTCATTGAGCCTGGAGTGAAGAGAGTGAGAAGAGGGTTAAATTTGAAAATTTTAATCCAAATCTGGCACATGACTTGGCACGTTATTATTAAGCGTTCTGACCGTCAGAATTCAGCCAAATTACACCCTTGGATCAGGAAAAATTTCTCATTTATATCACGAGACTTGTAGACCTGATTTAGGTGTGATGACCGCTGAACTGAAACTGGACCGTCACATGCGATCTGGGAACTCTACCGGTCTAAAAACTTGATGTGTGCTAGATCCAATATGCATGAGTTTAAGTCCGACCGCGTTTGGCCAGGGGACCTCCGAAAATGCCTTTTTGGACCAGAACAGCCCCGATTTGGTTATACCTCAAGTGAACCTTGCTCCCAAACCTAATTTGGGAATGTTTTAGCTTATAAAAGGGCTTTAAACCCTCACTTATCTCACACATCCGAATTTGCTAGAAACCTTAGCTGGTGTGAGGGAGAAAGTGAGAGTTTGTGAGAGAAAGTGGGAGTGATCTTCTTGCCACTTGCACTACCTGTTGCACGTGCTTAAGCAATGCATCTCAATCACTTTTTCGGTGATTCCATCGCATTTCTAGGTAAGAAAAGACCCTAACTACTTGCTGATTTAAGGTTCCATCGATTCCTTAGCGATGTAGTTTACGAATCTTGTGTATTAGGTTGTCTGTTCGTCGTAGACGAAGCGTATACGCTCCATTCGAAACGACACATAACTAGGGTAAAAGGTGCGGATTTTAGACGCTTTGATTGGCTGTTTTTAACGCTTTCAATGTTGTTTAATAGTAGATTATCGACGGTAACGCCGTTTGACATGTACAACATGCTGTCCGTTTCCTGTTTCGTAAACGTAGAAAAAATATGAGATTTAGGGCATTTTAGTCATTTATAGGAATTACTGTATACATCCATATTTTGCTGAAATGGTTGACATGACTTTTTGTCGTATTAGGATATTAGGAATGCGTGCATAATCAGTTTGGCAAAGAGATTCGTCCAAATGTGCACTTTGAGTCGACATACACTATGTAGACATAAGTGTGTAGACTAAGTGTTTGTATAAATGTTTGTATTAGTATGTATTGAGTATATGGTGTTGTGAAATAGTTTGAGATTAAATTCTCAAGTAATACGCTGATGTAAATGATTTTCATCACGTTGGCTAAGTATGGATTTCATTGTATGTATGAAATGCATGTGTTGAATGAATTTCTTAAGTGGTATATTATAACATGCGATAACATGCATATAGTGTTGTATTTCATTTCCATTACTCCTATATGATTGATGATGTGGATTCACAAATGTTTGGGGCTATACTTAGTCCAGGAAGTTGGTAACAGAGAAAATTCGTGGCTGGCTTGTATCTGCCACGAAGGACGCGTTGATGAACGCGAGTCGTGTTTGGAGTTGGCGGCAGTGGTTAGGCCACGCGAAGTGTTTCACGCACTTCATGTCGTTCGACTTGCGATGCGCTCGTGCTAGTCAAGCCCGTCAAGTAACCCGACTGGCCGTTGATTGTTCACCCTGTATGAATCATAACTGCTTGAACCTATGGTACTGAACTTACCATTGTAAATCCTGTCAACCATGGTACCTTGATCCATAAAGACTCATGAGCCGGGCATGGTGGTATGGGACACCGTGGTCGAGCTGTCGGCCTACGCTAGGGCCACAAACCTCCCCGTAGTGACCAATGAGCACCCTACTCTGAGCAGATTATGGTGGTATGGGACACTATATTTTTGTTGTCGGCCTACACTGATCAGGTGACGAGCCCTTTGTAGTAACCTTGAGTTTATCCTGACACCGCATGGGGGCGACGAGTCCTGATGTAGTCTTAAGGATATAATAGGCCTGTATTGATAAGGTGATGAGGGAGAGGAGCAACGAGTGCATGCAACAGCCCTGGTAGCCCTTGCAGCGACTTATAAATATAACATCGTATGAGATTACTAGGAGTGATGACCCTAGACGGGATCTGTGTTGGGATTGATATAAGGAAGGTACCTTAGTTTTCCAATATTGCTGTATGAAAATGACTAATAATAACTTGGTAATCATATCACCATCATATTGCATGTGCCTGAAAGATGTGGAGCACTGTGGGAAGAAAGCATGCCGCGGGCGTAAGATGGTGCCGTATGAGGGAGATCGTCGGTGAGGGCATCCATCATGTCACGTCATATTACATTAACAACAGTATTTAGGAATGTTTGAGTTATTGCTTTACTATTATCGCATGATTGATTTGAGAACATGCTAATCTTTGCTCTCTTATCCCACTGAGTTGATCACTCACTCCTACATTACGGGACGGTGTTTCCGGACACCCGCCAGTCCCTATTATGATTGCAGATGATGGCGCGGCCTGCGAGGAGGAGCCAGACTTGATGATGATGAGGAAGATCCCTCCTTTATGCGTGTTCTGATCGACGGGATTACAAGGAAGTTGATTAGATGCCATGACACTTGTCATTTTATATTTTCAGAGCACTCATGTATATTCTTTCTTTCTATTTTGAGGTATACGTGTATATGTTTAACCTGGCAACATGTTCACACTCTGGAGACTTACAATCAATTATATATTATATGTATGTATCACAGTCTTCTACTTGCTAATTTAACTGTATCTGGAGTATGATATACTGTTCTGGCTTAATCTAACTCATGTTTAATACATTAACATAGACAACATTCAATCATACACATTTATGTTGCATAAATGTTGTTCTGGAACTCGAGAGTGAAGTTTTTACTCGACCCCCGATTTTTGGGATGTCACAGATGGTATCAGAGCATGATTTGGATTAAACCGGGCCTGGGTTATGGTCACGCGACTTACGCTGTTGCTCCTTCCACTTAGGTGGGTGCAAAAGGAACCTAGAAACACTTATAGGATCGCATTTTCTCCAATAGGCGAAGTATATTCAAGTTGATCATTCGATCGAGTCCATAACGCATCTAGGGTCGCGTGAAGTGACCTAAGTAGCTCCTAGGTTGTAAGTAGGCGGGTTTGATACATTTTCTGAAATGTTTCAAACACAGAAATGTGAATCCTTGGGCTGTGGGGCAACCACAACCCTTACAATCAACTGCTAGGGCTTAAAAATCCCGTTTCACCTAATTCCTTCAAAATTCTTCCTCTCACCGCCCCATTCTTTAATTATTTTTTAGTCCTTTCATGTTAGGCATTAATCCTAATGTGAAAATGATATAAAATTATACTTTGATAAAATTTTATAATGAATAGTAAAAATACATGAAAATTGGCCTTTTAGCCATTCTAAATTTAAAATATTTTATAACTAATGAGTTAGTTGGATGGATTAGCTCCTCCTACCCCAAAATCATATGCTACATGATGGGTAAATGTATTCTGATTTACATATTGGCCCCGGAATGCCCAGGAGGAAAGTTTGGGCCTCCCTAGGTCAAAATACAATGAACTAGGGTGGGGCCCACATATATCTGGGACCTCCAGGGCAGGGGAGACCCATCCCACTAGGCTAAACCAGCCGGATCCACCATCGGTCAGCGATGCCATCGTCGATCCGGCGATGCATCACCGACCGGTGGGCCCCACTTGGTCTAAAATTTGGGCGCATGTGGTTTTAGGGATAGGGCACCCCTCCCATATGTTGCTCGTCCCTCAAAAACCCCTAAATCATACACTTCACAAAAACGCTCCAACGCCCTCCCATTTTCATTTTTCTTGCTGCCCCATCTCAAAATGCAGCTCCAAATCCCTTCTAATCCCTTCCATTGCTAAAAACGATGCTTGTCCATCCTTCCATTGTGATTAGAAACCCTCTCCTTCTACGATCTCGTCGTTTGGTGCTCCTGCAACCTCCATTTGTGGCTGAAATCGGGTGGAGCTCCATTCCCCTTTATTCTTCTATTTTCTTTTTGAAAATCTAGCCCTTGGGAGCTTGAAGCATCCCTCTATAACGCCTAGATTTCCTTCTATCTGTTTGGGCAGCGATTTCTCTACATTTTTCTCATTTTCCATGGCTTTGGTTGAAGCCATTTTGGCTCTTTTCTCGTTCTCCACCATCCTCTCTTTGATGGGGAAGAGGAAAACCACAGCAGACGAAGCTGGGCCTAGTCACCCTGCACAATCAAGAAGACCGAGGGGTGGCGCCGCTAGCTCAAGTGCCGCCGCAAGTCCAAGCACGGCTCGTGAGTTTCACACAAAGCGGGATTTGGATCCCCATACTCACGTAGGGTGAGTACTGTTGGCAGAGTTGCCCCATGGCGCTTATACTGACCGCAAGGTCCTGTTTGAAGTGCATGTGGAAGGGCGGCTCTTTGGTGAATATCTATTGTAAGACCCGTATCCTAATCTGTACTGTTCCATCGCTTCTCACGATCCTTCTCGTCAAATTCCGGCAACTCGTGACCTGTAGTCAACGTTGTGCACGACTGTGAGACGTATCCTATACATTTGAGTCGACTTAATCTGAGACTTGTATCCTTGCGACCGCACCGTCGCCGCGGTTCCAGCGCCGCAACTCACGCACCGATCCGATACCCAGACGATGAGATGCGGACCCGCGTTCAGTTCGAGGAAAAACACCGTGCGTTGCAAATCCCAAGAGAATCTCTACAAAGTGTCAAATCAATCCCATCAATCAATCACCCATTAATCACTTTATGTCAAGTACAAGCACTCATGCTTCCTTTCTCCACAAGTCAAGCAACCACGAAAGTCAACTAACACATCACCTCACCCATCACTCACATCCATCAACCATCACCCCATCACTCCTCCTTACATCCCATCTCCCTCTCTCTTTTCTCACACCACTCCCAAGTAAGGAGAGAGCACTCCAACGTCCAAGCCTTCTCATGGAGAGAAGTGCATGTGTGAGGCCCACTTCCCACTCCTAAATCTCCAATCCTAGCCATCTATTTCCCATCTCCACCATCAAAGTGAAGCTCTAGCAGACCGGCTATCCAACGGACCAAGAAGATCAAGTGGTGGGTGGTTCTATAGGGTAGTTTACTTATTTTTTTTACGATGGGCTACGTGAGGCCCATCGATCAATGGTGTGGATCTCACTTGGGACCCTAAGATGTGACCAATGACCCATCTTGATCATCAAAACTATTCCATGATGGGGCCATTCTCCATGGACCCCATCATGATGTTTACTTTCTTACATAAAGAGGTCATCTAGACCGTCCATTTTTAGTGGAGAGGAATCTCCACCGCTGATCTTTTATTTAGATGGCCCATATGCAACGGGACCCATTGATGTATGATTGGATGGTTGAAACGGAGGGCCCATAGTGCCGGGGTCCCTTCATCACGCGTGTCCCACTCTTTTACTCTTTATCTCTCTTCCTTCTCCTTTTTGTTAAGTTTTGGGTGATGATATGACCCTATGGCCCACTTGGATGGACCCCACAATGGGGCATGTATTGGATCCAAACCATCTAAAGGTGGGGTCCACTTTACATATGTATTGTAACCACACCACCTCACCATGTGGTGGCCCACCTATGAAGGGCCCACCTTAACACACGTGCTGTCCCAAAAAAAAAAAAAAAAAAGAGAGAAAGAGAAAGAGAGTCCAGAGACGTCTCTGGACGTGCATGTGAAATGGCCTTGGTTAAGGCAATGAAGGTGGCCCACCTGCATAGGCCCCACCTTGATGAATGTATTCAAGCCACGCCGTCCATCCCTTTCCTCATAATGTTTTAGGCGTTGAACCAAAATATGACGCCAATCCGATAATCAAGCGGGACATACCATATAAAACCACTATTTTCACCATTGAAATTTGTTAGGACCCACCTTGATTTTATTTATTCATAAAAAAAATACTGGATATTGGACTCTTTTGGACGGTCTCGAGCTATGGAGTCCAATGGCTGGCTTAGATTCTTCTAATGTGGGCCCCACCTCAGAAAAACATTTTTTTCAAAATAAAATAAAATAATATATATATATATATGCCTATCCACCTGCTGCCGCAGACAGCAGCAGGCGCTGGCTGCTGCGCCGTGTGGACGGTAAAGGCAGGGACATTGGTCCCTATCGTGGGCCCCACCACGATATGTGTTGATCATCAACACCGAACATTTGTTGGGTCCCCTTTTGAACAGCGGCCCAGCCCAAAAATCAGCCGTTTACATAACTCAGGCGGCCCACACGACCAAAAATAGTCAGATTGAGTGTCTGCCATTCGATCCCTTCTTGGGTACCACAGAAGTTTTGGATCAAGCTGGAATTTATTTTTCCTCCTCACCCAGGTCTGCGTGACCTTATCAACGGGTAGGATGGCATGTGAACATTATGGTGGGCCCCACATGGGACCCACAATGATGCATGTGTTCTATTAGCACCGTCCACTACTGTGGATGGTGGAAACCACCGTCTATGTGTTTTGGTAAGGCCGTCCAGTCGCTGGACGGCCAGTAGGGCCCCACCCTTGATGTCGAATGGTGGGCCTTCATGTGGACCCCACCACCATGCATGTGTTGCATCCAACCTGCCCAGCCACTTTTGAAGGCTAATTTTCATACGGTGATCTAAAGAATGAGCAGATCCATAGTTCTATGGACCCCCACCATGATGCATGTGTTGCATCCAAACTGTCCATCTAATTTTGAAAGTCTATTTTATTGCATGAGCTAAAGAATGTGGTAGATCTATGGTTCAAATGGGCTCACCTTGGTATGTGTTTCGGGCCCATGATTGATGTAATTGTGGCCGTTGTTGAGGCCCACCTTGGTATATATATAAGGCCCAAGTGATTGGGCCCATCTTGTCATAATTATGGCCCATTGTTGAGGCCCACTTTGATGTGAATATGAGGCCCATGTTATTAGGCCCATCCGATATATCTGTGGCCCGTGGTTGAGGCCCACTTTAATAGTTGTAAGGCCCATATTATGAGGCCCATTTTAATGTATTCAAAGACTCATGGGTTATGGCCATTGCAATGTACATAAGGCTCATTGGTGAGGCCCATTAATGCAGCCCATTTGATGAATGTAAGGCCCAAGTGATTCCTCCCATTTGATGTATCTAAGGCCCATGGATCGAGGCCCAACGGATGTCCTTAGGGTCTATTGTAATGTGTGATTTTTCATGGTTCATGTAATGATATTTATGGCGGGTCGTGCCTAAGGAACAATGTTGGTTTGACGTCCACATTGTAAGTATAATGATGGTTAATGTCCGCATTGTAACTCTCCTTAGGGCCCATTGATAGACCCATACTCATTACTATTCATCGCTTTATAACATGCTTAGTATAATCCCATGACTCATGCTCATACGCATCATATGTATGCTTGATTTGAGTAGTGACTGATCATAGTATATGCCATTGGGCAGACCACTTACGGGACTCCTTATGAGACGGAGTGCCCCACATGATCACGTAGTATGCGCTGGATTGCTGCATGATTTGACGGTGTGATTCATGCATCTCGCATATGTGCGACTTGATTCACTGCACGCCCTAGCGACATCAGGGCCGTGGCTCTACAGGTACATCGTGGATTGCCATATCGGATACCGAAAATACTTGGTTCTAGCACTGTGGACACTTAGGACGTCCTTGGGTGAAAGTCTCAGAACCTTTTTGGTACCAGGAGTGCTCCAACGTCTACACCGAGTGGATACACAAGCGCCTGAGTGCCGAATACCAGTAGGCCACGTCTCCCACTGTGTCGTGGTCGGTTGGAAGTGGGTGTGGCCTTATCCTCCTCAGTGAGGGGGCTATAAGCTAGGCTGAGTTTGACCAGCTCGCAAATGAGTCCACTAACGACGAGCCGGGTAGGCATTAGCAGACTACTGGTCAGGCGGATAGTGAGGTCTATTCCGCTTTCTTGACTGTGCAGCTAGGGAGGTGGCAGTCACTGTGAAGTGTATTAGACCCCGGTGATATCCAGAGAGGAACTATACTGATATGTGTACTTGAGGAGTACCAACTTTCTTGGATTGCATTTCGCATATGACATTCGGCTATGTAGGCCTTGCATTGCATCGGTGTGGCCGATGACATTCATATCTCGGATCATGTCTTGCATTATATAGCCTTGGTATGGTTGATTGTATGCATGGACTTACCGCATACTTCCGCATTGCTCTGATACTAAACACTTGGCGTTTGCTTTACACACACACTTACACCACCCTCTAAGCATTTGTAAGCTTATGCATGACAGTTGTGTGCAGGTAGCGTTGGACAGCAGCAGCACTGAGGCAGGAGTGCATATCAGGACCTTTTGGAGCTTTTGGTCACCTTGTATTTTCCTTTCCACATTATACTTAAAGTTTTTGATATAGTGGATATGTGGTGATGTTATTTTGTGACTTGGTTATGCTTGTGGTTATGCTCCATTACAAAAAAAAAATCATTCTGAAAATCCTCCTTGTAGGATCCCAGGATCAGAATCTGGCATTTGATTATCAAAAGCCGAGAATGGGACACTATGGAGGCTGTCAGCACTGGATTGGGCAATCAGGATTCGTGTAAATTCGATTTTCGAATTTGGGGCGTGAAATTTGTTGTTTGAGTGCATTGAGGCTGCACACTGGGGTCCGCTCTTTGAAACACAGTCTCGAGCAAACGTGAGCACCATTCGTGCCTTCTACGCTCGTATCTGGGATCCTACGTTGGAGCCATTGCAGTTCAAGATTCCCTTTGATAGAGACCGGATGGCTACGATCGATGTTCGGCTGATAGCTCGCATTCTGAAGGTGCCTCTTGGTGAAGTTCATCCCAGTGCTAAGAATCTGAAGAGTAGGCGTGAACAAAATCACCGTACCAGGTTCCTATGCAGTAGTTTGGTTCCGTGACAGCCTAACAGAAGCCTCTTAGCGTCTCATATGTCGGATGATTTTCGCCTGCTGCACCACATTTGTACGTTCAATGTGTATCCTAGGTCGACAAATCGCGTTGAATGTACGCGCCTCATGGTTGACTTCCTGTATCAGGTGGGCCAGGGAGAGAATGTATGTATGACCACCTTTGTGTTGTGCCAAATCGTCCTCATAGCGAGATCAAGAAGAACGTCTGAGTCTCTTCCTTTTGGCCGGATCATATGCAAGATCGCGCTCGAGTTTGCTTACAGACTTGGGCCGGAGTTGCCTGTACCGATTCACTTCATTGATGAGACTACCATGGACAGAATGAAGATAGGGCCTCGGCAGCAGGAGGCTCAGCTTGATCATGATAGCGAGGGCGATTATGATAGTGAAGCGGATGTTGGTGAAGAAGAACCTGGGGCAGAGAGAGAGGAAGAAGCCCATGAAGAGGAAGAAGAGGAGGCTCAGGATACTGAAGAGAGCCCTCCTTCAGCGGCTCGGGCTACTAGAGATGATCACATTGCCTGACTTGAGGAGAACCAGGTTGCCTTGCGAAGGAAAGTTCAGGAACTTCGGGCCGAGGTCGAGGATATCAAGGCCGTTATGAAGAGAAAATTCGGCAAGGTGACACGTACTCTAAAGGCTATCCTGTGTTGTCTACAGGATAAGGGTGCTCCTCCTCCATCCCCAGACTCAGACTAGTGATCTAGATCCAAATGTCGTTGGTTGTAGTTAGTTGTTTCTTGCTTTCTATGTGTAAGCCTGATAAGGCTAGTAGTTTACTTATGTTGCTGTAGTAGCTTATTAGTTTAGTTTTCCATCTGTTTTTGGTCATGATGCATGTAAGAATATGTCTCCTGTATTATGACAAATTTTAATTTAATAAAATGCATGGCATTTTTCGGCTTGTTATGTTAATGTTTGTGTAGTGGTTTGGGCTTAAAATAGCCGAATTTTGTTAAATTGAGTGCATGCCGTTTAGGTCGCTGTAAGGTATTGTCCCTAGATTGGGTGTATCCTATGGCTTCCACAACCATGTTGTAAATTTCGGTATTAAACCTACGAAATTAATTTTTATCCCAACCCACCCTCCTACCAAGCATGCCACTTCCAATCCCAACATGGGACTAGGAATGCAGTTCCATTTAACACAACTTAATGCTACTGGCCACATAGGCCCTTGGCATTTTGGACCTAGTGTTAGCACTCCTAGATTTGAAGGATCTGACGACATAGGAAATCAAATTTCATTTAGATAATCTTGACCCTAAGCGATAGAACAATTCCCTGTATGAGAAATGGTATGAAACCATTTAGCGTATAAGCTTAGGCTGTAGATTACAAACTAGTCTACTAGTACCTTGAGTAGTATAAATCCTGTATATGCTAAGGAATTGTAGGTTAGATTGGGTTGAAGTAGAACCTTATTCCTTCGATAGATCCCCTTATTACTTATAGACTTCTGTTGTAACCCATAGGAAAGTTGTTTTAACTTAGAACCATTCACTCTCAGGGAAAATTTATAAACCCCTCAGATTGAACTTAGAATGAACTAGCACGCCCCTTAGAATTGCCTTCCCCAAGGGCTTATTGCATTTGGGAACGTGGAGTAAAGGAACTGTATATGTAAGCGATGTATTCGCGGTTTGAATCGACTTCTTAATCCTAGTGGTTACCAATGAATCCAATGCTCTGATCAAGCAGAGGATCGGCATCGACTCGGATTAAGAACTGATACAACGCATTTTCTGTCCTGATTAGACAGAAGGTCAATGTATCCGGCTCAGACCCACTACACGACCTTTCTTCTGTGATGGCCCAACCACGTACAACCAAACGTGATCACATTGTCTTTGAAAAATGGCTACGAATTAAAGCCAATAGAGAATTAGACATCTTGTCACCAACTCATACCTGCCCCTGAACTCAACCACAATAGAGATTAGACTTATCTCTATCACCATAGATACCAATGCCATAGAACGCATCATTAGCAAAGAAAAATCAATGTAATGAAAGGTTGTTTCCCAATTCATATCAAGGATAGCCCCTAAGTTGCACCTCATTCCGATATACGGAGCGATGCATAGATTCTTGAACTTTAAGTAGAACCAAGTTTTAAGGGGGATAAAACATATTGAGTCGAATCCAGTAGGTCAGCCAATGCAACCGTTCGATCAGAGTGGCGCAGTGGAAGCGTGGTTAGCCTCTTCCCCACTGGTCCAGGATCGAAACAGCTGAGTTAGGTTCTACGTAAGGTTAGGTTATTAAATAGGATTTGAACCTTCCTTAGAAAAAGTACTCACTACCCTTAGCCAATTTCGGAGATGAAATTTTATTTTAAGGGGGGTAGATTGTAACACCCTGAATTTTTTCCAACCTGGGATTAGACGTCCTTAGGCAATGGGTCAACCAAAACACCTTGGTAACCGCTCAGAACCCAATTTCATAGCCAAAGAAATCACATAGGATTAATTCCTTTAGAAACTAAGCGTAAGTTAGTAAGCGCAACGCTGGAGTAGCTGGAAAATTGTCCCTGAACACTTTAAATACGTTCTGCAAGACCCAAAACTTGAAGAACCAACGACGCTATAATATCCTGAAATCTAGGATCAAACTCTAAACCGGTTTGTTCCCAGGAACCCTTTGAAACTTTGTATTGGATCTAGACAGCGCGTCGAAAGTCCGATATCTACCATCTTAGACCGTTATGACTGCTTGGTTGGACTTGACAATCATTTCGAAAATCAAGGCCAACCGACGTTCAGAGGCTATTTCATTGAGCCTGGAGTGAAGAGAGTGAGAAGAGGGTTAAATTTAGAAATTTTAATCCAAATCTGGCACGTGACTTGGCGCATTATTATTAAGCGTTCTGACCATCAGAATTCAGCCAAATTACACCCTCGGATCAGGAAAAATTTCTCATTCATATCACGAGACTTGTAGACCTGATCTAGATGCGATAACCGCTGAACTGAAACTGGACCTCCACGTGCGATCTGGGAACTTACCTGTCTAAAAACTTGATGTGTACTAGATCCAGTATACACAAGCTTAAGTCTGACCGCGTTTGGCCAGGGGACCTCCCGAAATGCCTTTTTGGACCAGAACAGCCCCGATTTGCTTATACCTCAAGTTAACCTTGCTCTCAAGCCTAATTTAGGAATGTTTTAGCTTATAAAAGGGCTTTAAACCCTCACTTATCTCACCCATCCGAATTTGCTAGAAACCCTAGCTGGTGTGAGGGAGAAAGTGAGAGTTTGTGAGAGAAAGTGGGAGTGATCTTCCTGCCACTTGCACTACCTGTTGCACGTGCTTAAGCAATGCATCTCAATCACTTTCCCGGTGATTCCGCCGCATTTCTAGGTAAGAAAAGACCCTAACTACTTGCTGATTTAAGGTTCCATCGATTCCTTAGCGATGTAGTTTACGAATCTTGTGTATTAGGTTGTCTATTCGCCGTAGACGAAGCGTATACGCTCTGTTCGAAACGACACACAACTAGGGTAAAAGGTACGGATTTTAGACGCTTTGATTAGCTGTTTTCAACGCTTTCAATGTCGTTTAATAGTAGATTATCGACGACAACGCCGTTTGACATGTACAACATGTTGTCCGTTTTCTGTTTCGTAAACGTAGAAAAAATATGAGATTTAGGGCATTTTAGTCATTTGTAGGAATTACTGTATACATCCATATTTTTCTAAAATGGTTGACATGACTTTTTGTCCCATTAGGATATTAGGAATGCGTGCACAATCAGTTTGGCGAAGAGATTCGCCCAAATGCGCACTTTGAGTCGACATACACTGTGTAGACTTAAGTGTGTAGACTAAGTGTTTGTATAAATGTTTGTATTAGAATGTATTGAGTATATGGTGTTGTGAAATAGTTTTGAGATTAAATTCTCAAGTAATACGCTGATGTAAATGATTTTCATCACGTTGGCTAAGTATGGATTTCATTGTATGTATGAAATGCATGTGTTGAATGAATTTCTTAAGTGGTATGTTATAACATGTGATAACATGCTTATATTGTTGTATTTCATTTCCATTACGCCTATATGATTGATGATGTGGATTCACAAATGTTTGGGGCTATACTTAGTCCAGGCAGTTGGTAACAGAGAAAATTCGTGGCTGGCTTGTATCTGCCACGAAGGACGCGTTGATGAACGCGAGTCGTGTTTGGAGTTGGCGGCAGTGGTTAGGCCACGCGAAGTGTTTCACGCACTTCATGTCGTTCGACTTGCGATGCGCTCGTGCTAGTCAAGCCCGTCAAGTAACCCGACTGGCCGTTGATTATTCACCCTGTATGAATCATAACTGCTTGAACCTATGGTACTGAACTTACCATTGTAAACCCTGTCAACCATGGTACCTTGATCCATAAAGACTCATGAGCTGGGCATGGTGGTATGAGACACCGTGGTCGAGCTGTCGGCCTACGCTGGGGCCACAAACCTCTCCGTAGTGACCAGTGAGTACCCTACTCTGAGCAGATTATGGTGGTATGGGACACTATATTCTTGTTGTCGGCCTACACTGATCAGGTGACGAGCCCTTTGTAGTGACCTTAAGTTTATCCTGACACCGCATGAGGGCGACGAGTCCTGATGTAGTCTTAAGGATATAATAGGCCTGTATTGATAAGGTAATGGGGGAGAGGAGCAACGAGTGCGTGCAACAGTCCTGGCAGCCCTTGCAGGGACCTATAAATATAACATCGTATGAGATTACTTGGAGTGACGACCCTAGACAGGATCTGTGTTGGGATTGATATAAGGAAGGTACCTTAGTTTTTCAATATTGTTGTATGAAAATGACTAATAATAACTTGGTAATCATATCACCATCACATTGCATGTGCCTGGAAGATGTGGAGCACTGTGCGAAGAAAGCATGCCGCTGGCGTAAGATGGCGCCGTATGAGGGAGATGGTTGGTGAGGGCATCCATCATGTCACGTCATATTGCATTAACAACAGTATTTAGGAATGTTTGAGTTATTGCTTTACTATTATCGTATGATTGTTTTGAGAACATGCTAATCTTTGCTCTCTTATCCCACTGAGTTGATCACTCACTCCCACGTTACGGGACGGTGTTTCCGGACACCCACCAGTCCCTATTGTGATTGCAGATGATGGCGCGGCCTGTGAGGCGGAGCCAGACTTGATAATGATGAGGAGGATCCCTCCTTTATGCGTGTTCTGATCGACAAGATTACAGGGAGGTTGATTTGATGCCATGACACTTGTCATTTTATATTTTCAGAGCACTCATGTATATTCTTTCTTTCTATTTCGAGGTATACATGTATATGTTTAACCTGGCAACATGTTCACACTCTGGAGACTTACAATCAATTATATATTATATGTATGTATCATAGTCTTCCGCTTGCTAATTTAACTGTCTCTGGAGTATGACATGCTGTTCTGGCTTAATCCCACTCATGTTTAATACATTAACATAGACAACATTCAATCATACACATTTATGTTGCATAAATGATGTTCTGGAACTCGGGAGTGAAGTTTTTACTCGACCCCCGATTTTTGGGATGTCACAGTATAACAGTTGGTGAACACACAGGCAAACCACTATAATCCCTTATGTTGTGGTTAAATGGTTTATATTTCATATTTATCTTTATTCATTTTTGGGATGTGCATGTCGTTGTGAATGTTCTAATCTTTTATTTCAAGCATTGTGGGGAATGTTGTAATAGTTAGAATTTATTTCTTGTTATTCATTTATCAGCTTGATATTATTTTGTTCTAGTAAGGTTGCCCTACCATTCTTATGGTGCATGATTGTCCTTAGATTAATACATATTTGTGATTACAATTTATACTTCAGTGCAGTTTGTATTTATTTTACTATTCCTCTTCGGTTTAAGACTTGATAAAAAGACCTTTCTAGAAATCTGGTTGTCCTACCATAAATCTCTGGTTTTGGTGTAAAGTTGTCCTTAGAACAACATTTGTATCAACCTCTCAAGATATGAATTTTGAGGTTGCTTTATACTCTTGCATTGTGGTTTATTTAGTTGGCTATCATATTTCTTTAATTTTTGCTGTTATAAATTTTTATTTGGCATAGTCCTATTCACTCCCCCCCCTCCCCTCTAGGACATATAGCTAGGCCTTTTCAAGTGGTATCAGAGCCTAATAGCTCTTTTTTCTTATTTCTTGGATTTAATTCTTGAGCTAACGATTTAAGTTATTTAATATGTCAAATTTTGATAGCCTATCAATCACTAGGCCTCCACCCTTTGATGGCTACAATTATGCCTACTGGAAAGCTAGGATGAGGATCTTCCTCAAATCAATGGATGAGAGTGTGTGGCAAGCCACAATGACTGAATGGAAACCTCCTACCACTGAAGTGACTAGAGTCGATGGTTCAAAATCAATGAAAGTAACTCCTTATTTCTCTTGGACCACCCTTCAGAAAAATGAGAGTAGTGCCAATGCAAAAGCACTAAATGCAATCACTTGCGCACTATTACCGGATGAGTTCAAAACAATCATATCCTGTGATACTGCAAAGTAAGCCTAGGATATATTAGAAATGACACACGAGGGTACCACAATTGTCAAAAAATCTAAAGTCCAACTCCTCACAACCAAATTTGAAGAAATTCATATAGAGGAAAATGAAATATTTATGGACTTTTATACAAAATTAAATGACATTGTAAATTCTATGTGGGGTCTTGGTGATACAATCCCAGAAAGTAAAGTGTGTGCAAAGATACTACGCTCTCTTCCTGAACGGTTCAACTCCAAAGTAACAGTGATCCAGGAACTTCGTGATACGAATAATATGAGGGTAGAAGAACTTGTTGGTTCTTTACAAACCTATGAGTTAAACTTTAAAGCTCCTAAAGGTAAATCTATCGCTCTAAAATCTTCTAAATGTAATTCTGAAGAAAATTCTTATTCTGAAGATGATATGGCTCTTTTAGCAAAAAAAAATTATAAAATATTCAAAAGAAAGAAAAGGGTAGATTTTCAAAAATCAAATGAGAAGAAAAGATCTAATCCTAAATCTAAAACTAGGAAATCTTTGAAAGATAGTCAATGTTACAACTGCCAAGAATATGAAAATTTAGCAAACAAATGTCCTAAAAAGGACAAACCCAAGAAAAAGGGTAATTTGGCTACATGAGATGAATCATCTGATTCTGAAGCTTCTTCTAAATCAGACGATTCTGAAACCGAGTCGGGTAATGAAACGAAAGCCCTTATGACTCTAGCCAAGTTCACTTTTTCAGATCATGATGATTCAACTAGTGAGGAAAATCTAAACAGTGAATGCGAAAATGAAAATGATCTTCAAGATGCTAACAATGCTTTATACAAGGAGAGTTGTAAAATTGCTGTCAAACTTAAACTTTAAAAAGAAAAGTTTTTTAAACTCAAAGAATGTTTTCAGTCACTTGTTTTAGAAAAATTCCAAATTTCAGATTGTTTTGAAAAATCAAAATGCGATTTGAAATTTAAAACATCCCAAATTGAAAATCTGAAATCTGAAAATGAGAAACTTAAAAATGAAGTATCTTCTCTTCTGAGTTTAAAGGACACATGGAGATATGCCCAAGGAGATCCTAAGTTCGAGAAACTATTATCCGGATTAAGAAAATGTGGCGACAGATCTGGGTTGGGCTATGATAAGAACATATCTCCTAAACAGAAGAATACTCCTCCTAAGTTTATGAAAGGAGAATCCTCAAACTCAAAAGGAAAAAGTACTTATCAAGATTTTTTCAAAATTTTAAAATCTTTTCAAAAACCTAAAAGTAGCCATGTCAACTTTAATCAGAAACGAAAACCATTAGCTGAAACGATAGTTGATTTACTCAAGGAGCTCTTAAAATCTAACTCTATAGGTCATTCTTACAACAATAGATATAAGAAGACCAATAATTCTCTTAAACCTAAAACAGTATCGAAATGGGTTCTTAAGGCTGCCTGCTTGGTTGCCCACACTGCTTTCAAAGCTTCAAGCCATTCAAACTGGTACCTAGATAGTGGATGCTCCAGGCACATGACAGGCAACAAAGCTCTATTCACCGATCTAAAAGATATGACTTATGGTTCAGTCACATTTGGTGATGGCAGTAACTGTAAGATTATGGGCCAAGGTACGATTCAACTCTATAACCTTCCATTATTTAAGAATGTCTTATATATTGAAGGTCTAAAACATAACTTACTTACATATCTCAAATATACGATAATAATCATGGTGTACGATTTTCTAATCAAAGCTGTGAGATTCTAAACAATAAGGGTTCTATAATACTAACTGGAAGTAGAACGTCTGAAAATTGCTATATTGTTAACGAATCCAGCTCATCTAATCAAACATGTTACATGGTCCATACAGACGAGACTGATTTGTGGCACAAACACCTTGGACATGTACTTACCGAAATTTATATATATTGAGTAAACGGGAACTTATAAGAGGTCTACCCAAGCTTCAAAAATTAGATAAAATATGTGGTGAATGCCAGATAAGCAAACAAACAAGAACCTCATACAAAAAGGTGAATTCAAATACCACATCAAGACCACTCGAACTCCTCCATATGGATTTGATAGGACCTACTAGAACGGAGAGTTGAGGTAACAAAAGGTATATCTTGGTAATAGTGGATGACTTTACCTGATACACATGGGTAGTCTTCTTAAGGGACAAATTAGAAACCCTTAAAGAAGTAAAAAAAAAGTTCTCAAAAGGATTCAAACGGAAAAAGGTTCTCAAATCAGTAAGATTCGTAGTGATCATGGATCTGAATTTGAGAATAGCGCTTTTGAGAAGTTTTGCAGCAACCAAGGAATAGTACGTGAATTCTCAGCACCCAAAACTCCACAACAAAATGGTAGTGGAAAGGAAGAATAGAGTGCTTCAAGAAATGGCTAATGTCATGTTAAATAGCATGAAGCTCTCTAAGAATCTTTAGGCTGAAGCGATCAATACAGCTTGCTATATTATTAACCGAGTCTACACTAGCAAAATAATAATAAAACGGCTTACGAAATATGGTTTGATAAAAAGCCTACTGTCAAATACTTTCGAGTTTTTGGCAGCAAATGCTATATTTTATGAGATCGTGAAAATTTGGGAAAGTTTGATACAAAGAATGATGAAGGAATTTTCCTAGGATATTCCTTAAACAGTCGAACTTATAGGGTTCTGAACAAAAGAACTAGTGTGATTCAAGAATCCATCAATGTTGTCATTGATGATCACTTAAACACACCAGTCTCAAGTTTGGATAATGATGAAGCTCTAGAAATTGATAAATCTGATACTTCATCTAATCAAAATGATTCTAAAATAAGGACTGTTAAAGATCATCCAACCACACAAATTCTTGGAAACCCTCTCACTAGTGTTCGCACCCGAAGACAACTTGAAGATATATGTAATTATGTGTGTTTTACATCCCAAATAAAATCATCTAACGTAAAAGAAGCTCTTGCTGATGAAAACTGGATTATTGCGATGCAAAAAGAACTTAACCAATTCATAAGAAATGATGTTTGGTATCTCATACCAAGACCTAAGGATAAACACATCATTGGAACTAAATGGATCTTCAAAAATAAGTCTGATGAGCTTGGAAATGTAATTAGAAATAAGGAAGACTAGTGGTACAAGGTTACACTCAAATTGAAGGTATTGATTTTGATGAAACCTTTGCACCAGTAGCACGTCTGGAATCAATCAAATTGTTTATATCCATTACGTGTTTTAGAAAGATTAAGATTTATCAGTCGAGGATCTCGTGAAACCCTTATAATTTGGGAAAATCCTTCATCTTCTTCATTTCTATTTCTTCCTCCAACCGGACGAACCTCGACTAATCGAAGCCAACTCCTAAAATCTTCATTGTAAGTGCTCCATTTACATTTTTCTTCTAGATTTAAGTCTTAAATACTTCTTTTTTACTCTTGAAGCTATTTATTTTAAGTTTCTTTGTGATTTAGGGTTGTCATTCTAAAAATTCTAATCTTAGAAAAACTCATTTTCTTTCGTTTGCAATTCCTTTTATTTTTGAACTCTTTTTTGCAAATGGCTTCTAGAGAAAGGAAATCAACTTCTCGTGGTCCATCATCTTCCTTCAGATCGGCTTCTCTCACTAAGCGTCATCTTAAGGCTCCCGAGGATGATCCATCCTTTGTTCGGGACATCTGATTGCGTAATGTTATTTTTGAACATCCTGTTGATGTTAGTCATACTGCTCATTTTGATATCTTTCTCATGTTGTAAGCTGTAGGTTGGGATAACTTAATGCATTGGGGTGGGCCTACATACCAGTCCATTGCCCAATCCATGTTTGCATGTATATGTGATTTTTCACTTGAAAATCTAACATTTAAAATTGTCACAAGAGAAGGTCTATTTGATGTTGATCGTCACTTGATTTCTGCTCTTATGAAAATTTCAGTTAATGATGAGGGAGTTCCCATTCATACACTATCTGAAAAACCCTCACAATCTGAAAAACGAATGCTAACAAAGGACTTATGCAATATGGATGCTCAATGGACACCTAAAGGGAATGCGCTCCCCTTAAGGTATCTGTTACCCAAATACAGAGTGTTGCGCGAGATTTTTGTGTCTAATCTATATCCTCGGTCAGGCAATAAAACTGAGTTAACTGCTTTTATAGTTCGTGTTCTTCATAATGTAGCCCGAGGTGCTCATCTCTTCCTATCATCCTTAATTTGTCATTCTATCATTCAGTTTCGACTCCATCCTGGCCATAGTGATATTCTCTTTAGATATTTGATGACCGTATTGGCTTCTCATATGTTAGTCGATATGCCAGTTGGAGAGGCCCCTATCCATCACTTGATATTTAATAATTCTAATCTTAACAAGATGAAGCTAAAATTTCTTCCTGGCCAAGTTGATGGTGGTGGTGTAGCTGAAGCTGAACATGAGAAAAATGCTGGTGATCTTCCTCCTGATGATATTAATATGGATGATATCTTTGAAGTGCTTGATTCTGACTCTGCGAATGATCCAGATTATCCGCCTTCTGCTTTTGATGTACGCTTGGTTGCATTGGAAACTAAGGTTGAATCTTTAAATGCTAGGATGAAAAATATGTCTGTTACTCATGATTTACAATTCAAGTATATGCGCAAATATCTTAGGCGCTTAAACAAGGGCATGCACAAACTTAATCCTTCCATCCCTGCTCCTTCATCTGGGTCAAATTAGTTTGTTTTCAATTTTCTGGTTTGTAATAACTTTCGTCACGTCATGTTCACTTGATTGGATTTGCTACTGTCACTAACGGTATGTGTGGCTCAATTTATCTATTATATGTGTTGCTTATGCTATGGTTTCCATTCTTATTTGGTTACCTCCTTGATTATTCCTCCTTTCCAATATGCTTTGTTCTTCCTTTGTCATATTGTGACAAAAAGGGGGAGTAGATATTATTTTCCTAACTTTTGCTAAAGTTGAGTTCGATTTTTTTCTAAAGTAAGATTGGTGAAATATGTTACTCAGGGGGAGTATATGTACAATGATGGCATGTATGAGCATGAGTATATGAGTATGGACTGCTTGTTGGTTGAATATTGATTTGCAAGTTTATGAATGTGTGTCAATTTAAACAACTAGTGCATGATTCTTTAAACAAATAATCTGTGATATGTATCCTATCTTGGAAGTGTGTTTTGTCACAAATTTGACAAAGGGGGAGATTGTAAGTGCTATAGTGAATATCCCTTGTGATTGTCAAATTTGTAGTGACAAAGATACTTCTTTGAAGCTTGTGTATGTATGAACAAAAGAACTATTCAAGACACAAGATTGGCTTCGAGTAGACAAGCACAGCTATTCAAGTTGAAGAACTCGAAGGTGAAGATTTCAGAAGATCTCAAGTTCTCGAAAGCTATTCAAGTTGAAGATCTCAGAAGCTTTTAAAGTTCAAGTTCTCAGAAGTTTTTACTGAAGATCTCAAGTTCAAGAACTCAATCTTCATGATACTCAAGGTCACTGGTATTCAAGTTTCAATGTCCTTACTTCTCTTTTGAGATATAACTGACCTTAGGTGGACCTTTAGAGTAGGTCACTTTGGATACATAATCCATATATTTTTTATAAGTAATTTTGATCTGTTCTAAGACTAGTCCTGGACCTTGTTCGACTAGTCCTAGCACTGGTTCGACCAGTCCAAGAAATTCCTCAACCAGTCCTAATTATTGAGGATTTTTGAGACTTTTTGGTTATTCTACGATCAGTCCTAGAGACTGTTCGACCAGTCCTGTGAACAGTGTCGACTGGTCCTTCGACCGGTCGTAGAGCTTCGACTCAAAGTATAGCATTAAAGTTTAGGCATCTTCGACCAGTCGTAGGGTACCCACGACCGGTCGACCAACAGAAAATCTTATCGCGCCGGATTTATTTAAAATTCTGTTAGTTCTTCGACCAGTCGTAGATGTCTTAAGACCAGTCGAAGACATGTTTTGTTCAGCTATAAATAGAGCACGAATCTCAGATTAATCACAATAAATTCAAGCTAATTATTCAGGCATTCTGAGAGATTGATCTGTGCTCCATTTTAAGCTAAGTGTGCTTATTTAATATTCTCTTTCTTTAGCTTTATTTAATTAATTTTGTTTCTGGTATTCCAATCTAATTTGAAAAGAGGAATTGCTATTTCCCTTTCTTTGGAATCAAAATCAATTAAGGCTAGCCTTATTTTGGTTTAATTTTAAAATCAATTAGAACTAGAACCTTGTAATTGAGTACTGGACATTGAACTTGGACATTCATTCATCTACTCTAACTTGGTTCTTCCGGGCGGCTACATCGAAGGAGAAAATCAGGTATTTTACTTTTAAGTATAAATTCTTTTCTGTTTTGGTTTCTGTCGGGATTTGCCAGAAAAATCTCGTTGTTTTGGTTATCTGAAGAGAGCCAAGAAAACTCAGAAGTGGAGTTTTTTAATTGTGTAAGCCCATAGACAAAGACACAATTGTAAAGGTTTTTGGTGAACCTGTGAAAACCTATTTTGTTAGTGAACGCTAATATCCCCTGTGTAAGGATATTAGGAGTGGAGTAGCATTCTGTGTGGCTGTTGTATAACAGTTGGTGAACACACAGGTGAACCACTATAATCCCTTGTGTTGTGGTTGAATGGTTTATATTTCATATTTATCTTTATTCATTTGTGGGATGTACATGTCGTTGTGAATGTTGTAATCTTTTATTTCAAGCATTGTGGGGAATGTTGTAATAGTTAGAATTTATTTCTTGTTATTCATTTATCAGCTTGATATTATTTTGTTCTAGTTAGGTTGCCCTGCCATTCTTATGGTGCAGAGTTGTCCTTAGAACAATACATATTTATGATTATAATTTATACTTCAGTGCAGTTTGTATTTATTTTACTATTCCTCTTCGGTTTGAGACTTGATACAAAGACCTTTCTAGAAATCAGGTTGTCCTACCATAAAACTCTGGTTTTTGGTGTAGGATTGTCCTTAGAACAACATTTGTATTAACCTCTCAAGATCTGAATTTTGAGGTTGCTTTATACTCTTGCATTATGACTTATTTAGTTGGCTATCATATTTCTTTAATTTCCACTGTGATAAATTTTTATTTGGCACCCCCCCCCCCCCCCCCCCAGGACATATAGCTAAGCCTTTTCACAAATATGTTTCACAAGAGTTAGAAGGGTTGATTGTAAGGGGCTCATCCTCCACCTTTAAATCAGACATGTCAGGTGAGGGGAGTGACTCATTATAACTGACCACTTAGTGTACATCTTGATCATTGACTTGGACCAAACTTAAGACTGATTCTAGGAGAATTTGGGCTAAACATTCATGATCATCATCTCAATACACATCATCGTCTAATTCCATATAGTGCACACTTAGGATGGAATCACATTCCTCACATTCTATACCTAACTTCGGTTGAGGTTCGAATGAACTAACCTCTACCTCATCATTGGGATCCTGTGTGTCATGTAAGGAAGGTGTGTCACCATCATTGTATTTGAAAGACAACCATGTCTCTTCCCCATTCTTTTGAACTGTCATCGAGATCGATTCATCAGAAAATTAAACCACATGCTCGTTAACGTAATTCAACTCTTCAATCCAAATTCCAGAGTTTTTCAAAAGTGAGTAAGGATCACTTTCCTCGCATTGTATTTCTAGATTGGGTTGTGGGTAAGACGAACTAGCATCCATTAGCCTATCAAGTCATAATTCAAGTGCTTCTATTAATTTCCTCATGCCAGTAACATAGTCTGTGTAACTCGGAGATAACTCCTCTTGGATCGATTCTGGTGGATATTCAAAAGTGACTGATCCACGAGGGTTATTACCATGATGTTTTACTGACTCGACTTCAAAATATTTCTGTTTCCACTAATCAAAATCATACGGGTCATTTATCGTGAGTTGATATGTGTCATCATTCCAATAATCACGTACTGTTTTCTTAACTCGTGGAACGCAATTATTCTCCCGTAGATAATCACCGAAAGACTTCTTAATCGGTGGAGCATCATATTCCGATTAGTTCTCGAAGGTATTTTCAGAAAAATTTTGAGGCATAGGCTATTTTCCATAAGCTATCTCAACATACGGACGTGCCCACTCATTCAGATACATGGTGAAACCTTAACTCTAAATCTAATCCTAAAGAAAATAAATAAAAAATTTCGACAGTAGTACAGAAAGTAAGAGGCGAAGTTAGAAGGATATTACCACATTAGAAGTTCCTATGTTAAGATCCTGCAAAAGACAATAAAAGAAATTAGTTTCTAAAACATAAAATTTAATATAAAAAATAGAAGAAATAAAGAAATTAGGATGAAGTTACCAATTAAGAAGATCAAACAAAATCCTATAAAGTAGGAAAGTAAGTTTCTAAAAATCAATTAAAACGAAAATCCTAAAACTAAAGTTAGTAAAAATCTTAATCCTAATCTAATTCTAAAATCAATTAATTTCAGAAAATTATAGCCGTTGGTCCCCGGCAACAACACCAAAAACTTGTTCACTCCCTAAGTGAAGGGTTATGATGTAGTAATAAACTCGATAACACCGAGGTCGAATCCCAAGGGACTGAAACCTGTACGTAATCTGAAATTAAGTAAAACTAGAACTAGACTAAGATAAAATCTAAACTGAATGAAATTGAGGGAATAATTGTGAATTAATTAAAAACTAATAAAAATAAATGTGAGAACTAGGGTGTCAAGGATCCACTTGTAGCAATCGGGAAGCTACCTTATATTAATTCAAGGACACAACTGGAATCAGAGTCCTATCCTATCTAGTTGGTACGAAGAGATTTGTCAGATCTCTGTACTTCTCATGGATCTAATCATCAATAGAAGAAAGTGGTGAAAATTTGGAAGTGATTCCGTCACCTAACCATGCCCAGGAGACTATGGCAAACAACAGCAATTTACCAATCTCACAGCCAATCATGAGAGAATTGTGGAAGTTAGGAAGGATTCCATGTAAGACCCGTATCCTAGTTCGTACTGTTTCGTCGACTCCCACGATCCTTCCGGTCAAATTTGGCAATCCTCGACCACTTTCTGATGTTTGCGCGCGATCTTAAGCTGAAACCTGTATGCCAAAGACGGCTAAAATTGAAACTTATACCTTAGCGACCGCACCGTCACCGTGGTTCTAACGCCGTGACTCGTACACAGACCCGATACCCAGGCTAAAAGATGTCAGTCTGCGTTCAATTCGAAGAAAACACCACGCGTTACGAATTACAAGGGAATCTCTACCTTTCTCTTACACAAGCAAGCCCAAAGTCAACTTTCACATCACCTCATCCATCACCAAACCCATCACCCATCACACCACATCACTCCATCACCCATCACTTCCCTCTCTCTCTCATTCATTCTCAAAATCTCTCCCAAGCAAATTTCACACGTCCAAGCTTCTTCTCCCAAATCCCAAGTGTGGCCCACCTTCTCATCCTCCATCTACACCTCTCATCTCTCATCCACACCATCAAAGGTCCATCATCCACCGTCCAAAGTGAAGGCAAGGAGCTAAGGAGGCTAGGGGAGCAAGAAGAAGGAAAAGAGGTGGGTGATTCACCGTTAATTCATATTTTTAGGGTCACTTGTTGTGGGACCCAAATTGATGTATACAATGTAGAGAGGGGCCCATAATGGCGGGGTCCCTCTATCTCACCGTATATCTCTCTCTACCTCCCTCTTTTCTCTCCCTTGAATGTGGTGGACCCCACCAAATTGTGCTAAATCAACTCCATCTATCAAATGGGTGGCCCATCACATTTTAGGTGAGATGACCTAAATTGTATGTATATTATATATATATATATATATATATATATATATATATATATACACACACACACACACACACGTATACATACATCAGGTGGGCCATGTCCTTGTGGGACCCACCGTTTTGTATCTGTCTAGCACGCCGTCCAGCGTCTCTGGACGCTAGATTGGCAACACACTCCACAGTTAAAAAAAAAGGGGGGGGGGGGGGGGAAAGGGTACTCTTTTAGAACGGGCCACTCATGCAAGCCCCACCTTGATGTTTATACATGATCCAAGCCATCCATTCTATTCTCGGGATCATTTTAGGCGTTGAGCCAAAAAATGAGACCGATCCAATCATCTGGCGGGCCGTGGTATTAAGAATGGTAGTATTTTTCGTTGAAACTTGAAAGAATGATTGCTGGGGTCCACCAGAAGCTTGGACCCACCTGAAACTTATTTTGGACCCCTATTTTTGTGGGACACATGCAATGGACGGGATAGATCTAGTTAACGTGGGTCCCACCTAGGATTAAAAAAATATTTTTTTATTGGCATGACTTTTTGCCATGACATCCAGAGACGTCCACGATAAAAAATAAAAAAAAATAAAAAAATAAAAAAAGAGAAATAGTGGGCTGCTCCAACATGGCCCCACCTTGATGTATGTTCTTGATCCAAGTCGTCCATCCTCTTTCTCAAATTATTTTAGGCGTTGAGCCAAAATTTGGGATCAGTCTGACTCTCAAGTGGGTCATACCATCTAAAAACATGTGGAAACATGCCTGATCATATAAAAGCACTTGGTGGGGCCTACCTGAAACTTGGATGCATCATAAACTTGGACTGAACGGTCCACCACGTGGGACACACACAATAGACGGTTTGGATCATCTTTATGTGGGCCCCATGTTTAAAAAAAAAGAAAAAAAAGAAAAAAGAAAAAGGAGGCAGCAGCGTCTGAAGCTGCTGCTGCAGACGCCAGGCGAGCGGCCGGTTGGGGCTGGCCCTCACGGCCCAGCTGTGGGCCCCACCGTGATGTTTTTTTAACATCAAGACCGTGCATTTGATGGGTCCCCTTTGTGTATGGGGTTATCCCAAAAATCAGCCGTAAACAGAACTCAGGTGGGCCATATCATTTAGAATCATGCGAAGACATGCCTAAAACATATAAAATCATTTGGTGGGGCCTACTTGAAATCTGGATGAGGCTGAAACTTGGTCTAAACCCTCAGCCAAGTGGGACACACATAATGGATGGACTGGATTTGTGGACTACATTTTAGTGGGCCCCTTGTGACCCGATCAACAGATTGGATGGAAAATAAATATTACAGTGGGCTCCACGTACGTGTGACCGTATTAACAGATTGGATGTCAAGTACATATCACGGTGGGCCCCTCCCCTGACCGTGTGGCCCTGTAAATAAATTGGGTGGAAAATGAACATCACGGTGGGCCCTGGCCCACGTGATCATATGAACAGGTTGGAAGTCAAAATAAACATTACGGTGGGCCCTGGCCATGTTGCATGGAAAATAAATATTACAGTGGGCCCTCCCTGTCCATGTGACCTTATGGATAGATTGTATGGCAAATAAGCATTTCAGTGGGCCCATGGTCCACTTGACCTTATGAATAGGTTGGATGGAAAATAAATATTATGATGGGGCCCCATGGTCATGTAACCTTATCAACAGGTTGTATGGAAACTAGACATTTTTGGTGGGCCCCTATCTATGTGATCTTTTCAACAGATTAAGTGAGAAAATAAGCATTATGACGTGCCTCACATGAGGCTCACTTCGATAAATATGGGCTGATATGTTTAGGCCCATCTTGATGCATTTTCAGGCCTAATATTGAGGTCCACTTGGATGCATATGGGCTAATATGTTTAGGCCCATCTTGATGCATTTTCAGGCCTATTATTGAGGCCCACTTGGATGCATATGGGCCCATTTATTTAGGCCCACCTTGGCATGTATATAGGCCCAATGTTGAGGCTCACTTTGGTATAAATAAGGCCTATGTAATTAGGCCCATTTGATGTAAAATGAGAACTGTACTGATGTATGATGAGGATTGACATACTTGAGTTGCATCTCGCATCACATGGTCTCGATATGGCCGATAGCATTCATATCTTATACCGCATAGCCTTGGTACGGCTGATTGCATTCATAATACTCATCATCATGTTTCTGCATTTACATTCCGAGCACGCTCATATTGTGCACACACTTACACCACCCTCTAAGCTTTCTATAAGCTTATGCACGATTGATGCGTGCAAGTGACGTCAAGACACAACCGTAGCGTAGTAGCAGCAGGAGCGTGCAGTCGAGCTTTTAGAGTTTTGTTATTAACACTATCTTGTATTTCCTTTTATACACCTTGTACTCAAAGTTTTTTATCATAGTGGATTTTGTGATGGTGTTCTTCTGGTTATTGTTCATAGGTTATGCGGTTATGCTCATTACGAATTAAATGGATAGTAGAAATCCTCCTTGTAGCATCCCAGGATCGGAACCTGGTATATGGGTGCCGGGAGCCGAGAATGGGGTACTACGGAGGCTATCAGCGCCAGATTAAGTGATAGGGAATTTTGTGAGCCTGATTTTTGAGTTTGGGGCGTGACATTCCATCACCCAACCATGCCCATGAGACGATAGTGAATAACAGGGTTCCTAAGTTCACAATCTCATAATAAAAAGAACATACTCGAAGCTATTGCAGATCTACTGTAATTTGAGTCACAATAAACCATTAAAAATTAAAAGTATTCCTTAATGATCAAACTAGAATCCACAAGAGATAAATAACCATGAATCAAAACAAAACCACCTTCCTAATCACGCTACAAGCTTCACCTCTTAGCCCTAGCTAAGTGGTTTAGCCCATCACAGATATGATGGACCAAAGACTCTTAAATAAATAAAACAACTAAAGAAAAGGAGGGAAGAAAAGAAAACTATGGTGCTTCACACGTCCAAGCCTCCATGGCTGCACTCCAGATCCCACGTCCAAGGATTCATTTCTCTATCTCTTTCTCCTCCTTTTATAGAGGTAAGGACGGTGGAGAGCTTGGAGTCGGTGGCTGGGGTTCATGCACAAGGCGGTGGAGATGGAGATTTACGCATGCGTAGGCAGCGGAAGAGATGACAAACAACTTTCTTTGATGCTTGGTTGGGCCCATCTTCTATGGTTAGTGAAGAATCAGTTCCATCCACTAGGTTCGTAGTATCGATTTAGGCCATTCTTCCAAGATTGAAGTGGATTCGAGCTCTGGTCAGACCACACTATTATTCATCGTGGCAGCTTGTTCCTTGCTCTACGTGTTTGAATGATTGCATGCGTGCATGAAACTGACTATGTTTTGGTCGACGCCCTCCCCTGGACATGATGGACGTCTCGGATCATCCATTTGGTGATCGTGGTGGGCCACATCAACTCCCAGCGGACGGACAGCGTTCAGACGAGTGGGGCTATGCAAATTTCTTGCGCTGGTACTTGGTGGGGTCCAATTCATCTGTCCTTTGAGAAATCCATACCATCCATTAAATTACCGTCGAAAAATCAGTCAGGGATGGTCGATTTGGATTGGTTTCGGTGTGGCCCGTAAGGTTTTTCATTGCACCGTCAGCTTTCCGCATGGACAGTTAAAAGATGATCACCGTTATTTTCCAAGATTATGCCACCTAAGTGATGGTATTATGGGCCATGTTGTTCTAATGGACGGTTCATATCGGACAGATGGACCCTGATGGTGACCCACAACGTCCCTAAAAGGACGGCTTCCGTCCATTTTTGGTGCAGAAAATCGGTTCTCTGAATCCGCTTGGGATTCAGGTGGAGTGTACAGCGCGTTCATGTGCTCTGTGTACGCGCGCGACCTAAGCTGGGGACCACTATGAAGTTCATGAGAAATCCACTCCGTTCATCTATTTTGCCACCTCATTTAAGGGGTTGAGACCAAAATTGAAGTATATATAGATATCAGGCAGGCCCCAGTTTGACGATTTATGCGCTGATCTATCTATTAGGCCACTTCCAGAGGGATCCAACAGATGAAATTCATCACGAACAGTTAATTTATGGTCCTCAGGCCATGTATGAAGTTTCGAGTCGATCAAATGGTGAAAACCCTGTGATCTTGTATTCTTGACCAATTTCGAGCCATTTGAACTTTAGTTTCTCGATTTTCACAGATCCCTGACTTGTAATTCCGTCAATCTTGGTCCCCTAGAGTCCATCCCTTACCTTGGTGTCTTCAAAGCATTAAATCTATGCTTTTAGCACTCTTTTGCAGTCCAAGCTCGTAAATCCACCTTGCAACATAAACATGAACAAAATAAGTTGTTACACAGTATCATGTTCATAAATTCAGGTAGTAATTAGGGTCTAATATGCAATATTTGACCCTCAACAACGGGTTCATCTCGCAGAGAGGTAACATTAGCAACCGCCCTTGGCGAGCCCAATCCTCCCGAGGAGGAAGCTAAGGAAGAGGGTGAGATGGCCGAAGGAGTTACTGAGTCAATCACTGCCCAAAAATCAGTGAATGCTGCTGAGTTAAAAGTAAGGGAGAGGAGGCCAATGATGAACAGAAGGGTCCTATTCCCTCAATTCTAACTAAGGCAGAAGTGGACAAGATTAGGACCGGGCACCACGTCCCTGAGTCAGTCATTCTTTGCCTCCCTCTCCCGAGTGAATTACTCGACTGTCCTCCTGCTGGTATCATCACGATTTTTCAGGTCACTTTGCAACACGGCTTGTGTCTGCCCCTTCAAGGGTTAGCTCTGGATTTTCTTTCCTGACTTCGAATAGCACCCGGGCATATAGTTCAGAATGGGTGGCGAAACTTGTTCGAATGTGCAATATTGTGGGCTGAGATAGAGCAACCCTCACTGACTGTCGATGAGTTTCTTTATGCCGAGATGGAGCATCCCTCACTAACTGTCGATGAGTTTCTCTATCTGTACCAAGTACGGCTGAACCCGCAACAGTCAGGTTGATATTTTTTGTGTGCTTGGCGGAATAAGGGCGAAACTTTGATAACAGACCCTCCTACTTCCAATAAGCATTGGAGAGATAGATGGTTCTAGGCGTGTGGTCGCTGGGAGACTGCCGAGCCTGGGCCCATCGACTCTCGCGTTCCTCGGGTGTTCTCCCAAGTAGGTGACTCGACATGTGCTTTTTCTTTTATCTTCCCATAATTTTAAGTCTTTGAGTCTGACCGTATATGTTTCGCAGATATTCCCGAGCGAAGGCCGAGTCTCGAAGTCAGTGCTCTAAATCGGATCAAAGATCTGAAGGCACTAAGTCCGGAGCAAAGGTCTTGGAAAAGGCTTCTCCAACCGAAACATCTTTTTTACTCGGGTTGGGACTTGGCCTTAACAGGTACTTTCTGGTTGCCCTTCTTTATTCCCTTTAATTTTTATTTGACTCGTCTCGTAGTTGTTGCAGAGATGGCTAAGGCTTGGCCCTTCCTCCGTCCGCCTTCCAAAATGAAGGCCCCTCCAAGGTCGAAGCCTAGGCTTCCGAAGAGGCCGAAGACGGTCTCAAAGATTAAGGGGAAAATTGTCACAGTTATCCCGACCATGATAATTCCTGACTCGGAGGAAGGGGTGGGAGCAGGGAATGCGGTGGCTCTTGAGTCCCAAGGGGCCGCTGAGCCAAGACCTATTGCCGAGCCGGTTCTGGAATAAAGGGAGGAGCAGAGAAGGGAGGAGCCCTCAGGAGGGGAGACGACTCAACAAGAGACATTAATCTTCCAACGGGCTGTTAAGGACATGCTCCCTTGGGCGATCTCCCATGGAAGCGAAATGGACATCACCGTCCTCTTCGAAGATCCCTCAAGGCGGACTCTTTCCCATATGGTGAAGATGTTTCTCGAGTTAAAAGAAGAATTTTGCGCTTGCTTTGTCAGTTTCCTCAGGCTTAGCTGATCTTTTGTATTCCTTTGCAATTCGCCCCTTGTGCGCTCAGGGCTTGCTCGGATCTAGCCGATACTCAGAAACGAGCTGGGGAGGCGGAAGTATAACTGGTCGATGCTATGACTCGACTCAATATAATGAATGGCGACTTAGGGATTGCCAGGAAGAAAGCCAAGGAATCCTCCGTCGACAGTACTCGTTTGGCCTCGCAATTGAAAGAGGCCCAGGAGGAGAGCCTGCGGAATCACCAGGCTTATGTCTCCTCTAAAGAGAAGTTGTCTTGGCTCAGGATTGAGACTAAGGCTACCCTTGCTCATGCCAAGGTCCAAGTCATAGAAGCCTATCTTAAATCCCGTGAGTACATGGACAAGCAGGACCGCTTGTATCAGGATGGTTATGCCAAGTGCATGGACCTAATGAATTTGTCCTTCCCTGCACTTGATCTCTTGGGATTCGACGAGAGTGGCTCTGGGTCTGACGATCCGAATGTCGGGGCAGCTGGGTCGGCTGATGCGGCGATGGCTAATCTTGAGATTGCTTCCGAGGCTGCTCCTGAGGCGGCACCAGAGTTTGGCCCGAGTGGCGACAGCAGCTGATTCCGAGCCACCCCCGAATTAGCTCCTGGTGAATCTTGAATCTAATTTTGGATTGCAAAGCGTGTTAGACACTTCAATTACACCAAGCTTCAAGCACTTCAACCACACCGAGCGTCAAGCACTTCAAGCACACCAAGCGTCAAGCCGGTCTCAAGAGCATCTGCAACTGAGAGGGGGACATCACTTATCTCGGTCGACTCTTTTTTTACATTTGTCCTTGTCACTTTGTCAATGTAATTCCAAAGTAGGAACTAATGTAACCAATATAAAACTCATACTGATGAATGAATATATTTAATTTTCACATTCATTTGACTCAGTTTATATATTGTCCATTCTTTACTCGTCTGATAATTGAATTTAACCAATTGCTCAACGGTCGACCTAGGGATAGTAGATTTTTAGATGCTTGGCATTCCATGGATGGGAGAGTAATTACCTAGTTAGATCTTTCAACCAATACGTTCCAGGTCAGATGGTGATCGAGACAATGCAGGGTCCTTCCCAATTGGATCCCACTGTACCCGCACTAACTTTCTTTGTGTTCAGGAACATTTTTCGAAGGACCAGATCCCCGACTCGAAATCTTCTAACCTTGACTCGGGCATTGTAGAACTGAGCTACTTGTTGTTGTCGAGCTGTCGTCCGTAGTCGAGCTCTTTCCCTTTGTTCTTCCAAAAGGTCGAGTCTGAGCGCCAACAGTTCTTTGTTGTCTCGTTCATTAAACGAATTGACTTGAGCAGAAGGCATTCCGATCTCGACTAGAGTGACGGCTTCTGATCCATATGTAATGGAGAAAGGAGTCTCTCTCGTGGCCGTTCGAGTGGTAGTTCGATAGGCCCATAGTATTTTAAGAAGTTCTTTAGCCCACGCTCCTTTAACTAGGTCAAGTTTAGTTAGGAGATGCTATTTGATGATCTTGTTAACTGCCTTGACCTTTCCATTCGTTTGAAGATGATGGGGAGATGAGTAGACATTCCTTATTTCGAGATTGTCGCACATGTCTCGGTATTGCTTGTTGTCGAACTGCTTCTCGTTGTCAATAACAATGGTCTGAGGTATTCTGAACCGACAGATGATATTTTTTCAAACAAAATATGTGATCTTTTGTTCGGTTATCTTAGATATTAGTTCGACTTCGGCCCACTTAGTGAAGTAATCTACCGTAATAACAACAAACTTGGTCTGACCTTTCCCCAAAGGGAGAGGTCTGATAATATAGATCCCCCACTGCACGAAGGACAAAGGACCGACCATAAGGGTCAATTCCTCGGGTGATTATCTCGGAATGACCGCAAATGTTAGCATTTGTCACAACTTTGGACGAGCTTGCGAGCGTCGTACTGAATGGTCGGCCAGTAATACCCTTGCAGCAAAACCTTATGCGCAAGCGATCGTCCTCCCGAGTGATTGCCACAAATCCCTTCATGAATTTTCCACAGTACATAGTTAGCTTCGTTGTGTCTTAGCCAGCATAGAAAATGAGTGAAGAACTCTTTCTTATATAATACTCCGTTGAATATGGTGTAACGGGAGGCTCAAATTTTTAACCATCGGGCTATGGCGCGATCCTCAAGCAACTTTCCATTATCGAAATATTAGATGATTGGATCAAACTAGGTAGGTCCCAAATCGATCGAGTGTACGATCGAGCTAGGTGAGTCATCGATGCTTGGTTTAGCGACGTACTAAATTGGAACGGACCTAGGTATATCGTCTTCATCGACCGAGGCAAGTTTAGCCAATAGGTCGGCTTTAGCATTTTTTGTTCAGAGAATCTGAGTAACAGTACATCATTGAAAACCGTTGATCAATTCTTTGGCTTTCTCCATATAGGCTTTCAACTGCTCTTTACGTGTTTGATACACGCTAGTAACCTGATTGATGACTAACTACAAGTCATTGAATACGTTGAGATGAGTAACACCCAAACTGGCTGCTAACAGAAGGCCGAGCAATAGGGCTTCATATTCTGCTGTATTATTTGAGGCTTGAAATCTAAGTCTTAAGGCATATTGCATGTGGGTTTGATCGGGAGTTTTCAAGATAACTCCTGCCCCGCTTGCCTTAGAGTTGGATGAGTCGTCCACGTAGAGCTGCTAGTGGGGTGGGTCGAGCGATGTCTCGGGAGCGGAAGTCATTGGCTGATTGGCTAGTTCATTTACAAGATTGGTAGGTGGATCGGCTTGTGAGGTAACTTTAGCTATGAAGTCGGTCACAGCATGTCCTTTAATTGCTACCTTAAACTTTTATTGAATGTCGAATCCACTGAGCCTAATTGCTCACTTCGTTTGGCGGCCGGAGGCTTCCAATTTCTAGAGAATCTGATATAGTGGGAGGTCAGTTACAACAATGATGGTGTGCACTTGAAAGTATGGCCAAAGTCGTCATGAAGACACAAGTAATACTAGTGCCACTTTCTCCAGAGGTGGATATCGGATTTCTGATAGGAGCAATACTTTGCTCGCATAATACGCAAGTAATTGCTTCCCTTCATACTCACGTATTAAGGCCGAGCTTACGGCTGCATTAGAGACCCCTAGATACAACAGCAAGGCTTCCCCAGGCTCAGGCTTTGATAGGAGAGGAGGAGATCCAAGATATAACTTCAACTTCTGGAACGCTACTTCACATTCTTCCATCCAATCTATCATTTGTCATTCCTTGAATTATTTGAAGAATGGGAGGCATTTATCGATAGCTCGGGAAAGGAAGCAGTTGAGTGCAACTACCCGTCTAATCAGTTTCTGTATATCTTTAATCATTTTCAAGGATTTTATGTCAAGCAATGCCTTAATTTTTTCTAGATTTACCTTGATCCCTCGCTGACTGATTAAGAATCTAAGAAATTTATCCAAGCTTACTCCAAAGGCACATTTTCTCGAGCTCAACTTCGTCTGATATTTGCGAAGGATAAGAAACATTTCTTCTAAGTCGGCAATATGATCAGTCGCATGTATACTTTTAACGAGCATATCGTCGACGTATAATTCCATGGTTCGGTCGATTTGCCGAGCGAACGTTTTGTTCACTAACTGTTGGTAGGTTGCTCCTACATTCTTTAGACCAAATGGCATCACACGGTAACAGTAAAGATATTTTTCAATGACAAAGGTAGTCTTAAATTTATCTGCTCAATGCATTATAATTTGATTGTATTCAAAATAAGCATCCATAAAACTAAGAAGTTCATGCCCTGTCGTACTGTCCACCAACTGATCGATCTTCAGAAGAGGAAAGTTGTCCTTTGGGCAGGCTTTATTTAAGTCGGTATAGTCAATACAGACTCATCACTTCCCATTAGTTTTTTAACAAGTACGACGTTAGCTACCCATTCCGGATAGTATATCTCCTCGATAAATTTAGCCTTGAGGAGCTTGCTGACCTCTTCTTCGATGATGGCGTACCTTTTAGGGCCGAGTGGTCGTCACTTCTGTCAGATCGGTCGGTGGGTCGGGTCGATATTGAGACGATGAGTTATTACCGAGGGATCGATCTTGAGCATGTCTTCATGGCTACATACAAATACGTCGGCGTACCGTCGAAGTAGAGATACCAGCTTATCTTTCAGGGATGACTGCAGAGACAAACCAATCTGAACCATCTTAGATTCATCTGTCTTGACCAAAGATATTGGAATGAGGTCCTCTACTGGTTAGCCTCACTCATGAGTTTCGATCCGAGGGTCCAATGATTCAATCGTGGTTACCTCGGCTGGAGCTTTTATGGCTGTCGCATAGCAGTGCCTTGCGTTCTGTTAATCACCTTTGACGACTCCTACTCCCGACTTGGTCAAAAATTTCATAAAGAGGTGGTACATTGACACGACAACTTGGAGAAGACATAAGGAAGGTCAACCGAGGATAGCATTGTAGACTGATGGTTGATCGACTATCAGAAAGTCGACCATAACTGTTGCCTGATGTAGGGAATTTTCAGCAGTGAGTGGCAATGAGATGACTCCTTCAGGAAGGATTTGTCCACCCGAGAATCCTATCAATGGGGTACGGACTAGCTATAATGCCGATCGTTTGATGCCCATTTTATCGAATGCTTGAACTAACAGCACATCTGCAGACGATCCTGTATCGATAAGAATATGGAACACTTTGTGGTTTGTAATAGTGAGGGTGACGACTAAGGCATCATCATGTATATAGTGAATACCCCAAGCGTCTTCATCAGTAAATAATATGCAATACTTTTCCTTTTACTCTCTTTTAAAAGCCGAGCTAAAATCAGAATCTCGGACTCAGGCCAACTGATGCTTCTTGCATGATTTTTCTGAGAATTTTTTGAGTCACCTCCGCCTCTGGGACCACCGACGATAGTTCGGGTTTCTTCCGTAGGTCGATTGTCACTTGAGCGTTCGTCCGTCATCCCAGTTTTTTCGACATGCTCTCTTAGGTGGCCTTCTTAGATGAGCCTCTCGATTTCCTATTTCAAGTGATAGCAATCACTTGTGTTGTGCCCATGATGGCGATGATAATGGCAATACTTGTCTTTGTTCCGTCGGTTGGGATTACCGCGGAGTTTGTCGGGCCTATTTATGAACCTTTCGTTCTTTATTTCCATAAGGACTTGCTCTCATGATTTATTGAGTGGAGTGTAAGTTGAGAACTTATTATCGAGCCACTTATCCGACCTACGTTTGTCACGGGACCAATCCTCCTTACGATTTCTACCACTAGCCGAGTCAACTTCCTTTTTTGATGACGCTTTGGCTAGGGTTTTTGCATTTTGGGTGGCCTTGCGCAGGATTCGGGTTTCTTCGGCGTTCGCATATTTATCCGACCAAGCCATAAATTCAGCTAGAGTAGTAGGTGGATTCTTATCCAAGGATGCAAAAAACGGCTTATCTCCGACGCCTTACATGATTGAGTAAGAGTTGTCTCGTCTAAATGTTTCTAAAATTAAAGCGACTCAAAGTTAAAGTGCTTGATATAATCCTTCAATAGTTCTCCTTCTTTCTAAGCTATATTATTCAAGTGCGTAGATGGCTTCAACTTTTTCTTCCTACCAATGAAATTGGTGAGGAAGGCGTCACTTAGCTCTGTAAACGAGCTAATGGACTTTGGTTTCAACTGTTTGAACTAAAGCTGGGCTACGTCAGCTATAGTAAGGGAGAATGCCCGGTACATCACGGCGTCCGAGGCATCATGCAATTCCATATAAGTCCGAAAGGACTTGATGTGTTCGGTTGGATCAGTTTTGCCGGTGAAAGGCATGATCTGAGGAAGGCAGAATCATTCCGATACCTAAGCTTACATAATTTCTTCTGTGAACGGAGATGTCTTTGCCTCGACCCTTATCTGATTTATATAGCAGTTTTGCCTCATGTCTGTGATCTCCTCCCACACTTCCTTCCATAAATCCCCAAGGTCAGCTTTCCAAGGTTCGTCACTATTAGTCGTACCCTCGACCAGGGGCCTGCTGCACCTTCTCTGATTTATTTCGTGTCGAAGATCAGTGGCAGGCAACGGGGTGGTCATGGAGATATGAGAGGGTGCAGGCTCAACCGGACCCTGGTGTTGGCTTTGCTAAGGAACAGATCGTGAAGCGACGGGCTGAGGATCGACAAATTGTCATGGGGTGTCTGCCCAAATGTCATCCTACTGAGGCAAGTGAACTTGCTGGGGATGGATCTGTTCCAGCATTTGCTTCATATAGTTCATGTCGGTCCTGAGTTCCTGGACCTCCTTATCTAACTGTCTGTTTCCTCGATGCTGTTGAGTGTTCCTGGTCGAAACAGAGATTGCTGAACGGGCCGCAGAACCTTACCAATTATCGGGTCGGTTATGGGCTCCTTGGGATCCATTCATACCTGTTGGGCCTTCTGTCACTGGTGGTCTAGTGACAGGGACCTCATTAGGATCATTTTGGACTATCTTCCTCGTACTTGCCATCGAAATTTACTCAGTACTTGGGGAGAATAATTTTTCGTATCGTATTCCCACAGACGGCGCCAAACTGTTAATGCAAAAACTGATGTGCTCTCGCCTCACTCTCTTTACCTACACAAGAAGAAAACAATGGAGACCCTGGCTAGAGCCGAGGACCCTCCGATGTCAAAGTCAGAACTAGGATCGTGCTAAAGGATTTTAGCGAAAGTTTTTGTATACCTTTCATCTTTGAAGTCCTTCATATTTATAGGAGAGAGAGGATCCCATCGTGCCAGGATTCTTTTTCTGATATCTTGAAGATTTTACGTCAATCAAATTTTGGATTCTAGCCAATTCCGAAATCCTTGGGATTTGGGGATCTTTCGAGATTTTTGGGAAGGTTTTTCACTTTACACTATCTCTTCCTTTTTTGACGGATTTTACCGATTGGATCGGGCCTGGCCAACTCTATTGATAAGCGAGTCTCGACTAACTATAAGAGGTTGAACTACTTTCCCTCTATCGGATGAGACGAGATCAATCTATAATTGGTACACCTTATTCCGATCACCAACTCTATAACCGACCTAATGATGGTCGGTTTTATAGCCGGTCGAGTGGCTTTTGAGCATTAGACCTTTAGTCAGCTTATTTGGATGTTGTTGTCTCGTTTGTCAAGACAACTTTATGCATCTTAGAGATTCTGCCTTATTGCTCGGGACTTTGTAAGTCTCAATCTGAATTAATTCCTTATGATCCGAGTCAAATTTCTCTAGGCTTTAGTTATATGTGTCTCGTTTGGGCTTATTGCCTCGATCCCCAATCAGGCTCATTACCTCAGGATCCTAGCCGGTGTGAGTAGAGTTAGTCCATTCCATAACCGAGCCTCCTCGACTCTAGAGTCCGTGTTATCCTCCCAAATTGTTTCCTCTCGTGCGGATCGTTCAAGTTTTGAATCCACCTAATTTTCTATTGCATGTACTGAAATAAGCTCTTAAAACGGATGAACAGCATGGATTTCTCGCAAACATCACGGTGGAACCCGCCTATCATCCGAGGACTGGAAAAGTCCTGGTCCTAATGTTACACGGGCTACTGCTACTGTGACGGTAAGTCACTGCCTCACGGACGCAGCAACGACGGGGGTTGGGTCATGTTTGTGAGAAATCCAACCGTCAATCCATTTTTCCAACTCATCTTAGGACATGTGACAAAAAACGTATCATAAAATGAGGTGTATCAGAAACTCCAGTGGGTCACACGAGAGGAAACAGCAGGGATTCAGTGAAGATCGTTGAAACAATCTTATAGCCATCAAAGTTCTCTATCAGGCTTTTTCTTTAGCGTTTTTACTTCATCCCAGTGGTATTGACCTTATAAACGGTTTGGATGGCATATAAGCGTCAAGTTAGGAACGTTTCAACAGTAGAAATTTATTTTTCCAATTTTCCCTCTCGTGTGACCCACTTTAGCTATGGATCCACATTACTTTTGGTCTCATGTTCTAAAATAAGCTCGAAATCAGGATTGACAGGGTAGATTTCACAGAAACATCACGGTGGGCCCCACCCCTGCATCTTTCGCGAAATCCGCGTCCCTGCCTCACGGTATACCTCAGACCACTAGTCAATCCGTTTCCCTCGCTATGGATGGTACCCACGTTACATTTACTTCCACGTGTACAGTGGACCAGAACGTTTAGTATTGTTTTGTCTTACTCGGGGGAGTGGATTAGCTGTTACCCGGGTAACAGGTTAGTTGCTGTTATCCTTACCGTGTGAGGCCCACCATGATGAATTTGTTTCATATCCACGCCGTCCATCCATTTTTTCAAGCTTATTTAAGTAATTATCCCAAAATTTACACAGATTTACTGACCACACCACTAAAAAAAATGGTTAATGACCATTAAAAGCTTTTTGTAGGTTAAAATATTTTTGGATAAATCTAATATTTATATTTTTCCTTAATCCAGTTTTGGTTGACCTTATCAACGAGTTGGATGGAAAATAAAAATTACGAATGTGCTTACCGTAGGACTTGCAAAGTTTTTTATGGTGAGCATTCAATCAACACCATTTCTTGTGGTGTGGTCCACCTCAGATTTGTATATAGTTAATTTTTGAGTTTTCAGCCAAAATGCGCTTAAAAAACAGATGAACGGATTGGATATAAAATATATGATCAAGGTATTCTCTACGTTAAGAGTAACACTCACTAAGCTGTAACCGGTAACACGTAATCCGCGCCCCTTACTCGGACCATGTACCATAACCGAGGAGTTGCAGCTGAAAGACACGTGGCAATTCCGGTCGCGTTAAACGGCAGAAAGTAAACCGACATTATCGGTGGGACCACGCGTCTACCCTTTTTGCCGAGGCAGAGAGAACGTCGAAGCTAATCAGCTTTTTTTCTTCTTATCCCTTGCTTGGCTGCCTCTGTCATATGCATAGTGACAAATACCTTGCCTTTGCTGCCTATCTACTTAAAAAATTCTATAAATACCCTCACTCCATCTCGTAGTCTCATCGATCAAAAAAGGTTACGAAGGAGAAAAATGGGAGCTCTGGATTACGTTTCCGATCTATTCTCATTCCCACGCAGCAACAGCAGCATCAAGAAGCTCAAGAAGCGCAAGCAGTTGCAGGTGTGTGTGCTAATTTGATATTTTGCACCCACCTTATTTCATTTCCGCCCAGCTACTTTCCACTTTTGGTAATTGAAATAGTGCAAATGGAGAAGTGGGTTTTTGGAATTGAGTTGTGGGTGGTAGCGTATATAAGTATATGCTATCGGCGTTTATATATTAGATTGGGAACAGTACATTGTAGACGAACTGCGCCAGCATTGCTGTCCTAGAGTCAGATGGATGGAACTTCCATGAGATCCACCCCGTCCAACTTATACACTGATTTATGTTTAGTTGGGAACCCAAAAATCATGATGATCCAATACTTAGGTAGGCCACAACATGGAAAAAAAAAAAAAATCTTTTTCTTTGGATCCTTACTTTTGCTCTCCCCGGCCAAGGGTTCGAGTATCCATAGGTGGTGAAATCCCACTATGGCGTGAGTGTGTGGGGGTGTGTGGTGCGTGTGTTAAATAAATAAATAAATAAAATTTTAAAAAAAGGTGGGCCACAACATGGGAAACCGTTGTGATGCTATGCCTACTGTTATTTTTGTGTAGGGTTCACCTTGGCGTTTATATGACATCCAATCCATTCATCTGATGTAAGTCATTGAGATGAAAGAATTACTAAAAATTTGCAAGATTCCAAAACACGGTGTGGCCATATCACGTGGATATATATTTATGGGCTGCCCCGCCTGAGTGTTGAATCAGCCTGATTTTTTTGGATCAAAGGGGCGGTGTACAAGATGGACGGTGTGGATTTATTGCACTTCAATTCCTTTTCCTACCTTAGAGAAACTTATCTTGTAAGGTAGATAAGCGAGCTACGTAGGCGATTTCCGTTCTCAATTATGGGGGAGTGTGGTTTTCAATCGATGGGATTTACTAATTATTATTTATTTGTGTTGGATCAGACGGTGGAGATTAAAGTGAGGATGGACTGTGAAGGCTGCGAGAGGAAGGTGAAGAAAGCCGTGGAAGGCATGAAAGGTACGCCCTGTTTCTCTATTTATGTATTCGCTCACGTGAGATGGTAGGAACGCTTCGCAGCGCACTGCCCATATGGTACACGTGGGCGAGATCCGGACCATTCACCACTAAGGGTTGGCAGCGATCATACCTGACCCAAAATTCAAGTCTGGTCCACCAATGAGGCGGGCCACATGTATCTGACTATTTGGTTCGTACATGCTCACAGTGTGTATTCTCATGCATAGTGATACACCCAACATTTAGCGTATGTCACTATTTCCCGACCACCTGCTGTGTGTCTCATTGCTACCATCCAATCATGCCCCAGTATACGCTATTGATATACCAAACATTGGTGTAGATTGCCCGCAACCAGAAGCACTGTGGGGCCACGGTGATCTTTGTGTTATTTCCATTCCACCCATCCATTTCGATGGGCTACACATGAATAAACGGCGTCGAGATTGAACTCCCATCATCAAAACTTCCTTTGGGACCACAAAAAAATAAAAATAAAAATATATATACAGCCGGATTGAGTTCCTGCAGTTGAAACATAGAGGATGGAAACAGATGGATGGAGTGGATCTTCGGAACTAATCAGCTGGAGAAACAGATGGACGGATTGGATATAACACAAACATCACGGTGGGTAATCGGCGTCCGAAAAATATGTATAATGACGAGACTTGATGGATAGAATCCAGGATATAGAATCCAGGGTATGGCCTCAATATACTTGGATTATTCGGTGTATATTCCTGAGCGTTTTCACTTTGCGGTGCAGGTCTGACCCAGGTGGAAGTAGATAGGAAGCAGCAAAAGCTGACGGTGGTGGGATACGTGGACCCCAATAAGGTGTTGAGGAGGGTGAGCTGGCGGACTGGGAAGATGGCTGAGATCTGGCCGTACGTACCATACTGCGTCGTGTACCATCCGTACGCACCCGGCGCGTACGATAAGAAGGCCCCGCCCGGCTACGTGCGGAATGTGGTGGACCCTTGGTCCTCTCTGGCACGAGCCAGCTCGACCGAGGAGAGGTTCTCCAGTGCTTTCAGCGACGACAACCCCAACGCTTGCGCCATCACGTAACCAGGCCCTTGTATATGCATTTTATGACCATGTATGCTTTTATTTTTTTTATTTGATTATTTTTTGTGTATCTGAAAAACAAGTGTGAAACGCACCTACACGATTTTTGTGTGTGTATGCGTCAGCTTGTGTGTTCTTGTATATATGGAATGTTTTGTTCCCGTAAATCTCAAATCCGTTGAAATTGGTGTCTTCAATCATTGTTAAAATAGGAGATCTGGATCGATTGATGGTAGCTTTGTTCGATCAAGGAATATCTTAAAATTTTCAGTTTTGTCACTGGAAAATTTTGGACATGGTTGATCGATCAAACATGGATGGAGTCCTTATTGTTAGAGATATTTCTGAAAAATCAAATCAGCTCTCTCAAGGCTTTTGAGTAAGTTCAATCAAATCAAACTTGAAGTGTGGATCAATGGAAGGTTTAATCTATGGTGTACATAATTATGCGTAAGTGCGTGATTTTATTTCTAATTTTGAAATTGTGTTATATAAAATGAGCTATTGCAATATTAAGAAAAACACAATTATTTTAGAGAGGGTGAGGGTTTAGAGAAAGGGGATCTATGGTTCCCTATTTTAGATTATAAGTTGTTCATCTCTTGTAATTTTATTCTCATAACAGATTACTTGTCACTTTGTACCGTAGTTTTTTCCTACAAAGGTTTTCCATGTAAATTGTTATGTTCTCAATACATGTTTGAATTTTCTTTCTCTATGCTTATTTGATTCAAATCCGGGTCACATCTGAGTGATGTTTTCGCACCCAACAAGTGGTATTAGAGCAATCGAGTTATCATGTTAGGGTTTCAAACTGAATCTAAAGACATAGCATTGAAAGGGATGAATGTTAAGTTCAAGATGGAAAAATTAATAGGCAAAAATAATTTTAAACTGTTGAGTATGAAGATCAAAAACATTTTAATTCGGCAAAGGTTACAATAGATACTCATTGAGAAAGTGAAGTGTCCTAATACTATGAACGATGAAGTGGGATGAACTATATCAAAAGGAAATTAACATAATTCAACTTTATTTGGCCAATGAAGTCATCTATAATGTTATTAGTGAGATAACTACCACAGGATTGTGGGCGAAGTTGGAGAGTTTTTATATGACGAGATTTCTCCCTAATCGTCTATTTCTAAATAAGCAGTTCTACAATCTAAAGATAGCAGAAGGGACAAATCTCAATGAACACAGCAATAACTTCAATAAAGTACTTTACAACTGATGTCATAAATGTCGTAACAAAAAATAGATGATGAGCATATGTCATGCTCAATATTATAATTAGAACAATTGGTATATATAAATAGGTGTTATAAGTAGAATGAAGTAAACATAACCGAAATTCAATCAAATGTGTATCCATGTTACAGTTTGAATGATAAAGCTTACTAAAATGCACCATTGTCCCTACTACAATCCTAATAATGCACACGCTAGTAAAGATAGAAAAGTACTCGGTGGATTCGAGGTCATTCCATATGGACAAGAGGATAAAAATACTATTAAAATTAGAAGAATATGGGTTTTTCCCATTAAGGCGGATTTGAAATTGCGTAGAAACTATCATCAAAAGAGAACCAAGGCATTAGGGATCCACTTATAATCAATCTTTGATGCTAATTTATCAATTCAACGAGTACTAGAGGTGGGCAGGACCCAACTCAAATCGGAAAATCCGACTCGACCCGAACTGAATGCCAGAGTCGAATTCGGATTGAGTAGACCCACCCGGATCTGAATGCTGACCGAGTCAAGTTCAGGTTACATAGTAACCCGATACGACCCGATCCGAAATTCAATCTGATCTGAAACCTGACTCGGACCAAAATCGGGTAGTATAAAGTAAACTTTTCTTTTTTTACCTTTACCATTTCATCTACCCTAACCCTACTCGCACCGGGTGTGAGACCCATATCATAGACTGTACCGTTCCTTAGGCTTCCACAGTCCTTTCGGTCGAATTTCGGTGACCCGTGACGCATATATAGCATTTGCGCGCAACCTTAAGTCGTACCCTATCAACCCAAGTTGGCTGGACCCGAGACTTGTACCCTAGCAACCGCGTCATCACTGCGGTTCTGATGCCGCATCTCACACACCGAAGTGATACCCATGCAAGAAATATGGGCCCGCGTTCAGTTTGAAGAAATTGTCGCATATTTGTAAACTCAAGAGAACATGTCCCATCAATCACATCAATCATGTCAAGTAGATATCTCATCCCCAAGTACAACCAACTCCTAAAGTCAACTCTCTCTCTCTCTCTCTCTCTCTCTCTCTCTCTCTCTCTCTCTCTCTCTCTCTCCACCCATCCCTTTTCAAGTATAGCCATCTCTCACTCACCCATCACTCTCCCATCCCTCCCTCTCTTACAACCTCTGTAACACCTCAGATTTTTGCCTACCTGGAATTAGACATCCTTAGGCAATGGGTCAACCATAGCACCTTGGGAGCTTCTCAAAATTCAATTCCAAAGCCAGAGAAATCATTTAGAACCTAATTCTTTAGAAATTTAATGTGAATTAGCCAGCGCTACACTAGACTTCCTGCAAAATTAGCACCAACCACTTTAAATACGATTTGTAAGACCCGAAACTTCTAGAATTGTTACCGCTACGTTACCCTAAAATATAGGATCAAACTCTAAACCCGTTTGCCCTCAGGAACCCTTTGAAACTTCGTATTGGATCTAGACCGCGCGTCGAGAGTCCGATATCTACAATCTTAGACCATTTTGACCGCTTAGCTGGACTTGACAATCGTTTCGAAAATCAAGCCCAACTGATGTTCTAAGGCTATTTCATTGAGCCTGGAGCAAGGAGTGTGAGAAAGAGTGAAATTCATTAAAAATTAAATGTGATTTAAATAAATCTGGCACGTTTCGCTTGCAGGTTAAGTATAAGCATTCATACCGTCGAAATCTGACCCAAATACACCCTCAGATCAGGGAACATTTCTCACTCAGGTCAGTGTACTTGAAATCCTTGATCGAATCTCCGTGACTGCTGAATTGAAACTGGTCCGCCAAGTGCGATCTGGGAACACTATCGGAACGAAAACTTAATGTGATCAGGATCCAATATCCATGAGCTTAATTCCGACCACATTTGGTCAGGGGACCTCCAGAAATGCTCTTTTGGATCGAGAAAGACCCGATTTGGTTATAACCCAAGTATACCTTGACTTAAAGTCTGTTTTGGTTATGTTTGGGCTTATAAAAGGGCCTTAAACCCTTAGCTTTCTAACCCATACGAATTTGGAGAAAACCCTAGGAGAGAAGAGAGAAAAGAGAGAGAAAGTGAGTGAGAAGTTGGAGCTTTCTCTTGGAATTCTTCCCTTCTGCTCCACGTGCCTCATCCACCCTTCTGTATCGTTGTTCAGGAAATCTGGTTTCGTTCTAGGTAAGAAAATCCTAACCCTAACCTGTTTTAAGGCTCCTATGGGTACAAGTAGCTAAGTAGCTGACTCACCTTGTGTTGTAGGTTGCCAATCACTCGTTGACAACGACGTATAGTTCCTATTCAATTCATTACGCTCCTACGGCGTAAGGTGCAGATTTAAGATGCTTAGATTACCTATTTTCAAAGCTTTCAATGCCGTTTAATGGTAGATTACTGATGAGGATGCTGTTTGACATGTAGAACATACTGTCCGTTTTTCATTTCGAATACGTACGAAGAATATGAAATTTAGGGTATTTTGGGTATTTGTAGGAAATACTGTATACGTACGTATTTTACTGATATGATTGCCATGAGTATTTACCGTGTACCTATACTAGTTATACGTGTATGATCTGTTTGGCGAAGAGATTTGCCCTAATGCACATATTGGCCGACATATGCTATGTAGACTAATGTGCGTAGACTAAGTGTTTGTTGAAATGCCTAAATCAATATGATTTATGCCTGCCATATGTTTTGAATGTAAGAACATGATTGTTGTGTATTAGACATCTCCTTGATATAAGGATCTGTCATATTATATGTTGAAATCAACATACGTCAAGTACGTTGGAGTTGTGTAGTCTAAGTGTTTGTATAAATGCTTGCGTGAGTAAGCACTTAGTAAATAGTGTTGTAAACTAGTGTTAAGATAGGATTCTCAACTAATTTGATGATGCACATGATTTCCTCCATGCTTGTTGGATTTGAATTGATTACCTTATGTGTGAAATACTCGTGTATGGTTAACTGCTTATGATGTATGTTATAACATGCTGACAACATGCTGAAATTACTTGTATTTCAATTCCGTCTCTCTCATATGCTTATTGATTCAGATTGCAAGTGCTTGGGGCTATACTCTAGTCCAGGCAGTCGGTAATAGATTAGAATTCGTGGTTGGATTCTATTCACCACGAAGGATGTGTATGACGAACCCGAGTCATACTAGAGTTGTCGGTAGTGGTTAGGCCACACGAAGTGCTTATGCACTTCATGTCGGTCGATTCAATGTGCGCTCGTGCTAGTCGGACTCATCAAGTAACCCGAATGACCATTGTATGTTCACCATGTATTGGACATAACTGCTTGAACCTAGGGTACTGAACTTACCAGTGAAAACTCTAATAACCGTGGTACCGTGATCTTCTAAGACTCATGAGCCGGGTATGGTGGTATGGGACACCGTGGTCGAGCTGTCGGCCTACGTTGGGGCCACAAACCTCCCCGTAGTGACCAGTGAGCAACGCAGACTCGTGAGCAGATTATGCTGGTATGGGACACTATATTCTTGCTGTCGGCCTACACTGATAAGGTGATGGGGGAGCGGTGCAACGAGTGCGAGCAATAGCCCTGGCAGCCCTTTGTAGTGACCTCGAGCGTACTCTCAGTCTACGTGAGGTGACGACCCTTCCGTAGCAACAAGAGTACAACTAGGCTTGTATTGATAAGGTGATGGGGGAGTGGAGCAACGAGTGCGTGCAACAGCCCTTGCAGTGACCTAGAAATATATCATCATATGAGACTACTAGGAGTGACGACCCTAGACAAGATCCTTGTTGGGAATGATATAAGGGAAGTACCCTATTTTTCCAATCCTGTTGTATGAAAAGGACTAAAAACAACTCGGTAATCATATTCATATCGCACTGCATGTGCCTGGAAGATGTGGAGCATTGAGGGAAGAAAGCATGCCACGGACATAAGATGGTGTCGCACGCATGAGGGAGTATGTCGGTGAGGGCATCCATCATATCATTTCATTCTTGCATTAATCACAGTATTTAGGAATGTTTGTTTTTCTTGCTTTACCATTATCGCTTGATTGATTTGATAACATGTTAACCTTTGCTCTATGATTCTACTGAGTTAGCTACTCACTTCCACGTTACGGGACGGTATTGCGCACACCAACCAGTCCCTATTTTAGTTTCAGATGGTGACGATGCTTGCGAAGCAGAGCCGGACTTGATGATGATGAGGAGGATCCCTCCTATATGCAGGTTCTGATCGACAGGATTACAGAGAGGTTGATTAGACGCCATGACACTTGTCATTTTATATTTTTGGAGCACTCATGTATATTCTTTTCTTTCTATTTTGGAGTATACATGTATTTAGTTAACCTGGTAACATGTTCACACTCTAGAGACTTACAATCATTTATATATTTTATATATCTATCACATTCTTCCGCTTGCTAATTTAACTGTCTCTGGAGTATGATATGTTGTTTTGGCTTAATCCATCTCATGTTTTATGTATTATTACCGCCGACATTCATCCATCATTGAAAATATTGCATAAGTGATGTTCTGGAACTCGGGAGTTGGGTTTCTACCCGACCCCCGATTTTTGGGGCGTTATAGATGGTATCAGAGCATGATTTAGATTAAACTGGACCTGGGTTATGGTCACACACCGCACACTGACGCCAATTTAATGTAGTAGGGTGCGAGAACGCTCTAGAAACAAGTTTAGGACCCCCAGTTTGTTTGTTGGCGAAAGTTTACTGAAAGCGATCTCCGAGATCAAGTCCGTTCACACTCCTGATCACACCCAACGACCCCAGATCACTTCTAGACCCTCAATCGAAGGGTTTAGGCCATATTTCATTCCATTCTAAACCTAAAAATGAATGTCCTTAGGTGGTAGGTCAACCCCAACATCTTACACTCAATCTCAAAGCCTAAAACCTCTTTTTATCCAATTCCTTCAAAATCTCTCCTTTCACCACCCCATTCTTCAACTTTTTCTAAGTCCTTTCACACTAGACATAAATCCTAATGTGTGAATGATAGTGACTCATACTTAAACAAAAATTTATTATAAATAGTAAATATATGTATAAATTAAACTTTTGACCATTCCAATTATGGAATCTCGTGGAATAAATGGATTAGTTAGATAGATTAGCATCTCCTATCCCAAAATAATATGTTACATGATGCATAAACTCATTCCAATTTGTAAATTGGCCCTGAAAATGCCTCAAATGGAGGGGGGGAGGGGGGTAAACGATCAACTTTCAGAGGGTTCCAAGGTGGGAACCTAACTTTTTTGGGGCCTAGGGGATAGGAGAACCTCGCCCAAATGGCGAGACCTCACCAAATCGACTAGTGGTCGGCGAGGCCTCACTGTACAGTGAGCCCCATTCGGTCGGGCCTTCGGGCCGACGGTCTTTGGGGGTTAGGGTAGCCCCCTGGTATGTGGGTCGTCCCTCAAAACCCTCCCAAAATGCTACCACCTTCACAAAACACCCCCCCCCAGGCTCTCCCTTTCCCTCCTAGTTGCTGATTTCTCTCTCAAACCCCATCCCAATCACTCCCATCATCGTTTTCTGCCTCAACCCACGCCACTCCATCGTTTACAGCTATACACACTCCCTATCCTTTCCATTCTCGTTCGTTGGAGCTCTCCCATCCTCCATTTGAAGCTCAACTCGTGTGAGCTTTTTACCCAACCCATTTCATCATTTTCCCTTTGCAATCCTAGCCTTTTGGGACCAGTTTCCCTCCTCTATCAGACCTAGATTCGTGGCAACCCATTAGGTTAGCCCTTTTTCTTCATTTCCTTCACTTTCCATGGCTCTTTTGAGCCAGTTATAGCCGTCTTCTCGACCCCTGCGCTTCTACCGACGAATGAGACCGAGCGCAGTAGCTTAGTCCATAAACAATGACCATCTAGTGCTAAGACATCTAGAGTTTTGGACCTAGAGTTAGTACTCCTAGATTTGAAAGACCTGACGATATAGGAAATCAAATTCCAATTAGACAATCTTGACCCTAAGTGATAGAACAATCCCCTATAGTAGAAATGGTATAAAACCATTTAGCGTATAAGCTTAGGCTTTGGACTATAGCTAGCAAGTCACCGACTAGTCTACTAGTTATATTAAGTAGTGTAAAGCCTGTATATGCTAAGGGTTGGAGTAAAACCTCATTCCTTTAATAGATCCCCATAACACTCTAAGGCTCCCTTAGTAACCCTCAGGAAGCTTACTTTACTTAGAACCATTCACTCTCAGGGAAAACTTATAAATCCCTCAAATTGAACTTAGAATAAATCAGCACGCCCCTTAGAATTCCCCTTAGAATTGCCTTCCCAAAGGCTTATTGCATTCGGGAACGAGGAGTAAAAGAACTGTATATAAGCGAAGTATTCGCGGTTTGAATCGACTTCTTAATCCTAGTAGTTACCACTGAATCCAATGCTCTGATCAAGCAGAAGATCGGCATCGACTCGGATTAAGAACCGATACGGCAAATTTTCTATCCTTGGCAGAAAGTCTATGTATCTGGTTCAAACCCACTACACAACTTTTCTTTCGTGTTGGCCCAACCACCTACAACCAAAAGTTATTTCTTTTTCTTTGGACAATGTTGAGGACATATAGCCAATAGAGATTAGACATCTTGCCGCAAGCTCAGACCTGCCCCTGAACTCAATCACAATAGAGATTAGGCATCTTTCTACAATCATAGGTACCAATGCCATAGAACGCATCATTAATAAAGGAAAACCAATGTAGTGAGAGGTTGCTTCCCATTTCATGTCAAGGATAGGCCCTAAGTTACACCTCGTTCCGATATACGGATCGAGACATAGATTCTTGAACCTTAAGTAGAACTAAGTTTTAAGGGGGGTAGAACATTAAGAGCCTAACTTAGTTAAGTCATCCTTTTGATCAGAGTGGCGCAGCGGAAGCGTGGTGGGCCCTTGCCCCACTGGGCTAAGATCGAAAGAAATTCAGGGAAACAATTAAGGCTTAAGTGTTGAACCCATGCATATTAAATCATAAGCCTAGTAGTGTGAGCAGGCGAAGGTCAGTGTATCCATAAACCTACTTGTTAAATACGAGAATAATAGAAGCCTTGGCTGATTCTGTATGATTAGGAATCCTTTAGGATGATCTATTAAAGTGTTTATTAATCCCTACCTTGGACAGATCCAGGCGAGAACTCTCCTAGTTCAAGATCCAAAGCACAACCTTATAAATAAGACTTTTGAACCTTTTAGTGATTGACATTCCCTAAGCTTTTAGAGTGATCCGACTACGGAGTTATTGGAATGAACAAATGCGAAACATTCGCAGCTTGACCCAAATTCTCAATCCTGGACGACTACCAATGGACTCACTACTTAGCCAGCAGAAGACCAGGATGAAATTACGGTGAAGGCCGCTTTAGTTGAAGTAGGAATAGGTCAGTATATCCTAGAGGGGGGTGAATAGGACTTTTTAAATATTTATACGTTATTTTTTAGTCCTATCCCACTAATCCTATCACAGAGTATAAATTAGGATTACTCAAGAATTAACTCTATTGGCTTCCAAGCCTAATAGAGGATCCAATCACAAACTATTTAAAAGACAAACAATGTAGATGAGATTGTGATGGATATGACTGTGTGTGCATAGAATGTGATCATATATAAAGACATGCAAGGCAATCACATGAATGAAAGACAATATCAAACTCAAACACAGTCATTTTATAGTGGTTCGATGACTTGTCTACTCCACTCCCGGCTTCCACACTCAACCATTGAGTGACCGAATTTCATTAAGGAGGTTTTCCATGGTTCACCTCAAACCTAAGGTTTTAAATCAGGTTCACCTTCAACCTTTACAGAGGTTTCTACTCGGTTCACCTCAAACCCTGGAGTTTTACTGGTGTACTCCTAACCAGATGTTTATGCCCACACATGACAAGGGTCCACACAACGAACCCTGAGATTTCTACTCGGTTCACCTCTAACCCTTGAGTTTTACTGGCTTACTCCTAACCAGATGTTTATGCTCTCCACAGAGCAAGGTTCCACACAACCACCCCTCACGTACACTCCCGTCGAAGGCCTCCTTCGAGGACTTCAAATGGTGAGCAACACTTAAAACCCAATCCTAAAAAGGAATGATCGCAAGTGTCCTCTGGACTCTTAGTACTTACAGATAAGTTGATGAGTCCCTTTCAGCACAATGATGAAGACCTTCTACTTGTTGATGAAGAGTCTTCAGCTCCCTTAATCCGCAACATGAAGATGTATATATGCTAGGCTTAGGTTGGGTCAAGGTTATGATGGACTACCACTCTCTAAAGGTTTTTCTATAAGGAAGATAAAGAGGTTCTCATCATCTATGCATTCAAGACATCCCAACTTAATGATATGTCATTAAGGTAGTAGTTGAAGGATCCTTGAATGCGGAAATTCATTCCTCAATCCACTCTATGAGATATCAATGATAAGGGTAGGTTGGAGGATGAACTTCCTGAGAGAAAGGGCTTAAGGTAAATGATAGGAAGGTTAAAACTCTCAAAAGCACTCTCTACTTTCTCTACCAATAATGAAGACAACTCTCTATATTTATAAGCAAAAGATTCCAACAGATATAAACGGTCATATTTATGACAGAGTTCGATATTATCGAGCAGTCGTCGATATGATCAAGCATGTACTCTCGATTGTATCGGCCGACCTCTCGATGATACGAACTCAATTGTCATTTTGCTTTTGGAAACCTTCTGCCAACTGGTCGATGGGATCGAGACACACATCGATGACATCGGATTTCGAACTCCGATTCCATCGAGTGATGGTTTGATCCATCGACAGGTGAAAAATAAGAGAGAAGCCTTGAAGAATTTCAGGATCACAGATATGATCGGGGAAACAGTCGATGTCATCAGAATTTGTACATCGATCATATCGGTGACATTTTCTATGGGATCGATAAATCGTATAGATTTTACATGTAAGCTTGTTGGACGAATTATGTCCTGACTCGATCCAATCGACTTGGTCTCGATATGATCGATATATGAATATCGATTTATCGACAGGCACCCCGATCAACATTAAAAGCAACCTGAAATTCATGCTGGAGAGAACATGCGCCCTACAGTCGATATGATCGACTGACTCCCGATATGATAGATATTTGAGTTCAGATTGAATCGGACAGTCATCGATATATCGAAACATATGTTAGTTTTCTTTAGAAAAACAGGGGCGCCGGAAAGCAGTCTGTCGATATGATCGATCCACTTCAGATATGATCGATTTTTGAATATCGATGATATCGACTCGAAGGTCGATATATCGATAAATCGTCCAGAAGATTTTTTGATTGCTGGATGCTTTTTGTCCTCTGTAACATTACGAAAATCGGGGGGTCGAGTAAAAACCCAACTCCCGAGTTCTAAAATGTTATTAATGCAACATAGATATGTATAATTGAATGTTGTCTGTGTTAATGTATTAAACATGAGTAGGATTAAGCCAAAACTACATATCATGCTCCAGAGACGGTTAAATTTACAAGCGGAAGACTGTGATAGTATGTATAACATATAAAAACTGTTGTATGTCTCCAGAGTGTGAACATGTTACCAGATTATATACATACATGTATACTTCAAAGGTAAACAAAAGAATATACATGAGTGCTCTATAAATATAAAATGACAAGTGTCAAGGTATCTACTCAACCTCCCTGTAATCCCGTCAATCAAAACACGCATAAAGGAGAAATTCTCCTCATCATCATCAAGTCCAGCTCTGCCTCGTAGGCCGCGCCATCATCTGCAATCATAATAGGGACTGGTGGGTGTCCGGAAACACCATCCCGTAACGTGGGAGTGAGTAGCTAACTCAGTGAAATAATAGAGCAAGGATTAACATGTTCTCAAATCAATCATGCGATAATAGTAAAGAAGTAAATCAGACAATCCTAATACTATTGTTAATGCAATATGACATGACGTGATGTATGCCTTCACCGACGATCTCCCTCATACGGCACCATCTTACGACCGCGGCATGCAATAGTCCCTCAAGTGTTCCACATCTTCCAAGCACATGTAATGTAATGTTGATATGATTTATGAGTTTTTATTAGTCCATTCAAACAGCAGGATTGGAAAACTAAGGTACTTCCCTTATATCCATCCAAACACAGATCCTGTCTAGGGTCGTCACTCCTAGTAATCTCATACGAAGTATATTTTGTAGGTCACTACAAGGGCTGCCAGGGCTGTTGCTCGCACTCGTTGCACCGCTCCCCCATCACCTTATCAATACAGGCCTACAGTACTCTCACTGCTACGGAAGGGTCGTCGCCTCCCGTAGACTCAGAATACGCTCGCGGTCACTACAAAGGACTCTTCACCTGATCAGTGTAGGCCGACACCAAGAATATAGTGTCTCATACCACCATAATCTGCTCACGAGTCATAGGTGCTCACTGGTCACTACGGGGAGGTTTGTGGCCCCAGCGTAGGCCGACAGCTCGACCACGGTGTCCCATACCACCATGCCCGGCTCATGAGTCTTTATGGATCAAGGTACCATGGTTGACAGGGTTTACAATGGTAAGTTCAGTACCCTAGGTTCAAGCAGTTATGACTCATACAAGGTGAACATACAACGGCCAGTCGGGTTACTTGACGGGCTCGACTAGCATGAGCGCATCGCAAGTCGAACGACATGAACTGCGTAAAACACTTCGCGTGGCCTAACCACTGCCGCCAACTCCAAACACGACTCGCGTTCATCGACGCATCCTTCGTGGAAAATACGAGCTAGCCATGAATTTTCTCTGTTACCGACTGCCTGGACTAAGTATAGTCCCAAACAATTATGAATCCACGTTAACAATCATGTAAGAGTATTGGAAATGGAATACAACCATGTGAGCATGTTAACACATGTTATAACGTACAACTTAAGTAAATCATCTAACACATGCCTTTCATACATATAATGAAATTATGCATATCGCCAACATATAGGAAATCATTTCCATCAGCATATTAATTGAGAATTCAATCTCAAACTAAGTCATAATGAAATCATCAAGCACATGTTATAACATACAACTTAAGTGAATCATCAAGCACATGCATTTCATTCATATAATGAAATCATGCATATGACTAACATGTAGGAAACCATTTACACCAGCATATTAATTGAGAAATCAATCTCAAACTAATTCATAACACCATTTAATTCAATACATACTAATACAAGCATTTATACAAACACTTACACTACACACTTAAGTCTACATATAGTATGTCGACCTGAAGTGCGCATTTAGGCGAATCTCTTCGCCAAACTAATTATGCACGTATTCCTAGTATTCTAATGCGACAATAAGCCATGTCAATCACATCAGCAAATTATGGATGAAAACAGTATTTTCTACAAATGACTAAAATGCCCTAAATCTCATATTCTTCATCTATTTACGAAATAGGAAACGGACCGCATGTTGTACATGTCAAACGGCGTTGCCGTCGATAATCTACTATTAAACGACATTGAAAGCATTGGAAACAGTCAATCAAAGCGTCTAAAATTCGCACCTTATCGCTTATAAACGTATCGTTTCGAACGGAGAGTATACGCTTCGCCTACGGCGACTAGACAACCTGATTTACAAGATCTATCAGCTAACATGCTATGGAACGAAAGGAACACTAAATCAGTAACTTCCTAGGGTATTTTCTTACCTAAAAATGTGGAGAAATCACCGGCCAAGTGATCGGAGCATGTTGCTAAAGCACGTGCAACAGGTAGGGCAACGGCAGGAAAATCCTCTCCTATTCTCTCTCATAAACTCTCACCTTTTCTCTCTCCCAATCTAGGATTTTTCTCAAATTCGGATGGGAGAGAGGAATGAGGGTTTCAACCCTTTTTATAAGCCCAAACATGCCCGAAATAGGCTCGAGAACAAAGTTTACTTGATGTATATCCAAATCGGGGCTGTTTCGATCCAAAAGACCATTTCTGGTGATCCCCTGGCTGAATGTGATCGGACTTAAGCTCATGCATACTGGATCTAGCACACATCAAGTTTTCAGTCCGGCAGGATTCGCAGATCGCACGTGGCGGTCCAGTTTCAGTTCAGCGGTCACCGCACGTAGATCAGGCCTGCAAGTCTCATGATATGAAATAGAAATTTTTCCTGATCCGAGGGTGTAATTTGGCTGAATTCTGACGGTCAGAACGCTTAATAATAACGTGTCAAGTCGTGTGCCAGATTTAAATTTTAAATTCCAAATCTAACCATATTCTCACTCTCTTCAGTCCAGGCTCAATGAAATACCCTGCGAATGTCGGTTGGACTTGATTTTCGAAATGATTGTCAAGTCCAACAAGGCGATTCTAACGGTCTAAGATAGTAGGTATCCGAATTTCGACGCGCGGTCTAGATCCAATACAAAGTTTCAAAGTGGTCCAGAGAACAAACTGGCTTAGAGTTTGATCCAAGGTTTTAGAGTATTATAGCGTCATTGGTTCTACACGATTTAGGTCTTGTAGAACATATTTAAAGCGGTCAGGGACTATTTCCCAGCTACTCTAGCATTGCGCTAGCTAACTTACACTTATTTTCTAAAGGAATTAATCTTACGTGGTTTCTTTGGCTATGAAATTGGATTCTAAGTGAGTTCCCAGGTGTTTTAGTCAACCCATTGCCTAAGGACATCTAACCCCAGGTTAGCAAAAATTCGGGGTGTTACATCCTCACTCGATTGTATCGATTGATATGCCGAACACATCGACAGAGCTGGTCGATCATGTCGAAAGGGGAATCGATATAATCGACAGTGTAAGAAAAACTTAGAAGATTTTCTTTTTGATAAAAAGTTTTCTTACACATAAACCTTAAGATGTTCTAGTTCTTTTTAAGGGTTTAATCACCTGGTGTTTTGGGACATCGGATGTGAGGCTATGATTTACCTTTTGGTGAGCTTCCACACATCCAGATGAGGCAGACGCTTGACTTGATCTTCTTATTAGGTGTTGTCATCTGACTGACTCAACATACAACGTAATTGACAAATCAGGGCACGTAATAGGTGCACTTTCAATCTCCCCCTTTGTCAATTACGTGATAAAATCTCCAAAACACCCTAGGAACACATCTAGACAGATATATCCTAAATTGTGTGTTCATGTATTAACACAATTTTACAAATTCTAAACACCCATGTACACAACAAATAAAATTCTCCCCCTTAATTCAAAAACTCCCCTTTTCTTGTTGCGGCTGCTCCCCCTAACACCTGCAACAAAGATATACAATTTTCGCTCGGGGTGTTTTGAATTGTTCTCCTCCCTTTTGTCAGACGTGATATTAACTGAAGATTGAAGCATATGGGAGAACCCCAGAGATAAATGCATATGAATGAGAACAGTGTAAAGCAAGCATCAAGGAAGAAACAAGCAACATATTTATTGCAATAGCAGTAAGAACGATACTGAAATATGAATTAGATTCAGCCATATCAAAAATATATACGGCCACAGACAGCAGGCCCGCTATTTGTCCAAGAAGAACTGCAAAAAAAAAAAAAAAAGATGTATAGGATAGGCAAAGACCAACTGAGCGGACTCTTAATTGTGTCGAGAAACATCACTGGTGATCAAGTTTACCAGGTGTTGAGTTGTTCCATGGATGATATCGAGCTTTTCTTCAATAAGAATGAGACGCATTTCACAATTGTTCAGCCTGTCCTCTATACCAACCAACCCATTGAGTAGGTGACGTTCGAGATGATGAGCTGGGCGATTAGTAATTGACTCGGGACTGACAATTGGGGGGCGATTTGATCCTCCCTGTGTGGGCCTCGTTGTGGGTGAATGATCGGATCTGGATCTAGAAGGGTAGTGCCTTGAGGGAGACAAAGGAAGACAGAATCGTTGTGATGCTAGTGATGCATCATTATCAAATCAGGCTTCCGGATGCACTTCATCACATGTGACAGGAATTCCAGCATGGTGGGCGAGCTTACATATGAGCACTGGAAAGGACAGTGACTCAGTATGAGATCCTTGGAGGACATGAATGACCTGCGTAAGAAGAAGAGTTGGCAAGTACACACGATTTTCTTAATATATATCATAGAGAATATTGATCACAAACGGAGAAAGATGTTCACCAATGATATCGCATGGATACACATTCGAGTAGAAGATGCTGTGAAGAATCTTGAAGGTAGGTTCAAGATGATTGATATGTAGTAAATTTCCATCAGTTCGCGGAACTGTAGTCCCTTGGCACAATGCGCGAGTAATTTCTCCCCGTACTCCCAATCCATTGAGATTTCGATTGGTTACAGGAATTTTAGTGACCTCAAGATCGAGAAGTTTTGCCACAGTCACTGGAGTGATAAGCTTTGAATAGTGTGCAAGAATAATTCGAATGCTGGGGGATCTTCACAAATGATATGACTGTGTTTGTGGAATTCATGTATCACCCCCAGTTGGTATGATCCCCTAAGATGTAGAATATTTTGCTACCCAATTACTTCGAGAAGAAGATCAACACCAAAAGGCTCAATTGCACTATGGAGCACTAGTCGTTCACTGATGACAGATGGACTATTTTCTTTTGGAGTAGGATGATACCTACGAAAATTTGATTGGATGCTTATCTCATCTAAAGATTGGAAGTGAGCCTTACCTTTCCTTTGGGTCATGTTTGAGGAGGTGAAATGCTAATAAAGACTGAAAGAGAAGAAAAATATGAGTTCGAGTGCGCCTTTCTCTTTATATAGCAGACTTATCGATTATATCGATCAATTACCAATTGCATCGTAAAACTTTTACCCAAACATTGCTCTGACAGTTGTTTGAAAGTAGCAAGACAACCGTCGATTGGATCGATGAACAGTTTCGATGGAATCGACTATAAAATCGATACTGTGCAGATATCATTGAGACTGTAAGAATTTTAACCATGAATAACTCAGACCTAAAGATTTTCAGTAAGTGCCATAAGTCCAGAGATATTATCAATGCGAACAAACACCAATTGACTTTTAGAGGTCACAAAACCGATTTGTGTCAAGAGGATTTGTAAGGATATCAACAAGTTGCTTTTCAGTAGTAACATATTCTAACACAATGGTCTTTTCTTCAACTAGTTCTCGGATAAAATGATGACGAATGTCAATATGCTTGGTCCGAGAGTGCTGAACTGGGTTCTTTGAGATGTTGATAGCACTAGTATTGTCACAGAAGAGACTCATTATGGATTGTACAATCCCGTAATCGAATAGCATCTGTTTCATCCAGAGGATTTGAGCACAACAGTTACCAGCAGCTATATATTCAGCTTCTGCAGTGGATAATGAGATTAAGTTTTGTTTCTTACTCTGCTAGGAAACTAAAAAATTACCAGAATAAAAGCATCCACCACTAGTTGATTTTCGATCATCCAAATTTTCAGCCCAAACAGCATCTGAATATCCTGCAATGAAGGTGGAGGTTTCATGCGGATACCATAGTCCAAAGGTAGTTGTCGCTCCGACATACTTGATAATCCTTTTAACTGCTGTTAGGTGAGATTCCTTAGGATCCGCCTGATAACGAGCACATACCCCAACACTAAAGGATATATCTAGACGACTGGCAGTTAGATATAGTAGACTTCCGATCATGCTTCGATAAAGATGTTGGTCCACACTTTTGCCATTAGTATCTTTTGAAAGTTTTAGAGTAGTACTCATAGGCGTGTGATAAGTGCGACCCGATTCAAGGCCAAATCTTTTGACTAGGTCTTTTGCATACTTAGCTTGATTTATGAAAGTTCCATCATCCAGTTGCTTGACCTGGAGCCCTAAGAAGAAATTTAATTCACCAACCATGCTCATTTCAAATTCTGATTTCATGAGGTTGGCGAATTTGAATGCCTCATCTTCGCATGTTGATCCAAACACAATATCATCCACATAAATCTGTGCTATAAGTAATGAATCCTTTGTTCTATGGGTGAACATTGTTTTGTCTACACTTCCTCTGTGGAATTCATGGTCTAAAAGAAATTTCGTTAACATTTCATACCAAGCACGTGGTGCTTGTTTAAAACCATACAAAGCTTTGTCCAACCGATAAACATGATGGGGATGCTTATGGTCTGAAAATCCTTTTGGTTGTTCCACATATACTTCTTCAGCAAGATCCTCATTAAGAAAGGCACTCTTAACATCCATTTGAAATAATTTGAATTTTAGTGCACATGCAACAGACATGAGAATTCTAATGGATTCTAGACGTGCAACGGGGGCAAAGGTTTCATTAAAATCAATTCCTTCAATCTGTGAGTATCCCTGACCAACTAATCTCGCTTTGTTTCTAATTACATTCCCTGATTCGTCAGATTTATTTTTGAAGACCCATTTTGTTCCAATGACATTTGTATTTGTTGGTCTGGGAACTAGTTTTCACACCTCATTTCTCTGAAATCGTTGAAGTTCTTCCTGCATGGCATTTATCCAGTTTTCATCTTGAAGAGCTTCTACAATATTTTTGGGTTCAATCTTTGAGGTAAAACAGAAGTGACTATAGACATTGTCTATTTATCGTCTAGTTCTTACACCGACATTAGGGTCTCCAATAATTTACTCTCGAGGGTGATCTTTGATGACAGGTTTGTCTGATGATTATTGAGGTTCATCCAATAATGAAGATTTGTCATCTGATTTTTTGGGTATGCATGAATCTACATCATCGTCTATATCATTCACAGGAGAATTCATATCTTGAGGATGATCATCTATTACCACATTTGCCGATTCCTGAATAGTAAGGGTTCTTAAGTTGAACACTCTATAAGCACGACTATTCATGGCGTATCCAAGAAAAATGCCTTCATCACTTTTAGATTTGAACTTTCCTAGATGATCCCTATCCTTTAAAATGTAGCATTTACTACCAAAGACCCGAAAGTATTTTACATTTGGCAGTTTCCCATACCATAGTTCATATGGAGTTTTATTCAAACCTACTCTAAGATATACTCTGTTTATGATGTAGCAGGCGGTATTGACAGCTTCTGCCCAAAAGCTCTTTGCCATGTCCTTTCCATTTAGCATGACAGATCCCATTTCTTGCAATACTCGATTTTTCCTTTCAGCAACCCCATTTTGTTGAGGGGTTTTTGGGGCTGAAAATTCATGTTGAATTCCTTTATCATTGCAGTATTTTTCAAATTCATAATTTTTGAATTCACCACCATGGTCACTTCTGATACATTTTATATCATATTCCTTCTCATTTTGAATTTGTTTTGCCAAGACAACAAATTTTCCAAAAGCATCTGATTTTTCTCGAAGAAATGAAACCCAAGTAAATCTAGTGTAGTCATCTACTATCACCAAAAAGTATCTTTTCTTGCCATGACTTTCCACTTTAGTAGGACCCACTAGATCCATATGTAGTAGATCCAAGGGCTTTGTTGTGGCTATGTGTAACGCCCGGAAAAAATCCGTACTTGGACTCGAGTACCAACTCGACCAGAAATCGCGTAGGATTAATTCCTTTAGAAAATAAGTGTAAGTTAGCTAGCGCAATACTAGAGTAGCTGGGAAATAGTCCCTGATCACTTTAAATACGTTCTACAAGATCCAAAATGAGTAGAACCATTGACGCTATAATACTCTAAAACCTCGGATCAAACTCTAAGCTGGTTTGTTCTCTGGACCACTTTGAAAATTTGTATTGGATCTAGACCGCGCGTCGAAAGTCCGATACCTACAATCTTAGACCGTTAGGACCGCCTAGCTGGACTTGACAATCATTTCGAAAATCAAGTCCAACCGACATTCGCAGGCTATTTCATTGAGCCTAGACTGAAGAGAGTAAGAATAGGGACAGATTTGGAATTTGAAATTCAAATCTGGCACACGACTTGACGTGTCAGTATTAAGCATTCTGACCGTCAGAATTCAGCCAAATTACACCCTCGGATCAGGAAAAATTTCTATTTCATATCATGGGAATTGTAGACCTGATCTACGTGTGGTGACCGCTGAACTGAAACTGAACCGCTACTTACGATCTACGAACCCTGCCGGACTGAAAACTTGATGAGTGCTAGATCCTGTATGCACGAACTTAAGTCAGATCGCGTTCGGCCAGGGGACCACCAGAAATGTCCTTTTGGACCGAAACTGCCTCGAAATGGATATACATCAAGTAAACTTTGTTCCCGAGCCTATTCCGAGCATTTTTATGCTTATAAAAGGGGTTGAAACCCTCACTCCTCTCTCCCATCTGAATTTGAGAAAAATCCTACATTGGGAGAGAGAAAAGGTGAGAGTTTGTGAGAGAGAGTAGGAGAGAATTTTCTTGCCATCGTGCCACCTGTTGCACGTGCTTTAGCAACACGCTCCGATCACTTGGATGGTGATTTCTCTGCATTTTCAGGTAAGAAAATACCCTAGAAGTTGTTGATTTGAGGTTCCCTTGGATTCATAGCGAAGTAGCTGATAGAACTTGTGTATTAGGTTCTCTATTCGTCGTAGACGAAGCGTATACGCTCCGTTCAAATCACTTCACCTATAAGGGAAAAGGTGAGGATTTTAGACGCTTTGATTGACTGTTTACAACGCTTTCAATGTCGTTTAATAGTAGATTATCGACGATAATGCCGTTTGACATGTAAAACATGCTGTCCGTTTCTTGTTTTGTAAACTAACGAAGAATATGAGATTTAGGGCATTTTAGTCATTTGTAAGAAGTACTGTTTTCATGCATATTTTTCTGACGTGATTAATATGGTTTATTGTCGCATTAGAATGTTAGGAATACGTGCATAATTAGTTTGGCGAAGAGATTCGCCTAAATGCGCACTTCGGGTCGACATACTATATGTAGACTTAAGTGTGTAGTGTAAGTGTTTGTATAAATGCTTGTATTAGTATGTATTGAATTAAATATTGTTATGAATTAGTTTGAGATTGATTTCTCAATTAATATGCTGATGTAAATGATTTTCTACATGTTAGCTATATGCAAGATTTCATTGTATGTATGAAATGCATGTGCTTGAAGATTTGCTTAAGATGTATGTTATAACATGTGTTAACATGCTCACATGGTTGTATTTCATTTTCAATACTCTCATATGATTGCTGATGTGATTTCATATTTGATTGGGACTATCCCTAGTCCAGGCAGTCGGTAATCCAGAAATTTCGTGGTTGGCTTATATTTGCCACGAACGACGCGTCGATGAACGCGAGCCGTGTTTTAGAGTTGGCGGCAGTGGTTAGGCCACACGAAGTGTTTTACGCACTTCATGTCGTTCGACTTGAGATGCGATCGTGCTAGTCAAGCCCATCAAGTAACCCGACTGGCCATTGTATGTTCACCCTGTATGAGTCATAACTGCTTGAACTTAGGGTACTGAACTTACCATTGTAAACCCTGTTAACCATGGTACCTTGATCCACAAAGACTCATGAGCTAGGCATGGTGGTATGGGATACCGTGGTCGAGCTGTCAGCCTACGCTGGGGCCACAAACCTCCCCGTAGTGACCAGTGAGTACCTATGTCTCGTGAGCAGATTATGGTGGTATGAGACACTATATTCTTATTGTCGGCCTACACTGATCAGGTGACGAGTCCTTTGTAGTGACCACGAGCGTATTCTGAGTCTACAGGAGGCGACGACCCTTCAGTAGCAATGAGAGTACAGTAGGCCTGTATTGATAAGGTGATGGGGGAGCGGTGCAACGAGTGCGAGCAACAGCCCTGACAGCCCTTGCAGCGACCTATAAAAATATATATCGTATGAGATTATTAGGAGTGACGACCCTAGACAAGATCTGTATTGGGATTGATATAAGCGAAGTACCTTAGTTTCCTAATCCTGCTGTTTGAATGGACTAATAACAACTCGGCAATCATATCACCATTACATTGCATGTGCCTGGAAGATGTGGAGCACTGAGCGGGATGCACGCATGCCGCGGGCGTTAGATGGTGCCGTATGAGGGAGAATGTCGGTGAGGGCATCCATCATGTCATGTCATATTGCATTAACAACAGTATTAGGATTGTTTGATTTACTGCTTTACTATTATCACATGATTGATTTGAGAACATGCTAATCTTTGCTCTATGATTCCACTGAGTTGATCACTCACTCCCACGTTATGGGATGGTGTTTGTAACACCCACCAGACCCTGTCTTAGATGCAGGTGATGTGGAGATCCAGGAGGTAGAGCCGGACTATGATGAGGACCAGGACGAGTTCTCATACATGCAGTATCACGACGGCTTTGCTTAGGTGACCTGGGTTGACGAGACTCTTCAGTGGGACTATTTTGAACATTTGATTTTGTTTCTTTTCATGTATATGAGACTCAGTGATGTATTCATACTTTAGTGATAGTCGAGATCTACTTTATTTTTCCATACAGTGATATATATATTGTTTAGTCTTCCGCTTGCTTTTATCACTGGATCTGGAGTATGAATTGTAGTTTTGGTATACTTTTACTCATGTGAATGCTTTAACTCAAACAACATTGAATCATAATCATTTTTGTTGCATAAGTGACGGTCTGGAACTCGAGAGTTGAGTTTATACACGACCCCCGATTTTCAGGGTGTTACACTATGGTGGTTATCTTTTTATGTCCGACTTTTATCTGTTTTCCTTTTAGACATTCCACACATACTACTTTTTCTTCTGTTCTAATTCTGGGAAAGCCTCTAACCAAGTTTTTTGAGCTAAGTCTAGCTAAATTTCGGTAATAGACATGTCCCAACCTTTGATGTCATAATCTTGATTCATTCTTTACAGCCATGTTACATTTTGTAGACAGACCCTTATCGTTGGTACTTTCAATAATATAACAGTTATTACTAGTGCGTGTACCTTTTATAAGGGATTTTCCTGTAAGATATATTATTTTACACACATCTTTTGAGAAAGTGACCAGATATTCCTTATCAAAAATTTGATAGATACTAAGGAGATTATGTTTCAGACCTTCAACACAGAGAACATTTTTAATTTTTGGAAGACCTGGTACTCCTATTGTTCCTTGTCCGACAATTCTGGCCGAGCTACCATCTCCGAATGTGACTGATCCACCATCGAAGTTTGAGTATGAACAAAAATGAGTACGATCACCAGTCATGTGTCTGGAACACCCACTATCAAGATACCACTTTGAACAATTACCAGCCTTCAAAGCGGTGTGGATTACAAGGTAATTTTGATCTATCACATCCTCTGAAACTTTCTTGACCATGATTCCTACTTCAGTCAAGATCACTCTCTAGGCGGTGAAGCCCTTAAGAGAGACCCGCTCTGATACCAATTGAAATTACGGTGAAGGCCGCTTTAGTTGAAGTAGGAATAGGTCAGTATATCCTAGAGGGGGTGAATAGGAATTTTTAAAGATTTATACGTTATTTTTTAGTCCTATCCCACTAATCCTATCACAGAGTATAAATTAGGATTACTCAAGAATTAACTCTATTGGCTTCCAAGCCTAATAGAGGATCCAATCATAAACTATTTAAAAGACAAACAATGTAGATGAGATTGTCATGGATATGACTATGTGTGCATAGAATGTGATCATATATAAAGACATGCAAGGCAATCACATGAATGAAAGATAATATCAAACTCAAACACAGTCATTTTATAGTGGTTCGACGACTTGTCTACTCCACTCCCGGCTTCCACACTTAACCCTTAAGTGATCGAATTTTACTAAGGAGGTTTCCCATGGTTCACCTCAAACCTAAGGTTTTAAATTAGGTTCACCTTCAACCTTTACAGAGGTTTCTACTCGGTTCACCTCAAACCCTGGAGTTTTACTGGCGTACTCTTAACCAAATGTTTATGTCCACACAGGACAAGGGTCCACACAACGCACCCTGAGATTTCTACTCGGTTCACCTCTAACCCTACAGTTTTACTGGCGTACTCCTAACCAGATGTTTATGCTCTCCACAGAGCAAGGGTCCACACAATGCACCCCGCACGTACACTCCCGTCGGAGGCCTCCTTCGAGGACTTCAAATGGTGAGCAACACTTAAAACCCAATCCTAAAAAGGAATGATCGCAAGTGTCCTCTAGACTCTTAGTACTTACAAATAAGTTGATGAGTCCCTTTCAGCACAATGATGAAGACCTTCTACTTGTTAATGAAGAGTCTTCAGCTCCCTTGATCCACAACATGAATATGTATATATGATAGGCTTAGGTTGGGTCAAGGTTATGATGGACTACCACTCCCTAAAGGTTTTCCTATAAGGAAGATAGAGAGGTTCCCATCATCTATGCATTCAAGGCATCCCAGCTTAATGATATGTCATTAAGGTAGTAGCTGAAGGATCCTTGAATGCGGAAGTTCATTCCCCAATCCACTATATGAGATATCAATGATAAGGGTGGATTGAAGGATGAACTTCCTGAGAGAAAGGGCTTAAGGTAAATGATAGGAAGGTTAAAACTCTCAAAAGCACTCTCTACTTTCTTTACCAGCAATGAAGACAACTCTCTCTATTTATAGGCAAAAGATTCCAACGGATATAAACGGTCATATTTATGATAGAGTTCGATATCATCAAGCAGTCGTCGATATGATCGAGTGTATACTCTCGATTGTATCGGCCGACCTCTCGATGATACGAACTCAATTGTCATTTCACTTTTAGAAACCTTCTGCCAACTGGTCGATGGGATCGAGACACACATCGATGACATCGGATTTCGAACTCCGATTCCATCAAGTGATGGTTCGATCTATCAACAGGTAAAAAATAAGAGAGAAGCCTTGAAGAATTTCAGGATCACAGATATGATCAGGGAAACAGTCGATGTCATCAGAATTGTACATCGATCATATCGATGACATTTTCGATGGGATCGATAAATCGTATAGATTTTACATGTAAGCTTGCTGGATGAATTATGTCCTGACTCGATCCAATCGACTTGGTCTCAATATGATCTATATATGAATATCGATTTATCGATAGGCACCCCGATCAACATTAAAAGCAACCTGAAATTCATGCTGGAAGAACATGCGCCCCACAGTCGATATGATCGACTGACTCCCGATATGATCGATATTTGAGTTCAGATTGAATCGGACAGTCATCGATATATCGAAGCATATGTTAGTTTTCTTTAAAAAAAATAGGGGCGTCGGAAAGCAGTCTGTCGATATGATCGATCCACTTTAGATATGATTGATTTTCGAATATCGATGATATCGACTCGAAGGTCGATATATCGATAAATCGTCCAGAAGATTGTTTGATTGCTGGACGCTTTTTGTCTTCACTCGATTGTATCGATTGATATGCCGAGGACATCGACAGAGCTGGTCGATCATATCGAAAGGGGAATCGATATAATCGACAGTGTAAGAAAAACTTAGAAGATTTTCTTTTTGATAAAAAGTTTTCTTACACATAAACTCTAAGATGTTCTAGCTCTTTTTAAGGGTTTAATCACCTGGTATTTTGGGACATGGGATGTGAGGCTATGATTTACCTTTTGTTAAGCTTCCACACATCCAGATGAGGCAGACGCTTGACTTGATCTTCTTGTTAGGTGTTGTCGTCCGACTGACTCAACATACAACATAATTGACAAACCAGGGCACATAATAGGTGCACTTTCAAAGGATCCACCAGGATTAAGAAGGGATACAACGTTGTCTACCCTGGCCTGGTGGACATTCGACGTATCGGGATCAAGCCCACTACAACCGTCTCTCTGTACTGGTCAACCACTGAAAATATATATCTTACTCTAAGTAGATGGGAATTGTCGTCAAGACGTCAAATAGGTAAAGGAATAAATTGTAGAAAACCATTAGGGTGTAAGTAATGCATAAAGAAGTAAGTTTTAAGGGGGGTAGACCAAAAGGAACCAGACTTATATAAATCGTATACACCCTACCACGTATAGAAACATGAAATCACCAAAAGTTAGGTGAAGGAAATGATTAATCTTTCCTCATTACCCTTAGCCAATTTCGGGGATAAAATTTTATTTTTAGGGGGGTAGATTGTAACACCCCAGATTTTTGTCTACCTGGAATTAGATGTCCTTAGGAAATGGGTCAACCATAGCACCTTGGGAGCTTCTCAAAATTCAATTCCAAAGCCAGAGAAATCATTTAGAACCTAATTCTTTAGAAATTTAACGTGAATTAGCCAGCGCTACACTAGACTTCCTGCAAAATTAGCACCAACCACTTTAAATACGATCTGTAAGACTCAAAACCTCTAGAATTGTTACCGCTACATTATCCTAAAATCTAGGATCAAACTCTAAACCCGTTTGCCCTCAGGAACCCTTTGAAACTTCGTATTGGATCTATACCGCGCGTCGAGAGTCCGATATCTACAATCTTAGACCATTATGACCGTTTAGCTAGACTTGACAATCGTTTCGAAAATCAAGCTCAACTGATGTTCTGAGGCTATTCCATTGAGCCTAGAGCAAGGAGTATGAGAAAGAGTGAAATTCATTAAAAATTAAATGTGATTTAAATCAATCTGGCACATTTTTCTTGCGGGTTAAGTATAAGCATTCAGACCGTCGGAATCTGACCCAAATACACCCTCGGATCAGGAAACATTTCTCACTCAGGTCAGTGTACTTGAAATCCTTGATCGAATCTCCGTGACCGCTGAATTGAAACTGGTCCGCCACGTGCGATCTGGGAACACTATCGGAACAAAAATTTAATATGATTAGGATCCAATATCCATGAGCTTAAGTCCGACTGCATTTGGTCAGAGGACCTCTAGAAATGCTCTTTTGGATCGGGAAAGACTTGATTTGGCTATAACCTAAGTATACCTTGACTTAAACTCTATTTTAGTTATGTTTGGGCTTATAAAAGGGCCTTAAACCCTTAGATTTCTAACCCATACGAATTTGGGAAAAACCCTAGGAGAGAAGAGAGAAAAGAGAGAGAAAGTGAGGGAGAAGTTGGAGCTTTCTCCTGGGATTCTTCCCTGCTACTCCACGTGCCTCATCCACCCTTTTGTATCGTTATTCAGGTGATTCTGGATTCGTTCTAGGTAAGAAAACCCAAACCCTAACCTGTTTTGAGGCTCCTATGGGTACAAGTAGCTAAGTAGCTCACTCACCTTGTGTTGTAGGTTGCCAATCAGTCGTTGACGACGACGTAGAGTTCCTATTTGATTCATTACGCTCCTACGGCGTAAGGTGCGGATTTTAGACGCTTAGATTACCTATTTTCAAAGCTTTCAATGCCGTTTAATGGTAGAGTGCTGATGAGGATGTTGTTTGACATGTAGAACATGCTGTCCGTTTTTCATTTCGAATACGTACGAAGAATATGAGATTTAGGGTATTTTGGGTATTTGTAGGAAATACTGTATACGTACGTATTTTGCTGATATGATTGCCATGAGTACGTGTACCTATACTAGTTATACGTGTATGATCTGTTTGGCGAAGAGATTCGCCCTAATGCACATATTGGCCAACATATACTATGTAGACTAATGTGCATAGACTAAGTGTTTGTTGAAATGCCTAAATCAATATGATTTATGCCTGCCATACGTTTTGAATGTAAGAACATGATTGTTGTGTATTAGACATCTCCTTGATATAAGGATCTGTCATATTATATGTTGAAATCAACATACGTCAAGTACGTTGGAGTTGTGTAGTCTAAGTGTTTGTATAAATGCTTGCGTGAGTAAGCACTTAGTAAATAGTGTTGTAAACTAGTGTTGAGATGGGATTCTCAACTAATTTGATGATGCACATGATTTTCTCCATGCTTGTTGGATTTGAATTGATTACCTTATGTGTGAAATACTCATGTATGGTTAACTGCTTATGATGTACGTTATAACATGCTGACAATATGCTGGAATTACTTGTATTTCAATTCCGTCTCTCTCATATGCTTATTGATTTAGATTGCAAGTGCTTGGGGCTATACTCTAGTCGAGGCAGTCGGTAATAGATTAGAATTCGTGGTTGGATTCTATTCACCACGAAGGATGTGTATGACGAACCCAGGTCGTACTAGAGTTGTCGACAATGGTTAGGCCACACGAAGTGCTTTTGCACTTCATGCCGATCGATTCAATGTGCACTCGTGCTAGTCGGACTCATCAAGTAACCCGACTGACCATTGTATGTTCACCTTGTATTGGTCATAACTGCTTGAACCTAGGGTACTGAACTTACCAGTGAAAACCCTGATAACCGTGGTACCTTGATCCACTAAGACTCATGAGCCAAGCATGGTGGTATGGGACACCGTGGTCGAGCTGTCGGCCTATGCTGGGCCCATAAACCTCCCCGTAGTGACCAGTGAGCAACCCAGACTCGTGAGTAGATTATGGTGGTATGGGACACCATATTCTTACTGTCGGCCTACACTGATAAGGTGATGGGGGGGCGGTGCAACGAGTGCGAGCAACAGCCCTGACAGCCCTTTGTAGTGACCTCGAGCGTACTCTGAATGTACATGAGGCGACGACCCTTCCACAGCAACAAGAGTACAACTAGGCCTGTATTGATAAGGTGATGGGGGAGTGGAGCAACGAGTGCGTGCAACAGCCCTGACAGCCCTTGCAGTGACCTAGAAATATATCATCGTATGAGACTACTAGGAGTGACGACCCTAGACAGGATCCTTGTTGGAAATGATATAAGGGAAGTACCCTAGTTTCCCAATCCTACTGTATGAAAAGGACTAATAATAACTTGGTAATCATATTCTTATCGCACTGCATGTGCTTGGAAGATGTGGAGCACTGAGGGAAGAAAGCATGCCGCGGACGTAAGATGGTGTCGCATGAGGGAGTATGTCGGTGAGGGCATCCATCATGTCATTTCATTCTTGCATTAATCACAGTATTTAGAAATGTTTATTTTTCTTGCTTTACCATTATCGCTTGATTGATTTGATAACATATTAACATTTGCTCTATGATTCCACTGAGTTAGCTACTCACTTCCACGTTATGGGAAGGTGTTGCGCACACCAACCAGTCCCTATTTTAGTTCAGATGGTGGTGATGCTTACGAAGCAGAGCCAGACTTAATGATGATGAGGAGGATCCCTCTTATATGCAGGTTCTGATCGACGGGATGACATGGAGGTTGATTAGACGCCATGACACTTGTCATTTTATATTTTTGGAGCACTCATGTTTATTCTTTTCTTTCTATTTTGGAGTATACATGTATTTAGTTAACCTGGTAACATGTTCACACTCTAGAGACTTACAATCATTTATATATTTTATATATCTATCACATTCTTCCGCTTGCTAATTTAACTGTTTCTGGAGTATGATATGCTGTTTTGGCTTAATCCATCTCATGTTTTATGTACTATTACCGTCGACATTCATCCATCATTGAAAATGTTGCATAAGTGATGTTCTGGAACTCGGGAGTTGGGTTTCTACCCGACCCCCGATTTTCAGGGCGTTACAACCTCTCTCTCTCATTTCCTCCCAAGCAACCATGAGAGATCATCCAATCTCCATAAGAGAGCCTAGTGTGGCCCACTTCCTACCCAAGATCTCCACCATCCAACCATCCAATCTCCATCATCCTCCATTAAACTTGTAGCTTTGGAGCTAGGGATCCAAGGAGCCAAAGAAGAGGAGTAATAGGTGGGTGATCTAATATTTCTACCTTTGATCTTGATGATTTAAGGGCCCACATGTGGTGAGACCCATTTGATGTATGCATTGTGAGAAAGGGAGGGCCCATAATAACGGGGTCCCTCCTCTCCATTACATTTCTCTTTCTCTCTTTTTCTCTCTTATATGATGGCCCACTTATGATGTGTGTATTTTATCCATGTCGTCCAACAAGTGGGCCAGCTTAATCCCAATTTAGGGCCTGCATGACCAGTCGGTCACACAAGCCCGGATGAAGGGGAAAAATAAATATCAGTTTGATACAAGCTGGTGGGCCACACATGTGGACCCACCAGATGTATGCATTCCATCCATCCATCCACCATCCAGCTATGGACGGTGGAGCCCACCTTATTATGTGATGATCCACATGGTCCAATACAGGACGTGGGATGGAAGCGAATTGGTTGGTGCACTTCATGCAGCTATGTGCTACTATTACAAACGTCAGCAAGTCCTGTGGTTCCCACCATCAGGTTTATGTTATATTCAAACCGTTCGCCACTTGGTAGCAGGTGGGACCCACCATGATGTAATGTTATATCCAAACCGTCCAAGGGACGATGGATCCTAACAGTTGAGCTGTTGTTGACGTCAGCAAGCTCTGTGGGTCCCACCACTGCTGAAAATGACGTCAACGGGCTTATGGGCCTAATCATGAGGCTTGTGCTATATCTAGCCGTCCACCTGGACAATGATAGGTGAGGCCCTCCCTGATGAATGTATTCTACATCCAGGCCATCCATCCAGCACACATGGATGCTGGATCATTCATATATATATATATATATATATATATATATATATATATATAAATGAAAATAATGATAATATTAAAATAAATATAAATAATATTATTATATTATATTATGGTGGGCCCCACATGGGACCCACCTATTGTATGTATTCCATCCCCACTATCCATATGATGGGGCCCGCCATGATTTATGTGTTAAAATCTGCACTGTCCAATTGTCTAGACGGTGGAAACCACCTTGATGCATATGTTTTGTCCACACCATCTAGACCTTGGACGTGGGACCTACCACGATGTACGTGTTTCATCCACGCTGGTCATCCATTTGCTAGACTGCAGAGGCCACCTGCTTTGTAATCACAGGGCCCACCATGTTGTACATGTTTCTTGTATGCCATCCACTTATACGGCCCACCTTGATGTGTGTACAGCAAGCACACTGGCCATCTGATGGGGCCCATTTGAAATGTGCAGGGCCCACTTCGATGTGTTGTGTGTGAGGCCCATTATGATGTATTTGAGGACCAGATATGAGGCCTATTGTGATGTGTTGGAGGGCCATTGTAAGACCCGTATCTTAGCCCGTACCGTTCCTTAGGCTTCCATAGTCATCCCGATCAAATTTCGGTGACCCACGATGTGTAGATAGTAGTTGTACACATCCCTGATTTACATCCTGTCAATCTGAGTTGACTTGAACCAAGACTTGTACCAGTGCGACCACACCATCATCGCAGTTCCGATGCCGTGTCTCGTGTGCCGAGGCAATGCCCGGGCCAGGAGATGTGGGCCCGCGTTCAGTTCGAGGAAAACACCGCGCATTTATTAAATCCCATGATAATGTCCCATCAATCACATCAAATGTCAAGTACTCTATCTCATCCCCAGGTATAACTACCCTTCCCCTAAAGTTAACTCTCCCTTATAACAAAGTACACACATCTATCACTCACCATCCCTCTCTCCCATCACTTCTCTCCCATCACCTCTCTCTCTCTCCCATTCTCTCTCCATTTTCAAGCAACCCCATGAGAGCAATCGTTTAAGATCTCCAAGAGAAAAGGTAGGTGTGGCCCACTTCCTACCACCCAATCCAACCCTTCAAAGCCAATCTCAACCATTTGATCGACCCCCCTTGGAGCTCTAAAGCTTATTGGAAGGAGGAATTAAGGAATTTGAGTTGGGTGTTCATGGTATTTGATTTTGATGTATGGTCCACATGATTTGGGACCCACTTGATGTATGCATTGTATAGGGAGGGCACATAGTGGTGAGGTCCCTCCCCTTCTCACGATCTCTCTCTCTCTCTCTCTATCTCCCTTTTTCATCTTGTGGCCCACTATGACGTATTTTTATCCATGTCGTCCACCACGTACACATGGCCCCCATCATGATGTATATGTTGTATCCGCTAGATGGTGAGATGCACCGGCTTGATGGCATGTTCCATCCATGCTATCCAGATCCTAGACACTGGATGGAAGGAATACACAAATATCTGCTTTAATAAAGCTTTGGTGGACCACTAATGTGGACCCCACCTTGATGTACGTGCTTTATATCTGCACCGTCCATCACTTGCTGATGTGACTCCACCGTCCAGTAGCTAGGACAGTGGGTCCCACATGGTAGCCATGTTATATCCATACCATCCGTCAATGGACACCCTGGAGTAGGGCGATTATATGCACACACACACACACTATAAATATTATATCTGGTGGTCCCGCACGTGGGATGTCACACCCCAAAGTTGAAAATCGAATTCACAGGAATCCTGATCTCCGAATCCAATGCCGACAGCCTCCGTATTATCCCATTCTCGGCTCTCAACGCCCATATGCCAGGTTCCAATCCTAGGATCCTATAAGGAGGATTTTCCAATGTACATTTATCTCATAAGAAGCATAACCACAAGTTTACCCAAATCACAAAAGAAATATCATCATCACATATCCACTAATATAAACTCTGAATACAATGCAGAAAGGGAAATACATATGTCGAAAATCAAGGCTTCAGAAGACAATGCTACTACAACCTAACATCACCTGCACGCATCTATCGTGCATAAGCTTATAGAAAGCTTAGAGGGTGGTGTAAGTATGTACACAAGATAAGTGTCAAATATTCAATGCAATGTCATAATCATACAATGTCAGAAATATTGGCAAGATCATGAATTATATGATAATAGAGTAAGAAAAAATACTAACAAGTCCATGAGTCATACAATATTAGAGTACGCAATACATATCAGTTATGCAAATGAGGAGTCATAGAGAGCCAAATATTAGATGCCGAGGTACAATGTAATATATAAATCCTGCTAAGTCCGTCTAGACCATATAAGTACAGAAACATAGCAACTCAAAATGTCATATGCCTATGGATGTAATGCAATATGTGATGCAAATAAAATGACCAAGCTGGAGTATGAATTTGTGATGATAGTATGCAATATCACAGGCTATGGGGTCCATCATAAGGGGCTTCTAGCCAAACTAGTCTCATACCTAAATTTGGATAGTCAAACTCAATGTGGTAGACTCCTAATCTCAAGTTAGTCATGCGCCCCAACCGAAATTATTATCATTGCGAATATACACGTGACAAATAGTTACATACCACCAACCTGAGTAGATAATGAATGAGTAAATGAATGAGTGAATTTGTAACTCTTACTCAATAAGTCCACATACATCTCTGGTATCATCACCAGGGTCTACACTCTAAGCTGGCTGCCGCCCCTACCGGTCGCACAACTCAGCGAGTGAAAAAGACCTCACTACCCACCTGCCAGTAATATATAAATGCCTACCTGACTTGTTGAGAGCGAATCTATTTGGGATCTGGTTAAACTCAGCCTAGCTTATAGCCCCCTCACTCGAGTGGATAAAGCCACACCCCCTCCCAACCAACCATGACATAATGGGAGACGCAGCCTACTGGTATCCGGCACTCAGGCACTCATGTATCTACTCAGTCTAGACGTTGGGGTGTCTCTTGACCTCAGAGGTTTAAGAACTTTCACCCATGGACATCCAAAGTGCCCAGATGCTCGAACCAAATACTTTTGATGTTCCATCTGGCCATCCACGACATGCCTGTGGAGGTCACAACCCTAATGTCATTGGGGCATACAGTAATCACAATCACACAATGTAAGATACATGAGTCATGTAGCCCAATCATGCATCAATCCTGCGCATACCGTGCGTTCATGTGGGATAACCTCCGCCTATCAGGAAGTCTCATAATAACCTGCCCAATGACATATGCAATGGTCAACCATATCTCATAACAAACATGCAAATGATGTGTATGGGCATGTAATGATGCTATACAGTCATATACTCATAATCAGTATCAATAACCAGCATTAAAAATTGACCTCGATAATGTGGACATTAACCCAACATTGTCCCCCAAGGAATGGCTCAAATAGAGCCTAACATATAGTGGACCCATGACCTCACACAAGGGCCAAATATACAGCATCATGAGCCTCACTCAAGAGCTTAATACACATCACGATGGGCCTTTCTCATGGGCCTAACATACATCACAGTGGACTCCATCACCTTGCCCTCACATGCATCACAATGGGCCTCATCACATAAGTCTCATATACATCACATTGGGCCTTAAACACGGGCTGAATACACATCACAACGATCCTCAAATATGAGCTGCATAAACATCACATTGAGCCTTAAACACGGGTCGAATGCACATCATAATGGGCCTCAAATACAGGGCACATATGCATCACATTGGGCCTCGACAATCGCCCTTAATATCTGGCCTCGACAATCAACCTCGATAATGAGAATCAACCTCGATAATTGACCACGATAATCGGTCTATACAGTCGGCCTCAACAATCAGAATCAGCCTTGACAATCAGAATCAAAATCAACCTTGATAATTGGAATCAGAATCGCCCTCAACAATCGGCCTCGACAATTCGAATCGGCCTCAAAATTGGAATCGAAATCGGCCTCAACAATCGACCTCGATATGTCGCGATCGCTAGGGTACAAGTCTTGGGTCGAGTCGACTATGGAATGTGGGATACGACTCAAGGTCACGCGCAATTACTGATTACAGGTCGCGAGTAACTGGAATTTGATCGGGAGGATTGTAAAAGCCTATGGAATGGTAAGGGTTAGAATATGGGTCTCACATGGGACCCACCAAGTGGATTGACTAATGTACCTATATAGCTAATAGCTACTGTATTGATGTTAACACGATCAGAGGATCTGATCGTGTGGTATGTGTTGTATCTACACCGTTCATTTGGGGCCACCTTGATGTTTGGACCATCTATACATGGGCCCCACTTGATGTACACGTTTTCTCCAAGCCGTCCACGTGTGGGAGGGGCCCACCTTGAGATACGCAAGTGGAAATAAATTTTCTTGGGTAGTTTAAAAATATATATATTAATACAATAATAATAATAATAATAATAATCATAATCATAAATAATATATATTATTATTATATGTAGTGGGCCCCACATGGGACCCACCTGCCTGGAAGGGATTGGCTGCTGCATCTCACACTAGCTACATAACTGTTGTAGTGACGTCACCAGCTTTTGTGGGACCCACCGTATGTGTGTTTCACCCCAACCGTCCATCTGAACGATGGGGATCCTATCTGATGTTTTGATGTCAGCAGTTATGTGGGTCCCGCATGAGGTTTGTGTTAGATCCAAATCATTCATCCACCTTTCGATCTCATCTTAAGGCTTGAGACTAAAATTGAGGCAGATTCACCTATCAAGTGGATCACACTGCAGAAACCAGTTGAGGGTTGAACGCCTACCATTGAAACCCGTTGGGGTTCTAGAAGTCCTGGATTAACATGGAATTATTTTTCCTTTACTTCAGCTCTTTGTGACCTTATGAACAGATTGAAAAATAAGTGTTTTGGGGGGCTGTGAAATATTAATAGTAGAAATCATTATCTCCACTGTTATTTATGGTATGGTCCAAATGATCTTCTAATATGATTCATTTTCTTTTAAGTAACACTCTAAATTGATCTTTAAAATAGACGAATGGTGTATATGGTGCAACCCATTGATATGGCCCATTTAATGTATATGAGGCCCCTTGGTACAACCCATTGATGCAGCCCACTTGATGTGTATAAGGCCCAATATGATGTATGTGTGTGGCCCATGTGATGTATTTATAACCCATGTGCAGGGCCTACCTGTTGTGTATTTGAAGATCATATATTCCAATCCTTGAATGAGGCCCGATTTGATGTATTCATGGCCTATTGTGATATATTTCTAGCCCATATGACGAGACCCATTGTGATGAATTTCTGACCCAAATGAAAAGGCCTGATGTGATATATGAGAGACCCATGGTTGTGACCCATTTTGATGCATTTGATGCCCATGTCATGCAGCCCACTGTGATGTGTATTAAGCTCATGTCATGCGGCTCATTGTGTTGTATGTTAGGCCCATGTGAGTGGCCCAATTTGATGTATATGAGGCCCATGAGTGAGGCCCAATGTTATGTATATGTAGCTTAGAAGTGAGGCCCAGTGTGATGTATGTGAGGCCCAGATTGTGAGAGTCGATGTGATGTGTGAGAGGCCTATGTGATGCGGCCCATACGATGTGTATATGACCCTTATGTGAGGCCACAAGCCCACTATGTGTTTAGCTCTATGTAGGCCACTCCTTGGGAGCAATGTTGGTTAAATGTCCACATTAATGGGCAATGATGGTTAAATGTTCACGTTGTGACCTTCCCTTAGGCCAATTCCAATTGTCGAGGCCGATTGTATAGGCCGATTTCGAGGCCGATTCCGATTATCAAGGTCGATTTTGATTGTCGAGGCCGATTCATATTATCGACGTCGATTGTCGAGGCTGATTCTGATTACCGAGGTCCATTATCTATGTCGATTATCAAAAATGATTATGAGTATGTGACAATATAGCATCATGATACATGCACATATGCATCATCTTCATGCTTGTTATGAAATGTGGCTGACCATTGCATATGTCATTGGGCGGGTCGTTATGAGACTCCCTAATAGGTGGAGTTATTCCACATGAGTGCACGGTATGTGCAGGATTGATGCATGATTAGACTGTATGACTCTTACATATGGCATTGCGTGTTGTGATTACTGTAGGCCCTAGCAATATCAGGGTCATAGCCTCCACAGGCATGTCATGGATGGCCAGATAGGACACTAAAAATCTATTACAAATATCGGGCCACCATAGATGGCCTTGGGTGAAAATCCTTAAACCCTCTTAGCACTAGAGGACACCCCAACATTTAGACCGAGTGGATATATATGAGCGTATGAGGGCCGTATACCAGTAGGTCGCGTCTCCCACTATGTTATGATCGGTTGGGAGGGGGTGTGGCTTACCTTCCTGAGGGAGTAGGCATGCTAGGCTGAGTCTAATCAGTTTGAGGAATAGGTCCGCTATCGACGAGTCGGGCCCGATATTGGTAGGCGGATAGTGAGGTCTCTTTCACTTACCTTGTTATGTGCATGATGGGGCGGAAGGTGGCGTAGAGTGTACTAGATCCCGTTGATGATCCCAGAGATGTACAGTATTGATTTATGAAGTAGGAGTTACATATTCAGCATTATATTCATTCATTCACTATCCACTCGGGCTGGTGGTGCACAACTAATTGTTATGTGTACTTTCGCAATGGCCAGGATTTTAATTGGGGGCGCGACTAACCTGAAATCAAGAGCTTACCACATTGAGTCTATCTATCCAAATTTAGGTATGAAAATGGTTTGGATAAAAGTCCTTTGTGATAGACCCATAGCCTGCGATACCACGTACTATCATCCCGACTTCACATTGTAGCTTGGTCATTTCATTTGCACTATATATTGCATATTGCATTACATCCTCGGTATATGGAATTTTAAGTTGGTATGTTTCTGCATTTATATGACTTACATGAGACTGATGGTATTCATAGCTCTTTCAAATTGCATATTGCATTGCATCCTAAATATTTGATATCCTGTTCATTATGTTTCCACATTACATAGCTGATTTACTTTACTTTCTCAGTATATGACATTAGCTTCACTTGATATGTCTTTTCATCGCATATCCTAGATGGGGTTGATGATATTTTTATGGACTTGTCAGTATTTCTGCTTACTCTGATATTATATGGTTCGTGGACTTGTCAGTATTTCTTCTTACTCTGATATTATATGGTTCGTGGACTTACCAGTATTTTTGTTTACTCTAATATTACATTCTGAGCACACATATACTGCTCACACACTTACACCACTCTCTAAGCTTTCTATAAGCTTATACACGATAGATGCGTGCAGGTGGTGTTAGGTTGCAGCAACGTTAAGCATGGAGCATGTAGCCATCTTCTGGAGCTTTGATTTTTTATATATGTATTTTTCCTTTTAGCATTATATTCAACTGTTTATATTAGTAGATATGCGATGATGATATTGTTCTTGTGATTTGGGTATAATTTGGTTACGCTTCTTATAAGATAAATTCATGTTAAAAATCCTCCTTGTAAGATCCTAAGATCGGCATCTGGCGCATGAGCGCTGGGAGCCGAGAATGGGGTACTACGGAGGCTGTCTGCACCGGATTCGGTGATCGAAAATTTTGTGAGCCCGATTTTTGAATTTGGGGCATGACAGATGATGGTATCAGAGCATAACTTGGGAATACTTGAGGATAACATCACATATCTACTGATAGCTACCCTACACTCTATGATTGTTGAGAACTTAGAATTATTAGGTCCCCGAGTTTGAGTGACTTAGAGATTTTCTGACATAGCTCCCTACCGTTGAGATTATGAGGCTGCATAGTATTCCAGTTTCGATTGTTTCTATCCAGGATCTGAGGATTAGTGGGGTCATCATAGTTCTGATGAGGCATCTTGTGAGTAAGAAGCTGAGATTCGTGGGTGTTATCCCCATCCCTTAGGTGTTTGATTAAGTTGGTATAGAGCGTTTTTCTTATATCATAGTGATAGGTTTTTCCTCCCTTGATGAGCTTTGTATTAAGAGGCGAGTGGTAAAGGCCAACTCAAACAAGATTAAAGACAAGAGCAAGGCTCATATCCATATCCCCACATGAATTCAGGAAGACTCCTTGCAATGGACATCACGTCATAATCCCAAAAGGGCCAATAATTGTTGATGATAATTTAAACAAAAACAGAGAGAAAGTCATGGTAATCTAAGAATAGGTAAAAGCCATGAAAAATGGCACACAAAAGGTGAGATAAAATGCATCAACTCAATTAAGATAAAAGGTACGTAAAAAGTGAGATAAAATAACATGAAGGCATATACAATGCAGGATAAATATAACAACTTAAATTAATGTAAGCTTAAAAGATAAAACTCTCACATAAATTCTGAAAGGACGGGGATCATAACTCTTAAATCACTATTTTCAAAGGATAAACAATGGATGGTGGTAAATTTAGCTATTTGTAGGAAGGATTCAAAGCATGTGAGGGAACAAAATCATTTACATTATCTTAAATTATCATAAGCTTAAAGGAAAATCCCTCACCTTATCAATCTTAATCTCTCTTCCTTTCTTTCTTTTCTCTTTTTCTTTCCTTCCTTTTCCTTTCCTTTCTTTTCTTTCCTTCCTTTTCCTTTCCTTTCTTTTTCTTTCTTTCATTTCTAGTATATCCAGCAAAGGGTTGGCCCTTTTTCACTCCCTCATGTTTTTCCTCTCTTCTTTCGTGTTTTATTTCCTTGGAATGGCAATGCCTTTTCCTTTTTATAGGCTATCTGAACTCAAAAATCTTTCTGCGTAACCTTGTTTATGCAGTAAGGAAATTGGGCATAAAAGCTTACACAGTGGGTTTACGCAGCAAGAAGTTACACAGCATGATCAGAGGTAGCATGAAAATCCTGGCTTTCGTTTCTAACCACAACAACGGACATGGGAGGTATCGATTTTGTATGACCGACAGGGTGGACAGTTTGAATTCCGTGATCGGTCGATTGTGATGGCCCACAACTACTCACAATCAAGCATTATTTATTGCAGTGGGGTTTCTTATGACTGTCGTTGTAGGCACGTGTGCGTGCATGGGTGCACTCGATTGACGAGGTTTTGGTCGAACCCACCACTCAAACACGATCGACGGTTCGGATCGTCTAAAACGATCACGGTGGTGGGCCACAACGTCCTCATAGTATACGTGAGTTCATAGAAAGAAATCCATTGTGAAATTCGTCAGGATGTGTTCAATCGTGAAAGCCGAGCACTTGTGCGAGGAACCTAAGGTCCAATATTTTTCTAGTATGACTTCAAGATGGACGGTCCTGATCACCTTTAATGATCATGGAAGTGGGCCACCAGACCCCTAAACGGACGTTGTTCATTACACAGTGGCAGGGAGAAATCCCTCCATTTCTTTGGGATTTCGTCGGGTTAAACGTGGTTTAACTCGACCTTTAGTTCGGTGCACGGTCGGAGTGCGTGTGCTACGTGCGCACACTACTCAAGATGGGGTCCACAGTGGTTTTTCTAAGGGATCTACTCCTTCCATCCATTTTTTTCATCTAAATTAAGGGGTCGATTTCAAATTTGAAGCATACCTAAAGATTAGGTGGCCCCCAAATCAATAATTAATGGATGACTATCCATTGGGTCATTCCTACAAGGATCGAAGGGCTGAAATTCGACGTGTACAGTTAATTTAGGATTTATAGGCCTAGTATAAATTTTTGCATTAAACGAATAGTGAGAACTATGTGATCTAGAATTTTGGGGTCTAGATTAGTGATATCTTTGTAATTATTGTTAATCTAAGTATTTTGTGAAATCTAAGAGTTCTATGGGGTTATATGCACCTTTTTAAACAGTTCTTACAAAGAGAGTTGCATCTGGATCATTACGGATGGGGTGTTATTCGCCAGTTCATTCAAGGGAAGGCACCTACGTCAAATCACATAATGGATGATCTTGTCTTAAAATCAATGGTTAGATGGCTTGGTCTATCACTCGAAGATCATCCCAACGGTTAGGTTTGTGTCAGGGTGATGGTGTAAGGCTATGATAGTTAGATTTGTATCGTACGCGTGTACATATTATGTTAACTTCTAGGTAACGCTTGAGAACTTTCAATACTCAGGTATTAAGAAGTTGGTGGCGTTACAGCCTGGATCGGGTGTAGCATCTCGCTGGTGGTCCAGCCAAGCTAACCTTAACCCTACCCTAACCCTATGCCCAAATCTTAAAACCTAAACCTTAAACCAAACCCTAACCCTAAAACCTTAACCCTAACACTAACCCTAAACCCTTAATCCCTAAACCCTAAACCCTTAATCCCTAAACCCTTAACCCTAACCCTAACCCTAAACCCTAACCCTCCCTAACCCTAAACCCTAAACCCTAACCGTAACCCTAACACTAACCTTAAACCCCTAACCCTAACCCTAACACTAACCCTATCCCTAAACCCTAAACCTTAACCCTCCTTAACACCAACCCTAGACCCTAACCCTCCTTGACCTTAAATTTACCCTAACAGTAACCCTAACACTAACACTATACCCCTAACCCTAACGCTAACCCTAACACTAACCCTTAACCCTTAACCCTAACCTTAACCTTAACACTAACCCAAATCCCTAAACCCTTAACACTAACCCTAACCCTGAACCCTAAACCCTAAACCCTAAACCTAATCCCCAAACCCTAATTCCTAAACTGTAAAAGTGTTTTATTTATTTGAAATTTTGAATTAAATAATTAATAGTTGATTTTTTAGAATTACCATTTACATTGCTTATTGCTTAGCTTCTTAGTTCTTATTATGCATTAGGTAGTTATCTTAATATGTTTGTATAATTGTATTACATTACTTTTTTACTTATCTTATTTTTGTGCATTATATAATTAGATTAATATGTATCAAGTTGCTTTTTTTCTTAGTTTATTATTGTAACTTGTGAGTTGTGATTGTGAGTTAGATAATTAGTTGCCCATTTGAGAAAATCTATGTGGCCATACATAGATATAGTGTGTTTTTGGTGGCATAGAAATTGTACAAATTGTTCCATTTTAGACAGTTCGAGGTTAGATGGATAGTATGCTTTTATATAACATATTTAAATATTCATGCCTAATCTACGCTTCATCTCCTCATTAATTTCTCTCTAAATATGTTTATTCATTTTCCTTTCTAATGTCAAATATCTTCTCATTGTTTAGATATTTAGCATCAAAATGTAACGAAAGATCAACTTATCTGTAGGGACATGGAGAGATATTGCTGAATTTTTGGCGTGGCCATTTAAATGGGAATATGAAAGTATTAAATCTATCCAACCTTGGATAGGTGACTAATTTAGAGTTTAGTATAACTCTTTTAGCATTAGATTGCTAATTCTAATATGATTTAGTATCTTTCAACTATTAGATGGCTAGTAAGGGTCTTTTCAATACCCGGTAGTTTGTCGGTTATGTTGAGTGTCAAATATTACATATTTTCTCCTATTTATATCTTGGTTTTATGAACATGATACCATTTAATATTGTATTTTATGCAAGTTTCTGTTACAAGGTGAATCTGAGAGCTTGGATTGAAAACGAATGATAAAAGCATGGATTTAATGTTTAAAAATTGCCAAGGCAATTGATGGATCTTAGGAGATCAAGAATGGAGAATTCTCATGCCAATGATCCTAGAAAACCAAGTACAAAGGATGGAGAAAAGATTGGTAAAAGTGCAAGTTAAACAACAAAAAAGCAGGACAGTTTGGTACTACCTAAGCCAATTTCAGTACCACCGAAAGTGCACAAAAGCAAGAAAACAGCTTAATTTGATGTTACCTAAGCTTAATTTGGTACCACCGAAGTTAGCTTCGGTGCTACCTAAGCATTTTGCATATACAAGTTCATATACAACTTTTGTGCTACCGAAATCGTGTAAAGTTGACGTGGATTTCGTAATTTGAAGCGGTTTGTGAAAATTTCAAGTCGATGCGTAAGAGCGAGATTCACAACTATAAATAGGAGTCCCTAGGATGTTCCTAGGTATCTTCTAAGGTTCAAGGAGTGGATCAAAAGGGTGGAGCTGCCATCCAAGAGATTTCTTCTTCTTCCTTAGTTGGTTTTTATATTTTGTTTAGTTGGTTTTTATGCTTTGTTTAAGAGACTTTACTTCAATCATGTCTATGGTTGGCTAAACCTCTTAGCTAGGGTTAAGAGGTGAAGTTTGTAGCGTGATTAGGATGTTTGCTTTGCTTTGATTAATGTTTTGTTGAACTCTCTTGGATTTTAGTTTGATTATAAAGAATATTTTTAGTTTTTAACGGTTTGTTGTGACAAATTACAATAGATCTGCGATAGCTTTGAATATCTTCTTTTCCTATTTAAGATTGTGGGATTGGTTAATCCTATTGTTCACCGTCATCCCTTGGGCATGGTAGGGTGATAGAATTCCTTCCATAATTCTCTTATATTAATGATTAGATCCATAAGAAGTTCAAAGATTCAATCATCTCTCTCTTTTTCCAATTGGATAAGATAGGACTCTAATTCCAATTGAATTTCCTGAATCAAGCAAGGTAGCATCTTAATTGCTACAAGTGGATCTTTATCACCCTAGTTACCATCTTTAAATTGATTGTTTAACCTTATTCACAATTACTCTCTTCAATTATTCAGATTTAGTTTTAGTTCTTCATCTAGTTCTAGTTCTAATTAAATTCAAAAGACACACAAGTTCAGTCCCTGTGGATTTGACCTCGGTCTCACTGAGATTATTACTACATTGCGACCCTACACTTGGGGTTGTGAACATGTTACATCGCCGATGATCTTGGAAGATGAAAGATTAGGTCTAAAAGATGAAGAGGTACCTATTGATATTAGTACCTCATAGTCATAGATTTTAAAAAAAAAATCAGTAGTGTGGGAAGATTTTGAAGAAGTAACCATGAAGAACGATACAGTGAAGATACAATACAAATACTGCAAGACTCAATATGTTAAGCAAGCGATGAGTTGCACATAACTCTGAAGAAATAGAGTCTAAAGTGTCATAAAAATGTAAGAACTCAGACCTCAGGGCAACAGACACTTTCATTTACTCAATCTTTAGTGGGTCTGTCGTAAGGTAGATTGTCCATCTATAAGTATAACAAAGACCATGTGAATGAGTTGACGGTCAAATTTATTATTTCCAATGAAAGACCATTTCAGATGGTAGATATTCATGCTTTTGTCGAATTAGCTAGAGGCCTTAACCTCAGATGCGAGAAGGTCTCCCATACAACAATAAAGAGAGTGTGCATGAAGATGTATGAAGGTGAGAAGCTCAAGTTGAAAGGATAGTTGGAATTGATTTTTTGAATTAGCCTGACATCAGATTTGTGGACATCATCCAATTAATGAAATGGGTATATGTCACTTACTGCTCACTGCGTTGATGTCGAATGGAGGCTCTACAAGAGAATCATAAACTTTCGTTATCTTTCACCTCCTCTGTAAGACCCGTATCCTAATCCGCACTGTTCCGTTGATTCCCGCGACCCTTCTCGTCAGATTCCGGCAATCTGCGACTTATGGTTGACGTTGCGCACGACCGTAAGTCGTATCCTATTCATTTGAGCCGGCTTAATCCAAGACTTGTATCGTTGCGACCGCACCGTCGCCGCGGTTCCAACGCCGCAACTCACGCATCGATCCGATACCCAGACGATGAGATACGGACCCACGTTCAGTTCGAGCAAAAATACCGCGCGTTGCAAATCTCAAGGAATCTCTACAATATGTCCCATCAATCCCATCAATCACCCATCAATCACCTCTCATGTCAAGTACACACACACCCATGCTTCCTTTCTCCACAAGTCAAGCAACCACCCAAGTCAACTAACACATCACTTCAGCCATCACTCACTTCACCCATCACTCACCTCACATCACTCCATCTCTCATTAATCACACCTCTCTCTCTCATTTCTCAACACTCCAACCTAAGCAAGGGAGAGCATCCAACGTCCAAGCCTCCCCATGGAGAGAAGTGCATATGTGAGGCCCACTTTCCACTCCCAAATCTCCCATCCTAGCCATCTAATTCCCATCTCCACCATCTAAGTAAAGCTCTAGGAGACCGGCTATCCAACGGACCAAGAAGATCTAGAGGTGGGGTGCTTCTAAAGGGTAGATTTATGTGTTTTTTATGGTGGACCAAGTGAGGCCCACCGATCAATGGTGTGGATCTCACTTGGGACCCTTATTTGTGGCCGATGGACCACTTGGATCATCATGATCGTTCCATGATGGGGCCATTCTCCATGGACCCCATCATGATGTTTATTTCATTCCAAAAAGGTCATCTAGACCGTCCATGACGGTGGAGAATGGATCTCCACCGTTGATTTACGTTTTTGATGGTCCTCCGTTCAAAGGGGTCCGTTGTTGTATGATTTCATGTAAGGGAGGGCCCATAATGACGGGGACCCTCCATCATAAGCCGTGACCCACTCTCCATGTCTCTCTCTCTCTATTTTATTTTTATTTTTAATTTATTTTATTTTATTTATTATAAAAGGATGGGGTGGCCCACTTGAATAGATCCCATCTTGATGCATTTATTTTATCCAAGTGGGGCCCACCTTTCACGCCATTCCCATGCCGCCCATCATGTGGTGGCCCACTTCATTAGGGCCTACCATTTGAGAAGAAAGGAAAACAAAAAAGAAAAAAAATATAATAAATTAAATTATATAACCGTCCAGCGTCCCAGACGCTGGACGTTGTGAAGGAAAAGAAAGAAAAAAAAAAAAGAATGGAAGAAGAGATTTTGGGTGGCCTCCTTGCATAGGCCCCACCCTGATGTTTATATCCAATCCGAGCCGTCCATTCCCTTTCCCGACTCATTTTAGGCGTTGAGCCGAAAAATGAGGATGATCAGAGCATCCAGTGGGCCATATCGTCGAAAATAGTACTATTACCATTGAAAGACGCCTTGGTCATTTTATACACCAATAAAAAGGCGGATATGGGTCTCATTCTAACTGTTTCGAGGCATAGAATACGGTGGATGGAGTGGATCTACCAGATATGGGCCCCACACCTGAAAAACCCCAAAAAAATGGGTTTCCATTTTTTTTTAAAAATTCACACAGCAGCAATGCTGCTGTGTCAGGACGCTGGCCGCACGCCAGCGGGCGGGCGGACATGGGCAGGGTCCCACGGCCTTGAGCTTGGGCCCCACCATGATGCATATTTTATATCTGCACCGTCCATAAGGTGGCCCACCCTCTGAGGTGGGCCGTCCCCAAAAATGAGACACATCCAAATTTCAGGTGGTCCACACCATGAGAAATAGTGTGAAATGAACCCTACCATTGAAGTTTTCTTTCAGGCCCACCAGAGTTCGGGATCAAGCTGAAAATTGTTTTTTACCCTTCATTCGGGTCTGTGTGACCTAATGGATGGGTCGGATGTCATATAAACATTATTTTGGGCCCCCCATGGGACCCACAGTGGTGTACGTGCCTGACTCCACCGTCCGCCCGGACGGTGGAGCCCACTGCATGTGTGAGTGTGTGTGAGTGTGTGTGAGTGTGTGTGAGTGTGTATGAGTGTGTGTGAGTGTGTGTGAGTGCGTGTGAGTGCACGTGTGTGTATGCATGTGTGTGGATGCGTGCGTGTGCATGTGTGTGCATGCATGTGTGAGTACACATGTGCGTGGGCATGTGTATGTGTATACATATATATATATATATATATATATATATATATATATATATATATATATATATATATATATATATATATATATATATACTGTATATAAGTATATAGTATATTATAATGATGGTGGCCCTCCCTGTGATCCCCGCCATGATGCATGAGTTGCATCCTAACCGTCCATCCATTTATCAATCAAAATGAAGTAGATCCATGGTTCAAATGGGCCTAGTTTTGGCACGCATATAAGGCCCATGTTGATCCATTTATGGCCATTCATTCAGGCCCACCTTGGTGCACATCTAAGGCCATGGGAGTAAGCCCATTTGGCATGTGCAATGGTCATGGGATTAAGCCCATTTGGCATGTGCAATGTCCATGGGATTAAGCCCATTTGGCATGTGCAATGGTCATGGGATTAAGCCCATTTGGCATGTGCAATGTCCATGGGATTAAGCCCATTTGGCATGTGTAATGCCCATGGGTTTCGGCCCATTTGACATATGCAATACCCATGGGATCCGGCCCACCTACTCTATATAAAGCCCATGGGAACAAGCCCATTTGATGTGCATGGGGCACAAAGGGAGTAGCCTAGTTGATATATTTATGTGCATAGGCCCATCTAGCATGTTTAAAGCCCAAGTTGTGAGACCACTTTAATGTATTTCAAGGCCCATGGATCGTGGACCATTGCAATGTACATAAGGCTCATTGGTGAGGCCCATTAATGCAAACCATTTGGTGAATGTGGGGCCTATGTAATACGACCCATTTAATATACCTAAGGCCCAGGGATCGAGGCCTAACGAATGTACTTAGGGTTCATTGCAATGTACATTTCTCACGGTTCGTGAAAGGATATTTATGGCAGGCCGTGCCTGGGAAACAATGTTGGTTTGACGTCCACATTGTATGTACGATGTTGGTTAAATGTCCGCATTGTAATTCTCTTTAGGGCCCATTGATAGGTCCATACCTGTTACTATTCATTGCCTAATAACATGTTTAGAATAATCTCATGACTCATGCCCATACGCATCATATGTATGCTTGATATGAGTAATGACTGATCATAGCATACGCCATTGGGCAGACCATCTATGGGGCTCGTTAGGTGACTGAGCACCCCACATGATTGCGCAGTACGCGCTGGATTGCTGCATGTTTTGACAGCGTGATTCATGCATCTCGCATACGTATGACTTGATCACTGCACGCCCTAGCAACATCAGGGTCGTGGCTCCACAGGTACATCGTGGATGGCCGTATTGGATACCGGAAATACTTATTCTAGCACTGTGGGCACTTAGGATGTCCTTGGGTGAGAGTCCCAGAACCTTTTTGGTACCAGGAGATGCTCCAACGTCTAGACCGAGTGGATATACGAGCGCCCGAGTGCCGAATACCAGTAGGCCGCGTCTCCCACTGTGTCGTGGTCGGTTGGAAGGGGGTGTGGCCTTATCCGCTTGAGTGAGAGGGCTATAAGCTAGGCTGAGTTTGACTAGCTCGCAAATGAGTCCGCTATCGACGAGCCGGGTAGGTATTGGCATACTACTGGTCAGGCGGATAGTGAGGTCTTATCCGCTTGCTTGACTGTGCAGCTAGGGAGGTGGCAGTCTCTGCATGTGTATTGGACCCCGGTGATATCCAGAGAGGAACTGTACTGATATACGCATTTGAGGAGTACCGACTTGCTTGGATTGCATTTCGCATATGACATTTGGCTATGTAGGCCTTGCATTGCATCGGTGTGGCCGATGGCGTTCATATCTCGCATCATGCCTTGCATTACACAGCCTTGTTATATTCATGGACTTATCGCATACTTCCGCATTGTTCTGATACTGTACACTTGGCGTTTGCCTTACGCACACACTTACACCACCCTCTAAGCTTTTGTAAGCTTATGCACGATAGTTGCGTGCAGGTAGCGTTGGACGACAGCAGCGCTGAGACAGGAGTGCACATCAGGACCTTTTGGAGCTTTTTGATCACCTTGTATTTTCCTTTCTGCATTGTACTTAAAATTGTTGTTATAGTGGATATGTGGTGATGTTGTTTTGTGACTTGGTTATGTCTGTGGTTATGCTCCTTTACAAAAAAAAAAATTCATTCTGAAAATCCTCCTTGTAGGATCCCAGGATTGGAATCTGGCATTAGATTATCAGAAGTCGAGAATGGGGCACTACGGAGGCTGTCGACACCGGATTCGGCAATCGGGATTCATGTGAATCCGATTTTCGGGTTTGGGGCGTGACAGAAGTTGGTATCAGAGCATAACTTGGGAATACCTGAGTAATACATCACATATCTACTATAAATAGGTTCCGAGTCTGAATGGTTTAACGATTTTTCGACGCAACGCTTAATGTATGTGCCTTCGAGGATTCTCAAGACTGATAGGCTATTGTTCCTTCCTGTAGGAGACATTATGGCTAGAAGAACGACTCGAGCGAATCCCGCTCCACCACCCGCAGCTCCTGCTTTACCAGCCGCTACTCCTACTCCACCACCAGATAGTCCTGCCTTTGAGCCTGAGGATGCCACTCATTTTCCTGAGACAGGTGCGGATCCTACCGTACCTGTGAGTGCTACTCAGCTGCAGCAGATGTTGCAGGCGATGACCGCCATTCTTCAGGGGCAGAGCAGGCGTCCCACAGTGTCACCGGCCGAGGCTGAGCAGGAGCGTGCGAGCGCTCTTCTCAAGGATTTTCGACGGCACGATCCCCCACGTTTTCGGGGTGAGCCGGACCCTACTGCTGCAGAGTTATGGTGCTCCGAGGTGGAGAAGATATTCGACACCATGAGATGTACTACTCAGCAGCGAGTTCCATTGGCTGTATTCCTTCTGCAGGGCGAGGCTCAGTATTGGTGGGCATCTGTGGCCCGATCAGTAACCACCGATTTTGAGTGGACCTGGGAGGACTTTATAGACCGGTTTGACCGGAAGTTCTTCCCCGAGCATGTGCGACAGCAGCGCGCACTTGAGTTTGAGACGTTGGTCCAGGGGGACATGTCTGTGTCCCAGTATGAGGCTCGGTTCGTCGCACTATCCATATTCGTGACGTATCTTGTTGATGATGAGGGGCGGAAGGCCCGCCGTTTTGAGAACGGCTTACGTCCTGCCCTCCGGAGCCGTGTGATCGGACATATGCTTCCGACATTTGAGGAGATAGTAGAGCGAGCCTTGATATATGAGACAGATTGGGCCAGTGTGCAGAGAGCCCGTGATCAGAGGGGAGATCAGAAGAGGAAGGCACCCTCTAGTAGCTCCCATCAGCAGCATCGTTCACAGTAGCGGCGCACGACCCGCCCAGCATTCCGAGCACAAGCAGTACCCCCAGCACCATCTTCGGGATCGTTTTTAGGTACTTGCTTTGGGTGCGGTCGTACAGGGCATCGTAGGCACGAGTGTCCCCATCCGCAGCAGCAGCAACAGCCGAGAGCACCGCATCCACCTCCACGACAGCCACCACAGCAGCAGCGACCGCAGCACCAGCCTCCTGTACCTCCTCCACAGCAGCTGAGGCAGCAGACTAGGCCCCCACAGCGACCACAGCAGCAGCAGAGACCTCAGAGGGGACCTGCACCTCCTCAGCAGGCTCAGGGCAGATTTTATGCCGCCCAGCAGGACCCTCAGTCATCAGGAGGGGTCGTCGAGGGTACTCTTCCTGTCTCTGCATGCATTGCACGTGTACTATTTGATTCTGGTGCATCGCATTCATTTGTCGTCGATGATTTCTGCCGATCGACCGGTTTGCCGTTGGAGTCTGCCCGTGAGGATTTGGTAGTATCGACGCCATTAGGAAAGACCGCAGCGTTGGGCCGATTTTGCGCGTCTTGCCCTATTTTGATTGGGGATATCTTCTTGCCTGCCGACCTATTTATTTTGCCGATGTCCGGTTTTGATGTTATCCTGGGCATGGACTGGCTTGCCGAGTATTACGCCATATTATACTGCTCTGCGAGGACAGTCACGTTCTGCATACCCGGCGTGCCAGAGTTTCAGTTTATTGCCGAGCCCAGAGGAGGGCAGCTTTCTTGCTTATTATCGTGTGCCGTTGAGGAGCCAGCTGCTTTGAGTATCGACCAGCTGCCGGTTGTCTGTGGTTTTCCTGATGTGTTTCAGGAGATTCCGGGATTACCACCTCGTCGACATACCGAGTTTCAGATTGATCTTGTGCCTGGTACTGCGCCTATTTCGAAGGCCCCGTATCGTATGGCACCACTAGAGTTACGGGAACTGCAGAGCAGTTGGACGAGTTGCGCGAGCTAGGCTTTATTCGTCCGAGCAGTTCGCTGTGGGGAGCGCCGGTACTCTTCGTAAAGAAGAAGGATGGCTCGTTGAGGCTTTGCGTAGACTACCGCGAGCTCAACAAGGTCACGATCAAGAACAAGTACCCGCTTCCGAGGATCGATGACTTGTTTGATCAGCTGCAGGAGGCGCAGTTCTTTTCAAAGATAGACTTGCGGTCCGGTTATCATCAGGTTCGGGTTCGAGATGAGGATATCCCGAAGACAGCCTTTAGGACGCGATACGGTCATTTTGAGTTCCAGGTCATGTCCTTCGGACTGACCAATGCGCCCGCAGTATTCATGCAGTTGATGAACGAGGTCTTCCGTCCTTATCTTGATCAGTTTGTTGTGGTGTTTATTGACGACATCCTGATATATTCGAGGACTCGTGAGGAGCATGAGCGACATCTTGAGATTACATTGCAGACCCTCCGTGCACACCAGCTCTACGCGAAGCTGGAGAAGTGCGAGTTCTGGCAGGAGGAGGTGAAGTTCCTCGGCCATGTAGTGACGAGGCAGGGTGTCGCTGTAGACCCCTCGAAGATAGATGCCGTGCGTCAGTGGGATCAGCCCACGAATGCATCCGAGATCCACAGTTTTCTTGGTTTGGCGGGCTACTACCGACGTTTTATTGAGGGATTTTCTCGTATTGCAGCCCCGTTGACCAGGTTGACCCGGAAGGGTGCCGAGTTCATTTGGAGCGACGCTTGTGAGCAGGCGTTTATGGAGTTGAAGGACCGCCTCACGTCCGCTCCTGTCCTCACTCTTCCCTCTGGGAGTGATAGATTTGTTGTATTTACTGATGCCTCACGAGTTGGCTTAGGTGCTGTCCTGATGCAGCACGGGAAGCCGGTGGCTTATGCGTCCCGACAGCTCAAGGTCCACGAGCTGAACTACCATACGCACGATCTAGAGTTGGCAGCGGTTGTCTTTGCACTGAAAGTGTGGAGACACTATCTTTACGGGGTGAGATTCGAGCTCTTTTCCGATCACAAGAGTTTGAAGTATTTGTTCTCTCAGTCCGAGCTGAACATGAGGCAGAGGCGTTGGATGGAACTCCTGAAGGACTACGATTTTGATCTTCAGTACCACCCGGACAAGGCGAACGTGGTGGCGGATGCCCTCAGTCGTCAGCCACGAGGCCTGGTGGCGCATATGATGATTCAGGAGTGGAGGATGCTCAAGGATATAGCAGAGTACGACTTTGAGTTTGGTTTGCAGTCATCTATCGTTCAGCTATCGAGCTTGTCGATTCAACCCTCTCTTGTCGCAAGGGTGATCGAGGCTCAGTAGACAGACGAGTCGTTACAGGATTACCAAGCAGAGGCAGCATCTGAGAGTCAGACAGATTGGCAGATCGGTTCTGACGGTGGATTTCGCTTCAGAGGCCGATTGTGTGTCCCGGATATCCCTGATTTACACCGAGATCTTATGACCGAGGCACATCGATCGCGCTTCTCTATTCACCCTGGCTCGACTAAGATGTATCGCGATATGAGACGCCAGTATTTTTGGTCAGGGATGAAGCGCCAGATAGCCAGTTTTGTGGCCGAGTGTGACACCTGCCAGCGTGTCAAGGCCGATCACCAGAGACCCCCTGGCCTATTGCAGCCGCTGTGCGTTCCGATGTGGAAGTGGGAGCATATATCTACCGATTTTGTCTTGGGTTTGCCGAGGACTCAGCGCGGTCATGACGCCATCTGGGTTGTTGTGGACCGTCTGACGAAGTCATCACATTTTCTTGCGATTCGTGAGACTTGGCATACAGATCGGCTCACTAGGATGTTCATTGATGAGATCGTGAGATTGCATGGTGTTCCCGTCTCGATTGTTTCAGACCGAGATCCGAGGTTCACGTCTCAGTTTTGGAGGAGCTTTCAGAGAGCGATGGGCACTGATTTGCAGCTCAGCACCGCGTATCATCCGCAGACCGATGGCCAGACCGAGAGGGTCAACCAGATCCTTGAGGATATGCTTCGGGCCTGCGCGATTGATTTCACGGGTAGTTGGGACGAACACCTGCGATTGGCCGAGTTCGCGTACAACAACAGCTATCAGGCGACCATTAGCATGGCTCCTTTTGAGGCATTATATGGCAGACCGTGCAGATCTCCGAGTTGTTGGACTGAGGTTGGAGAGCGACGTCTCCTAGGTCCCGAGCTTGTGCTGCAGACGTCAGAGGCTATCGACATCATCAGACAGAGGATGCGCACAGCTCAGAGCCGGCAGAAGAGTTTTGCTGATCGTCGGCGTCGTCCCTTGGAGTTTGCCGTTGGGGACTATGTGTATCTCAAGGTCTCACCCATGAAGGGTGTAGTTCGTTTTGAGACGAAGGGCAAGCTTGCCCCGAGATTCATAGGACCTTTCGAGATCACTGGGCGCATTGGCGCTGTGGCTTACCGGCTTGCCTTGCCATCGCAGTTGTCTGGCGTCCACAACGTCTTCCATGTCTCTATGTTGAGGAAGTGTGGGTCAGACATCGTTCCTGTTATCGATTGGCAGCCGTTAGAGGTTCGTGAGGACGCTTCTTATATTGAGCAGCCAGTTCGTATCCTCGATCGAAAGGAGCAGGTCCTCAGAACCAAGGTCATTCCCTTGGTGAAAGTGCAGTGGGGCCACCATAGTGTGGATGAGGCATCTTGGGAGCGCGAGGCAGAGATCCGCGAGCGTTATCCCCATCTCTTTGACGATTGATTGTATGATGTATCATGGTGCTTGATTATATATGATGTTATATTCCCTATTTCCTCTTTGAGTTATGGTCAGTTGCCATGGTAGTGTAAATTTCGAGGATGAAATTTTTATTAGGTGGGGAGAGCTGTAAGACCCGTATCCTAATCCGCACTGTTCCGTTGATTCCCGCGACCCTTCTCGTCAGATTCTGGCAATCCGCGACTTATGGTTGACGTTGCGCACGACCATAAGTCGTATCCTATTCATTTGAGCCGGCTTAATCCAAGACTTGTATCGTTGCGACCGCACCGTCGCCGCGGTTCCAACGCCGCAACTCACGCACCGATCCGATACCCAGACGATGAGATACGGACCCACGTTCAGTTCGAGCAAAAACACCGCGCGTTGCAAATCCCAAGGAATCTCTACAATATGTCCCATCAATCCCATCAATCACCTCTCATGTCAAGTACACACACACCCATGCTTCCTTTCTCCACAAGTCAAGCAACCACCCAAGTCAACTAACACATCACTTCACCCATCACTCACTTCACCCATCACTCACCTCACATCACTCCATCTCTCATTAATCACACCTCTCTCTCTCATTTCTCAACACTCCAACCTAAGCAAGGGAGAGCATCCAACGTCCAAGCCTCCCCATGGAGAGAAGTGCATATGTGAGGCCCACTTTCCACTCCCAAATCTCCCATCCTAGCCATCTAATTCCCATCTCCACCATCTAAGTAAAGCTCTAGGAGACCGGCTATCCAACGGACCAAGAAGATCTAGAGGTGGGTGCTTCTAAAGGGTAGATTTATGTGTTTTTTATGGTGGACCAAGTGAGGCCCACCGATCAATGGTGTGGATCTCACTTGGGACCCTTATTTGTGGCCGATGGACCACTTGGATCATCATGATCGTTCCATGATGGGGCCATTCTCCATGGACCCCATCATGATGTTTATTTCATTCCAAAAAGGTCATCTAGACCGTCCATGACGGTGGAGAATGGATCTCCACCGTTGATTTACGTTTTTGATGGTCCTCCGTTCAAAGGGGTCCGTTGTTGTATGATTTCATGTAAGGGAGGGCCCATAATGACGGGGACCCTCCATCATAAGCCGTGACCCACTCTCCATGTCTCTCTCTCTCTATTTTATTTTTATTTTTAATTTATTTTATTTTATTTATTACAAAAGGATGGGGTGGCCCACTTGAATAGATCCCATCTTGATGCATTTATTTTATCCAAGTGGGGCCCACCTTTCACGCCATTCCCCTGCCGCCCATCATGTGGTGGCCCACTTCATTAGGGCCTACCATTTGAGAAGAAAGGAAAAAAAAAAAAGAAAAAAAATATAATAAATTAAATTATATAACCGTCCAGCGTCCCAGACGCTGGACGTTGTGAAGGAAAAGAAAGAAAAAAAAAAAGAATGGAAGAAGAGATTTTGGGTGGCCTCCTTGCATAGGCCCCACCCTGATGTTTATATCCAATCCGAGCCGTCCATTCCCTTTCCCGACTCATTTTAGGCGTTGAGCCGAAAAATGAGGATGATCAGAGCATCCAGTGGGCCATATCGTCGAAAATAGTACTATTACCATTGAAAGACGCCTTGGTCATTTTATACACCAATAAAAAGGCGGATATGGGTCTCATTCTAACTGTTTCGAGGCATAGAATATGGTGGATGGAGTGGATCTACCAGATATGGGCCCCACACCTGAAAAACCCCAAAAAAATGGGTTTCCATTTTTTTTTAAAAATTCACACAGCAGCAATGCTGCTGTGTCAGGACGCTGGCCGCACGCCAGCGGGCGGGCGGACGTGGGCAGGGTCCCACGGCCTTGAGCTTGGGCCCCACCATGATGCATATTTTATATCTGCACCGTCCATAAGGTGGCCCACCCTCTGAGGTGGGCCGTCCCCAAAAATGAGACACATCCAAATTTCAGGTGGTCCACACCATGAGAAATAGTGTGAAATGAACCCTACCATTGAAGTTTTCTTTCAGGCCCACCAGAGTTCGGGATCAAGCTGAAAATTGTTTTTTACCCTTCATTCGGGTCTGTGTGACCTAATGGATGGGTCGGATGTCATATAAACATTATGGTGGGCCCCCCATGGGACCCACAGTGGTGTACGTGCCTGACTCCACCGTCCGCCCGGACGGTGGAGCCCACTGCATGTGTGAGTGTGTGTGAGTGTGTGTGAGTGTGTGTGAGTGTGTATGAGTGTGTGTGAGTGTGTGTGAGTGCGTGTGAGTGCACGTGTGTGTATGCATGTGTGTGGATGCGTGCGTGTGCATGTGTGTGCATGCATGTGTGAGTACACATGTGCGTGGGCATGTGTATGTGTATACATATATATATATATATATATATATATATATATATATATATATATATATATATATATATATACTGTATATAAGTATATAGTATATTATAATGATGGTGGCCCTCCCTGTGATCCCCGCCATGATGCATGAGTTGCATCCTAACCGTCCATCCATTTATCAATCAAAATGAAGTAGATCCATGGTTCAAATGGGCCTAGTTTTGGCACGCATATAAGGCCCATGTTGATCCATTTATGGCCATTCATTCAGGCCCACCTTGGTGCACATCTAAGGCCATGGGAGTAAGCCCATTTGGCATGTGCAATGGTCATGGGATTAAGCCCATTTGGCATGTGCAATGTCCATGGGATTAAGCCCATTTGGCATGTGCAATGGTCATGGGATTAAGCCCATTTGGCATGTGCAATGTCCATGGGATTAAGCCCATTTGGCATGTGTAATGCCCATGGGTTTCGGCCCATTTGACATATGCAATACCCATGGGATCCGGCCCACCTACTCTATATAAAGCCCATGGGAACAAGCCCATTTGATGTGCATGGGGCACAAAGGGAGTAGCCTAGTTGATATATTTATGTGCATAGGCCCATCTAGCATGTTTAAAGCCCAAGTTGTGAGACCACTTTAATGTATTTCAAGGCCCATGGATCGTGGACCATTGCAATGTACATAAGGCTCATTGGTGAGGCCCATTAATGCAAACCATTTGGTGAATGTGGGGCCTATGTAATACGACCCATTTAATATACCTAAGGCCCAGGGATCGAGGCCTAACGAATGTACTTAGGGTTCATTGCAATGTACATTTCTCACGGTTCGTGAAAGGATATTTATGGCAGGCCGTGCCTGGGAAACAATGTTGGTTTGACGTCCACATTGTATGTACGATGTTGGTTAAATGTCCGCATTGTAATTCTCTTTAGGGCCCATTGATAGGTCCATACCTGTTACTATTCATTGCCTAATAACATGTTTAGAATAATCTCATGACTCATGCCCATACGCATCATATGTATGCTTGATATGAGTAATGACTGATCATAGCATACGCCATTGGGCAGACCATCTATGGGGCTCGTTAGGTGACTGAGCACCCCACATGATTGCGCAGTACGCGCTGGATTGCTGCATGTTTTGACAGCGTGATTCATGCATCTCGCATACGTATGACTTGATCACTGCACGCCCTAGCAACATCAGGGTCGTGGCTCCACAGGTACATCGTGGATGGCCGTATTGGATACCGGAAATACTTATTCTAGCACTGTGGGCACTTAGGATGTCCTTGGGTGAGAGTCCCAGAACCTTTTTGGTACCAGGAGATGCTCCAACGTCTAGACCGAGTGGATATACGAGCGCCCGAGTGCCGAATACCAGTAGGCCGCGTCTCCCACTGTGTCGTGGTCGGTTGGAAGGGGGTGTGGCCTTATCCGCTTGAGTGAGAGGGCTATAAGCTAGGCTGAGTTTGACTAGCTCGCAAATGAGTCCGCTATCGACGAGCCGGGTAGGTATTGGCATACTACTGGTCAGGCGGATAGTGAGGTCTTATCCGCTTGCTTGACTGTGCAGCTAGGGAGGTGGCAGTCTCTGCATGTGTATTGGACCCCGGTGATATCCAGAGAGGAACTGTACTGATATACGCATTTGAGGAGTACCGACTTGCTTGGATTGCATTTCGCATATGACATTTGGCTATGTACGCCTTGCATTGCATCGGTGTGGCCGATGGCGTTCATATCTCGCATCATGCCTTGCATTACACAGCCTTGTTATATTCATGGACTTATCGCATACTTCCGCATTGTTCTGATACTGTACACTTGGCGTTTGCCTTACGCACACACTTACACCACCCTCTAAGCTTTTGTAAGCTTATGCACGATAGTTGCGTGCAGGTAGCGTTGGACGACAGCAGCGCTGAGACAGGAGTGCACATCAGGACCTTTTGGAGCTTTTTGATCACCTTGTATTTCCCTTTCTGCATTGTACTTAAAATTGTTGTTATAGTGGATATGTGGTGATGTTGTTTTGTGACTTGGTTATGTCTGTGGTTATGCTCCTTTACAAAAAAAAAATTCATTCTGAAAATCCTCCTTGTAGGATCCCAGGATTGGAATCTGGCATTAGATTATCAGAAGTCGAGAATGGGGCACTACGGAGGCTGTCGACACCGGATTCGGCAATCGGGATTCATGTGAATCCGATTTTCGGGTTTGGGGCGTGACATCCTCACACTGGATTGGTGATTTCAGACTGCATGTACAAATGTCTTATGAAGTGGGGCATTGAGAAAAAATATCCTCAATAACTTTAGACGATGCCTCTGCAAATGATTGTGTGATAATGAATTTGTGGAACCAATTTAAGGCCATCAGTGACTAGTATTTTAGCGAAAAGATATTTCATATTAGGTGTTGTGCCCATATCGTAAACTTGATTATACAAGATGGTCTTAAAATAATTGAGATAATGAACGATAATACAAGAGAGAGTGTGAAGTACATTCGAGGGTTACCTTCACAATTATATACATGGAATGAGATCGTGAAGCGGTTGAATTTGTCATCTCGGATAACGATGATGCTAGACGTCGTAACACATTGGAATTCAACTTTTAAAATGTTAAATTTAGAGATGCATTCTCTCACTATGCGGAGCGTAATAGTGCGTATCTTTAGTTGCCTTCTGAAGAGTATGATTAGTCAAGAGTTGAATCAGTTCATAAGTTCATTTCAGTTTTTTACGACACAACAAAGAAATTTTTAAGAAGCAAGTATCTAACAACAAATATATTTCTATCAGAATTTTGGAGGATAAAAGATGCTTTACACAGAAGCTATAGTGGACCAAAATTTTTACAATTAATGACCATGGGAATGCAGTTAAAGTTTGATAAGTATTGGTCTGAGTGCAGTCTGGTAATAGTTGTTGCAGTCCTTCTTGATTCTCCATACAAGATGTTCATAGTTGTATTCATATGTAATAAGTTGTATGGTGAGAAGAGTACCTCTGATGTCGATAAGATTCGTTATACAGTTGATGATTTTTACAATTTTTATGTGGGCATCGCAAAAGACAAAACTCCTCAAGTGGATTCTAGTTCTGCTGTTGATGAACTGCGAGAAATGATTGATGATTTCATATCTCTCCTGGCATAGGTTGAGACTCAAATGCAGACAACCTAATCAGAACTTGAAAACTATCTCAATGAGCCACTTGTAAAATACAAAGGTGAAGAATTTGAAGTTTTGGACTAGCGGAAGATGAAATCTTATGATTCACAATACCCTATGCTCTCATTAATGACACGAGACATATTATCAATTTCAATTTCAACTGTGGCTTCAGAATTTATTTTAATACAAGGAGTAGAGTCGTGAATAAGTATCGAAGCTCACTTACACCAAAATTAGTTGAAGCACTTATTTTTACACAAAATTAGTTGCGTTTGTATAACGCCCTGAAAATTGGGAGTCGAGCATAACTCATCTCCCGAGTTCCAAAACATCACTTATGCAACATGTTTAATGATGGTTGTATGTTGTCTGTTTTAGTGCATGAAACATGAAGTAGATTAAACCAAATCAGCAAAATATAATCTAGGGACAATTAGAATATGCAAGAGGAAGTTTGAAATAAATATATAAACCAATATAAGTCCCCAAAATATGTGTGTGATACCAGATCAATAGTTACAAGTCTTGTTTCAAAATATAAATAACAAAATGTGATAGTCCTCTATAAAGTGTAAACCCTGAAGCCCCGTCGATTCAGAATGGTCTAAGTGAACCCGCCTGAATACTGCATAAACGAGAATGCCTCCTCATCATCATCAAACTCCGGCTCTGCCTCACAGGCGTCATCATCACCTGCAACTAAGTCAGAGTCTGGTTGGTATTTAAACACCGTCCCAGAACGTGGGAGTGAATAATCAACTTAATGGAACTATATAGCAAAGGTTAACATGTTATCAATTCAATCAAGCAGTAATAATAATGCAACATAATCAAACATCCCTAATTACTCTGATTAATGCAAGAATGTATAAAGAAATGATGCATGCCCTCGCCTACACTCTCTCTGCGATCTTCATCTTATGGTCGCGCATGTCAGTCACTTCCTCAGTGCTCTGCCCAACGCCAAACGGCACATGCAGTGCGGTGCATGTACATGATTACCAAATTCTTATTAGTCCTTTTCATACAGCAGGATTGGGAAGCTAAGGTATGTCCCTTATATCAATACCCAAACAATGATCCATTTTAGGGTCGTCAGGCCTAGTAAATCTCATACGATGTTACAATTCTAGGTCGCTGTAAAGGGTTCGTCACCAATCAATTCAGGCCTAGTTATATCTTAGTTACTATAAAAAGGCTCGTCGCCTCCAAGCAGTGTCAAGGTATGCTCGAGGTCACTATAAAGGGCTCATCACCAATCAATGTAGGCCGACAGCACAAATACAGTATCTCATACCACCATATTCGGCTCACGAGTCTGTGTTACTCATTGGTCACTACGGGGAGGCTCGTCGCTCCAGTGTAGGCCGACAGCTCGACCACGGTGTCCCATACCACCATGTCCGGCTCATGAGTCTTAGAGGATCAAGGTACCAAGGTTAATAGGGCTTCACTGGTGAGTTTGGTACCTTAGATTCAAACAGTAGCGTCCAAAAATGGTGAACATACATCGGGTAAATCGGGTTAATTGACAAGATCGACTAGGACGAGCGCACGTTGAGTTGAACGCGTGAAATGCATAAGCACTCCGTGTGGCCTAACCACTGTCGAACATTCCAAGTACGGCTCGGATTCATCGAACACATCCTACGTGGCATAAACAATCTCAGCCACTAGTACAAGGCCTGTTACCGATTACCTGGACTATGGCATAGCCTCAATAATGTGCATTCATCACAAATAAGCATATGAGATATTCAAAGCATTAATAAACACTTAAGTCAATTCCTACAATCATGTGAGCATATTATGGAATACATACATGGAGGAAATCATACACAGTTAAACATGAATAAGTAAACTGTATCGTACATGGAGGAAATCATACACATAGTTAAGGTAGTTGGGATTCATATCCCAATTCCCTTAGAAATCACACTACTAATTCTTAACTCATTCAGGCATTTTTATAAACACTTAGACTATACTTTTCAACATACATCATGTATGTCGGCCGTATTACATATTAGGGCAAGTCCTTTTACCAAGGAGTTGTCGCATACATAACAACCATGTTCCTATGACAATTAATCATGGCAATCACAACATCGGATTTCAAATGCATACAAACATTTCAACAAAAACATGAAATAGTCTATACACAACATAGTTCATATATGACGTAAAACAAAACAGATAGCGCATTTAGCATATGTAATGGCACTCACATCAGTAATAAATTATTATCTGATATTGAAAGTCTTGAAAACCATAACCTAAACGTATATAGTTCACACCTTAAACCGGTAAACGCGTAACGGATATGATTTATACGGTAAGTCTTCGTCAATGGCGGATTAGCAACCAAGAGTCTGAAATAGGTTAGTTACATCATTACTTAGACTATTGAAAACTCTAGAACAGGTTACGGTTAGAATTTCTTACCCAAGTGTGGAATTAGAATCGCCGGAATAACGATTCGAATAGGTGGATTAGGTACATAGCGAAGCCGGGAAGAATCTCAGGATGAATCACCAACTTCTCTCTCACTTTCTCTCTCTTTTTCTTCTCTTTCTTAACTAGGGTTTGAAAATTCATATGGGATATGTGAGAGAGGGTTTAAGGCCCTTATATAGGCCCAGAACTGATGGAAACATCCCCAGGGCCAAGGTATACTTAAGTTATAACCAAATCGGGCTTATTTCAATCCAACGGAGCATTTCTGGAGGTCCCTTTATTGAATGCGGTTGGACTTAAGCTCACAGATACTGGATCTAGGTCAAGCTACATTTTCAGTTCGATCAGGTTTCCAGATCGACCGTGGCGGATCAGTTTCAGTTCAACGGTCCCCGACACTCGATCAGGGCCACAAGTACATTGGCATGTCTGAGACATTTTCCCTGATCCAAGGGTGTATTTGGGAAAATTCCAACGGTCAGAACGCTTATAATTGGTCCGTAAGCGACACGACTCAGATTACTTAAATTTATATTTAATTTCATAAAAACTTTCACGTTCTCTCACACTTCACTCCGGACTCAAAAAAATAGTCCCAAGACCTCATCTGGACTTGATTTTCAAGATGATTGTCAAGTCCAACTAGGCGGTCATAATTATCAAAGTTCATCGCTATCGGACTTTTGACGTGCGGTCCAGGTCCGATACGAAGTTTCATTGTGCTCCTGAGAGCAACTGGGTTTAGAGTTTGATCTTAGATTTCAGGGTAATGTAGCGTTACTAATTCTACGAGTTTTAGTTTTGCAGATCGTATTTAAAGTGATTAGTACTAATTTCACAGGTAATGTAGTTTAGCGCTAGTTAATTCTCGATAAATTTCTAAAGGATTTGGTCCTAAGCGATTTCTGCTTGAGGTGGTACTCGGGTCTTCGTACGAATTTTTTCAGGACATTACAGTCTGATCTAGGGGAAAGGGAACTCTATTGATGAGGAGTTCGAAGAAGAGGAGAGTGACAAGCAAGATAAGATAGTGCCTGCAACAATTGCATGAACTGCATGATAAGACACTGTCTTTTGTTTCTCTTACATTTGCTTACAAGTTACAACTGAATATTTGTAATTATTTTTTGGGGGCTAAAATTGTAATATTTTATGGGTGGATGGATATTTCTATCTTTTCATTTGTACTATTCAATTAGTTAATGTTACTTAAATCTTATATTACATAATTGGTTAATTGCGTTCATTTATCACTAAACTTATTTTTTATGTTGTCTTAACCTAACCATATATTTTTCTTTTAAAATATACACATGTAGATATGTCATCGGAAGATTATACATCGACAGATATTTAGAATTATGGAGTCCAAGTCTACTCCCAGGATGAAAAGATAAAGTTACTGAGATTACATTTGGCTTGTTGAGGAGGAGATGTTGCACCATGTAGCAAATCTCCTCAAGAAGTCCAGGATTTATTTCGAGTCATTCTCAACTCAAATACAAAAACTTTCTACACCCCTTCCCCTATAATTACAACCAATATAACCAACCACATAATATATAACAGTAGGTCTATTATAAATAAAGAAGAGTTAAGCAGAGAAACTACCTCCAGGCCCTCCACAGTTAGTAGAGAAGAAGAACAAGAAAGAATTTTAAGAAAACAAGAAGAACAAGATTATAAAAAGATCATAAAAGAAAACTTAAAAATGGCATCCAAGACCAGACAACAACATCCACCCCTTCTGAGGCAACATGATGTTGAAACAGGCATAAATAAATCATTAAAGTTTCTTAAAAGTCTAGCAGCATTTTATAAGCAGTTGGGAATCTACTACAAATTAGATCATAAAAAGCGGCTAAAAAAACTTATTGCATATATGAATGAGAACGACAGGAAAGCATCTCTATCATCCGATTCAATAGAGGTAAACGATCATCTTTTGGACACCTCCAGCTCGGAGTCAGCCCAAAGTTCTCCTGTGGTTAAAGCCATAAAAAGATAACCAATGGATGATTCTGGTGACGAAGGTGAAGGTGGAGGAGGGGGTTACTATTACGGACAAGATTCATCTGGTTACACGCCACAAAGGCATTCATCATACAGAAGTTATTGAATAAATGAAAGTTTTATTTATCTATATGTGCATGTTAGGTTTATTTACTTTTGATTTTTAACAGTTTATTTACTTTGTTCGTTTTATGAACGTAATTTATTTACTTTGGAAGTTGGATCTGTGATATTTTAACAGTTGAATGACTTAGCTAAATGGCCTAACGTATTGATATCATGCATCTCACCATGGATGATGCTTCATAAAATCTCCCAAATTAAAAGATCTTACCTTGTATCTCCCAAATAATAGTTGAATGACCCATCGTGTGCCAATTGTGCAGATGTGTGATGGTTTTAGTTAAAGCTCTTTAGATTTGTATGCGTACCACTATCGATGTTCAAGTGCCCAACATATGACACCTTTGTCAATACATAACAAAGACATGCATTCACATGATGTTCTCCACACGCATCATAGTTAGGTTTGCAACTCGGGTGTGTTGGGTGGAGTTGAGGTCAACTTGAGCCTAATCCGACCTCAATAGGACCCAACTTGGAAATCCGGCCCAACATTTCTAACCTTAACCCCACCTAAATTCCTTATTGCTCAACCCACCATAAGAACTCAACATTATTTTGTGATTATTCCTAATTAGACCCAACCCAACATTAAAATGAGTCAATGACCCATGGACCCAATCCAAATTGTAGCCAACTCGATCCGACTCGGTTTCTCCGACTGAGTCGAACTCGGTTCTGGTTAACCTAGCCAAGATTCGGTTCAGATCGAGTCAAGTCTACCAGACTTGGTCTCGAGTCGGATCGAGTTCGGGTCAGAGAATTGGCAAAATCGGATCGAGTCGAGTTGAACCTAACTCGGTCCGACTCGACTCGATGCCCACCTCTAACAAGTACAAGCACAGATAAATATTACATCCAAACACACCCTAAGATCGGGCTAACTTATGGTTCAAGTAGGCCATATGATACAAAACAGTTAGGAGAGGGACAACCACCCTTAATTTTCACATATCCAACTGGGATGATTATATAAAATCTACTCCAATCATTAAATGCCACACAAAAATTTAACCTTGTGGCCCATAATTCAGGCCCATTCGTGATTTAGGTGGCCCATAACAAAGAATACAGCTTGGAGGAATACACTATTTTCAATCATGTAGTCCACCTGAATCAAAGATTGAGGTAATTTTTGGCCCTTGGCTTACTTGAGGTAAAATAACTGATGGATGGATTTTACATAAACATTACGGTGTACCACCCGAACAGCTGATCCATTTGCTTGCACACCCACTTAGCGGGCCCAACAGAAGACAGTGCATTATGATAGTAGACAATGCATGATGATAGTAGTATGATAACGATCTGAATATAAATTCCATAATAATTAGGTAGTTCTCGGTAGAAAATTTTATTTAAAATCCTTCGTAATATATGTTGATTGCATCCTACCAAGGGTTAGACTGTTAAGCGTGCGACCAGATCTTTGTGGGCCCACCTTGATGCATTCGTTCACCAACACATTCCGTCCCTTTTTTAAGATCATGTTAAGGCATGGGCTTAAAAATGAGCACATCTAATGCTCCAGTGGACCACACCAAATATTAAGCTTGCTTTGCATTAAATGCACAAAGTATAAGCTGCATTAAATGCAAGAGTCATCTTAAGTATTGTCCATTAGAGCTTTGGATCTGCTTCATTTTTGGGCTTATACCTCAACATAATCTTATAAAACAAATGGAAGGCGTGGATAAAAAGATACATCACGGTAGGCCCTCACACAGATATGGTTGGACGCTTAAAGGTCCTACCAGGGGTCAGACGCAACCCTCGTCCCTTCACAAATAATCACAATACGTAGCAGCAACAGCAGAAAATACGACCGTTACCGGAACAAACCGTAGAAAATACGACCGTCGCCAGTGGGTTTAGAGGGTAGAGACGCCCGTCGTATTTCTCTCGGAGCACTGCATCGCCGCCTCATCGCTACTGGTACCTGCGTCGTTCGGACCCAATTACATTGCCGTTCAGAGCCTCTGATCATCACCATCGCTGCCATTGACCATTAAACCCACCACCGGCCGCTAGTACAGAGGTTAGAACCGGCTTGGAAATTAGTTTTCCACACGCACCGAAAAACTAGTGCTGGAGACAATTCCCAGTCTATGTGAATTCGGAAAAAAAAGAAAGGTCATTTTCTGATGCTCTGAAAGTGTGTGAAAGTTATGCACTTAAAAAATGTTACACGTGGGACGTATCAAGACCGTTCAGATTGTGAGAGGAGAGGTTGAACATGGATTGCATGTGGCCCCTAATATCATACCTGTTGGATTGGATTACTAAAAGAAATTTTCACTCCTGCTGCCCTTTTTGTGTTCCTTTAATTGAATGGTTGTAATCATCCAATCATGTTTATTTTTGGGTCATGAGCCAATAGGAACAACTGATTCATGCAGGTAAGGAAAATGCGATGCGAATTAGCCCGCTAGGTCTTCAAGGAAGCCCATAATGATTCTAATTGTCCCAAGATATCTAGGCCTGACAGGTCTATAAGACCAGACCCATTAATGTTAATTGGGTTGAGTTCAGGTCTAGTTCATTAGTCCAACATATCAGATCAAAACAAAATCAAGATCAAGCTCATTCATCTGCCGGGTCAGTTCAGTAGGTTAGGGCATGATAATAAATAATGACTAAATGCGTGTAAATTTTAATTGGCTTAGGCCATGATACTATTAATAATGACTAAATGAGTGTGATTTTTAACTGTGTTAGGCCCATCTATGTTTTTGTGGTGTCTTGATATCCAAGGTCAAGCTGACGCAGGGATGAACGTGATGAGGTCGATTACCGTCTTCCTCAAGGATAATTACTCCCAATCCACGGAGTTTCTCTGAACTCCTCACAAGGATTCCTCAAATCCACGAGGAAAATAATAAAAAAGAATAGAAATAAATTCTAACAAATTCAAATTTTAATTGATAGATAATAAAAATGAATTTACAATCCTTTAAATAGTGATAGTAAATCTCAGAAGAATTTCATAATCAATCTCCAAATCAAAGTCCCTAAAATTCGTAACTTATTATAAATAGTAAATTTACTATTTATAGTGTCCTATTTAGCTTAACCATGTTATTCTACTAATTTTTTAAAGCACTTCTCAAGTTAGACACAAAACGTAAAGGTCAAAGGATGAAGAGTTATAATCTATAAATAGTAAAAACGGAAATAAAATGAATTTTCGACCGTTGATCTGATGGAATCTCGCAAAATCGGCGTGGGCAACCCTGCTACCCGGTTGGCTAAAATAGATTCTCCTACCCCAAAATCATATATGGTTAGTCGAATAACTCATTCCAGTTTGCGAGATGTGCCGGTTTGAAGATTCTAACGGTCTGGATCACTTTCACCTCCGATCGGGCCTTCTCTAGTTCATCTTGGACATGAAAGTGTCCAGGACCTGCTCTACATCACAAGCTCAAGACATGGTAGGGCACATGGTGCACATGCCATGGATCAAAAAACAATTTCAGATTTGTAATCAGGCAGGTGGACAACAACGTGATTATCTAGGATGAAAAGGTTGAGCCATAAAACTAAGGAATGACCAATGGTCCAACTCAATGTATAGGTGTGTTACCCCTAATGATTGCCTAGCCTGTACTTTCATGGCATGTAACCTAATGATCCACTCAGGCTGTCCATTGTCCGTGCCACCGTTGACAGGCCACGGTGATATGTCGTTTAGTGGATGATCCAACCCTTTGAATGTGGATCATTGCTTTGTCCATGGATCAGATGTTTGGCACGGATTAACCAAGTAATCCATGGAGGATCCTACTGAATGGATGTTTCAAGATAATAACCTAACTTTTTTTTTTAAAGACAATGTTTCATTGCTTCAATTTTGTCTTGATTTTATGATTTTGGACTTTTAAATCCTCAAGATCATTTGTTTAAAGCCTCATTGATATTGATTACGATGTTGAATTTTAAATATCTGTTCTGCTTTTAAATGGGTCTTTGATTTTTATTTTTTTTCCCCGAATTCAGTTCCTTTCTAATCTTCTCCACTGATTTTTCCCTCTTTATTTGTGCAACTAAAGGATTATAATCAGGTATTGTATACACGGCCGTGCCTTTTTTCTAAGAAATTCATAATCTAGTTTCAACAATCTGATCTATTTTTAATTGATTTTTTTTTAATTATTATTTTAGGCTTTTAAATCCTCAAGAATGTTGATTTCTAAAGCCCCATTGATCTTAATCACGATGCTGAATTTAAAAAATCCATTCGACTTTTAATATGGTCTTTATTTTTATTTTATTTTTTATTTTCCCATGAATTCAGTTCCTTTTTAATCTTCTCCACCCAGTTTCATCCCTTTTCTGCAACTGAAGAATCATGGTCAGGTATTGTCAACATATGGTCATGCCTGTCATGCCTTGTTTCTAAGAAAATTATAGTCTAATTTCAACCATATGATCTGTTTTTAAAATGGTTATTTGTTTATTTACCTGATTTTCTTTCTTGTTTCTTGATTTCAACTCCTTTTAATATATGTATATATTTTTTAACCTCTTGTTTTACTGTTGTTTATTGGGTAACCTTCTGTTTGTTGAATTTCATATCAAGCTTCCTAAATTTCAGTTTTCTGAAACTTTCTAGCTTCCATTCTGTTTTTACTGTTCAGTTTTTGTCGATTCACTAGATTTCATTCTGTTTATTGAGTTGAATTTCTGATCCCTCAAAAATGCAGTTCTGCTACTGGAGACTCTAATTAGACTGTTAGTCTTGAAAGAATCCAGTGGTTCAGTGATTTAGAGTGCGTTGTCTGGTGTGACCCACCAGAGTAGGCCATGCCTCAAAAATCTCCCAGATTGGAAGATCCAATCCCCACTAAATTTGTGCCTGTTTTTTAGTTGAATGTGGAAGATTGGTGTATTTATCTTCCTAACTTTCTATAGGGGAGAATTTGCACATGGTATGGTGGTCTACAAATTTTCAGTATAACTAAATCATGGACCCTCTTGAACAATTAGAAAACCAGATTATGATATGCATATCCACAGATATCAGCATTTTTTATTTTTCTTTTTTACTGGAGCAAGTTTCAGCAACATTTTCTGTAAACTATTTATTAGAGATATAATAATAAACTTGATACTCTCAATCATTATAAAATTCCAAATCAACCATCAACTACATTTTCTTTCTTTTCATAGTTACATGATTTCCGTCTTTAATCTTCAAGAGCATGAATTTCATTTTTTATTTAATGTTCTGTTCTTAAACAAGATGTCAAATTTCAAATATCTCTTCTGCTTTCAACTGGGTCTTTGTTTGTTTCTTGAATTCAATTTTTTTTCAAACCTTCTCACCTGTTTTTCTCCCCTCTGTTGTGACTGAATAATCATATTCAGGTACTTTGTACAATCATGCTTTGTTTTTAACCCAATGATTTCGAGTCGTAGTTTAGTTTTAGAATCTGATCTAGTTTTAGTTGGGCAATGTTCGTTTGCTTGATTTTCTTTCCTATTTCATGAATTTGAGTTGTTGCAGATTTTGATCTGTTCTTTATTTTTGCTTTGATTTGTTCTTTATTGATGGGGACATCACGCGCAGGCACGCCGCCCCCTACGCATGTACGTATGAAGAAGGAAGACCCCACCGTCGATCTGGCTCGATGATGACATCTAGGGTGGGCCTCCTAGTTAGAAGACGGAGTTTTGATTCAAAGAGTGGGCTCAATAGTCAAGAAAGCCCATCATATGATCTCATGATAGTGGCCCACTAGTTGGATTGATTTCATATTTTAGGTTTTTTTTTATTGTTATTATTTAGAACATCATGAACGCTTTAGATTTCTTTGTTTGATTTTTATTTTAATTTACTTTATCGTTAAATAATAGGTTGCGCACATGGCGTGAGTTTAGGGGTGTAAAAAATTTTCTATAAATAGGCACCCCTTGTAGTTTTTTTTATTCATTGAAGTTGAATAAAAATTTCTACGTCATTTTTCTGCCCTCTTAGTTTCTGAGTTGTGTACAAATTAAAGTGGGTGCGAAGCCATCCTTTTTCGTAAGGCTGAGATTAAAGTGAGTGTAAAGCCCTCCCTTTTCGAAGGGTTAACTACCGTGGTGCGAATCCATGTTTATCCTAATCCGCCCCTCCATCTTATTTCATCCATTCTTCGATCATCTTCGCCTCAAATCCACTTATTTTGCAGTTGTTTGTCTTTCTACAGCCAGTTTCCAGAATATGGCCCTACAGGAGGGCTGAAACTTCAACGGAGCACTGCGCATCAACCGTACGTCAAGTCCCTTTTGGGATTCGGGCCTCTTCCACACGTGCGGCCCCCTACTGTGCAAGTGCACCAATACCCTGCCCCGCTGCCCGCACGCGGGATTTGTTCCAAGTTTAGGATTTCCTTCTTTTTTTCCTTTTTCTTACCTAGTTTCATAACCCTAGTCCTAATTTGTATTATCCATAATTTGTTTCCCTTTTTTCTCATCCTAGGGTTCCTCAAATTGAAATTAAGAAATTCCTTGGATTAGGGGCTGATTACTGTGCATGTGTGGCTGAATTCTATTTCCCTTTAAGTATCGTTTGACTTATAATTTTTATTGTTCCAGCCGTATCCTGTGTAGGCTTGGACCCACATAGATTCTCCTTAATTGAATGTTTGGTCTTTCATGTGGGATATGGAATTTGTGTAATTGTTTCTAAACTAATGTGATCTTAAGCCTGAATTCTTGCACATCATATCTGAATTTCATGTTCTGCATCATTTTTTTTTATGGTTGGACTACTCGCATTCTCCTATTCAAGCATTCCATCTTCATTTCATCTCTCTCTCTCTCTCTCTCTCTCTCTCTCTCTCTCTCTCTCTCTCCTTTGGCAACTGTAGAATCGTAATCAGGTATTTTGTAGATGATGATGATTTGTTTCTAAGAAAATCATAGTCTACTTTCAAGAATCTTATCCGCTTGCAATTCACTTCCTTTTAATCTTCTGTGGTGTTTGTTTAAATTCTGCTCTTATTTCCTGAGTTTCACCTTCATTGAATTTTTTCACTAGCTTTTAGGCCATCTTTTCTTCGAACTTTCTAGCTTGTGATATGTTTTTTAGGTTCTAGTTTTTGTTGGCTGATTCCAATTTGTATGATGATGCTTCCACTCATCTTAATCACATGCCACATCCCAAGGAAGAATCTGATCCCTCAAAAACACAGTTCTTCCTGCCAGACTCCGATCAGCCCGTTAGTTTTGAAAGAAAGAATTCAGGTATTATCCTTAGCCTCGTTTTTCTCTCCATATTCTAGCACTTAACCTATGACAAATTTAGTTCAGCAGTTCAAACTGGCCTCGAAAATCTCCCAGAGCAGAAAAGATCCTATCCACCAATTTGGAGCCTGTTTGTTTAGTTGAATGTGGAGCATTTCTGCATTTATTTTCTAAATTGTCTATGTTATGGCCCATACATTGAAAGGCATGTCTGTGTCATATGGACAAAGATTTGTCTCACAGCATTCAGCCACAAATTGTCCAGATAAATGAACAATGCACCCCCGTTTACAATTTGAAATTAGTTCTTTTAGATATATTTGGGAATTTTCAATAGCAATAACCAACCCTGAATGCTGCACACCAATTTGATACATGGCAAACACTCAAATTGGATACATGTTACTTATGATCCAGACCATTAGTCGGGTGAATCCTACCAATGGGTTGATAACGCTATGGATTTCTCACTGATTGAATGATCTTAAATTGGCCCATCACTAACCTACAAATCAATGATAGAAAATAAATACTGGATAACATTCATTGTCATCACCATGATCACAGCTATTTGTGCTGCCATTATGAATCTTGTTTTGCAAATTCAAAATAGGGATTCTGATGATGTACGTTATGTAAAACCTCAAGTGTCTTCCATTTTCCGGTTCCATCATCACAAACCCAAAAACGTGAACTCTCATAGATAGATAATATCAGCTTTTCTTTCTTCTTTTATTTGAGAATTTTTCAGTAGCATTGATGTAACTGTTTATTAAGTATATCAGAGCCATCAAGGTAATATAGACCCAATCAACCTTCAACTACTCGATTTCTTTCTCTTTTCCAAATGCGCTTTAAATTCTCAAGAGAATTATTTTTATATCCCCATTGGTCTTAATCAAGATGCTAAATTCATGAACCCAGTATGCTTTTACCCAAGTCTTTGTAAGTTTCCTGAATTCAGTTTCCTTTTCGATCTTTTCCACCATTTTTCTTCTTCTTCTTTTGCCTCGAAAGAATCACATTCAGGAAGTATATTCTTTGTTTCTAACAAATGAATCAAATACACACTTCTTTTCAAGAATCTCATCTGTTTCTACTTGGGTTTTTTTTCCCCTTCCTGTTACTTGAATCGGTTCCTTGGCATCTTTTTTTCGTGGGTATGCTTATGATTGTTGAGTTCCATTTCAAGTTTTCTTTTCTCTTTTTGCCTTTTTTGAATTTTTCAAAAAAAATAAATAATTTATCTACCTTGTTTATGGTTTTGTTGGTTTGCTCGAGTTTTTATTTTTATTTTTGAACTTCTGAATTCAGTTTATCTGAATCTTCTTCTGATTTTGTTAAATATGATCTCTTTTTCCATGAAAGAATCTGATCCCTCAGCAGTCAGAAACAAAGTTCTTGTGGCTACTAGAGTGATCAGGTAGTTAGTTTCAAAAGGATCCAGGTATTCTACATTAGCTTCTTTGCTTTTCAGTTTTTTTTTTTTTTTTTCCTGAAATATTCCAGCTTCTGATGTGTTTATTGTTTCTATCTTTTGTTGGTTTCATCTGAATTCCATTCATGTTTACTGAACATAGTATATCTGAATCTTCCTCCACTCATTTCAATCAGAGACCTCTTTTTTCTTAGTCATGATTATCAAGTTCTAATCACCATTTCTACGTATACAGCTGGTTCATCACATTGCAACCATCTTCTCTCACTCAATTGAGGTGTTTCTATCAGGAGATGGGCCATGGCAAAGTCCCACTAAATCTGATCCAGTGCAGCAAGCATCCAAAAGAAACCTTCTTGAAGCGGATCAAGGGACTATAAAAGAAGGCGTCAGAGCTGGTCACATTGTGTGGCACTGAGGTGTGCATGGTCCGTTGCGGTCCAATGGTGGCCCGCCTGAGACATGGCCTGAGAACCAATCTGAGGTCCTCCCCATCAACGAATGGTATGAGGAGAGGATAGAAACTGAAAAGAAAGGGAGCACTGCTGATATTTCTACCATGTTGGGGGATGAGACAAAGAAGATGCAGTAGGGCTTGATCAGAAGCAAGCGGAGAATAGGTGTATCCTCTGCCCATTATGGGATGATTGATTGGATGGCATGTCAGAGGGAACTCCTGATTGATCACTTGTCGCTTCCTTCCCTTCCTATATCTTGAATTCTTCTCCAAATTCCCCACAGAATGGCAAATGGTACCAACTTCCAAATTAGTAAAAATTTTCTACAGGCCACCTTTCTACTACCTCACAAAACAATTTGTTAGCAACCCAACTAATCCTGAGAATTTGCAACAAAAAGTCCCAAATGGCTAATGTGTTGCATTAGATTTTTAAATTTGATAGACTGATTTTTTTATCTCTGAGACTGATCATTTTTTGGAGTATGAAATAGTCATAGCAGAGTATACGAGGGAATTTGATTTCAACTAAATAAATTAGTGAAGAAAAAAAAAGGCTGTCGAACATCTTTTACTCAGTGTTCCTCGTAATATTGACCGATTGGAACTTAATGTTAGGGCTTGTTGTATTCCTTGCACAATGAAATCTCTCCTCAAACCCACACCATAATTCAAGTAGACCAAGGATTATCAAAATTTCCTGCACTTAATAAGACCAATCTAAATGGGCAACAGCCGAAGGGTCACGTTGTAGGTATGTTCACATTCATGCTCCTTTCGTGAATAAAACATTACTCTGGGAAGTTATTCACAATGGGATCTTGAAAGTTCATCATGCCAAAACCTTTTTTCTCGAGATCGCAGTTGTCATACTTAGGATCTTGTATTTGTTTAAGTTAATACACTTGTCTTTAAAAGCTCTTTCCATGAGTTGGTAGCTATACTACATCCATAGATTAAAAGCATTATAGGCTACTTGGGACTCTCTGAGTCAACTCAGTAAACACAATAATAGCTTAATCATGTATTTTGTGCTCTAATGAAGTAGTTGATTAACAAGACCATCTCAACCAATATTTTACTCAAATAACTCAACCAAGTTAGCCAACTCAGCATGGTTGTCTTTAAAAGCTGTCATACTTAGGATCTTATATTTGTTTAAGTTAATACACTTGTCTTTAAAAGCTCTTTCCATGAGTTGGTAGCTATACTACATCCATAGATTAAAAGCATTATAGACTACTTGGGACTCTCTGAATCAACTCAGTAAACACAATAATAGCTTAATCATGTATTTTGTGGTCTAATGAAGTAGTTGATAAACAAGACCATCTCAACCAATATTTTACTCAAATAACTCAACCAAGTTAGCCAACTCAGCATGGTTGAGATCAAGTGGGTGGGACTTACAATTTGCTGACCTAGGGCTATTGTTCTCATGGGCCTGCCTCACTGTGGACAGAACCATCCTCTAACAATTCTAACCTTTGAATCGTAGTTCAACTGAAGTTTTTTAACTCAAATAACTCAACCAAGTTCCTAGTTAGCTCAGGTTGATTTAAGAACTGATGAAGAGGTGGGGGTATAGTGCAGACTACCACCATATATGTATTAGCATCAAAGCTAGTGACAATCTGTTGTCTAAAAGACTGAAAATCATTAATTATCTCTGATAGCTTGTAAGGCCATTGGTGACAGAAACTCTAGTCCTATCAAGCGGGCCACTCGGATGCTGGTGACACACCCTAGTTGGTGATATATGATTGGAGCACTTGGAATTTTTACTTTGATGACTATGTCGGCAGGGTCCAAAGCGTTGTTTCAGTTCGAGAAGGATTTCTGCACTGTGAGAAGACTTCAACCTCTTCAAAAAATTGAGTGAGGTTTCATTCATCCCTGCCATCAGATCCCACTCGCTGGATGTTGTAACCTGCGTTGAGATCCTTATATGCCTGTTTCATAAGTTCCACATAACTGAGGACTTTGTCATAAGATGGTACATCATTTCAATTTAATTCCTAGAAATGGGGAGGAAATAGCAAGAAAATGGATGCCAATCAAAATGCATCTGCAAAATAATAAGACAAGATTGATCTAGACAGTCCATCCAGCAAGTTCCGCCATTGATGGGTAATTCCCTCATTGTGAATTGTATGGATTTTGATGATCATAAACATCTGATAGGTGAACATCTTCCTGTTCATTGCATCTTATCCAGCCAAACTTTTGCCAATTGATCATTGAAATCACTACTTCATATTGGCTAAACATGATCAGTAAAGCTGACCCAAGTATCTGCTGATGACAATCAGTGATGAAAGCTGACTGTTCTAACTATCATTTATTTGTAGGTTCTAATGGACCAATCAAGCCCCATCTGGTGATGAGATTTCACCAGAGCGACCAACCCATGTATGGATCACGGACCATATACAACTCAAATGTTTGCAGAAAATATGTACTCCCAATGGAAAATGTGCCCAAATAAATTCCAAGGAATTATATGATGGGGATAGGATATGCATAGGATACATGGACAATTTGTGGTCCACCATTCCATATGACAATTTCTCTTCCAAAGGACAATTAATCTTTCAATTTATGGACCGCAAATAGAAAGTCAAGAGTAGAAATGCACCAATGGTCTGGTCCACATTCAACTAAAAAGGGCCCAAGATTGCTAGATAGGGTCTTCCAATCAGGGGAGATTTTGCGGGCAGTCCACAATAGACGGATGCTCTGAATAAATGAACCATGGACCTCACTAGTATAAACTGAAAACACGAGTATACCATGTGTATTCTTGGGTTGAAGTGCATATAATTCCTGAGAGAGAGAGAGAGAGAGGGAGAGAGAGAGAGAGAGAGAGAGAGAGAGATGAAAAAGCTAATGCAGAAGAATACTCAGAATTATTTCAGAGCTAATACCTGATCAGAGTAAATAAAAAAATCTTGGAATGAATCAAACAGAAGACTTTCCGATTAAAAGAGAAGTGACACGGAAGCAAAAGAGGCAAACGCAGAAGAGATTAAGAGCTGATTTCAAATAAACAGTAAAGAAATTCAAGCAAACTAATAAATACCTGATTAAAAACAGGTTAGATTCTTGGAAATGAGTTGTAAATTCAGTTCACTTGGTTTGTTAGAAAGTGAGTAGAGAATATCTGAAAATAATTCCAAAAGGAATTGAATTTAACAGATTGGATTGGATTCAATTAAGATCAATTGGACTTTCGAAATTTTTCATAAATTTGGTGCTCTTGAGGATTTAAAAAGCCTAAAATCATAAAACTGAGAAAAGAAAGAAAGTGAGATAATTGAGCTTGATATGTTTAACGATTTATATAGGAAATGCTATCAGAAGTTTCTCAAAGGTTGCAATTGGTTGCACCAAATATCTTGAAGTTTCACGCTTATCATGATATTTGGTGCAACCAAACGAACCTTAAATAAATAAAAAAGAGACATTTTCATGACATTTTCTATCTCAAGGATTTCAGTTTTTTTTTTCTTGGGTTCCCTTGTGATCATGCGACTTGTGTAGGACATCAGTACCATGAAAACATTAGATCTTACCATGAAGATCCACTGGGAGAAAACTCACAGTTCCATGCATCAGGTGGGCCACGCCACTGTGATTAGTGCACAACGAACAGTTATGCATAGGTGGCCCACCTAGTGAGCTGATCAGCCTGGTTTTTTTTTTTTTTAATGTTCGTGGTACTGATGTCCTACACGAGTGGCATCCGCACAAGCGAATCAGATGGTGGGTGATGAATTTCCTTTTGGATTTGTGATGATGTAACTGAAGAACAGAGAATCAGTTCTACAATAACTTTCAAAGTTAGCTATTTCTTTACCCGCCAGCATTTCACCTGTGTAGAAATCTGAGCAGTTAAAAAAGCATGCCCAGACACTTAGTTAGATCAATGGCTCTCTATTGGATTCGATGGTGCAGTCAGCTTGATGAGTGGGAAGATTCTGAATCTCAACTCAAGGGATCGTTGTGGTATTCCAACTTTTTGTACCGGTTGAATGTTTCTGTACACTAGGGACAATACGTTGGGTTAAAGAAAGCATTCTATGTGGAAAGTTCTTTTCTGCCCATGAGTTACCATTCTAAAACATCAAAATTGTAGAAAAGGTGAGCCGCCAAAAGATAAAAAAGCAATCCACTCATTTGATAGTGTGGATGTGCTGCACATGCGATCCATATGCTTGATATGCTTTACGGTGAGGTCTTGAATTGGCATTCATAGAATGATGAAGGTGGTATATTTATTACTCCCACGCCATCATGATGTTGATGAGTTCATACAGACCTGGATGAAGGGAAAACACAAATATCAGCTTCAACCAAAACTTCTGTGGACCCTAAGTAGTTTTCAATGGTGAGCATTCTATCTACATTGTTTCTTGTGGTGTGGTCCACTTGTGCTTTGGGCCTGTCTCATTTTTGGAATCATGTCCTAAAATGAGCTGAAAAAACTGATGAATGACATGGATAAAACACATACATCAGGCGGGTGTTGCAGGCAATCCCCTTCCCGAAAAAAAAAAAAACACTGTAGGGCACAATTTTTTTTATAGCTACAAGTAGATGAATGTGAACAGCCGGTTAAATCTCCTCAGCAATCACTTGCATAATATGTGAACTAATTGATAAACAGCTTGGATCATAGGCAAAAATGTCCTGTGGCGTGCGGAAGAAGTCCAACGGATGCATGGTGACAGTGCACCTATAGACTATTAAAGGCATCAATGGCTTAGATCACTAGCACCATGCAGGCCAAATGTACTCGCAGAGTCACCTGCTGGAAACTAGACGCAGATTACCTAATACCCTGACCATAAGAAGTTCCCACGGGGGAAGCTACCAATATAATGTCTGTAAACGAGAGAAAATTTATTCATTTCAACATTCAACTTAAACATTCCATGTTCATGATTTGTGTAGCCATTTCTAAGAAATAATTCATTTTTAGTTATAATAATTTGATTTGATTCATTAACTTGTTTCAAATTAGCATCTTTTATAAGGTGATCGGAGACCAAATTCTTGCACATTGGGCACGTGAAGAACGTTAACTAATGTGATAGGCTTCTTTGAAGTGAACATCAACTCCGCCTTTATACGTCCAACCACGTCTATTAATAATATTGCCCATCTGAACCTTCCTACTGGATATAGCCTCTCCATAGGCATTGAACCAATGGCGATCAAAGTGCACATGTGCATTAACACCTGTGTCTATCCACCATCCCTTACATGGTTCTAGGCAAGCCATGTTTATTTTCATGACCACACCCACTATTTTAAACTCCTCCGTCAGATTTACTTGAGCTGCTTGTTTTGGTTGTTTGTTCTTACAATTGTAACACTCTCTTGCAAAATGATCAGTTTTGTCACAAACATAGCATCTAGCAAAGTCGTTTTGATTGTTGGGTTTCATGTTCTTATTGTTGTTATTAGGCTCGGGCTACTTTTTTAGTGGAGTATTCTAGTTTAGTTTCAAGGCATTGTTTTTCCTTCGACTTTCTCATTCAGAAAATTGACATTAGAAATTTCTTCCATAGACTTCTCATTTGTATCTTGACGCCTTCTTCCTTGATATGAAGGCATACAAATTTTTTTTATTTTATGATGAAGTTTTTAAAGTCTTTTCACAATGGAGGCAGCTTTTCAATGATTGCCGCCACTTGAAAGAGTTCATCCAATTTAATCTCATTACATGTAATTTTGTAGGCTATCAAGGTTGAACTCGTTTGTTTGTTGAACTATTAATTTTTCATATGCTATTTGGTATTTAAAATACTAGTCGACAGTGTTTTTTTTCTTTTCTTTTGTTCATTTCTTTAGTATTATATTTCTTTTTCAAGGTGGGCCATATTTTAGTAGAAGATTCATAATTATAGAATACATTATAAAGCTAGTTTGAAAGCACACTAAAAATATAATTCTTACAGAGTAGTCATCTCCGTCCCATTTTTAACATACAGCCAATAACTCTGGTTCATATAGATTGAATGGCCTTTTTTGGTTGATCACTTGGGCCACATGTTAAGTGGTGAGGTAGAAAAACATTTTCTGCCTTCACCTTCTATAGTATTGTCCCTCAAAATGTTTCCAAGTGAATCAATTGAAACATTTCCCGAGGTAGTAGAAGACTTGATCTAAAATTTGTTGGAATAATCCTGAGAAATAAACTTGAGTAAATAAGAAATTGAATATTTTGGAATTCCAAACCTGCTTGGAATAACTACACAGAGGACGTAGAATCCAAATCTTTCAACTGAGATGAGACATGAACCTGGTCAATTACTATCTTTGAGATAGTTTGCATCCCTAGATTAATTCAAGTAGTATAGTAGGCTTCTGGACGTGCTACCTCAAAGATAACAATAATCAGCTCAATTTTTTCCTAGCATACACAGGTGGTGGACAAACCCAACACCCAACACCAAAAACTAGTCGGTGTGATCCAGAAAGAGAGTAAAAGGAAGAGAGGATTTTTTATTTTATTTTTTTTTCTTTCTGCCTAGAGTAACCAGTGTGTAGGGTGACTTTTGGGGATGACCCAGACCATACCCTTTTACAGACCACCCATGGGAAGACCATTTCCATAAGTGGTGAGAAGAAACGATCAGAAACGTCCCATCGTTTCTGATTTCATTTGATGAGCCTAGTAATGTGAGGCACATTTCTCACATGCAAAACGGTCTGAATTGATGGGCCTCATCAAATTCAAAGGAAATGATGAGAAACGTTCATCCCGATTTATTTCAAAATTTGAATTTAAATTATTTATATAAAAAAATAATAATAATAAAAGCCCATCAAAGAAAATCCAAGAAACCAGTTTTTTCCTTGTGTAATTTTTTTTTCCATATTTTGAAATAATCTTAACAAGTGTACCAACATTTGATTGATGGTCAAGGTAACTTCTGATTGATGGATGGTTGTTGGAGAACTTGCCCATATCCAATTCTTAAAATTTGACGGTCCAGTCTCCAATGAACAGTTAAGAAAAATCTTTTCAGTCTGCTGCTTGGGTCACGGCCCTTCTACATTGGGACCCACCTATTTGCCAAGTTGAATTAATTCCTCGAGAATTGAAGAACATAGTCACGTTTCATTCAATGTTTAGACTGGTTTTCTTGCATGGCGCATTAACAGTAGAACCCAGGCCCCCCACACGATGAATGGCTTGGATCTAAAACAGGTTCTACATCAACACTTTATGCAAGAGCACAGTCAATGATCTTCTCTCGCCCTTACTCCCAAGCTTTGATGAATCATAGAGAGTTGTGAAACTGATCAGTGTTATCCAAGGAGCATTAATTCAGCTAAATATTAGCAGCTAGAAAAGCCATTAACATCTCATATCTTCAGCCACTTCATAAGATTATTAGATGAATAGGGCCCACATATGTTGTATGTCTAGCCCTCCCGATGTAACGTCCCGAAAATCGGGGAGTAAAACTCAACTCCCAAGTTCTAACACATCACTTATGCAACATAGATAATGATGATTAAATATCGTCCATATTAGTGCATTAAACATGAGTGAGATTATACCAAATCGGCATATCATACTCTAAAGTTACTTAAATTGAGCAAGCGGAAGACTAAGATGAATATATAAAGTATGTAAGTGTTTATCAATCCCCAGAGTACGAGTGTGTTACCAGGCCAAATAAATACATATATGGTTTCAAAATTTACAAAATATCAAGTGTAAGATTCAACTAATTCATAGTCCCGTAATCTCGATGACGCAGCTCTAGGTCTATACAAACTCGCCTGAGAGCTGAACGTAGGAGAACTTATTCTCCTCGTCAAAGAAGTCCGGCTCCATCACATAAGCCTCATCATAACCTGCATCTAAATCAGAGTCTGGTTAGTATTTTAAAATACCGTTCTAGAGTGGGAGTGAGTGATCAACTCAGTGATAGTATAAGGCAAAGGTTAACATGTTATCAATTCAGTCAAGTAGTAATGATAAAGCAATACAATAATAATATCCTAAGTATTCTTGTTAATGCCAGGATAGTATGTTGTAATGATGCATGCCCTCGCCTGTACTCCCTCAGTGACATCATCTCACAATCACGGATGAAAAACTCCCTAAACGTGTTCTTTCTCGCTAAAGCACATGCAATGCGATGCATGGTCGTGTTATCCAAGTAATTTATTAGGCTCATTCATACAGCAGATTCGGGAAGCTACGATACCTTCTTTTATATCACTTACTCAAACAATGATCCATTTAGGGTCATCAATCCTAGTTAATCACATACGATAGGCAAGTTGTAGGGCATCACCTCTGATGGAAGCAGTGGATAGGCAAGTTCAAGAGTTTACACTTGAGGTCACTACAGATAGGCTTGTCACCTCAGCGTAGGCCTAGTTTATACTTGAGATCACTACAGGAAGGCTTGTCACCTCATCGTAGGCCGACAACTCGAATACAGTGTCTCATACTACTGTATTCAGCTCACGAGTTTGGGTTGCTCATTGGTTACTACAGGGTGGCTCGTCACCCCAGCGTAGACCGAAAACTCAACCACGGTGTCCCATACCACCATGCCCAGCTCATGAGTCTTAACGGATCCTGGTACCATGGTTGAAACAGGCTTTACATTGGTAAGCGGTGCATTAGATTCAAACAGTAGCATCCATATATGGTAAATACACAATAAGCTAATTGGGCTATTTGATAAGTGCGATTGGTACGAGCGCATATTAAATTAATTGACATGCGGTGTGTAAGCACTCCTCGTGGCCTAACCACTATCGACAATCAACGTACGGCTCGGATTGATCAAACGTATCTAATGTTGAGAGACTAGTTCGGCCACTTGATCAGGAGCCATTATCGATTTCTTGGACTGGGTGGTAGTCCCAAACATACTCAAATGTCATAGGAAATCACCTATGTTACTCATAACATCATTTAATGAACAATTCAAATATAATTCTTATTTGAGCATTTTATCAAACGCATTGAGCCTATTGACATACATATACATTTTATTCATAAATCATATAGCAACAATTTACGTTATATAAAGGAAACTACTAATATGGATATAGTAGTTGAGAATCCCATCTCAACACCCTTGTTAAAAATGATTCACCAAGAAATTACTCATTCAGACATTTTATTAAACACTTACATAATACTAAATACACAAACTAGATCAGTTATAGCATATATTATGGCAAATCGTTTCATAAAGGAGTTGTCATACATATAACAAACATATATCCTAGGTTGAATTCATGGCTAGCATAAATTAGAATTGCACTTTCATTCAAACATTTCAACAAACACATGAAATGCATTATATGTTCACATAGTTCACACACATGTATAGATTATCGAATAAATCGTAACTAAGATCATATGGCAGCAATCAAGTTAGACATAAATCACCACTGACATTGAAAGCCTTGAAAACCATAACCTAAATGTTTATAGTCCGCACCTTTCGTCGGATTCCTCGTTTCGAACTTAGTTCGAATCCTACGTCTCCGTATACAGAACAATAGTTACCTGAATCATGAAATAGGTTAGTTATTTCACTGATTCCTCTATTTGGATTCCTAAAATAAGATTAGAGTTAGGATTTCTTACCAAAATCGAAGCTAGAATCATTGGTATAGCGAAGGTGGGGTGGTGATTCGGTACGTCGAGTAGTGGGAGTGAATCCCCGCAACAATCTCCCTATCTCTCTCTCTTCTTCTCACTCTTTTCTCCTCTTTTCTCTCTTCTCTCTCCTAGGGTTAGAGAAATTCATATGGAATGAGAGAGAAGTGGTTTAAGGTCCTTAAACAGGCCCAGAACTGGTTTAAATGGCCCCAGGGCCATGGTATACTTAGGATGTCTGTTTCGAGCAAACCGAACTCATCTAGAGGCCCATTACTCACCTGCGTCATGGAGTAAGTTTCCTAACCATGGATCTAAGCCAAGTTATAATCTTAGTCCAATTGAATTTGTGGATCGACCTTGGAAGACATGTATCAGTTCAATGGTCATCGTCACTCGATTAGGGCCACAAGTATACTGACATGTGCAGAAAATTTTTTTTAATCTATAGGTAAAGTTTGGTCAGAAACTAATGGTCTGAACCCTTCAATATCGCCCGCAAGCGAATGGTCTAATTTACTTAAGTTTAAGTTCATTTTCTAAAGATATTAACGTTTCTCACGTACTTCGCTTCAGGCTCAAGTTGTGCGTTTCTGGATACTATTTGGGCCCGATTCCCGTGATGGTTGTCAAGCCCAATAAGGCGGTCATAACCTTATAGTTTCGCGATAATCAGACTTTTGACGAACGGTCTAGGTCCAATACGGAGTTTCAATGCGCTCTCGAGATCAACTGGGTTTTAGGATTTCTCCTAGGTTTTTGGGTAATGTTGAGCTAGCGATTCTAATAGTTTTGGGTCTTACAGTTCGTATAGATAGTGGTCCAAACTAATCTCACTGATTATTTAGTTTAGTACTTAATTAATTTTCGTCTAATTTCTACAAAATTCGATCATTAAATTTCTGCCTGAGGTGGTACTCGGGCCTTTGTACGAATTTTTTCGAAATGTTACACCTAATAAGTGTGCCATCAGGATTTTCAGACCATGAAACATAATTAGATGGACCCACCTAAGGAACAATCAAGATCTCGCGGATACATGTAGTGAGAGTAGAATTCTCATTGAGTATATGCATTGGAGGACTCTTAGATCACTCATCAATCAATCTTAAAAATAATAAATAAATAAAAAGAGGCCACTTCTACTGATGTCTCATCCTGACATTCAGTCAATGGAGAAAGAAGAAACTACTCTTCTTTCCAAATTGATAAGCTCGGAAGATTCCAACACAAATATAACAAAATCAGGGAAAAGGCTTTATTTATATGCCGCCAAAACAAAGGTGGAGAAGGGATTAGCAAACATTAAAGACTAGTAGACATGTGTGGATGTGTACAGATCTAAACGTGTGCAATTAGTAAGCGATCAGCGATGAAGGATTTTCCATAATAGGGAGTGATATAAGAGAGTGATTTTCGCTAGTCGGCAGAAACGGGAACGCCTTTGGGAGAGGAGGCCTAGGTGCTCCCGAGAAAACGGAAAAACTTAGTAAGTGTTTCCTTTATTTATTTATTTTTAAGAATAAATTAATTTGGTGGCTAACCAAACATGGTTGAAAATTTGAGAATTTTTTAAAAGAAAGAAAGAAAACACGCATTATAGCAAAGCCAAACTAGCCTTTTGAGTATTTGATCGTCTTGATTTGAGTTCCCTAGAGTGACCTTTTTTTTTTTCTTTTTTTTTTTCTGTTTTTTTAATACACGCACACACACCCCAACACACTTAACGCTAGTGGAATTTCACCAGCTGTGGATACTCGAACCCTGACCAAGTGTAGAAACTTCTGAAAGTCTGTCTCCTGAGCAAGAGTAAGGATCCAATGGAAGTGGATGTGATGCATGCATGGAAGTGGTTACATACACGTCTGCACTACCATAAGTTACGCATCATGGTGGCTACATAGAGGTCCACAATACCATAGTATTTTCATAATTTCAAGAACACTTTGAATCCATGGTATCAAAACCCAGAAAAACTTTACAAGACTTGCTGGAGAACTTTTATTACCATGCGGTCAGCAGATGCAGAGTCATGTTAGGTCGGATTGTGGGAATTCCAGGCGACCAACTTTACAGCCTTAAAGAGTGGCTGTTGGTACTGTGTCTATCAATGAGCAGTGTTTGATGTCATGAAATTTACAGAACTTACTGGAGAATTTTTCTTCACTGTAAGATGCTATGTTATCAATGATAGTGAGTATGTGGTGTGTTTGGGCATATCCACTTCTTAAAATTTGTCTCCAACTAAATAGCTAGGATCATCCATACAGTGTATGACCCATTCTACAGTCGGCCCATCATTTGGATGGGTTACTTTGGTCTGCGTCTACGTGTATAAATAAATCCCTGATCTGCTAGTAGCCTATCAGGCAAGTAGCTTATCTTGGTTTCGATCTTAAATTAAAGGACATAACCACATTTATACCTCAAATAGCTTATCTTGATTTCTACTTATTCCCCAGATGACAACGTACTTATCATCTTGACATTTAAATCAAGAGAGACAAAAGGGTGAGAAAACGCTAGTTCATTGGGAATACTTTCACTATTATGGACCACAAAGCAATGGTCTTCACTAATTTATAAACAGAGTAACGTTCACCTACAACCCAGAACATTCTAAGCTAGCATGCAACCCTGTAGTTTCATCCCGACATTTCACTTGTTTATGACATTGGTGCATCCTAACAGTAGACCTCACTAAGCAAAACTGACATCTCCTGTGAAGAATCAAGATGAGCTTGTAAGAACTTTATAATTGAGCCGAAACCAGAGAAAAGCAGCCATCATTGTCGTCAGTGCGTCTCTCTCTCTCTCTCTCTCTCTCTCTCTCTCTCTCTCTCATCACATGGATAAGGAGGACAACACAGTCTGACTGTGCACTTGGTGAAGCGGATTACTCTGATTCCAAACAAGACGGGACCAAGAAGAAGAACTAGGGTGAGATTTTGAAAGGCAGACACGTGAGAATGAGGATTGCAATGATTTTACCCCGAAGATAAAGATATCTTAATGCAGGAAGTAAAGTTAAGGAGAGGGAAGGAGTTCAGTATCCAGTCAGAGATCAATTACCCTAGAAAACTCAAATTCAAACAACGGTGGTGGGTGAAACCCCAAACAGCAACATTCAATCCTGATCATTCATTTTACCAGCCTCAATTACTAATCCTAAACAAAGTATAATTAAATGAGATTAATTTTTATAATTCATGCCATCATCCCAAAATTTGTTCGTAACCTGCTGAATAATGTGTGTAATTGCACGAGTGTAGAGTTGCAGGATTCTGTTTCTAGTTCTGGGAGAAGAAGATCGAAACATCTGAAGGTAATCGGTGGGAAAATCTAAAGATAGAGTGGAGGAGGAAACCAACGGAGATGCTTGTCAAAAAATCAAAAGCTTCGGCAGTGTATAAGGGAAAGGTAGTCATGGACCCATGGTTGAGTTTGATCGTTCTCAGAAAATTCTGAATAGTGACGAAGAAGGTCTGGGGATGGAGGTGAGAAGTAAGAAGAAAAAGCCGTTGAACCTGAAGAATGCTCCAAACAAACTTACGGAGTACCCAACTTTGTTTATTGAAGATTTTCCAGAAGGCTGGCTTCCGATTAATTTCGGAGGTGGTGTTACACCATCCCAGGAATTCATTAGGAAATCGGTGTCTTGTATTCATTAGAATGAGTCTGGATAGTGAAGTGGAAAAGGCAGCAAAGATGCCTATTGGTGTAAGCTTCGGAGGAAGGAAATTATCTGTCAAGAAGGCACATTGATGCCAAAAACAGAGAGGGTATAGAAATAAAAGGGCAGAGATAGAAGAAAATCTGCAGCAATACTCCTGCTAAGCCAAACCAAGATGGAAGAACGGAATCGCATGATGCTGCTGATACTGTGTGTGTTTCGTCTCATTCAAAAGACGCGAGTTGGATGCCACAGCACTCAAGGTCCTTCCAGGAGGCAGTTACTCGGGGGAAAGAAACCGGTTGCAAGGAACATACACAGAGGGGGTGGGTTTGGAGAGAAGAAACGGAAAATAGGTTAGAAGTTATAATTAATTCGGAAGGATTGGAAAACTAATTGAATGAACTCAAGAACAGTTTCATTTTATCCGTTAAACCAGGAACTTTGTAAAAGGAGGTGGATGAATGGCTGATTTTAATGTAGGGGCATTTTCACACTAAGCTCGAGCGGGGTATCCTGTGGGATGCGGAAACACACTCGGGGTGGGTGGCCCGTGTGAAGCGAAACCCATGTGAAGTAGGGCGAACAAGGGAGTTCGGCTAAGGTCCTAACCATTGCGAAGTGGAGCCTAAGCTATGAGATAAAGGGATTGATTCGTCATGCTCTATCAGTTTAAGCTTTTAGAGCAAGTGGTTAATTGTCCTGCATCGAAGTGGTATCAGAGCAGGAGGTCCATGTTCGAGACTCCTCACCAGGGGATGATTAATGCAGAGGCATTTTCACACCGGGCTCAAGTGGGTAGCCTATGGGTTGGGTGGCCCAATGCAGAGGAATAGGTGATTAAATCACTTAATGAACATGATACCTGAGCTTATCTCATGTTGGAGACGAATACAGAGCAGCTCTTTTTCATGGTGAATCTCTACGGAGATTATATACTTTGAAGTATTCCAAAGTGGGAAAACTGGATGATTTTTTATTATGAAGAGATTTGGTTCCAGATTTGGAACCTCCTTTGGAGTTATGGATGAATGAGGTCTTTATGAAGATTGGGGATTTGGGGAATGCATTGGTCTAGTGGTGATGATTGATCCTGAATTAGAAGGCAGTGATAATATTTGATATGCTAGGGTGTTGATGAGGAAGAAGAGATTACTTCCACCCCAGAAAGAGATTACGATAGAAGTTGAATGTGGATACCTGCTCAAAAGGGATAAATGGGGTATGGTGACAGAATGATTCCGAAGGACCAGGAATGAAGTCATTTGGGGTCCTGCATTTTGGCAAGATTTCAATGGTGAGGAGATTATGACTCTGTCAAGGACATTATGTTTGCTGATTAAGTGATATATTCCACATGAGGGAAGGGATAGGAGGGAGTGGGCTCTAGAATCTGTTGTATTTGTTTTAAAATAATGTTAAAATTTTGAATTTTCAAATTTCGGTGTTTTTCCTCCACATTTAAATTTAGATGTTTTTGAGGTGTTGGTTTTGTCCCACATCGGATTTGACAAAAGAAATTCTCTTGTTTATATGATAGGTTTTTTGCCTAGGGCTTGAGCCCCTTTCAGGGGGCATGTGAATTTGGTCCTATGGGGGGCCATGCCAATCGCTCTAATCTATGCCATTGACCACACACGCGCATGCACGCCGAGCCGAGCCGAGTCGTGCCGTGCCGAGCCGAACCGAGTCCGTGTCCGTGTCAGTGTGCGCGTGTGCGATGCGATGGGACGGGCTGGGCTGGGCGTGAGTGCGGGTGCGGGTGCGGGTGCGATGTAAGTGTACTTGCGTGGGGGTGTGTGTGTATGGGTACTCGCAGGACTGTATGTGCGAGAGTGTACTCACACTTGCGCCTTTTCGTTTTAAACCAGAGAGATGCTTCCCTTTCGGTTGGTCGCCCCCGCCCTTGTTGGGTTTAAACCCAACGGACCTAACCTTTTGTAAAGGGTGCTTATGCACCATTTCGGAGTCTATATATGGACTTTCGATTTCAGTTTCAATATACGAAAATACTTTGTCTTATAAAACTCTCTCTGATACGGTTTTACCATTGTTAATGAGTTCATTGCTGAGTCAACTCAGCACTTTCGGATTAAACTGCAAGTGGTTCAAGCCCGTTTACAGTGAGTGCACCGCTAGGACCGGGTCATAGTTGTTGTATCCTGGAGGTCGATTGCTCTGGAAACCTGTTGCACTTGGGATGCTGTCCAAGGGGAGAAAATTCGATTTAAAGCCGAATGACTCAGTCACACCTCGACTCAATTCAATAAGTTTTTCTTTCTCTAAATTTATTTTCCTTTTTTGGTTCTCGATTTTTATAGTCTATTTAATTCAACATATTATCCAACAATCTTGAAATCGAATTGTTGAATTACATATACTTTGGCTACAGTAACAGTAAATGCTTCTTCTGAGTTAGCCAAAATCGAACCGTTCGCTGGACAATCCTTTAAACGGTGGAAACAGAAATTGATGTTCACTCTGACCACCCTGAAAGTTTCATACATTTTATCTGAATCATTTACTATAGATCCAGCAAATCAAAATGAAGTAACAGATGAAAATAATTGTAAAAATTATATTCTAAATTCTTTATCCAACGAACTATATGATGTTTATGCTTCTTACGCGTCTGCTAAAGATATATAGACTGCTTTAGAAAAGAAATACATATTGGAAGATGCAAGCGCTAAGAAACATGCAATTGCTAATTTCCTTCACTATGAAATGACAGACGATAAATCTGTCACAAATCAGATTTACGACTTTCAAGGTCTAATTCACGAATTATCGATAGAAGGAATTAAGTTGGATGAAGTGTTTCTGTCAGGAGCGTTAATAGAAAAGTTACCGCCCTCCTGGAAAGAATATAAAAATAGAATGAAACATAAGAAGAACGGTGTTTCTTTGGAAACCACTATCGTACACATACGAATAGAGGAGGCCAATAGAATTAGGGACCAAAAAGAAAATAAAAATGAGATAGATTCAAAGGAAAATCTTGTGGAATCAAGTCAGACAAATAATAAGAAAAATGGCAACTGTCATAACTGTGGCAAACCTGGACATTATGCAAATGAATGCAGGCTCAAAAAGAAGAATGCAAATAATCAATTCAAGAAAAAAGGAAACTGCTACAACTGTGGAAATCCTGGGCATCATGTTAAAACATGCAGGCTTAAGAAAAATAAAGGTAAGCCGCAGGATAATCTTACAGAAACAGGCAATGAGTCTGACATGGTAGTAGATGTGGTGTCAGAAGTCTTCCTTGTAAACAACTTGGAGTGAGTGTTAGACACTGGTGCAACTAGGCACGTGTGCAAGGATCGTAGCATGTTTACCTCCTACCAAGTATCAGGAGATGATGAACAGGTGTTCATGAGAAATGCTAGAACGTCTCTAGTTGTAGGGAAAGGGAAAGTACTTCTGAAACTCACTTCTGGAAAGACTCTAATGCTGAATGATGTCCTACATGTGCTTGACATTAGAAGAAACTTGGTCTCTGGTTCGTTCCTCAATAAGGCTGGTGTCAAGTTAGTATTTGATTCAGATAAGCTTGTAATGACTAAAAATGGAACCTTTGTTGGTAAGGGGTACTGTAGCGATGGTTTTTTCATTGTAAATGTATCCAAAGTTAATAAGAAGACATCTAGTTCTGTTTATATTGTTGAACCTTTTTACCTATGGCATAGTAGATTAGGTCATGTGAATGTGACATCTTTAAAGAAAATGAAAAGATTAGGTTTATTACCTAATATATGTAATGAAGAGTTTGAAAAATATGAAACATGTGTAAAATCAAAATTCATTAGAAAATTTTTTAAACAAATAGAAAGATCATCTGTTCTATTAGAGTTAATACACAGTGACTTAGGTGATTTTAGAAATCACATGTCTAGCGGTGGAAAAAGATATTATATAACTTTTGTAGATGACTACTCTAAGTTCACTAGAGTATATCTGTTAAGGAACAAAGATGAAGCTTTAGATGTTTTTTCTAAATACAAAATTGAAGTTGAAAATCAATTAAATATAAAAATTAAAAGACTTAGAACAGATAGAAGAGGTGAATATGAATCTTCTCAATTTAGAGAATTATGTGAAAAGAATGGAATAATTCATGAAACTACAACTCCTTATACACCAGAACATAATGGAATAACAGAACGTAAGAACAGAACTCTAAAAGAAATGATGAATGTCATGTTAAATAGTTCAAGCTTACCCTCAAATATGTGGGGAGAAGCAATTCTATCTGCTTGTTATATCCTAAACAGGATTCCATCTAAATCTTCTAAACAAACACCATATGAACTTTTAAAAAATCATATTCCTAGTTATAAATATATTAAAGTGTAGGTGTCTTGTTAAAGTAGGATTACCTGAAATTAAGAAAAGAAAGTTAGGTCCTAAAATGACCGACTGTGTATTTATAGGGTATGCACAAAACAGTGCGGCCTATAGGTTTCTAGTTTTAAAAACTAAGGATAATATTCTAGATCCTAATACAATTATAAAAGCTAGGGATGCAGAGTTCTTTGAGAACGTATTCCCTATGAAATATAGATCTATAGGAATAGAAGAAGTTAATGAATCAGATATTGCGTCTACTAGTAAAAATGCCTACGAGAAAGTAGTAGAAGAGATACAACCAAGAAAAAGTGTTAGGATTAGAAGAGAAACTAACGTAGGAGATAGTTTTTTCACATTCTTAGTATAAGATGATCCTACAACTTATATAGAAGCTATTAACTCTCCAGATGCAACCTTTTTGAAGGAAGCAATAAATAATGAGTTAGAATTTATTATATCTAATAATACTTGGAAACTTATAAACCTACTACCTGGTAACAAACCAATAGGCTGTAAATAGGTGTTTAGAAAGAAACTAAAACCAGATGGGACTATTGATAAGTTTAAGGTTAGGTTAGTAGCGAAAGGCTTTAAACAAAAGGAAGGAATAGATTACTTTGATACATATTCCCCTGTAACTAGGATTACAACTATTAGAGTCTTAATAGCAATAGCCTCAATATATAAACTAGTGGTACACCAGATGGATGTTAAGACGGCTTTCCTAAATGAAGACTTAGAAGAAGAAATATATATGGAGCAACCTGAGGGTTATAAGATATTAGGTAAAGAAAATAAAGTATGTAGACTAATTAAATCACTATATGGTTTAAAACAGGCTCCTAAACAATGGCATGAAAAATTTGATGGTGTTTTAAAATTAAATGGTTATCATATAAATGATATAGATAGATGTGTATATAGTAAAATTTTTAAAAATGATTATGTTATTATATGCCTTTATGTTGATGACATGCTTATTTTTGGAACTAATATTAAATTAGTTAATGCAACTAAGAAATTCTTGTCATCTAAGTTTGACATGAAAGACTTAGCTTGAAATACTAAAATGTTGCCGAACTTGAAATACCCATGTCAGTACGCACACCCATGTCAGTACACACACTCCTTCAGGAATCCTAGTTTCTCTCGGATTGATCATTATGTTCATGATCACCAGGGTAGATCTCTCATCAAATTCAGTAGCTCATGTAGAGACAGAAGCTCTTCTGCAAATAGTTAACCTTCTAGATCCAATTCAAATTCTTACCAGATATTTTCATGGGCATCGTTGACGCATGGTCGGTGGAATTTGGACAACATGCTGAGGGAAGTTTGGGATCGTTGCAGAGGAAAGCAAGTTACCTTCTCTAATGCGGAGAGTGAGGCAAATGACGTGGCTAATACTCATGCTAAGCGTGGAGTGACAAGGCAGGATTTCGATGGCTAGTCATATCGGTCCTAATTAGGCTTGTGCTGGGAGCCCATGTTTCCTATAAGTGAATTAGTTGAGTTGTAATTTTGTTGTTGGCCTTTGTCCTCATTTATTTGACTTGACCAAAGTATTGTTGTATAATAATCGTTTGCTTCAATTAAAAAAATAAAATAAAAACAGATTGCTCATTAAAAAGAAATGAAAAGCTCTAGGATCCAAGCCTCAAGCGTCTTGAAATTTAAAATTAAAGAATAATCCCACCCCACCTGGACCATTTGCTTTGTAAAATAAACATTTGAGCATCTATTCTATCATGGAATATGAGCATGCTCTTTTCATAAAAATACACAACAGTAGAATGAAGTTCCCATTCTATCATGTCACACTTACAGGAATTTGTCAAATCCAACCAACAGTTGGGAATATTGTGCCACAATCATCATTTCTGTCAAACGATATGACAATCTAACACAACTATTCAATACTTTCTCTTATTTCTCTAATAAAAAATCTCAAAACACTTCTTGAACATTCAAGCATCCTACCAACTCACATAGCATCACTGAGAGGTGAGAATAAGCTGGTTAATCACGCCATTAAGTACATTATTGCAATATGAACCTCAAACATAATAATTACATTGTCTACCATAAAAAAAAAGATAAAATGTGAAAGCAGGGATCAATAACAAAATGGCTTACTCAATATCATTTAAAAGCAGGTCTCTAAATGTAGAAGAAAAATGTGGAACAGAGCTGAATTCAATGAAAACAGACTTGGTCCCTCCAATGTAAGTAACCGTCCTACCTCCAATTCCCAGTACGTTGACATCACAGTTAAGAGAAAACCAGCCCCAAAAGAACTAAACCCATTCATCCACTAACTCATGAAAACAAAATGCATGCCACTGCGTGCACAAAATTTCATTACTTATTAGATTAATCCCAAGAGTAAAAATGACAACACTTAAATACATGACATGCAATTTTGACAAATTCATTCCAAATTTAAGTTAGAAATGGTGTGGATAAAGCTTGCAAGAACTAACATTATAGATGGCTCATCTCAAACCTATAGAAATGACATCCTAAAGGGGAATTTTAGGAACATTACTAGTTGGGTATCGTTGCTAATTCTTAGCCTTGGGAGCTCTCCTTTATTTTTAACAGTATTCGGTCTCTTCTCATGTTTAAAATATTTCACTCAAACATGTGGCTAGAAATGTCAATGTTATTCTAGATTATTTTGTGATAGTGAGGAAAATGGAAATAGGTTGCATGTAGCATTTCAAAGTATCAGTATTGCTACAAGTTGCGCTGGCAAGGGATATGGAAACAATATTGATATTATTGTTTATATCGCCGATAACCGGAAATTTGGGGAAACATGGAGAAAACGGTGGAATTTTTCAATGAAACTTCAGGAGATGCTAAAATACACATTTGCATATTTAGGGAAAGAAATCAAATTGATGCATGCATAATAAGTTTCCATTTGATGGAGGCCTTAAAAAAGCATGTACTGTCATAAGAAATCAATCCAACCATCCCATCTATCCATCCAACGATCCGACCTAACATCCAAACGTCCGCCGATGTTTTAAAATATCGACAACACATGATATTTCGTCGATAAATTGTTGACAATTGGAAAGGAATTGAAAGATTGTGATCTTGATATCACACATGTTCGATAAAGACAATATCACGATATTATCATCAACAAATTAGACAATGGATACAGTCACACACACACACACATAAAGAAACTTTTTTTAATAAACAGATTTTTGGCGATATTGATACATTAACAATATTATCGAAATATCACCGATAAACTAGCAATACACGCAACAACTAGAATTTATGCAATTGAAAATATTGGCGATACATGGGCGAAACGATATTGATACATTGCCAATACATGCGACATCTAAAATTTACATAATCAAAAATATTGGCGATACATTTGGCGATGCTTGGAATTTCTGATATTACCAGTGTTATCGATATTGCTACCAGTGTTATTGATATCGTCAAGCTGGAGATACGGATAATATTTGGGATACTCCGAACAATGGTTTCATGGTATTCAAAAAGGCCATAATGTAACCAGCAAAGATTGTGACCGTTACGCACTATGTAGCCATAACAACTAAATTATTTGTGGGGGGGGGCGCATTTTTTAATGAAATTTGGGAAATATGCCATGACATACTTTTAAATGCAATCACGTATTTCCCAATGGTCAGAATGGGAGGATTTTTTTTTTCAATTTGGAAAATAAATAGGTACTCATATTAATACAGACATCAGACCCTTCAAAGTTTATCAAAGACAAAGGTGGTCGGCGAATACATCTTTATGGCTTAATGATGGTTCATGGCACAACCGATGATGATTTTGAAGATATGGTTTATTACACAACTAAATGATGATTTTGAAGATCTGGTTAATTGTAAAACTAGAGATGATTTTGAAGACCTTACACGTGTCCTTGGATTAATTGAAGGACACATATTAGGAGGGCACACGTGTAGGATGAGTTCGAAGATTGATCTGTTACGCATGATTTTTATTTTTATTTTAGAAAGCTTTGTTTTGCACATTTATTTTTACTTTTGTTGTAGGGGTATTCTAGTCATTTTCTTTTAAATCTGAATTTCATAAATAGGGTGCTTTCTACCCTAAGCCTAATAATATTTTTTTAATGAAAGCTTGGTGCCTCCTTCCCCTTTATCTCTATGGTAAGTTATTCTCTTTCCCTAATCTCTTCTCTACTTCTAACTTCTTATTTTAGCTGTCCAACCTTCTTCTCTTTTTATGCTCAGTCTTTTTCTCTTCTTTTTCTTAGTTGCTATTGACCCTGAAAATCTGAGAATTGATCCCAACCCTCTCTCAAATTTTCCAGCAGTCCTTATTCTAGAAATCCTTTAATTTCCTAGACTAAAAAAGTTGCATTGATTGTTGGATTGAAATCATGCAAGATCAGGAGGTCCCATGTAATACCTGTATCCTAGACCGTACCGTTCCGTTGGCTTCCGCGGTCCTACCGATTGAATTTCGACAATCCTCGACATGTATCCGACGTTTGTGTACAATCCTAAGCCAGGTCCCACATACCGAAGTCGGCTCGATCCGAAACTTGTATCATAGCGACCGCGTCTAATGCCGTGATTCTAATACCGTGACTCACGTACCGAACCAATATCCAGGCTAGAAGATGTGGGCTTGCGTTTATTCCAAAGAAATACTGCGCATTGCGAATTTCAAAAGAATCTCTACGACATGTCCCATCAATCAATGTCAAGTACAAGCCTTACCCAAAGTACAACAACCCATCCCTCCTTTTCCTTAAGTCAATATTCTCTCTCCCCCACCATACCTCTTTTTATAAATTTCAAACAAAATCTTACTTTCCCATCACTTTTCCTTACACCCACCACTCCATCCATCATTCTTAATATTCTTTTTCTCTCATTTACTCAAACACTCTCCCAAGCAACAATTCCATACGTCCAAGCTCTCTCCCTAAACATCAAGTGTGGCCCACTTTCCCATCCCCTCATCTCTCATCCCCACCATTAAAACCTCATCATCCACCGTCAAAGGTTAATCATAGGAGCTAAGGAGGCTAAGGGACCAAGAAGGAGGCTAGTAAGGTGGGTGATTCATCGTTTATTTTAACTTTAAGGGCCCACTTATTGTGGGACCCACTTGATGTATGTGTTGTATCAATGAAGGGCCCATAGTGGCGGGGTCGCTCCTCTCCATCACCATCTCTCTCATCTTTCTTTCTCTCTCTTCCCTTATTTTATTTGTGATGATGTGGCTGCATAGCCCACCCGGATAGATTCCATCATGAAGTATGTAACTCGTCCATGCCATCCATTGTTGTGGGACCCACCTATTGGATGTGTTTGATCTACACTGTCCAACCATTAACGAGCCTAGATGGAAGGAAAACACAAATATCAAATTGATCTAAATTAGGTGGGCCACATACATGTGGGACCCACCATGATGTTGTGTTTATCCCAGCCATCCAGCGTCTATAGACGCTAGACGTGAGGCAGGGGCAGCTAACATGGAGTGCGTGTACTGACATGGGTGAGTACTACCAAGCTAATAAAAAAATAAGATAATGATTATATTACACTTTTTGGTGGGCCACTCATGCAAGCCTCACCTTGATGCATGTACTTAATCCAAACCGTCCATCTTTTTCCTCGGATCATTTTAAGCGTTGAGCCAAAATTTGGGACCAATCCGATTCTCAGTCGGGCCATACCATAAGAAATAGCGGTAATACTATCAAAACCCACATTGAATCTTCTATTCGTCAAGAACATGTTACATATTGGTCTCATTTGGTTGATTAAGGACCGTAAAATCCAAGGTCGGGTCTGATTTCCCTGATGCGGGCCCTACCTAGGGAATTCCTCAAAAATTCAAGTTTTTCCAAAAAAAAAAAAACAACAAAGGGTGTAGAAGCTAACGCTGCTGCTGGAGAATGCATGCAAGCAACGCCTGCTCCTAATTGACGGATAGACTAAGCTGGGACCACGGGTCCCAGCCGTGGACCCCACCTTGATGTTTTAGAACATCAACACCGTGCATTCTGATGGCCCCCTTCTGATCAGGGGCCACGCCAAAAAATCAACCATATACGGAACGTCAGGTGGCCCAAACGGCTGGAAGTAGTGTGGGATTGAACATCTGCCATTGAATCCCTTTATGGGTCACGGAAGTTTTGTATCAATATGAAATTTATTTTTCCTCTTCACCTGGGTCATGTGACCTCGTGAATAGGTTGGATGGAAAACAAACATTTTGGTGGGCCCTAGGTCCACGTGGCCATATCAACAGGTTGGATGGAAATAAACATCACAGTGGGCCCCCATGACTGTGTGATCTCGTCAATAGGCTGGGTGAAAAATAAACATTATGGTGGGCCCCACATGGGATCCACTGATATATGTATTGTAGTCCACACCCTCCAATAGTGTGGACCCCACCATGAGGTGTGTACTTCATCTATGCCATTCATCTCTATGGGACCCGCCATGATGCATGTGTTGCATCCAAACTGTCCAACCAAAGATCATTTTTAAGGCTTGAGACTAAAAATAAGATAGATCTATTTATCAAGTGGACCACACGACACAGTGAGGACTGAACATCTACTATTGAAATCCCTTAGGACCTTATGATCAGATTGGATGGGAAATAAACATTATGGCGGGCCTTAGGAATTTTAATGGTGGAAAATCATTAACATCACTTATTTTTGGTGTGGCCCATTTGATATATATAAGGCCCACGTAATGCGGCCCATTTGATGTATTTAACTTAGCCCATTCAACTCAGCCCATTCGATTTGGCCTAGTTGATTCGGCTCATTGTTTCAGCCCATTTGACTAGGCTCGATGTGATATACGCGGCCAGTGTTGAGGCCCACCATGAATTGTATAAGGCCCATGGGTTATGGCCCATTGCAATGTACATAAAGCCCATTGGTGTGGCTCATTGATACGACCCACTTAATGAACATAATGCCCATATGATATAGCCCATTTGATGTACTTAAGGCCCAATGGGATGTATTTAGGTCAATTGCAATGTGTGATTCCTCCATGATGTACATAATAATATTTACAACGAGCAGTGCCTTGGGAACAATGATGGTTTGACGTCCACATTGTATGGATGATGCTGGTTAAATGTTCGCATTCTTACTCTCCCTAAGGCCCATTGATAGGCCCATACCTGTAGTGCGTAGGCCATCGAGGCCCATTTTCATTTTGATCAGATCCCATCACCACATAACATGTATAGTATAGATCCATGATTCATGATCATATGCATCATATATATGCCTGATATGAGAAGTGACTGATCATAGCATATGCCTTCGGGCAGATCGTTTATGAGCTCCCTGATAGGTGGAGTTGCCCTACATAAGCGCGTGGTACGCGCAAGATTGTTGCACGTCTGGTAGTATAATTCATGCACTTGCATTTGTGTGATTGTAATTATTATATGCCCTAGTGACATCAGGGTCATAGCCTCCACAGACACATCATGGGTGGTTGGATTGGATACCGAAAATATTGTTACTAAGCATCGGGGCACCATAGATGTCCCTGGGTGAAAATTCCTAAACCTGATGGTACCAGAGGATGACTCTAACGTCGAAACTGAGTGGATATATATGAGCGCACGAGGGCCGAATACTAGGAGTCCGTGTCTCCCACTGTGTCGTGGTTGGTTGGAAAGGGGTGTGGCCTTACTCGTCCAAGGGTAGGGGCCAATACTAGGCTGAGTCTGACTAGCTCGCGAATGGGTCCGCTATCGACATGCCGGATAGGTATTGGCAGACTAATGGCCAAGCAGATAGTAAGGTTTCTTACGCTCACTTGAAGTGTGCGGTTGGGAGAGCGACATTGTCATTTAGAGTGTACTAAACCCCGGTGATTATCTAGAATGAGAATTGTACTGATATTGATGACCTATATGAAGATTTGGATGAGGATTGGTATGCTTGAGTTGCATTATGCATCGCATGATCTTGATATGGCCGATAGCATTCATATCTTGCACCGCATAACCCTGGTACAGCTGATTGCATTTATGTACTCATCAGCACGTTTCTGCATTACTCTGACTTTACATTCTGAGCACGCTCATATTGCGCACACACTTACTCCACCCTCTAAGCTTTTTATAAGCTTATGCACGATTGATGCATGCAGGTGACGGCAGGACGCAGCTGTAGCATAGTAGCAGTAGGAGCGTGCAGTCAAGCTTTTAGAGTTTTTGTTATTTGCATTATCTTATATTTCCCTTCAGACGCATTGTACTCAAAAGTTTTTTATTATAGTAAATTTTGTGGTGGTGTTCTTATAGTTATTGTTCGTGGGTTATGCTTATGGTTATGCTCATTACGAATCAAATTGATGATTAGAAATTCTCCTTATAGTATCCCAGGATCGGAACCTAGTAAATGGGTGCCGGGAGCCGAGAATGGGGTTCTACGGAGGCTGTCAGCGTCGGATTCAGCAATCGAGAATTTTGTGAGCTCGGTTTCTGAATTTGGGGCATGACATCCCATCTCTTGCCGGATCCAATCCACGCATGATTTGAATACGGTATCGCAGGATTGTGATGATGGTCTACAACCATTGCATGTTCCTGTTATTATTATCTTTCATAAGATGTGGAATGTGAATATTTCAATTGATTTACTTAGTATATTTCGCTGGATCATTTTTGTGCTTACACATGCATTCTATTTTAGACCATCCTGCACCACATATCCCCTCCATTTTCATTATTCTTTACTCCAAAGCTCTAAATCTCTTACTCTTTCTCTCTAACACCTCTTTCTCTCTTACTCTAATCTCTCTACAACTATTTCAATTTTCAAGTATGTTTATTTTTTATATTTTATAAGTTGTGCTTGTTTTTTGTAAATTGTATTTGTAAATTAAGTTGTAACTTGTAAGTAGTTTCAAGTTATCCATTTATCAATGAAATTTCTTTATTTGAAGTTTTTAATAATTAATTCTCTCTTAGTATAGCTTGTTGATTGTTTTGTTAAAATTTATATAATATAATATAAGTAATTAAATATATAACTTGATGAAACACTCAAACTACAATGAAATATGTAAAACAACCCAATCCAATCATGTGTACTAATTAGGCAAGTTTTTCCTTCTTTTTTAGAAAATTTTTCCATTTTTTCCATTTTTTTCATTTTTCATTTTTTTAATATGCGATGGCATATGCAATTATTCGATCGCATATGTGATTTGACAACATTGTTTAGGACTATAAGGGTCGTTATGGGGGGTGTAACAACCATTATAAGCCATATCGTAATGGCTATTATGGCCTATATCATAACAGCGGCCACCATTACCGTTATTAAATACTTTTATGTGTTATGGATTCACGGATCCTTCGTTGATATAACATGCTTCATATCTAATAAAGTTTTTATCCATTGAAGGAACCCAAAAAAAAAAAAAAAAAAAAAACAAACAAACAAACTCATTTCTATGGATAAGCACTAACCAGTATCTTTCCTCTTTATCAAATATCCACATACGAGGAAGAAGGATATAACCATACAAATGAATATCCCAAATACAAAATTACTATTATATCCGAGTAAATACTATTTCTAACCTCAAAAATAACATGTTATTTCTTTGAAATCCAAAATTACAATGCAATATTGAAAAAGACACATAAAAACAACAAAAAGAAAAAGATATTCAAAAACTAAGGTTGAACAAAACTAGCCCTTTTTACCCCTTACATGAATTATATTGTTCTCAAAATATACCGCTTAAAATCGCTTCCCATCAATACATTCCTCTGCTATTGTTGAGAATCGACCCAAGAGTCCCTGGGACCGCAAAGGTGAGAAGCGGGCTCACGTCTAACGTATCGAAAATCGGTGGGATGTTATTCCTGAACAAGTTCAAGTATGGGTCGCACAGGTCCCTGATCGCCGACAATGGCTGTCGATCCCATGGGATGTTTGGGAACCAGCTAAGCAGGACGCGAACCATCAGGACCCTGGTGTAGATATCGAGCCACTTGGCCATCCCTGCTCCGACAACAGTCAACGGGGTGTTCAAGTAGCCACTGGGCTGGTCACGGATGGCCGTGAAGAAGAGGGGCCCCACCGCATAGGTCATGTTCCCACGAAGGTTCTAGATCGTCGCCAGCTCATCGGGAGTGGGAGCAAGGCAGACCCTGCCGATCTTATCAGAGAACCACTAGATCACATCAACGAAGAGTTTGGAGATGGAGAAAGCGACAGCGAGGATTGACGAGATAGTGCGGGTAGATTCAGAGAGGAGGGAATTCGATGATGATGATGATGAAGATGACGTGTCAGGTGGGGTAGCAATGGAGGGAGAGCTGAGATTTGAAGGGACGGGCAGCATTTGGCCGTGGGAGAATGAGATTGAGGGGTTTTGGAGAAGGGAGATGAGAGAGGTGGAGGCGTTTGGTTGGAAAGGAGAATTTAGGGTTAGGGTTAGAGCTTGGGAGAAGGAAGAGGGTTCGATGAGAAACAATGAATGCCATTTTCTCTCCTATTGCAGGCAAAAGCATTGTGTTGTTTTGATGCCTAACTGACTTGATGGAAAGGTCGAGAAGGGGGACGCGGATGGAGACGGATTGGCTACTCCCCCTGACACCAGCCCCGTGGCTAGTGGTCGGTGCTCTGTGGCCCCCACCATGATGTACGTGTTTCATCCATTCCGTTCATCCATTTTTATAGATCATTTTAGGGCTTGATACAAAAAATGATAGGGATATAAATCTTAAGTGGGCCACACCACAGGAAAAATAATGAATGGATATTCACCATTAAAATCCTCCTAAGGCTCACTGTACTGTTTATTTGAAATCCAATCTATTGATTTGGTCATAAAGACCCAGATGAAGGGAAACAATAAATATCAGCTTGATCCAAAACTTTTATCGCCCCCAAAACATTTTTAATGGTCAAAATTCATTCAACACTGTTTCCTATAATGTGGTCCACTTGAGATTGAGATATACTTCATTTTTTTTCTCATATCATAAAATGATATATAAAAATAGATGGATGGCATGGATGACACATATACATCATGGTGGGCCCCATAGAGCACCGACCACCAGCTAATGGCGGGTGTCAAGGGGAGTAGCCAATCCATTCCTGACACGGATTGGCTAGTCCCCCCACCAGTAGCTCTTGGGCTGGTGCTCATAGCTGGCGCCTTACCATTGGTGTGTCAGAGTGGGTCCCATCATGCCTATTGAGGTAAATGAAACGACATTAACAAACGGCGTTAAAGCCCATTTCACCCGAGTACCTGCTCGAGATGAGAAAAAACATCCAAATTCTCTCCTGCCTCTCCCTCTCTCAAGTCCAACAAAAACCCAATTTCCCTCCCGCTCTCCCTCTCTCAAATCCAACAGAAACCGCTATGTCTCTATTGCATCTCACAGCATGCTAACCCCAACGCATGTCTCTATTCCCACGAAGGTTCTAGATCATCACCAACTCATCGGGGGTGGGAGCAAGGCAGACCCTGCCAATCTTATCAAAGAACAGCTGGATCACATCAACGAGGAGTTTGGAGATGAAGGAAGCGACAACGAGGATTGACAAGACAGTGCGGGTAAATTCAGAGAGGAGGGAATTCGATGATGATGACGATGAAGATGACATGTCAGGTGGGGTAGCAATGGAGGAGAGAGCTGAGATTTGAAGGGACAGGGAGCATTTGGCCTTGGGGAGAATGAGATTGAGGGGTTTTGGAGAAGGGAGATGAGAGAGGTGGAGGCATTTGGTTGGAAAGGAAACTTTAGGATTCGGGCTAGGGCTAGGGAGAAGGAAGAGGGTTCGAGGAGCAACGATGAACGCCATTTTTTTCTCCTATCGCAGGCAAAAGCATTGTGGCATTTTGATGCCTAACCGACTAGATGGAAAGTTAAGAAGGGGGATGTGGATTGGCTAGTCCCCCCACCAGTATCTCCTGGGCTGGTGCTCATAACTGGCGCCTTACCATTGGTGCGTCAGAGTGGGTCCCATCACACCTATTAAGGTAAGTGAAACAACATTAACAAACGGCGTTAGAGCCCATTTCACCCAAGTACCTGCTCGAGATGAGAAAAAACATCCAAATTCTCTCTCGCCTCTCCCTCTCTCAAGTCCAACAAAAACCCAATTTCTCTCCCGCTCTCCCTCTCTCAAACCAACAAAAACCGCTATGTCTCTATTGCATCTCACGGTGTGCTAACCCTAACGCATGAATCGGAGCTCGAATCCAAAGCCTCTCTCAAGCACACCCAAACACTCCACATTAGGTCTGTCTGATTCTCTCTCTCTCTCTCTCTCTCTCTCTCTCTCTCTCTCTCTCTCTCTCAATCTTATCTGCAATAGCCTGGCGATTTGAAGATTTCTCATTTTCAAATGTGGATTTGGTCATTTTTCAGCTTTGTATGTCGATTTTTAGGATTTGAGGATTTTTCAACTTCAGAGGTAGATTTTAGAATTTAGGGATTTTCCAACTTGAATGTGGAAATTGATATGGGGAATTTATCATCTTCTTCTTCTTCTTTTTCTTTTTCTTTTTTTTCTTTTTTGCCTATTTCTTTTCCATTTTTGTTTTCAAATTGATTGTTGGAGGGCTATTCAAAGTGGCACCTACCTGAAACCCTCTTTTACACAGCCTTGTGCTCTTCCCCGGATGAAATGAAGTATTTATTTGTCTTAAAAAAGAAAAGAAAAGAAGTGGCACCTACCTGATGAGTAGCCCAGATTTTGGGGCTTGGAAGCATAATGTTATCATGAAATTCAAGGAAGGGGTTCAAAACATGTGACATGTTGGTGGGAAGGAGAAGGCTGCATTTTTTCTTTTTCTTTTTCCTCCCCTCCCTCCCTCTTCTCCCTCTATAGATAGATGAACAGGTATAAAAATGCTGAGGCTTGCCTGTTCCCACAATGTAATCATTTAGAATTCCCCACTGTATGTGGGTCACATGGTAAAACTTTTATCTTAGTCCGTGAGACTCAATACAGAGGTCAGTTAGAAATGTTAGAATTCCATATGAGCAGTTCTTTTGGATGGTTAGCATCTTTAGTCATTGAGATTCCTTCCCAAGTGGTCCATCTATGGGGTGAGCTTTTGGAATCGTCTAGATCATCATATGGTGGGCCAATAAGGAGAGCCTCAACATTTCTAAAACAGGTAAGTTGTTACATTTTTTGTTAGAGGATGAAAACACCAATTGGGCTTTGGATTAGGGATGGCACGTAATCTGAAGTTGATATGTTATAGCTTTAAAAGCTTATAGAGCTAGTGTTTTCATGGGTTGGGTTGAAATCAAATGTAAATTATGTTTCTCTATAATGTGCAGGAAAGGGAAAGTGAAGAGGATGGTTAAGGAAGAACATGAACCAGGGCATGATCCACAAATTCAAGCTTGATGAATGCTTTTTTGCTTTGAAGGTTGATTGGTAAAATGGATGGTAATTCATTGAAGAGTCAAACATTTGATGAACCACGTCAAAGGTTCGATTTTGACATCGAAATAGATGTTCAAAAAGCAAGCCAACATATAGATGACCAAGAAGCAAGTCAACATGTATTGGGCAATGTAGATGAGAATTTAGATGAAGAGTCAGAACTAGGTATGGAGTTTACTTTTGATGAGAGTGCATTTCAGTTTTACAATCGCTATGCTAAGAATACAGGGTTCAGTGCTTAAAGGGGATGGGTAAATGTAACACCTTGAAAATCGGGGGTCGTGTATAAACTCAACTCCCGAGTTCCAGACCGTCACTTATGCAACAAAAATGGTTATGATTCAATGTTGTCTGATTTAAAGCATACACATGAGTAAAAGTATACCAAAACTGCAATTCATACTTCAGATCCAGTGATAAAAGCAAGCAGAAGACTAAACAATGTATATATATCACTGTATGGAAAAACAAAGTAATCTCATCTGTCTCCAAAGTATGACTACATCACTGAGTCTCATGTACATATACATAACAAAAGAATAATGTTCAAAAGGAAAAGTCCCACTAATGTCCCCTCGATCCAGGTCGCCTACGGGAAGCCGTCATGATACTGCATATACGAGAACTCATCCTGGTCCTCGTCAACATCTAGCTCCACCTCCTGGATCTCGTCCTCACCTGCAACTACAATAGGGTCTGGTGGGTGTTGCAAACACCATCCCGTAACGTGGGAATGAGTGATCAACTCAGTGGAATCATAGAGCAAAGATTAGCATGTTCACAATTCAATCACGCGATAATAGTAAAGCAGTAAATCAGACAAATCCTAATACTGTTGTTAATGCAAGATGATATGACGTGATGTATGCCCTCACCGACGATCACCCTCATGCGGCAACATCTTACGACCGCGGCATGCCACACTCCCTAGAGTGCTCCACATCTTCCAGGCACATGCAATGCTATGGTGATATGATTACCAAGTTGTTATTAGTCCATTCAAACAGCAGGATTGGGAAACTAAGGTACTTCCCTTGTATCAATCCCAACACGGATCCTGTCTAGGGTCGTCACTCCTAGTAATCTCATACGATGTACATTTCGTAGGTCACTGCAAGGGCTGCCAGGGCTGTTGCTCGCACTCGTTGCACCGCTCCCCCATCACCTTATCAATACAGGCCTACTGTACTCTACTGCACGGAAGGGTCGTCGCCTCCCGTGAACTCAGAATACGCTCGCGGTCACTACAAAGGACTCGTCGCCTGATCAGTGTAGGCCGACAGCTAGAATATAGTGTCCCATACCACCATAATCTGCTCACGAGTCAAGGTGCTCATTGGTCACTATGGGGAGGTTTGTGGCCCCAGCGTAGGCCGACAGCTCGACCACGGTGTCCCATACCACCATGCCTGGCTCATGAGTCTTCGTGGATCAAGGTACCACGGTTAATAGGGTTTACAATGGTAAGTTCAGTACCCTAGGTTCAAGCAGTTATGATACATACAAGGTGAACAAACATCGGCCAGTCGGGTTACTTGACGGGCTCGACTAGCGCGACCGCATCTCAAGCTGAACGACATGAAGTGCGTAAAACACTTCGCGTGGCCTAACCACTGCCGCCAACTCTCAACACGAATCACGTTCATCGACGCGTCGTTCGTAGCTATGACCAGTCAGCCACGAATTCGCTCGGTTACCGACTGCCTGGACTAAGTCTAGTCCCACACTTATGGAATCACATCAACAAGTTATGTAAGAGCATTGGAATTGAAACACAATCATGTGAGCATGTTAACACATGTTACATCATTCAACTTAAGCAAATCCTCAAGCACATAAATTCCCTACATGTAATGAAATCCTGCATTTAGTCAACGTGTAGAAAATCATTTAGGTCAGCATAATAATTGAAAAATCAATCACAAACTATCAAATAACATCATTTAATTCAATACATACTAATACAAGCATTTATACAAACACATGCACTACACACTTAAGTCTACATATAGTATGTCGACCCAAGGTGCGCAACTAGGCGAATCTCTTCGCCAAACTAATTATGCACGCATTCCTAACTTCCTAATGCGACAACAAACCATATCAATCACATCAGCAAAATATGAATGTAAACAGTACTTCCTACAAATGACTAAAATGCCCTAAATCTCATATTCTTCGTTAGCTTACGAAACGGGAAACGGAGAGCATTTTGTACATGTCAAACGGCGATGCCGTCAAGAATCTACTATTAAACGACATTGAAAGCATTGGGAACCGTCAATCAAAGCGTCTAAAATCCTCACCTTATGTCTTGTAGACTCGGAAATTGAAACGGAGTGTATACGCTTCGTCTACGGCGAGTAAGGAGCCTAATACATAAGATCCATAAGCTACATCGCTATGGAAACAAGGGAAACTCAAATCAACAACTATTTAGAATTTTTACTTACCTAGGATCGCGGTGGAATCGCCGAGAAAGCGGTGGAGGTGTGTTGCTTAAGCACGTGAAATGCGTAGTACAAGTGGCAGGAAGAACTCTCCCACACTCTCACAATCTCCCACCTTTTTCTCTCTCCCAAGCTAGGGCTTCTCTCAAATTCGGATGGAAGAGAGGAGTGAGGGTTTCAACCCCTTTTATAGCCTAAAACATGCCCAAAATAGGCTTGGGAACAATGTTTACTTGGTGCCTAACCAAATCGGGGCCGTTTCGGTCCAAAAGGGCATTTCTGGAGGTCCCCAGGCCAAATGCGGTCGGACTTAAGCTCATGCATACTGGATCTAGCACACATCCAGTTTTCAGACCGGTTGGGTTCCCAGATCGCACGTGGCGGCCCAGTTTCAGTTTAACGGTCACCGCACCAAGATCAGGCCTATAAGTCTCGAGATATATAATAGATATTTTTCCTGATCCAAAGGTGTAATTTGGCTGTATTCTGACGGTCAGAACGCTCAATACTGATGCGTCAAATTGTGTGCCAGATTTGAATTTCAAATTCCGATTCTAACCCTATTCTCACTCTCTTTGGTCCGGGCTCAATGAAATAGCCTGTGATTATCGGTTTGACTTGATTTTTGGAATGAGTGTCAAGTCCAGCTAGACGGTTCTAACGGTCTAAGATAGGAGGTATCGGACTTTCGACGTGCGGTCTAGATCCAATACAAAGATTCAACGTGGTTCAGAGAACAAACCGGTTTAGAGTTTGATCCGAGGCTTTAGAGCATTATAGCACCCTTGGTTCCACTCGCTTCGGGCCTTGTAGAACGTATTTAAAGTGATCAGGGACCATTTCCCAGCTATTCTAACGTTGCACTAGCTAACCTAGTCATATTTTCTAAAGGAATGAATTCTACGCAATATCGGGTCGAGTTGGCACTCGAACCCAAGTATGGATTTTTCACGGACGTTACAATCTACCCCCCTTAACAAATAATTTCGTCCTCGAAATTTTGTACCTTTTCGTACTCCTCGAGAAGCTGTGGGTAGTTCTTTCTGATCTCGGCTTGTCTCCCAAGTAGCCTCCTCCTCAGTATGATGCGTCCATAGTACCTTCACAAGGGGAATCACCTTGCTACGCAGTACCTGCTCCTTCCGGTCTAAGATGCGTGTCGGTCGCAGGATATAAGTAACATCCTCTCCTAACTGCACCTGCTCCCATCTGATGATATGAGAAGGATCAGCAACGTACTTCTTCAGCATAGAAACATGAAATACGTTGTGGACACTCGCGAGGGGCGTGGGTAACGCCAATCGGTAAGCCACTGCTCCCACACGATCGAGGATCTGAAATGGACCAATGAATCGCGGTGCCAGCTTCCCCTTCTTCCCGAACCGAAGGACTCCCTTCATAGGGGAAACTCGCAAAAACACATGATCCCCGACTGTGAACTCTAGTGGCCGTCGTCTCGTATCGGCGTAGCTCTTCTGTCTTCTCTGCGCTGTAAGAAGTCGACGTCGAATAATATCAATCTTCTCTGACGTCGCCTGCACCAACTCTGGGCCAATCAAGCTGCGCTCACCGACCTCTAACCAGCAATGCGGTGCGCGACAAGGTCGCCCATACAGCGCCTCGTAAGGTGCCATGCCGATACTCGCCTGGAAGCTATTGTTGTACGCAAACTCCGCATATGCAAGACAGTCATCCCAACTGTCCTTGAAGTCCAATGCGCAAGCCCGCAACATGTCCTCCAGGATCTGGTTCACTCGCTCCGTCTGTCCGTCCATCTGTGGGTGGAAGGCAGTACTGAACTTCAACTTCACACCCATAGCCTCCTGAATGCGAGTCCAGAAAATAGAAGTGAACCGCGTGTCTCTGTCCGACACGATCTCCAACGGAACTCCATGCAGACGCACGATCTCTCTAATATACAATCTAGCCAGCTCGTCTGCAGAGTTCGTAACTCTAATCGGTAGGAAGTACGCCGACTTCGTCAATCGGTCGACGATCACCCAAATGGAATCATGTCCCTTCCTCGTCTTCGGCAACCCAGAAATGAAGTCCATGGAAATGAAATTCCACTTCCACTCTGCAATCGGCATAGGCTGCAAAAGTCCAGGTGGTCGGCGATGCTCTGTCTTCACCTGCTGACAAGTGAGACAACGGGACACGAACTCAGCAATGTGGGTCTTCATACCTTCCCACCAATACGTCCTCTTCACGTCACGATACATCTTCGTACTGCCTGGATGCATCGCGAGTCTAGTAGAATGCGCAGCCTCGAGAATCTCTCGTCTCAAGTCAGGGACATCTGGGACGCATAGGCGGCCACGGTAACGTAAGCCCCCATCCATACCAACTCGCCAGTCGGCGTTAGCATCGTCACTGGCCTGCTCTCGAAGCTCAGCAAGATGCGCGTCATCCCTCTGCGCCTCAATGACAAGGTCATCGATCTGGGATCGCACCTGTATGTGTGCGATGAACTCAAATGGCTCCTCTACGGTGAGTTTCTGCTCAAAGTCTCGCAAAAACTCAACCATATCCCACTCGGCAACCATCAGCGGAGCCGCAAACTCTATCGCCTTCTTACGGCTCAACGCATCAGCCACAAGGTTCGCCTTCCCAGGATGGTAAGAGACTTCAAACTTGAAGTCCTTCAGCGTCTCCATCCATCGCCGCTGCCTCATATTCAAGTCCCGCTGTGTGAATATGTACTTGAGGCTCTTGTGGTCGCAAAAGAGCTCGAACTCCTCTCCATAGAGGTAATGTCTCCAGAGTCTCAGTGCGAATATAACGGCTGCCAACTCCAGGTCGTGTGTAGGGTAATTCTCCTCGTGCTTCCTTAATTGTCTCGAGGCATATGAAATTACCCTGTCCCTCTGCATAAGGACACAACCCAAACCAACGCTAGACGTGTCAGTGTATATAGTGTATTTAACCCCTTGCTCTGGCAATACTAGCACAGGGGCGAACGTAAGTCTGTCCTTCAGCTCCTGAAAAGCCGACTCCGCCTTATCATTCCAAGCGAACTTCACGTCCTTCCGTGTCAACTGAGATAAGGGTCTCGCGATCTTCGAGAAGTCCTGAATGAAGCGCCGATAGTAGCCAGCGAGTCCCAAGAAACTCCTCACCTCAGTGACAGAACCAGGCTGCTCCCAATCCTGCACCGCAGCTACCTTAGACAGGTCAACTGCCATGCCGTCCTTGGACACCACGTGTCCCAGGAACTTCACCTCCTGCTTCCAGAAGTCTCACTTCTTGTACTGTGCGAACAACTGATGCTGTCTGAGCGTATCAAGGACCAAACGCAAGTGCTCCTCATGCTCCTCTCGACTCCTAGAGTATACCAAAATGTCGTCGATGAAGACAACGACGAATCGATAGAGGAAAGGCCGCAATACCCGGTTCATCAGATCCATGAACACGGCCGGTGCGTTCGTGAGACCGAACGACATCACAAGGAACTCGTAATGACCAAAACTGGTCCTGAATGCTGTCTTCTGCACGTCCTCATCTCTGACGCGCAGCTGATGATATCCTGACTGAAGATCAATCTTCGAGAAGTATTGCGCTCCTCTCAACTGATCAAACAAGTCATCGATCCTGGGCAAAGGGTACTTGTTCTTCACCGTGAGCTGGTTCAGCCTGCGATAATCAATACACAATCGCAACGAACCATCCTTCTTCTTCACGAACAAGACCGGTGCTCCCCAAGGAGACACGCTAGGCCGTATAAAGCCCAGCTCTAGCAGGCCATCAATCTGCATCCTCAACTCCTCCATCTCACATGGTGCCATGCGATACGTCGGCAGTGAGACGGGTGTAGAACCAGGAATCAGATCGATAGTGAAATCGATCTCACGTCGGGGCGGCAAACCAGGGATCTTCCTGAACAGATCCCCGAACTCAGAAACAACTGGCGTCTGCTCAAGTACCTGGGCACCAGCGTCGCGCAATAGAGTGGCGTAGCTAAGAATGCGGAAAGGAAGATTTACCCGCACTGAAAATGTGAAAGGCGTGCCCTCAGGCTCGTACACCGTCACCACACGAGCCTCGCAGTCAATCTCGGCTCTCGCTGCAGTCAACCAGTCCATGCCAAGAATGACGTCTAGATATACGAGCGAGGGATCGACGACCAGATCAAGAGTCATCGTCCTGCCTCCCAGATCAACTAAACAACCCTCACACATCTGGGTGACATCCGAATAATCTCCATGAGCTGCAAGGACTCGCACACTATCCATAGTGGTAGTCTGCAACCCAAGACGTCTGACTACGGCACGCGATATCAAAGAAATCGTGGAACCAGTGTCCACCATGACAAGAACGGGAGTACCTCCGATATGGCCCGTGACCTCGAAGGCTGAATGCTGGAAAGTCAGCGTCGTAGCTGCCTCAGCGGTCAGTGCATGAACTCGAGCCTGCTGTGGCCGGTTCGGCCGCTGTGTCAAGGGCCGTGGGGGCTATCGAATCTGCGATACTGTGGGTCTGAAAGAGGGATGCGCAGGAGCTAACCGTATAGGCGGTGCTGATATCGCCTGTGGACGTACACGATCAATCTTCTGCGGCGGCGAGAACCCACTGTCCCGCATCCTCGAAAAGTAACTCTGCGCTAGGTGGCCCGTCCTCCCACAGTATGTGCATGATAAATCAGGGCACCGAAACGGTCCTACTGGCGCCGTGGTCCTGGTAGGAGGATCAATGCGAGGCCTCTTGCCCGCGAAGGGCCTGTCTGGCAAATCCGGTCGCGGCCTAGAAGTAGTCGGGCCTCGAGATCGCGCAAGTCGATCCACGTCCTGCTCTGCCCGCATGGACATGTGAACCAACACCGCATAGGAGGGAAAACTGACACAGCACATCTTCGACCGAATATCCGGTCGCAAGCCCTCCAAAAAGCGCCGTATGCGCATTTGCTCATCAGCTAGAATCGTCGGGACATACCTGCCCAACTCTGTGAACCGATGCTCATACTCGGTAACCGTCATCGCTGCCTGCCTGAGACGGAGAAACTCATTCTCCCTCTCGTGCCTGTAGGTCTGGGGATAATACTTCTCATGGAAGCGGAACTCGAATGCTGCCCATGTCCACACGAAATCTGCGGCAACAGTCCGCAATATGCTATCCCACCACATACTGGCCTCTCTCTCAAACTGGAAGGTAGCCAGCTCTACCTGCTCAGCCTCGGTACAGTGCAACATGCGTAGAATCTTCGACACTCGGTCGAGCCAGAACTCAGCCTCCTCGGGTCTGTGAGAACCCGTGAAAGTAGGAGGCCGCAAGTGCTGAAATCGCTCCAGAAGGCCCCGTGTGTCGGCAGGATTCCCCGCAGGGAAAGCAGGCTGCGCAGGATGTGCTATGCCCTCATCCTGGGCGTAAGTATAGGCATCCTCAGCTGGATGCGCAGGTGGTGCAGGCGGAGTAGATGCAGTCGCACCCCCACCCTGGGCTAAAGTCTCAACTATGGTGGTCAGAAGCTGCTGCTGCTGTAGCATCATAGCCATCATCTGCTCGAATCTATCAGGAGGTGGAGCAGGCTGTGGCGGATGAGGTGCGGAAGTAGATGCGCGCTGTGGCTCTCTAACTGATGGTGTAAATGGCGGTGGTCCATCTGTAGGACCAATAGTAGGCTGAGACGACCGAACCGTCTCAGGAATCGGGCCCACAGCAGGGTCCGGACGAGTGCCAGACTGAGAGGGAGCCTGATCCATCTGCTCTGACAATGAAAGCCGAACCGCGCTCCTCGTAGTCTTAGGTGGCATTCCCTATATTCAAAATAGGGCGCAACCTTGTCAGTCTCAATTGCACAATTACACCACAATCATTCACTAAAGAGTCAAAGGCATTCCATGCATTTCAATTAATCAAAATTGTCACAATACAAGGGATATATCCTTACAAGCATCATGACTAGAATGACATGGAAATTAAGACAGTTAAGCAACAGCAACATAAGCAAAGCACTAGCCCTAATAGGCTTTACACACATAAAACAGAAAATGGCTAACTACTCATAACAACATCAAAGATCGCGTCGCTAGTCGGAGTCTGGCGACGGAGGAGGAGCACCCTTATCCTGTAAGCAACACAGGATTGCCTTCAAGGTGCGAGTCACCTTGCCAAACTTCTTCTTCGTAACGGCCTTGGCATCAGCGACCTCTGCTCGAAGTTCTTGGACTTCCCTTCGCAAAGCGGTCTGGCTCTCCTCCATCCGAGCAATGCGATCGTCGATAGTAGCCTGCGCAGAAGGAGGAGGGCTCTCATCAGTATCCTGAGCCTCCTCTTCTGCTTCTTCCTGAGTCTCTTCCTGAACCTCTGCACTAGGTTCTTCTTCGCTTTGATCTTCCTCTTCATCAAAGTCATCCCCACTATCCCTTTCAAGCTGATTTTTACGGTATTGCGACCCAATCTTCATCTTAACCATTGTCGACTCATCGATGGTGTGAATCGATACCGGCAATTCGGGTCCAAGTCTATAGGCAAACTCAAGCGCAATCTTGCAAATGAGTCGGCTAAAGGGAAGGGATTCGGATGTTCTCCTCGACCTGGCTATGAGAACTATCTGCCGTAAGATGAAAGTGGCCATACATACGTTCTCTCCCTGGGCCACCAGAAATAAGAAATCGACCATAAGACGTGTACATTCAATGCGGTTCGTCGACCTAGGATAAACATTGAACGTGCAGATATGATGCAGCAGACGCAAATCCTCAGACATGTACGTCGCCTTGAGGCTATTATTAGGCTGCCATGGAACCAACTTACCGCACAGAAACCTGGTGCGGTGATCTCGTTCACGTCTAGTCCTCAAATTCTTCTCACTTGGATGCACATCACTTAGAGGCACATTGAGAAGTCGCGCAATCAACCGGACGTCGATCGTAGCCATCCGATCTCTACCAAAAGGGATTTTGAACTGCAAAGGATCCAAGGTAGGATTCTGGATGCTAGCATAGAAGGCACGAACAGTGCTCACATTAGCACGAGCGCGAGCTTCAAAGATCGGTCCCCAGTGCGCAGCTTCAATGCGTTCGAACAACAGATATTCGCCGAACAATCGCCCATCTACGTCCGCCTCAAATAACACTCTACGATCAGTGTATTCACCATGAGGCATCTCTGATAGAATGGTTCGTCCAAGATGTGTATGGGGATCCAAATTCCGCTTTGTACGGCACTCCAGGACTGCAGCTGGACCTGCGGCGGCGCTTGAACTTGCGGCACCACCCCGCGGTCTTCTCAATCGAGAAGGGTGGCTCGGCCCAGCCTCGTCTGTCGCAGTTTTCCTCTTACCCGTCAAAGATATGATGGATGAGAGCGACAAAAGGCCCAAAATGGCTTCCACAAAAGCTATGGAAAACGCCAAAAATGCGGAGAAATGGCTGCCCAATCTGAAAAAAGGAAATCTAGGCGTCGTAGAGGGATGCTTCAAGCTTCCCAAGGCTATACTTTCAGGGAAAAATATGAACAAAAAGATGGGATGGAGCAGCTCACGATTTCAACTATATTTGAGGGATTTTGGAGCTCCAAATGGGGAAATCTTCAAGGAAAGGGGCTGCCAACACCCAATAACTGATGGGTGGTGGTCGGTTTTGGCCAAGGAAGGTTGTAGAGGTGGTTTGGGACGCCGGGGTTTGGGATTGGTTGCTGAAAATTGAATCTAGGGTATGCAAGGGGGCTGTTTGTGAAGGAGAGGTGGGTTTTGGGGGTTTTCGTGATGTGGGAGGTAGATAGGGATGATGTGGAGGCTATTTAAGAGGGTGCACCCGAAGGACAGCACCAACCGAGCTCGCCGGCCGGCGATGGCATCGCCGGTCAACTCGCAAGTTGATCGGTGGGACCCCATGGGTCTGGTCCCCCATGGTCCCAGGGTCCCAAAAAGTCAGGTCCCACCCCTTGGTTCATAGTATTTTGGTCTCTATGAGCCCAAACATGTGTTCGGGACTTTCCGGGTCCACATCGCAATCCCGAATACCAAACCATATGATGCAACATATGAATTTGGGGTAGAAGGAGCGAGTACATCTTTCTAGCTCCTTAGTTACTAAAGAAAGTGAAGTTAGAATGGCCTTATGGCCATTTTTCATAAAATTTTACTATTCACTGTAAAATTTTGTGAATGCACTAATTTGTGTTATTTTCACATTAGGTTTGATGCCTAACATGAAATGGATAAGAAAGAACTGAAGGTTGAAGTGTTTAGAGAAGGAATTTTGAGAATTTTTGGCAAAACGGGGTTTTTAAGCCCTGGCGATTGATTACTGGAGTCGTGGTCATTCCACGGCCCATGGATTCACTTTTGCGGCTTAAAACCGCTCATAGGACGTCTCAACCCGACTTCCTACAACTTAGAAGTGATTCGGGTTGCATTACGCGACCCGAGATACGTTACAGATTCGATCTTGCGATCGATCCTAATTGACTTCGCCTATCGGCGAATCTGCGATCCTAGAAGTGTTTCTAGACTCTTCTCGCACCCACCTAAGTCAAAGGAAGCGACAGCGTACATCGCAAGACCATAACCCAGGCCCAGTATACTCTCATTCATGCTCTGATACCAACTTGTAACACCCTGAAAATCGGGGGTCATGTATAAACTCAACTCCCGAGTTCCAGACCGTCACTTATGCAACAAAAATGGTTATGATTCAATGTTGTCTGATTTAAAGCATACACATGAGTAAAAGTATACCAAAACTGCAATTCATACTTCAGATCCAGTGATAAAAGCAAGCGGAAGACTAAACAATGTATATATCACTGTATGGAAAAACAAAGTAATCTCATCTGTCTCCAAAGTATGACTACATCACTGAGTCTCATGTACATATACATAACAAAAGAATAATGTTCAAAAGGAAAAGTCCCACTGATGTCCCCTCGATCCAGGTCGCCTACGGGAAGCCGTCATGATACTGCATATACGAGAACTCATCCTGGTCCTCGTCAACATCTAGCTCCACCTCCTGGATCTCGTCCTCACCTGCAACTACAACAGGGTCTGGTGGGTGTTGCAAACACCATCCCGTAACGTGGGAATGAGTGATCAACTCAGTGGAATCATAGAGCAAAGATTAGCATGTTCACAATTCAATCACGCGATAATAGTAAAGCAGTAAATCAGACAAATCCTAATACTGTTGTTAATGCAAGATGATATGACGTGATGTATGCCCTCACCGACGATCACCCTCATGCGGCAACATCTTACGACCGCGGCATGCCACACTCCCTAGAGTGCTCCACATCTTCCAGGCACATGCAATGCTATGGTGATATGATTACCAAGTTGTTATTAGTCCATTCAAACAGCAGGATTGGGAAACTAAGGTACTTCCCTTGTATCAATCCCAACACGGATCCTGTCTAGGGTCGTCACTCCTAGTAATCTCATACGATGTACATTTCGTAGGTCACTGCAAGGGCTGCCAGGGCTGTTGCTCGCACTCGTTGCACCGCTCCCCCATCACCTTATCAATACAGGCCTACTGTACTCTACTGCACGGAAGGGTCGTCGCCTCCCGTGAACTCAGAATACGCTCGCGGTCACTACAAAGGACTCGTCGCCTGATCAGTGTAGGCCGACAGCTAGAATATAGTGTCCCATACCACCATAATCTGCTCACGAGTCAAGGTGCTCATTGGTCACTATGGGGAGGTTTGTGGCCCCAGCGTAGGCCGACAGCTCGACCACGGTGTCCCATACCACCATGCCCGGCTCATGAGTCTTCGTGGATCAAGGTACCACGGTTAATAGGGTTTACAATGGTAAGTTCAGTACCCTAGGTTCAAGCAGTTATGATACATACAAGGTGAACAAACATCGGCCAGTCGGGTTACTTGACGGGCTCGACTAGCGCGACCGCATCTCAAGCTGAACGACATGAAGTGCGTAAAACACTTCGCGTGGCCTAACCACTGCCGCCAACTCTCAACACGAATCACGTTCATCGACGCGTCGTTCGTAGCTATGACCAGTCAGCCACGAATTCGCTCGGTTACCGACTGCCTGGACTAAGTCTAGTCCCACACTTATGGAATCACATCAACAAGTTATGTAAGAGCATTGGAATTGAAACACAATCATGTGAGCATGTTAACACATGTTACATCATTCAACTTAAGCAAATCCTCAAGCACATAAATTCCCTACATGTAATGAAATCCTGCATTTAGTCAACGTGTAGAAAATCATTTAGGTCAGCATAATAATTGAAAAATCAATCACAAACTATCAAATAACATCATTTAATTCAATACATACTAATACAAGCATTTATACAAACACATGCACTACACACTTAAGTCTACATATAGTATGTCGACCCAAGGTGCGCAACTAGGCGAATCTCTTCGCCAAACTAATTATGCACGCATTCCTAACTTCCTAATGCGACAACAAACCATATCAATCACATCAGCAAAATATGAATGTAAACAGTACTTCCTACAAATGACTAAAATGCCCTAAATCTCATATTCTTCGTTAGCTTACGAAACGGGAAACGGAGAGCATTTTGTACATGTCAAACGGCGATGCCGTCAAGAATCTACTATTAAACGACATTGAAAGCATTGGGAACCGTCAATCAAAGCGTCTAAAATCCTCACCTTATGTCTTGTAGACTCGGAAATTGAAACGGAGTGTATACGCTTCGTCTACGGCGAGTAAGGAGCCTAATACATAAGATCCATAAGCTACATCGCTATGGAAACAAGGGAAACTCAAATCAACAACTATTTAGAATTTTTACTTACCTAGGATCGCGGTGGAATCGCCGAGAAAGCGGTGGAGGTGTGTTGCTTAAGCACGTGAAATGCGTAGTACAAGTGGCAGGAAGAACTCTCCCACACTCTCACAATCTCCCACCTTTTTCTCTCTCCCAAGCTAGGGCTTCTCTCAAATTCGGATGGAAGAGAGGAGTGAGGGTTTCAACCCCTTTTATAGCCTAAAACATGCCCAAAATAGGCTTGGGAACAATGTTTACTTGGTGCCTAACCAAATCGGGGCCGTTTCGGTCCAAAAGGGCATTTCTGGAGGTCCCCAGGCCAAATGCGGTCGGACTTAAGCTCATGCATACTGGATCTAGCACACATCCAGTTTTCAGACCGGTTGGGTTCCCAGATCGCACGTGGCGGCCCAGTTTCAGTTTAACGGTCACCGCACCAAGATCAGGCCTATAAGTCTCGAGATATATAATAGATATTTTTCCTGATCCAAAGGTGTAATTTGGCTGTATTCTGACGGTCAGAACGCTCAATACTGATGCGTCAAATTGTGTGCCAGATTTGAATTTCAAATTCCGATTCTAACCCTATTCTCACTCTCTTCGGTCCGGGCTCAATGAAATAGCCTGTGATTATCGGTTTGACTTGATTTTTGGAATGAGTGTCAAGTCCAGCTAGACGGTTCTAACGGTCTAAGATAGGAGGTATCGGACTTTCGACGTGCGGTCTAGATCCAATACAAAGATTCAACGTGGTCCAGAGAACAAACCGGTTTAGAGTTTGATCCGAGGCTTTAGAGCATTATAGCACCCTTGGTTCCACTCGCTTCGGGCCTTGTAGAACGTATTTAAAGTGATCAGGGACCATTTCCCAGCTATTCTAACGTTGCACTAGCTAACCTAGTCATATTTTCTAAAGGAATGAATTCTACGCAATATCGGGTCGAGTTGGCACTCGAACCCAAGTATGGATTTTTCACGGGCGTTACAGTAAAGAAAGAAGATGATACCACCATACTTAAAAGAAGATTCTGTTATTCTAAAGAAGGTAAAAAACGTGACAAAAAATAAGATGAGCCTTCAAAGTTTAGGCATCCGATTATAAGAACTAATTGCCTAGCATCCATGATGATTAAGCTTCAGATGAATGAAAAATATAGTGTGACTAAGTTTGTTGCAAAGCATAACCATGAAGTTATCACACCAACAAAGGTACACATGTTAAGGTCACACAGAGGTATGACCGATGCTAAAAAAGACAAAGCGGATAATGCTGATGGCTTGGGAATAAAACCCAAGAAGGCTATAGAATATTTTAGTAGACGATCTGGAGGTCGGGAGAATCTAGGTTTCCAATCCATTGACTACAAAAATTACTTGCGGAAAAAGTGAATGAAAGTGATGGAAAGGGGTGATGCAAGGGGTCATTTTACAATACTTTCAAAAAATGCAAGTGGATAATCCATCTTTTTTTATGCAATACAAGTGGATGAAGATGATCAGATCACAAATATATTTTAGGAAGATGCGACTTCAATAATGGACTATAGCATTTTTGAAGATGTGGTTTGCTTTAATACCACATACAGAATAAATAGTTATGGACGACCATTTGCCCCATTTATTGGGGTGAATCATCATAAGCAAACTATAATATTTGGTGGGGCTTTGCTATATGATGAAATGATTGAATCTTTCAAGTGGTTGTTCGAAATGTTTTTGAGTGTCATGTCTGGAAAATAACTAATGACAATCCTTACTAACCAAGATGCTGCAATGGAAAATGTAATAGCCTCAGTGATGCTAGGAACATATCGTCGCCTTTGTATTTGTACCAGAATGCTGCCAAGCACCTTAGTCATGTATTTAAAGGTTCAACAAGTTTTGAACATGATTTGAATAGATGCATATATGATTATGAGTACGAGGAAGAGTTTCTAACTGCATAGAATAACATGATTTTGAAGCACAATTTAATGGATAACAAGTGGTTACAAAATCTATTTAAGGAAAAAGAAAAATGGGCTTTAGTTTATGGAAGAAATACATTTTGTGCAGACATGAAAAGCACACAGCAGAGTGAAAGCATGAATAATTTGTTGAAAAATATTTGAACTCTAAATACGATCTTCTTGCATTTCTTCACCCATTATGAACAGGTAGTGGCTAGTCGACAATACAAGGAATCCATGGCTGATTTCAAAATGAGGCAAAGTACTCCAGTAATGTTTCTCGATGTGAAGATTTTAAATGAAATGACAAAGGTGTACACTCCTGAGGTATTTGAATTATTTCAAGAAGAGTATAAGAAACATCTTAGTTATTCAATTTCTAAATGTGGTGAATTTGGCACGGTTGCAGAGTATTTTATATATAATGATGAAGATGAAAGACGTACTATTAAATTCAACTCTTTAGATGGTACAATGACATTTAGTTGCAAGAAATTTGAGTTTGTGAGGATCCTATATAGTCATGCATTGAAAGTTTTAGATTTTTATAATATAAAAGAAGTTAATCCTCGGTATATTATGAAAAGATGGAGAAAAGATGCAAAAGAAGTTTTTGGTAGAGATCATATCAGGGTACCAACAAAAGGCGGGCATAATATTGTTTTAGGTAAGTGGTACAAATATTTGTGTAGCAAGCTTCATAGAATTGCAGCAATGGCTGAGGAACATGATGAGTCGTTCAAATTCGCTGATAAATACACAGATGAATTCCACGATGAAATGATGGAACGTGTGAAAGGAATGAAGAAACCTCCACTAAGATCGTCTAAATCCGTTGTTGAAAGCATACAGATTGAACACGCACACCATGAGCCGACCAAAAGTGAAGAGACTAGATGTGCGCAATCTAGGCGAAATGAAAATGTTGATTCTAAAGGTGCATGCCATGAGCCAACTGAAAGCATAGATATAGAAACAACACACCCTGAGCCTATTGAAAAAGAAGTTACTTTTGTTAATAGCTAGAGTTCACAAACTGTAAGTGGGATTAAAGTAAAGTGTAACACCCTGAAAATCGGGGATCGTGTATAAACCCGACTCCCGAGTTCCAGACTATCACTTATGCAATAAGAATGCATATGATTTAAAGTTGACTGAGTTAGAGCATTCACATGAGTAAGATTATACCAAAACTGCAATTCATACTCCAGATTCAGTGATAAAACGCAAGCGAAAGACTGAAGAATATATATATCACTGTATGGAAAACAAAATACATCTCAACTATCTCTAAAGTATGAATACATCTCTGAATCTCATATACATGTAATAAAATAAAAATCAAAATGTCTGAGGTCCAACTAGTATGTCCCGCCAATCCAGGCCACCTATGCAAAGCCGTCGTGAAACTGCATATATGAGAACTCGTCCTGGTCCTCATCGTAATCCGGCTCTGCCTCCTGAATCGCCGCCTCACTTGCAACTAAGACAGGGTCTGGTGGGTGTTGCAAACACCATCCCGTAACATGGGTGTAACACCTTGAATTTTTTACCAACCTAGATTTAGACGTCCTTAGAAAATGGGTCAATCCTAACACCTGATTAACTTCTCAAAACTCAATTTAAAAGTCTCAAATCCCTATTTCCTTTGAAAATATCACCCTTCACTACTTTATCCTTCAAAATTTTCTAGGAGCTTTCATATTAGACACAAATCTTAAAGTTTAGGTGATGTTAATCAATACTTAAACTAAAAAGTACTATGAATAGTAAATAAATAAATAAATAAGGTTTTTAACCATTAACCTTTTATAATCTCATGAAATAAGTAGGCTATTTGGATAGATCAGCTTCTCCTACCCCAAAATCATATATTGCATTTCAAATAACTCATCCTAGGTTCTAAAATACACCCATTTTAAATATCAGATGACGAAATCACCCCAAACAGGTCAGCGAGCGGCGATGAGATCGCCGGTTTGGCGATGCATCGCTGAACCCGTCCGTACAACGGTCTGGCAGGCCGGTTTCTGCACTTTTTCCTGCATATTTCTTTCAACTTTGAAAAATCATATCTCCTTCGTTATAACTCCGATTTAGGTGATTCAAAAACCAGATTGAAGATAAATGAGTCTAGTTTTATATAAAAATATGTAAAAAATATAATAAAATATTTAATATGGTTTAAAGTAGATTATTGTGAGCAACTATCTGATAATCACTTGTTGGACAGCTGCTGCTTCTGGAAGTTTTAGATTTTTTCTACAATTCGAAATCTTATGAAAATTGGTGGAGTCAGGGTAAACTTGATGATAAACCTCTAAAAAAATAATAAAAATAATATAATAACTAGAAGTGCCCAAAATGGGGCATAGAATGGCCCTAGGACCGTATTCTGCCCTATTAGGGTAGAATTTGGTTAGTACCAAACTGAATACTCAGTAAAATTAACTTGGATCACTTTAAATATAAACTATAAGACCCAAAATTAGTAGGACTGCTAACGCTATGTTACCTAGAAACCTAGGATCAAACTCTAAACAGGTTTATTCTCGGGAACCCTTTGAAACTTCGTATTGGATATAGAGCGTGCGTCGAAGGTCCGATATCTACCATCTTAGACCGTTATGACCGCTTAGCTGGACTTGACAATCGTTTTGAAAATCAAGGCCAACCGACGTTCAGAGGCTATTTCATTGAGCCTGGAGTAAAGAGAGTAAGAAATGGGTTAAATTTAAAAATTTTAATCCAAATCTGGCACGAGACTTGACGCGTTATTACTAAGCGTTCTAACCGTCAGAATTCAGCCAAATTTCACCCTCGGATCAGAAAAATTTTCTCTTTCATATCACGAGACTTGTAGACCTGATTAAGGCACGATGACCGCTGAACTGAAACTGGACCCCCACGTGCAATCTGGGAACTCTACCGGACTGAAAACTGGGTGTGAGCGGGATCCAGTATCCATGAGCTTAAGTCCGGCCACATTCGGCCAGGGGACCTCCAGAAATGCTCTTTTGGACCAGAACAGCCCCGATTTGGTTATAACCCAAGTATACTTTGTTCCTAAGTCTAAAACGATGAAGTTTTAGCCTATATAAGGGCTTTAAACCCTCTCACAACCCTCCCATCCGAATTTGCATGAAACCCTAGGAAAAGAGAGAGAAAGTGGGAGATTGTGAGAGAGTGTGGGAGAGTTCTTCCTGCCACCTGCTGCAGCTGCTACGCGTGCCAAAGCACCGCACTCTAATCACTTTTTTGGTGATTCCAATGCACTTCTAGGTAAGAAAAACCCTAACTACTTGCTGATTTAGGATTCCGTCGATTCAAATAGCAAAGCAGCTTATACATCTTGTGCATTAGGTCGCCGTTACGCTGTTGATGAAGCGTATGCGTTCGATTCGAATTAATACACTTCTACGACACAAGGTGAGGATTTTAGATGCTTTGATTGACTGATTTCAAAGCTTTCAATGTTGTTTAATAGTAGATTATCGACGATAACACCGTTTGACATGTACAACAGGCTGTCCGTTTTCCATTTTGTAAATGTACGATAAATATGAGATTTAGGGTATTTTAGGCATTTATAAAAAATACGGTATAAGTCCATATTTTTCTGAAATGATTTCCATGGCTATTTGTCATATTATGATATTAAAAATGCGTATATGATTTGTTTGGCGAAGATTCACCCTAATGCACATATTGGCCGACATATGCAATGCAGACGAATGTGTGTAGACCGTGTTTGTTGAAATGCCTAAATGAATATGATTTATGCCTGCCTTATGTATTGAATGTAAGAACATGATTGTTGTGCATTAGACATCTCCTTGTCATAAGGATTTATCATATTATACGTCGAAATCAACATACGTCCCGTACATTGGAGTTGAGTAGTCGAAGTGTTTGTATAAATGTAAGTATTAGTAAGTATTAAGTAAATGGTGTAGTAGACTAGCGTTGAGACCGGATTCTCAACTATCTTGATGATGCACATGATTTTCTCTATGCTTATTGTATTTGAATTGACTACCTTAGGTGTGAAATACTCGTGTATGGTTAGCTGCTTATGATGTACATTATAACATGCTGATAACATGCTGGAATTACTTGCACTTCAATTTCATTTATTTCATATGATTACTGATTCACACTACATGTGCTTGGGGCTATGACCTAGTCCAGGCAGTCGGTAATGGATCAAATTCGTGGTTGGTTTCTATTTGCCATGAAGGACGCGTCGATGAACGCGAGTCATGTTTTGGGTTGGCGGCAGTGGTTAGGCCACACGAAGTGTTTCATGCACTTCATGTCGTTCAGCTTGAGATGCGCTCGAACTAGTCGAGCCCGTCAAGTAACCCGACTGGCCATTGTATGTTCACCATGTATGAGTCATAACTGCTTGAACCTAGGGTACTGAACTTACCATTGAAAACCCTGTCAACCATGGTACCTTGATCCATAAAGACTCATGAGCCGGGCATGGTGGTATGGGACACCGTGGTCGAGCTGTCGGCCTACGCTGGGGCCACAAACCTTCCCGTAGTGACCAGTGAGCACCCTACTCTGAGCAGATTATGATGGTATGGGACACTATATTCTTGCTGTCGGCCTACATTGATCAGGTGACGAGACCTTTGTAGTGACCTTGAGTTTATCCTGACACCGCATGGGGGCGACGAGTCCTGATGCAGTCTTAAGGATATAACTAGGCCTGTATTGATAAGGTGATGGGGGAGAGGAGCAACGAGTGCGTGCAACAGCCCTGACAGCCCTTGCAATGACCTAGAAATTTAACATCGTATGAGATTACTAGGAGTGACGACCCTAGACAGGATCTATGTTGGGATTGATATAAGCAAAGTACCTTAATTTCCCAATCCTATTGTATGAAAAGGACTAATAACAACCCAGTAATCATTATACATATCGCATTGCATGTGCTTGGAAGATGTGGAGCACTGCGGGAAGAAAGCATGCCGCGGACGCAGATGGTGCCGCATGAGGGAGTATGTCGGTGAGGGCATCCATCATGTCATCTCATGCATACATTAACAACAGTATCTAGGAATGTTTCATTAATTGCTTTACTAATATCACATGATTGATTTGAGAACATGTTAATCTTTGCTCTATGATTCCACTGAGTTAATTACTCACTCCCACGTTACGGGACGGTGTTCCGGATACCGTCGGACCCTTTTGTAATTACAAATGATGGCGTGGCCTCCGAGGCGGAGCCAGACTTGATGATGATGAGGAGGATCCCTCCTTTATACGTGTTCTGTTCGACGGGATTACAGGGAGGTTGAGTAGATGCCTTGACACTTGTCATTTTATATTTTTTGAGCACTCATGTATATTCTTTTCTTTCCATTTTTGGAGTATTCATGTATTTAATTAACCTAGTAATATGTTCACACTAAGGAGACTTACAATTAATTAAATATTTTATGTATATATCACAGTCTTCCGCTTACAAATTTAACTGTCTCTGGAGTATGATATGCTGTTTTGGCTTAGTCTCAATCTTGTTTAATGTCATTCTACAGACAACATGCATTTATCATTATCTATGTTGCATAAGTGACATTCTGGAACTCGGGAGTTGGGTTTCTACCCGACCCCCAATTTTTGGGGTGTTACAGTGGAAGTGAGTAATCAACTCAGTAGAATAATAGAGCAGAGATTAACATGTTCTCAAATCAATCATGCGATAATAGTAAAACAATTAATCAAACATTCCTATATATTGTTGTTAATGTAATATGACATGACATGATGGATGCCCTCACTGACATTCTCCCTCATACGGCACCATCTGCGTCCGCGGCATGCTTACGTACCGCTCAGTGCTCCACATCTTCTAGGCACATGCAATGTGATGTGGATATGATTACCAAGTTATTATTATTCCTTTTCATACAGCAGTATTGGAAAACTAAGGTACTTCCCTTATATCAATCCCAACACAGATCCTGTCTAGGGTCGTCACTCCTAAAAATCACATACGATGCTACATTTCTAGGTCGCTGCAAGGGCTGGCAGGGCTTTTGCTCGCACTCGTTGCACCACTCCCCCATCACCTTATCAATACAGGCCTAATATACTCTCATTGTTACGGAAGATTCGTCGCCTCTCGTAGGCTCAGAATACGCTCGCAGTCACTACAAAGGGCTCGCCACCTGATCAGTGTAGGCCGACAGCAAGAATATAGTGTCCCATACCAGCATAATCTGCTCACGAGTCATAGGTGCTCATTGGTCACTACGGGGAGGTTTGTAACCCCAGCGTAGGCCGACAGCTCGACCACGGTGTCCCATACCACCATGCCCGGCTCATGAGTCTTTATGGATTAAGGTACTATGGTTAACAGGGTTTACAATGGTAAGTTCAGTACCCTAGGTTCAATCAGTTGTGACTCATACAAGGTGAACAATCAACGGCCAGTCGGGTTACTTGACGGGCTCGACTAGTATGAGCGCATCGCAAGTCGAACGACTTGAAGTGCGTAAAACACTTCGTGTGGCCTAACAATTGCCGCCAACTCCAAACACGACTCGCGTTCATCGACGCGTCTTTCGTGGCAAATATAAGCCAACCACGAATGTACTCCGTTACCAACTTCCTAGACTAAGCATAGTCCCAAACATTTGTAAATCAGCATTGATAATCATGTGAGAGTAATTGAAATGCAATACAACAATACAAGCATGTTATCACATGTTATAACATACAACTTAAGCAATTCATTCAACACATGCATTTCATACATACAATGTAATCCATACATATTGCCAACATGATGAAAATCATTTACATCACCATATTACTTGAGAATTCAATCTCAAAACTATTTCACAACACCATATACTCAATACATACTAATACAAACATTTATACGAACACTTAGTCTACACACTTAAGTCTACATAGTGTATGTCGACTCAAAGTGAGCCTTTGGACGAATCTCTTCGCCAAACCAATTATGCACGCATTCCTAATATCCTAATGCGACAAATAGCCATGATAAACAATTCAGCAAAATATGGATGCAAACTGTAGTTTCCTACAAATGACTAAAATGCCCTAAATCTCATATTTCCCGTACGTTTACGAAACAGAAAACGGACAGTATGTTGTACATGTCAAACGGCGTTGCCGTCGATAATCTACTATTAAACGACATTGAAAGCGTTGAAATCAGCCAATCAACGCGTCTAAAATCCTCACCTTTTACCCTAGATGTGTATCGTTTCGAACGGAGCATATACGCTTCGTCTACGGCGAACAGGCGACCTAATACACAAGATGTATAAGCTACTTCGCTATTGGAATCGACGGAACCTTAAATCAGCAAGTGTTTAGGATTTTCCTTACCTATAATTGCGGCGGAATCACCAACGAAGTGATTGGGATACGTTGCTTAAACACGTGCAACAGCTAGTGCAGGTGGCAGGAATATTTCTCACACACACTCTCTCAATCTCACACTTTTTCTCTCTCTCTAGCTAGGGTTTCTAGTAAATTCGGATGGGTGAGATAAGTGAGGGTTTTAAGCCCTTTTATAAGCTAAATCCTTCCCAAATTAGGCTTGGGAACAAGGTTCACTTGACGTATAACCAAATCAGAGCTGTTTCGATCCAAAAGGGCACTTCGGGAGGTTCTCTGGTCGAACGCGGTCGGACTTAAGCTCATGGTCACTGGATGTTGATCACACCCAGTTTTCAGTCCGGCAGAGTTCATAGATCGCACGTGGCGGTCCAGTTTCAGTTCAGCGGTCATTGCACCTAGATCAGGTTTACAAGTCTCATGATATGAAAGAGAAATTTTTCCTGATCCGAGGGTGTAATTTGGCTGAATTCTGACGGTCAGAACGCTTAATAATAACGCGCCAAGTCACGTGCCAGATTTAGATTTAAAATTTTAAATCTAGCCCTTTTCTCACTCTCTTCACTCCAGGCTCAATGAAATAGACTGTGAATGTCGGTTGAGCTTGATTTTCGAAATGATTGTCAAGTCCAGCTAAGCGATCATAACGGTCTAAGATTGTAGGTATAGGACTTTCAACGCGTGGTCTAGATCCAATACAAAGTTTCAAAGGGTTCCTAAGAGCAAACGGGTTTAGAGTTTGATCCAAGATTTTAGGATATTATAGCGTCATTGGTTCTACAAGTTTTGGGTCTTGTAAAACGTATTTAAAGTGATCAGGGACGATTTCACAGTTACTCTAGCGTTGCGCTAGCTAACTAATGCTTAATTTCTAAAGGAATTAATCCTACGTGATTTCTGGTCGAGTTGGTACTCAAGTCTAAGTATGGATTTTTTCAAGGCATTACAATCTACCCCCCTTAACAAAAATTTCATCCTCGAAATTTGTACCTTTTCGTACTCCTTAAGAAGCTGTGGGTAGTTCTTTCTGATCTCGGCTTCTGTCTCCCAGGTAGCCTCTTCTTCAGAGTGATACGTCCACAATACCTTCACAAGGGGTATGACCTTGCTACGCAGTACCTGTTCCTTCCTGTCTAGTATACGCGTCGGTCGCAGGATATATGTAACATCCTCTCCTAACTGCACCTGTTCCCATCTGATGATATGGGAAGGATCAGAAACGTATTTCTTCAGCATAGAAACATGAAATACGTTGTGAACGCTCACGAGTGGCGTAGGTAAAGTCAGACGATAAGCCACTGCACCCACACGATCGAGAATCTGAAATGGTCCAATGAATCGCGGTGTCAGCTTCCCCTTCTTCCCGAACTGAAGGACTCCCTTCATTGGAAAAACTCGCAAAAATACATGATCCCCAACTGTGAACTCTAGTGGCTGCCGTCTCGTATCGGCATAACTCTTCTGTCTACTCTGCGCTGTGAGAAGCCGGCGTCTAATGATGTCAATCTTCTCCGACGTCGCCTGCACTAACTCTGGGCCGATCAATCTACGCTCACCAACCTCTGCCCAGCAATGCGGTGCTCGACAAGGTCGCCCATACAACGCCTCATAAGGTGTCATACCGATACTCGCCTGGTAACTGTTATTGTACGCGAACTCCGTATATGCAAGAAAATCATCCCAATTGTCCTTGAAGTCCAATGCGCAAGCCCGCAACATGTCCTCTAAGATCTGGTTCACCCGCTCTGTCTGTCCGTCAGTCTGTGGGTGAAAGGCAGTACTGAACTTCAACTTCACACCCATAGCCTCCTGAATGCGAGTCCAGAAAATAGAAGTGAAACGGGTGTCTCTGTCCGACATGATCTCCAACAGAACTCCATGCAGACGCACGATCTCTCTGATATACAGTCTGGATAACTCATCTGCAGAGATCGCAACTCTGATCGGTAGGAAGTGCACCGACTTCGTCAGACGGTTGATGATCACCCAAATAGAATCATGTCTCTTCCTCATCTTCGGCAGCCCTGAGATGAAATCCATGGAAATGAAGTCCCACTTCCACTCAGCTATAGGCATAAGCTGAAGGAGTCCAGGTGGTCGGCGATGCTCTGCCTTCACCTGCTGGCAAGTGAGACAACGGGACATGAACTTTGCAATGTAGGTCTTCATACCTTCCTACCAATAAGTCCTCCTCACGACGCGATACATCTTTGTACTGCCAGGATGCATCGCAAGTCTGGTATAGTGCGCAGCCTCGAGAATCTCTCGTCTCAAGTCAGGAATGTCTGGGATGCATAAGAGGTCACGGTAACGTAAGCCCCCATCCGTGCCAACTTGCCACTCGGCGTCTGCATCATCACTGGCCTGCTCTCGAAGCTCAGTCAGATGTGCATCATCCCGCTGCGCCTCGATGACTCTGTCATCGAATTGAGATCGCACCTGCACATGTGCGATAAACTCATATGGCTCCTCCACAGTGAGTTTCTGCTCGAAGTCTCGTAAAAACTCAACCATCTCCCACTCAACAACCATCAGCGGAGCCGCAAACTCTATCGCCTTCTTGCGGCTCAACGCGTCAGCCACAAGATTCGTCTTCCCAGGATGGTGGGAGACTTCGAACTTGAAGTCCTTCAAAGTCTCCATCCATCACCGCTGCCTCATATTCAAGTCTCGCTGCGTGAATATGTACTTGAGGCTCTTGTGATGGCAAAAGAGTTCGAACTCCTCTCCATAGAGGTAATGTCTCCAGAGTCTCAGTACGAATATGACGGCTGCCAACTCCAGGTCGTGTGTAGGGTAATTCTCCTCATGCTTCCTTAATTGTCTCGAGGCATACGAAATTACCCTGTCCTTCTGCATAAGGACACAACCCAAACCAACGCTAGACACATCAGTGTATATCATGTATCTAACCCCTTGCTCTGGCAATACTAGCACAGGGGTGGACGTAAGTCTGTCCTTTAGCTCCTGAAAAGCTGACTCCACCTTGTCATTCCAGGCAAACTTCACGTCCTTCCGTGTCAACTAAGATAAGGGTCTGGCGATCTTCGAGAAATCCTGAATGAAGCGTCGATAGTAACCAGCAAGACCCAAGAAACTCCTCACCTCAGTGACAGAACCAGGCTTCTTCCAGTCCTGAACTGCAGCTACCTTAGACAGGTCAACTGTCATCCCATCCTTGGACACCACGTGTCCCAAGAACTTCACTTCCTGCTTCCAGAAGTCGCATTTCTTGTACTGTGCGAACAACTGATGCTGCCTGAGTGTATCCAGGACCAAGCGCAAGTGCTCCTCATGCTCCTCTCGACTCCTAGAGTATACCAAAATGTCGTCAATGAACACAACGACGAATCGATAGAGGAAAGGTCGAAATACCCTGTTCATCAGATCTATGAACACGGCTGGTGCGTTCGTGAGTCCGAACGACATCACAAGGAACTCGTAGTGGCCAAAGCTGGTCCTGAATGCTGTCTTCTGCACGTCCTCATCCCTGACGCGCAACTGATGATATCCTGACTGAAGATCAATCTTCGAGAAGTACTGGACCCCTCTCAACTGATCAAATAAGTCATCGATCCTGGGTAAAGGGTATTTGTTCTTCACCGTGATCTGGTTCAGCCCGCGATAATCAATACACAATCGCATCGAACCATCCTTCTTCTTTACAAACAGAATCGGTGCTCCCCAAGGAGACACACTGGGTCGAATAAGACCAAGCTCCAACAGATCATCAATCTGCGTCCTCAACTTCTTCATCTCACACGGTGCCATGCGATACGTCGGCAGTGAAACGGGCGTAGAACCAGGTACCAGATCGATAGTAAAATCAATCTCTCGCTGAGGAGGCAAACCATGGTTCTTCCTAAACAGATCCCCAAAATCACGGACGACTGGCTTATACTCAAGCATCTGGGTACCAACGTCCCGTAGTAAAGTAGCGTAGCTAAGTATGGGGAAGGAAAGATTTACCCGCACTGAAAATGTAAGAGGTGTGCCATCTGGCTCGTATATCGTAGCCATATGAGTCTCGCAGTCAATCTCGGCCCTCGCTGCAGTCAGCCAATCCATGCCAAGAATGACGTCGAGATGAATGAGAGAAGGGTCAATGACAAGATCAATAGACATAGTCCTGCCTCCTAAATCCATCAAGAAACCCTCACACATCAGGGTGGCATCAGAAAAATCCTCGTGAGCTGAAAGGACTCGCACTCCATCCATACGAATAGTCAGTAGTTCAAGACGCCTGACTATAGAACGCGATATCAAAAAAAGCGTGGACCCAGTATCCACCATCACAAGTATAAGAGTACCTCCGATGTGGGCGGTGACCTCAAAGGCCAAAGGTTGAGTAGTGTTTGTCTCGGCTGCCTCAGCTGTCAAAGCATGAACCCGAGCCTGCTGTGGCTGGTTCGGCCGCGGTATCATAGGCTGTAGAGGCGGCCTGAACTGAGATGCGGGAGGTCTGAAGAAAGGGTGCACAGGAGCCAACCGTAAAGGCGGTGATATAGCCTGTGGGCGTGGACGGTCGATCTTCTGCGGCGGTGAGAACCCACTGTCTCTCATCCAAGTGAAACAGCTCTGCACTGTGTGACCCGCTCTCCCACAGTAAGTACATGATAGATCAGGGTGCCTCATCGGTGACACTGGCACTGTAGCCTTAGGAGGAGGGTCGACGCGAGGCCTCTTGCCCATAAAGGGCCTGTCCTGCAACTCTGGTCGCGACCTAGGGACAATAGGGCCACGAGATCACGAAAGTCGATCCACATCCTGCTCTGCCCGCATAGACATGTGAATCAGCTCAGCGTAGGAGGGGATGCTCACGCAACACATCTTCAACCGTATGTCCGGTCGTAAATCCTCAGAAAAGCGCCGTATGCGCATCTGCTCATCGGCAAGTATAGTCGGGACATATCTGCCCAACTCAGTGAATTGATGCTCATACTTCGTGACTGTCATGCCTCCCTGCCTGAGGCGTAGAAACTCATTCTCCCGCTCATGCCTGTATGTCTGGGGATAGTTTTTCTCATGGAAACAGAACTCGAACGATGCCCAAGTCCAGATGTAATCGACTGCAACGGTCCGCAACACACTATTCCACCACAAGCTGGCCTCTCGCTCAAACAAGAACGTAGCCAACTCTATCTGCTCAAGCTTTGAGCAATGCAGCATCCTCAGAATCTTCGACACACGGTCGAGCCAATACTCAGCCTCCTAGGGTCTGTGAGAACCAATAAATGTAGGAGGCCGTAAGCGCTGGAATCGCTCGAGTAGGCCCCGTGTATCTGCAGCATTCCCTGCAGGATAAGCAGGTGGTGCAGGATGAACCATGCCCTCATCCTGAGCATAAGTACCGGCATCCTCAGCTGGATGCACAGGTGGTGCAGGTGGAGTCGCACTCCCCCCCTGGGCTAGAGCCCCTACTATAGTAGCCAAGAGCTGCTACTGCTGCTGCATCATGGCCATCATCTGCTCAAACCTATCAGGAGGTGGAGCGGGCTGTGGCACATACTGCGTCGAGGAAGATGCGCGATGCTGCTCTCTGACAGGAGGTGTGAAAGGCGGCGGTCCAACTGCAGGACCTGTAGAAGGCTGAGACTCACTCGCAGTCTCAGGAATCGGGCCTACAGCAAGGTCCATATGAGTATCAAACTGGACAGGAACCCGATCTATAAGCTCTCCCAATGTAAGTCGAGCTGTGCTCGGCGTGGCCTTAGGCGGCATTCCCTATATTCAAAATAGGGCGCAACCTTGTCAGTTTCAACAATAGCACAAACACACCGCAATCATTCATATACTAAACCACAAAATTTCATGCATTTCATTTAATAAAAATTGTAACAATAGAAGAGAAATATCCTTACATGCATCATGACCAGAAACACATGGGAACTAAACTAGTAAACTACTACAGCAACATAAGCAAACTACTAGCCTTATCAAGCTTACACACAAAAGCAGGAAACAACTAACAACAACGAACATCATCCGGATCTAGATCACTAGTCCGAGTCTGGGGATGGAGGAGAAGCACCCTTATCCTACAGACAACACAGGATAACTTTCAAGGTACGAGTCACCTTGCCAAATTTTCTCTTCATGACGGCCTTGGTATCCTCGACCTCGGCACGAAGTTCCTGGACTTCCCGTCGCAAGGCGACCTAACTCTCCTCAATTCGGGTAATGTGAGCATCTCTAGTAGCCCGAGTCGCTGGAGGAGGGCTCTCGTCAGTATCCTGAGCCTCCTCTTCTTCCTTTTCCTGGGCTTCTTCCTTTATTTCCACCCCATATTCTTCTTCACTTGAACCTTCCTCGCCATGATAATCGCCCTCGCTATCCTCATCAAGCTGAGCCTCATGCTGCCTAGGCCTGATCTTCAACTTTTTCATAGTAGACTCGTCAATGTGGTGAATCGGTACTGGCAACTCCAGCCCAAGTCTGTACGTAAACTCAAGCGCGATCTTGCATATGAGCCGGCCAAAAGGAAGCGACTCAGACGTTCTTCTTGATTTTGCTACGAGGACTATCTGCCGCAACACAAAGGTGGCCATACACACATTCTCTCCCTGGCCCACCTGATACAAGAAATCAACCATGAGGCGTTTACATTCGCTGCGGTTGGTCGACCAAGGATACACGTTGAACGTACAAATGTGGTGCAGTAGGCGTAAATCATCTGACATATGAGACACCAAGAGGCTATTGTTAGGCTGTCACGGAACCAAACTACCACATAAGAATCTAGTACGACGATATCGCTCACGTCTACTCTTCAGATTCTTAGCACTGGGATGAACTTCACCAAGAGGCACCTTCAGAATGCGAGCTATCAACCGAACATCGATCGTAGCCATCCAGTCTCTATCAAAGAAAATCTTGAACTACAATGGCTCCAATGTAAGATTTCGGATACGAGTATAGAAGGCACGAACGGTGCTCACGTTTTCTCGAGACTGTGCTTCAAAGAGCGGACCCCAGTGTGTAGCTTCAATACGCTCAAACAACAGAAATTCACCGAAGAGCCGCTCATCCACATGGGCTTCAAACAGCACCTTACGATAATCATGTGAGAGTAATTGAAATGCAATTGAAATGCAATACAACAATACAAGCATGTTATCACATGTTATAACATACAACTTAAGCAATTCATTCAACACATGCATTTCATACATACAATGTAATCCATACATATTGCCAACATGATAGAAATCATTTACATCAGCATATTACTTGAGAATTCAATCTCAAAACTATTTCACAACACCATATACTCAATACATACTAATACAAACATTTATACAAACACTTAGTCTACACACTTAAGTCTACATAGTGTATGTCGACTCAAAGTGAGCCTTTGGGCGAATCTCTTCGCCAAACCAATTATGCACGCATTCCTAATATCCTAATGTGACAAATAGCCATGACAAACAATTCAGTAAAATATGGATGCAAACTGTATTTCCTACAAATGACTAAAATGCCCTAAATCTCATATTTCCCTTACGATTACGAAACAGAAACGGACAGCATGTTGTACATGTCAAACGGCGTTGCCGTCGATAATCTACTATTAAACGATATTGAAAGCGTTGAAATCAGCTAATCAAAGCGTCTAAAATCCTCACCTTTTACCCTAGATGTGTATCGTTTCGAACGGAGCGTATACGCTTCGTCTACGGCGAACAGGCGACCTAATACACAAGATGTATAAGCTACTTCGCTATTGGAATCGATGGAACCTTAAATCAGCAAGTGTTTAGGATTTTTCTTACCTATAATTATGGCGAAATCACCAAAAAAGTGATTGGGATACGTTGCTTAAGCACGTGCAACAGCTAGTGCAGGTGGCAGGAAGATCTCTCTCACACACTCTCTCAATCTCACACTTTTTCTCTCTCTAGCTAGGGTTTCTAGCAAATTCGGATGGGTGAGATAAGTGAGGGTTTTAAGCCCTTTTATAAGCTAAATCCTTCCCAAATTAGGCTTGGGAACAAGGTTCACTTGAGGTATAACCAAATTGGAGCTGTTTCGATCCAAAAGGGCACTTCGGGAGGTCCCCCGGTCGAACGGGGTCGGAATTAAGCTCATGGTCACTGGATGTTGCTCACACCCAGTTTTCAGTCTAGCAGAGTTCATAGATCGCACATGGCGGTCCAGTTTCAGTTCAGCGGTCATCGCACCTAGATCAGGTCTACAAGTCTCATGATATGAAAGAGAAATTTTTCCTGATCCGAGGGTGTAATTTGGCTGAATTCTGATGGTCAGAACGCTTAATAATAACGCGCCAAGTCACATGCCAGATTTGGATTTAAATTTCCAAATCTAGCCCTTTTCTCACTCTCTTCACTCCAGGCTCAATGAAATAGCCTCTGAATGTCGGTTGAGCTTGATTTTCAAAATGATTGTCAAGTCCAGCTAAGCGGTCATAACGGTCTAAGATTGTAGGTATCGGACTTTCGACGCGCGGTCTAGATCCAATATAAAGTTTCAAAGGGTTCCTAAGAGCAAACGGGTTTAGAGTTTGATCCAAGGTTTCAGGATATTATAGCGTCATTGGTTCTACAAGTTTTGGGTCTTGTAGAATGTATTTAAAGTGATCAGGGATGATTTCACAGCTACTCTAGCGTTGTGCTAGCTAACTAATGCTTAATTTCTAAAGGAATTAATCCTACGTGATTTCTAGTCGAGTTGGTACTCGAGTCTAAGTACAGATTTTTCTAAGGCGTTACATAAAGCCTCGAGTTAGGGGTAGCTGTCGTGTGTATCAAAATCTACCGGATAAAGTACGGAAGAAAAAATCTCGTACTGAATCCGTTCAGCCATAAGCAAATCAAGAGAGACAAGAAATTACTTAAGCACCAAACATAATGCACCCTACTTTATTTCAACCTTCAAATTATTCAATTCCATTGCCTGAATTGAGTCATCTTAATAAGGTATCAGTGAGAACTTATTTACTAAATCTTATCATGTCACATGTTTATGTTCTTTAAATTCTTGATTTGTTTTCCCTCCATCAGGGTACACATATTACTATCATGAGTCCCTAAGAAGTACCAATAGGATCCCATGTTGGACCTGGTCATCATATGGTGATTGGCTACACTGCTGCCTCTAGTGGGTCCATAAATGCACCATTGGTTCAATTTCGATACCAAGCACCTCATTTTGGCATGTTTTAACAAAATTTCTTCAACATTGGACCACAGGTGAAAGTGTGATTTAATTTTGTATATTTCTAATATTAGAGTAACATTTATAGGAGTTGACATGCATGTAAGTTGTACTCATTAAAGTTTTCATTATTGTGTTTTTGCTATGCTAGACTTCAATTGGTACCAGTTAGAGTTGTTTTGGGATACCTAAGATTAGCCCTGGTGGATCAAATAGTGGCCCTTTGGTTGCTCGTGGCTACCAACCAAGTACAAACTTGTACAAGAAAATTCCCTCAAGCAACTCGCAATTGGCACATTTACGTGAAGATACATCTATAGGAAGTATTGCATTTTAACAGGTAAAACTATTAATCTCTATCATTTATAGTATTGAATGAACTTTTTAATTTTTAATACAGTGAGATGTCTAATTCATTGAAATTTGAAATCCCTGTATGCAGTTATTATCAACACCATGTGATAAGAGTCAAACATTATGGTGTGAACAACACAACCTACATTTGAATAAATGGATTCTCTTTCCTCAAAGGTGAGTGTATGTTCTAACTCTTCTTACAAAAGCCAAAAGATTGCAACTTGATTAGTGGAATCTGTTTACTTTCTTTTCTCTTAACAGAACGAAAGAAAAAGAAGAAATTTTACGTTTTGTATGCAAAAGTTTACGATATTAAGGTAGGAAGGGACCGATTCACTATCCATATCCTTCATGGGAATTTTTGAGGTGGAAAAGATCTGATTTTCACAAGCATGTTCTCTCCACTTATGTGGAATTTTGAGATGGGAAATCAAAAGAGATGTTGATTTGGCTTCTTTGGTGGGAACTCCCATAATGGTATTCAAATGTTCAAGGCATCCATTAGGTGGACTACTGCCAAAAAAATAAAAATCAAGGCGGTCCATTTAGAAGGTGAGCTGTGATATAAATAGGTTAGCGAGTTACAAAATTTCAGCTGATTTTAGTGAGCACCCATTTTTCAACCTACTATGCTTATGCTAGCCTTACTAATAGCAAAAGGCCACCTGAAATTATCGAGTCAGAATTTTGTTAATAAATTTGGAGTCAAATTTGTTGTCAAAATTAGTAATATATGTGCTCATAATAAGACATTTGTTGTCAAATATGTCATGTTGTCAACAATGTGGGGTTAAAACTTCCATAAGACTTTTGCTATCAAATTTGTCAACAATGGAAAGTCAAATTTTTTTCCTAAATTTCATCAAAAATGTGAAGTTAAATTTGTACATTACAAAATGCTAATGCGTGTTTTTCAATAAGACCTTCCAATATTTTCCATTTTAGCCATCCAATAATCATTCAAAAATCTTATTGATGGATAACGAACAAAGTGTAATATTTTGTTCATGATATATCTAATTGAGACATCATAGTTTGAATTACTTGTATTCATGTATGTAATGTTTTAGTAAATTCTAACTTCTTATTTATCATCCATTATACTTTGTCAATTTGTAACTGCTTTTCTACTCTATTTGCATAGAATGCTTTTTACCTGATGATTTTTTCTTGTTGATAATGTTGCAGGTAAATTCTACATGTCTGAAATGATGGTACAAGATGTGTATGTGAAAATTACATTGCTCTTCGGCACTTTTGTATTTTAAGCTGCATGCGGCTTCATAGCAGGAAGCAGGAAGCAGCCCTCATGGCTCTCCATGTAGGACATGATGTGGTTTTCAACAACAGCCACTATATGTAGCAGCAGAAGCAACATGTTCTTTTCAAATCAATGTGGCCTTCTTTTCCTCCCTGCGGTTGTCTTGCGGCTGATGTTGTGCAAGTTTTAGAAAGGTGCTACCCTGGTCGTTTTGTCTTGGGCTGTTGTGGGCTTAGTGTGGTCTTATTGTGGTGTGCAGCTGGTTTGTAGAGATGGTAGTTGGTGGGTGTCATTGAAGATTTAGATCAACTTTCGGGTGCCAGATTGGTGGCTTGTTCTGTGGGTCTGTTATAATTTTTTAATTTTTTTAGCCTTGTATAGTTTTTTATTTTGTGTTGTTTTTTTTTGTTTTATTTTTTTTATATACAAGTGCTCTAAATGATAGGGGTGACTATTGCCCTTTTTGTTGGCATCTACCTGAATAGTTGTATGGAGCATTTTCACTCAATAATCTTAGGTGGTGTGCTTCCCACCTTTAGAAAAAGAAGAAGAAGAAGAAGAAATGGGTATATATCAAAATGGGCAGGATTTGGATTTTGAATATGTGATTTAAATGTGGATTGAATATGTAATTGAATGATTAACAGGTTGAATGTGGATTGATGTGTAACTGAATGTAAATGCAAGTGATTTAGATGTCGAAGTAAATAGATTTGGATTATTACCCCTTTTGTTTCGTTGGTGTGATATTTGGGCTATGTTGTCTTTAATAAGCCCCATGATGCAAGCATTCTTGAATGATGTCCACATGCACTAGAGATCTAACCTTTCTAACATATCTCATTTTTTGTTCTTTAAAAAAAAATTAAAAAATAATTGCAATTCTGTTGCCTTAGCCTTTACAATATGACGACCACAATGAACTATGTTTCTAGCTACTCCTTTGTCTGAGTTTTGGCAAATAATCAAGTCCTTTTTGTTGCTTTAGCTTTGTCAATATGATGAACGCATTGAAATATGTAAGTTTCCCAAATATTTATTTGAAGGTAAGCAAGATTGTTACGCAGGCTATGGGTATGTTCTCCCAATAAAAGGGGTCAAACTACTCACCATATTTTGCAAGAACATTGGAATGCATTCATTATTCAAGTATGCCCTATATCAATCTTGATATTCACTATAAAATATAAAACACATTTAATATGCTACACTCTCTTCCTTAAGCTTATATTATGGAACCATGTTTGGAATTTTCATTGATCTAGAGAATTTTTGAGTGTATGCAATCCACAATAGGCCTAACATATTTGACAATCTGTATCTTCTGTCAGTCCTATTTATTAATGTGCATATTCAAACAAGTGATTCCCGAGAATTGAATGAAAAATGCCATTCCATCATTTAAAGGTTTGTTTTCTTTGGCTTATATAGATTTATGCCATATTAACAAAGTTCAACTAGTGTGCTCCTCTACCTTTCCTTGAAAGAAACAGAAGACTAGCAAAATAAAGTCTAAAATTGCAAAAACCTTATTCCGAGTCCTCAAGAACTGCTCTATGGCTACGGTTCTAGTCCGTAGCATGACCGTAGTCGCAGGTGTCGAACCTGTCTGAAACCTATAGCTACGGATTTAATCCGTAGCTATTTCCTACATTTAAAAAAAAAAATTATAATCATTCATTCATTCAATTACCACCTGCATAATCATTCATTCATTCAATTCCAACCCTTCATTCAATCAATTACAATTACAATTACAAAATTAGTTTCCTAGTAATTCATGAAAGCAGGTGGACTCCACAATATTCTGCAAAAGAAAGAAAAAATAGGCAGTCATTTGTTGAACTCTACCCTCACAACAACAAAAAGGACCATTTGTTGTATTCTTGAAAACTATCAAAAGGAAGATGGCGTTGAGATTTTGGCACCTTTACAACCCTTCATAGGTACTGCCTTCCTTCCCTTCCAGAACAGCCTAGCGCCAGAGACAAAAGGAAAGAAGTCTAAAGCCAAGGCGACTGCTTAAACATGAGAACCGAAACATCTAGAAGCATGATCGGCTATGTTACTAAATATTACATTGAGAAATGTGTTGTCACATTTATCTGATATGATCAATTTTTAGAAGAAGGGGTTGAATTGGCCCCACACCACCACCACCTCTTTATGGCTGGTTGCAGAAATTTTTATTCACTTATTGTGCAATTGTCTTCCTCATATCATTGGTGTGCTTACAACCACACTTCTTTTTGTGGAAGTTGAAAAAAAGAGTGGATGGAAGGTTTTTTAAAGGAGTCGAAAGCACCTCAGTGTATTTGAATTGTTGTTCGACGTTCCTGATGACAAAACTGCATTCCAAGCACTTGAAGATCCCTTGTAGAAGCTTTGGCTAGACCTCATTCGTCCATGTTTATGGGAGATTGGAAAAGGTGTATGGTGATAATGACAACCAGGGGTAACAAAAAAGATTTGCTAAGGAAACTTGCAATTCTCATAAGTAGCTTTGACAATCTCCTTATTCAGCATTCTTGAATTAACTTTCTCCAAGAACTTCAAGTACAACTCATGAAAATTTGGCCAAATGCTTGCTCTGTCAAATATAATGTCCCAGTAAAGTAAAAATCAGCTAATGAAACTAAAAGGTTATTCATAAGATTTTTCTCACCTTTTCATCACCATATACTGAGCAAACCATGGATAGTACTGCTCTTTCAGCACATCAATAAATTCTTTTGCTTTCACATCCATATTTGAAGTTGAAATATTATTAATCATAAATAAAATCTTGTCCTGTATCTTTGATGCCGGTTCCTGCATGAAATAAACAACAAACTCAAAACTGAAGTAATGCTCCAAACAGCGTTCCCACAAACAAATTTTCAGAAAAGACATGTTGGGCCACACAAGGACAAAATAAATGAGCAGTTATAAAAAATTTATTGACGGTCCAAATTCAATATCAAATGGTATCCATGTTGTGTGGCATTCAACTAATTTCATCATCTATGGTCTCATACACGTAGTCACGAATTAGATATTTTCTGAGGTAAGACCTAAATTGGGTGGCGAGATGATGTGGAAAGATTTGATCGGTGGACCTTACACTGTTGGGTATCTATAAGCATGGGACCCTATCAATCAAATCTTGCCATGTCATCTCACCACTGAAGTGAGCTATATTGATAACATGTGGAGAATCCTCAAACTTCCTACATTGTACTTAGAATGCAGAAAACAAGAGAGCCAGTAAAGAACTACAGGGATTCAACTGCTCTAATTGCCCATAGTCATACCAATAGAGCATGTCTGCAATTACCGTGCACCACATATGATTCTCCGCATAAAACATACCCCCAACCTTTTTCAATCTTAAAGACATAGCCACTATATAAGCCTCTGGACTAGTTACAATGATATTACACAAATATGAGAAAAGGCAATGTAATAATATATAATCAAAGAAAGAGAATAGGGAAGAGATTAATTCACATAAATAGGTGCAAAACTAAAATTTTGTGCAGCACAGCCTCTGATCAAAAGGGGCAATGGAAAAAACTGAAATTTGGTGCAGTGGTTAAGCTGGAATTCACATATATATATTTGTTATTATCCATTTTAGAGAGAAATATAAACCCAGAAAGATATGAAATTCAAAATCAAACAAGAACAAGAACCACTTTCTCCATGAATAGGAAAACAACAACTAGAGAAAGTAGACTACCATGCCGAACAGCTAAACCCCAATAGCGAGCAAAATAACACCATTTTTACCATTAACTATGCCTGGTAGTAATTGCTTCAACCTGTCAGCAGCTGGGGTGAAGGAGGATTGATGATGTTAAGTGGACGGCCAGTTGTTGAACTTTTGCCAAGCATCCATGAGATTCTCTTTTCGAATCTTTCTGGTGGAAAATGATTTGTAAAGCTCCCTTGTTTTGATTTTTCTAGCTGAGTAGGATTTATAATGTTGAGCCAAATAGTTTTTGTTCCCAAAACATAGAACACTAAGTTCCAATAATTTTGTTCCTAAAAAGTTTGTTCCATAGCCAAGTTATAAAGCATGTTATTGTTAGTGCAAAGATCATGTTTTTATTACAAAAATTCAATACATGCATATCCAAAAGACCAAAAAAAGCATCCAATAAGAATGTACCTTCAGAAAAAGGGAATTCAAATTTCAATATAAAATTCAGCATGTGTTAATTTAGAAAAGAAAAGGAAAAGGAGTTGAGCTGATATTACATGACTTTATTAAACTAAAACAAATCCAATCCAATGGAGCATCCAAACAGAATCCAAACAAATCACTTAGCATAGGCCTCTTCTCTGGTTACTCAGAATCACTTCATCATCTGCCATAGCAGATCCCAGCAAGTAAACTAAACACCTACACGAAATGGTCCCTTTTTTTTTTGCAACAACCTACCTTCAACCTTCAAAAACTGCAAGTTGACATACCAAATCAAATTTCTAATACGGTAATAACAGAGGAATAAAAACCAAAGAGAAAGGAAAGGAATATCACACATGACAACCAAATGAACCCAGGCATTCCTTCCTACTAAATAGCAACGCAACTCATGGGTTTTTCACAACTCATGTGAGGAAAACTCAAAATGAGCAAGCTAGAACAGATCCACCATGGTTTTTCACAACTCACTGCAATTCCTTAAAAAATAAAATAAAATAAAATTCTAAACAAAGAAATCTACAAAAAAAAAAAGGTCAATTTTTGAAAATATTGATGAGAAATGCTAGGTTGACGGGCATAAGGAGAGACTGAAGAGGCAATTTGCAGTATGCAAACCAATATCAACTTGTACAACATCTAGACCACTCACAACAGAGGTATTTTACATCTAGATTACAAACATCAAGCACACAAATTTTGGTCCATCACCTATGATTTAAAATAATGGCAGGGAAGTTTTAGATACTAAAAAATAGGATTTGGCTTCTAGGAGTTTACATGTGAAACCTTGTGGTCGAGATTCTCCAGAATAAAAACTTTAAGATTATCCGGCTGAGTAGATTTTTGGAGCATGTCAGAGTCCATCCACAGTGGAACATAGCAAACCAATGTTCTAGCCTACTAAATCATCAAAAAGGCCATACCATTACTGCTCTCTTGTGTAGAAAGATTGGCCTATAGAATTGCATTTTGACCAAATTTCCAACTAACTTTTAGTCCAACCCCAGCCGCTTTTATCTCACTGGCTTTGGGCTCCTCTGGCTTATTTTTCACTTTTGATTATGTGTTCTCCATTAGAGTAGGTGGAGGCTTATTTACAACCTTCAGCTATTATAGCTGCAACTCTGATTGTTGGTTGATTCAGAGTAGCCTTGGAGGAAGCATCACGAACATGCTGAGAAGAATCTAATTATAATTCCTGCAAAAAACCAATTGAATGTGCACCCCTAATTTCATCATCTATCAAACAAGAAGAAAAAAAAATTCACAGTGCATGAAAAGATACTTTCAAAAAGTGCTGGAATTTAAAAAATGAAATCCATCATGAAAATGATTGGATAAGGAAGTATACAAAACAAATCAAATTTCTTTTTTCCAATAGGAGCCTTGGACAGGGAGCAAAGATGAAAATTCTCCCTTTGGAGTAGACAATTTCCTGCATCTTGGAGTTTACAGTTCAAGAAAATCATACTGGTGGTAGCATTATGCAAGCAGGAATGTACATTCTACATACTATGATGATGGATCGGTAGGGAAGCTCCCTATGCCATGCTAGCTTTTAGAAACCTTTAGACATACAAATCAACTGATGTGGACCACCAACTTTTCATTCCCACAGTGAAAAATCACACTTTTTTTTTGGTAGGACTATTGGATGATCCTACCAATATATTTCCATCATGTATATCCAACAAGAAAAGAAAAAGAATCCAGCACTAAAGCAGCTTCCAAACATACATACGAGAATTTAAGGAACTAACAAACATAGTTAAGCATATAGCTGCAAGGTGGAGAATTTTCATCCAATCCACTCATCCATTAGATGTGTCACCATATTTTCACCTGGATCTTAAAAATCAGTCTAACCCAAAATTCATTGCAAGAAAGAAGAACATGATTTATTGATTGAATAAATAAAAACTTATATATATGCTGCAATAATGACAAGCCAAGTACTAGGCTCTCTATTTCCTGCTGAACAGCCTGAAATAACAGACTCCACTCATTTCTACTCGGTTTCTACCATGAGTTAAGACAAGTGGGCTATCTGTTTTATGTGGTTTTTCTGACGGAAATCGATTCGTCGGACCAATCTTCCATCACAAATGCCAAGGACAACTTTTTCCATGTCCACATGATCATCCTGAAATAAAATAAAAATAAATGTTGGCAAAGCTTTTAAAACAAGCTCTTCAAAACACTATTGTACATTAATTTGAGTTTTTGCACTACATTCAAGGAAAAGACACCCATACTCCCGAGCAAAATCAATTCCCTCTTTCTTCATGGCAACCCTTCCACTTTCATGCAAAATTAAACTTCAAGATGCATATCTTGTATTTAAACTATGGAAATCTTTATGATATATAATTCAAAAGAATAAGGTTGTGATTGGAAGTGCACATAAACCACATTTACAACATAGAAGTTCCGAAGCCACCCTGTGTTGAAAAGTCCTCTGAGAATGGAGGCATGGTTGTTATAAACCTTTGTAGGAATTACCTTATCAACTTTGTTTCCAACAAGCATCTTGATGCAATCTTGATTAGTTGAGTAGAGATCGATTTCCTTAGCCCTTATATCCGCAAGATTTGTAAATGTGTCTCGTCTTGCTACATCATAAACTGGAAACTTTACAAATAAAGTTACCATAGCTTTATGCAAAATTTCCACATTATAGAAAACTAATCATGAGCTGTAAAAGAGTTACCATAGCTTTATGCAAAATTTCCTCCAACCGCATGAGCTACTCCATGGTATTCAGCCATTGGGTGAACACTCTGAGGAATGACATCAATCACCAAATAACCAATCATGATTTCCCAAAACCTCAGCAAATGTTGAAAGATAAAGCTATTAGGAAACAGGATTATGGTAGCTTACATGAAACATATCCCAATCAAGCTGCATGAATTCTCCAAGGAAAAAGGTGTTGTAGGCAACAGATGCAATATGGATTGTATGTGATGCTTGGACTCTTGGCCAAAAATCATCAGACGCTCTTATCACAGCAGTCCTCTTTGAGCATTTAAAATTTCAAGCTTGCAAAGCCTTAAAAAAAATCTATGAGGTGTACATGCATGCACAAAGAGTCACCCTTATATGTTACATACTTCATGACAAGTTAAGAAGACATAACAATGGGCTTACTAAGTAACTCAGTACGTAATCTGCATCCCTATTGACAGCCTAGCCTAGTTGCAAGTCTATATAGCTGAACTAGTTATCATCGAAAACATCTGCTGCTAGGAAGCCTACTGGGCTTCTTATAGGCTTGTGTAATTACCATCAATACCATATCAAACCTGACCTAATCTCTCTAGGCGGTTTTTATTTTTTTTCCTTTCATTCAACCTGGAGTTCATGATCAGTTCAGGCAGCACTAAAACTAGTACCTCAGTGGGAGTCAAGCCCAGGTTGCCCCATTAGAAGAGAGATTCACTAGCAGCTCAACTAACATGCATACATTGGCTGTGTCGACAAGGGAAAACTAGTTTTCAAATCATGTTAACACAAATCAACAATGACAGAGGGTAAAATAAAACATTCCAAACCTCAATTTGTTAGTGTTACAATGTGAAACTTAGTTATAGGATACAACAATCTTTGGAGTTCTCCCTACATTTCCCCAATTTTTCTACTTCTATATTTTATACACATATTATAAATTTTCATAGCAACTCCGACCAGCTGGAAAAAGGCTATGATTATGATGAAGACAGTACTAATGGTGATTATTTCCAAAGAATCAATGCAGCATAGCTGCTGATTTGGGTGGAAACAAGTCGTACCCCTTCTGCCAACCAAAGGTCATCCAAACAAGCCCATCAAAAACTTGTAGGACTTAGTAGCTATTTCACAAGTCCGATGCACTTGAATTTTCAGCTTTCAAGACATTCTCAGTAGATCTTCTACTCACAGAATTGCACCAATAAGAAAACTTTGAAAAGTTGGTTTTTCGTCGCCAAAAGGGTGGGCTAGTTTTCAAACATATTCAAGTCTAACGACAAATTTGGTCTCTAAACAGATTGTAATCTATGCTTGGCTAAGCCCTCCATTATTCGTCGAATATGAATGTGAACTCGTATCTATGGATAAGTACTAACCAGTATCTTTCCTCTTTATCAAATATCCACACATGGGGATGAAGGATATAACCATACAAATGAATATCCCAAATACAAAATTACTATTATATCCGAGTAAATAATATTTCTAACCTCAGAAATAACATGTTATTTCTTTGAAATCCAAAATTACAATGCAATATCGAACAAGACACATAAAAGCAATGAAAAGAAAAAGATATTCGAAAACTAAGGTTGAACAAAACTAGCCCTTTTTACCCCTTGAATTATACTGTTCTCAAAATATACTGCTTAAAATCACTTCCCATTAATACATTCCTCTGCTATTGTTGAGAATCGACCTAAGAGTCCCCAGGACTGCAAAGGTGAGAAGCGGGCTCACGTTCAACGTATCGAAAACCAGCGGGATGATGTTCTGAGGTATGGGTTGCACAGGTCCCTGATCGCTGACAATGGCAACCGGTCCTGGGATGTTTGGGAACCAGCTAAGCAGGACGCAGACCATCAGGACCCTGCTATAGATATTGAGCCACTTGGCCATCCCTACTGCGACAACAATCAACAGGGTGTTCAGGTAGCCGCTGGGCCGGTCACAGATGGCCGCGAAGAAGAGGGGCCCCAGCGCACAGGCCATGTTCCCACAAACGTTCTGGATCGTCACCAGCTCATTAGGGGTGGGAGCAAGGCATACCCTGCCGATCTTATCAGAGAACCGTTGGATCACATTAACGAAGAGTTTGGAGATGGAGAAAGCGACAGCGAGGATTGACGAGACAGTTTGGGTAGATTCAGAGAGGAGGGAATTCGACAATGATGATGATGAAGATGAAGTGTCAGGTGGGGTAGCATTGGAGGAGAGAGATGAGATTTGAAGAGACGGGGAGCATTTGGCCATGGGGAGAATGAGAATGAGGGGTTTTGGAGAAGGGAGATGAGAAAGGTGGAGGTATTTGGTTGGAAAGGAGAATTTAGGGTTAGGGCTAGGGCTAGGGCTAGGGAGAAGGAAGAGAGTTCAAGTAGCAACGATGAACGCCATTTTTTTCTCCTATCAAAGGAAAAAAAGCGTTGTGGGGCTTTGATGCGTAACTGACTGGATGGAAAGGTCGAGAGAAGGGGTGTGGATTGGGTACTCCCCCACCTAGACTTTTCCTGCAAACGGATGTTCATGTCAGGGGCTCTATGGGGCCCACCATCATGGATACGTTTATTCACGCCATCCATCCATTTTGACATATCATTTTAGGGAAGGGCCCGAAAAAAAGTCAGTTTGAAGTCCACACCACAAGCAACAGTGAGGGTTGAATTCCTACCGTTGAAAACTTCCCATGCCCACAATGATGTTTGCTTTCCATCCAGCCTGTTCGTCATGTCACGTAGACCTGTACGAAGAAAGAATGTAATATCAACTTGATCTAAAATTTATATAGCCTCTCAGAAGTTTTCAACTGTAAGCTTTCAATCCCGATTACTTCCTATGATGTGGTCTACTAGATACTTGAATCCACCTCCTTTTTGGTCTTGTGACTAAAATGATCTTTCAAAATGGATAGACAACGTGGATAAAACATATACAGCCAAAACTCACTTGATAAGACTGTCAGTCTAGTTCCCAATCGGCGCCGAGAGAGAAGATCAAAGAGTTATATGCCAAAACTGAGTACATGGTGATATCCAAGCCATCCATAAGGTGAGCCACGAAGCTGAAGATATTCTCACCTAATAACCAGGACTGGATAGCACACTTATCATGTTGTTTTTCTTCTTCTTTTTTACACACCCACCTACACTATATGGGCACTTGATACCATGAGCACGCTCATCATGCTCCACGTGGTGAATGCTTAGAAAACTTTGGCCAAATTCGTTTATGGAGATATGATAGGGCCCACTAGATTACTCCACCAGACTGATTATTTCTGGTGCGGCTTCCATGGATCCGATGTGGATCCCCGATTACAGGGGCCATCACAGTGTATGTGTATTATATCCACGCCGTCCATCCATTTCATCACATCATCTTAGGATATAAGTCCAGAAGTGCAGTATATCCAAATTTCAAATGGACTATACCACGGGAAACAGTGATAAATGAAGGCCTGTCATTAAAAACTAAGTGGAGGCCACTGAAATGTTTATTATCCATTCAACCTATCGTTAAGGTTGATCTAAAACTATAAATATCAGCTTCATCTAAAACTTTCATAACTCCTTAGAAGTTTTTAATGATCATTCACCATGATTTCTTATAATATAATCCATCTATTGTATTTTTAGGTTACACAGACACCTCAACCCAGCGACGGTCAAATACCTTATCTTAAATCATGTGACATGAGTTATAAGCTTGAAAATGCCCAAAGAATACATCACTACCAACCTAAACTATAATAAGGCCTATAAACTCAAGTAAGTGTAACACTTGTATCCTAGACCGTACCGTTCTGTAGGCTTCCGCGGTCCTCCTGGTCAAATTCCGGCAACCATCGACCTGTATCTGATATTTACGCGTGATCCTAAGCTGAGTCCTGCATATCAAAGTCAGCTCGATCCAAAACTTGTACCCTAGTGACTGCGTCATCGTCACGGTTCCAATGTTGTGACTCACGCATCGATCCGATACCCGGGCCAGGAGATGTGGGCCCGCATTCATTTAGAAGAAACACCGCATGTTGCGAATTCTGAGGGAATCTCTATAACATGTCTCATCAATTAATTAAAGTACACATTCTATCACAAGTACAAGTCAAGTACAAGCAACCCATCTCTCTCCCTTTCCCCAAAATCAACTCTCCCTCTCTCCACCCATCCCTTCCTTACACCACCATACCTCACACCTCATCCCTCTCTCTCTCTCTACATCACCCTCTCTCATATCTCTCTCATTCATTCATTTCCAAAGATCATCAAAGGGAGAGGAGAGAACTAGGTGTGGCCCACCTCCCTACCACCCAATCTCATCATCCAAAGATCATCTCCACCGTTGAAATGCATCCCCCGGAGCTTTAAGATGCATTGATGGAAGAAGAAGTCTAAGAAGATCAAAGGTGGGTGTTTCTATAGGCCTAGATTTCATTATTTTGATGATGGGACAAGTGGGGCCTACCGATTGATGGTATCGATCTCACTTTGGACCCTAGATATGGCCAATGGCCCACTATAATTCTCATGATCATTCCATGATAGGGCCAATCTCCATGAACCCCATTATGATGTTTACTTTCTAAATTTAAAGAGGTCATCTAGACCTTTCATTTTGGTGGAGAAGGGATCTCCACTATTGATTTTTTATTTGGTGGGCCCACATGTATTGGGACCCACTTGATGTATGTTGTGATGCATGGAAAGGGAGGACCCATAGTGTCAGGGCCCTCCATCACTCGCCTCTTTCCTTCTCTCTCTCACTCTCTCTTTCATTTTCTATTGTGTGCGATGACATGGCTACGTGGCCCACTTGGATGGACCCCACCTTGGTGTATGTCATATCCACACCATCTAGCCATTTGGTGGCCCACCTGGACAGCACGTCTGCAGGTGGGGCCCACCTTAATTTGTGTTATATCCAAAACTGTCCAGCGTCCTTGGACGTTGGACGTCAGTGAGGTGTGAAATGGCGGTCTGTTGTACCGTCCAGTGAAAATAAAAATATCAATTTGATTCCAAGACTTGTGTGGACTGCTCATGTAGGCCCCACCTTGATGTATGGTTCTAATCCACGTCGTCCATTCTATTCCCCAGCTCATTTTAGGCGTTGAGCCGAAAAATGAAGTTAATCCGATAATTAAGTGGGCCATACCAATCTAAAACTTCTGTAATCCCAAAAGGGGTTTCAATGGTGGGCGTTCAATCCACTGTTTTTTGTAGTGTGGTCCATCTAATAACTAGACCTGTCTTATTTTGTCTCAAGCCTTGAGACAAGCTAGCCAAATGGATGGACGGCTGGATGCAGCACATCCATCAGTGGTGGGTCTCTATTGCCACCGTCCAGATGGATGGATAAGACACATACATCTATGGTGGGTCCCACTGGATGGGTGTGACAAAACCTACGTATCATGGTGGCCCCACGTCCACGCTCAGATGGACGGTAAGGATACAACACATGCATCATGGTGGGGCCGTATCCAGCATGCCAGACCCACCATATTGTCTATTTAATAAAAAATATTATATTATATAATAATATATATCATATACATATACATTATATAATATATAATAGTACAGCAAGGTGGTTTCCCATGTGCAAAGGGCCACCAACCATTATATACAGAATATGTATATTATATTATATAATATGTAATACATCTTTTCTTTTCTTTTTTTTTGAAAAGGACAACGTCCAGTCATCCAGATCCAAGCCTGGACGGATGGCCTGGATGTAAACACATATATCAGGGTGGCTAGTCAAAGCTCCTGCCCGTCCCATCTATGAATGGATGGACAGTTGATAAGGTCATACGTCTGGTGGGTCCCACGTGGGGCCCACCGTAACGTTTATTTTCATCCAATCTTTTGATAAGGTCACAGAGACTTGAGTAAAGGGGAAAAATAAATTTCATATGAATCCAGGACTCCTGTGACCCAAAAAAAAGTATAAATGGCAGACGGTCAATCACACTGTTTCCTACCGTGTGAGCCACCCGAGCTTCACCTACGGCTGATTTTTGGAGGGGCCACTACACTAGGGGGCTCCATCAAAATGCACGGTGTTAATGTTCCCACACATCACGGTAGGGCCCATGGCTGGGACCTGTCTGTTCGCCCATGCAACAGCACACGGCGCTGCGCGTTTGTCAGCAACAGCAGCAAATGCTACTGTTTCATATATGTATTTTTTTGTTTTTCTTGAAAAAAAGGATTTTCTTGTGGTTTTTCTTAGGTGGAGCCAGCATCAGGTGAATCCAACCCAACCACTGTATTCCAGGACTCAAGACGGACTAAACAAGCCCAATATGTAATGTATTTTTGGAGGGTAGAAACATCAAAGTGGATTTCAACGATAAAAACTACTGTTTTCCACGTTATAGCCCGCCAGAAAATCAGATTGGCTTCATATATCAGCTCAACGTCTAAAATGAGATGGGAAATGGAATGGATGGCGTGGATTGAACCAATGCATTAAGGTGGGGCCTATATGAGTGGCTCATCCAAAGGTTTGGAATCAAGCTGATACTTCTTTTTATTATTATTATTATTATTCTCTTCCATGAGTGCAACCCACTGTCGGTTCGCTCCTCACTAGACCACATCCAGCGTCCAGGAATGCTGGACGTGTGAATGTCCATCCAGGTGGGTCCCACACGGATGTGGCCCACTTAATCAATCTGATATTTGTGTTTTTCCCATCCCATTAAGGAAGGGCCCACATGGCTTGGATGGTTTGGACAAGACATACATCAAGGTGGGGTACATTCAAGTGGCCCACACCGCCACATCATCACCCAAAAAAATGGAAAAGAGAGGAAGAGAGAGAGGGAGAGGAGCATGCACCTTTAGATCTTGAACTCCTCCTTCCTCCAATAGGTTTTAGAGCTCCAAGGAGGGTGATTTAACAATCGAGATGGGGTTTGGTGGGCCGGATTAGTAGGGAGATTGGATGGGAGATGGCTAGACTTTTAGATTGCTTGGACGTCCCAAGCTTGCAACAATGGAAGAAAAATGAAAAAGAAAGAGGGAGGGAGAGAGGTAGGAGAGAGAGAGAGAGAGAGCGAGAGAGAGAGAGATGATGGTAATTAATGAGTTTGACTTATGGGGAAAAGGAAATGGGTGGTTGCTTGTAAGAAGTTATGGCTAGGGGTAGGGTAGGGTAGGGTAGGGTGATGTCACCCCTAGGGTGACATCATCATAATTATGGCTTTCTAGGGAAGTACAACAACAGGGATAGGTGGGTCCCGTGATCAAGCACTCAATGATCGGGATAATGCACGGGCCGGATCTCATAATTTGAGCGTCGCATTGACGCACGAGACGCTTCATCGGAACCGTGGCGACGGTGCGGTCGCAATGACATAGGTCTCAGCTTGAGTCAGCTCGGGTTTACAGGATGTGACTCAAGAGCGTGCGCAAATTCTATCTACGCGTCACAGGTCGTCGAAATCTGACTGAGAGGATCGTAAAAATTTATGAAACGGTACGGGCTAGGATATGGGTCTTACAGCTCTCTCCACCAAATAAAAATTTCATCCTTGAAATTTACAGAACAGACAAGGAAAAAAAAAACATCATCAAGTATATATGTTAAGGCTCAATTAATCTACAAAAGGATGAAGATAGCGCTCTCTAATCGCAATGTCGCCCCCAAGACGTATCGTCAACACTATGGTGACCCTATTAATCTTCGAATGGATCAGAGACGATCGAAACTGGAATACTATGCAGCCTCACAATCTCAACGGTGGGGAGCTATACAAGAAAATCTCTAAGTTATTCGAATTCAAGGATCTTGCCATTCTAAGTTCTCAACAATCATCGAGTGAAGGGTAACTATCAGCAGATATGAAATGTTATCTTCAGGTATTCCCAACATGGCTTTAATACCAACTTTTGTCACGCCCCAAATCTGAAAATCGGATTCACAGGAATTCTGATTGCCGAATCCGGTGCCAATAGCCTCCATAACACCCCATTCTCGGCTCTTAGCATCCATATGCCAGATTCCGATCCTGGGATCCTACAAGGAGAATTTTTATTTTTTTACCTTTTCAATATACATTTAACTCGTAATAAGTATAACCACAAGATTACCCAATTCACAAAGGCAACATCATCATCACATATCCACTAATATAATCCTTTGAGTATAATGCTGAAAGGAAAATACATAAATCAAAGATCAAGCTCCAAAAGACCATTGTACGCTCTGCACTCAACACTACTGCAATCTAACATCACCTACACGCATCTATCATTCATAAGCTTATAGAAAGCTTAAAGGGTGGTGTAAGTGTGTGCACAAGGTAAGTGCCAAGAATTCAATACAATACCATAATCATACAATATCAAAAATACTTATAAGATCATGAGTCATACAATATCGGAATAAGCAAAAATACTGACAAGATCATGAATTATTAGAGTAAGCAGAAATACTAATAAGATCATAAATCATACGATAACAGATTAAGCGAAAATACTACAAGTTCATGAGTTATATAATATCAAAGTACGCAATACAGATCAGCTATGCAAATGAGGAATCATAAAGAGTCAAGTATCAGATGTCGATGATGCAATGCAATATACAATTCCTAATGAGTTCACGAATAGAAAATATTATTACTATGGTTAGATATGGTATGGTCCAGTTAATCTTTTGATATGATTCATTTTTATATAATACTCTACATTGATTTCTAAAAAAATGGATGAGTTGGGTTCAACCCATTCAACTCGGCCCATTTGACTCGGCCCATTCGACTTGGCCCATTTCATTCAGCCCATTGTTTTGGCCCGATTTGATATACATGAGGCCCATTGACGCAACCCAATTTGGTATACATGAGGCCCATTGGCACGACTCGATTTGATATAATGAGGCCTATTGGCATGGCTTGATTTAATATACATGAGGCCCATTGGTGCGGCCTGATTTGATATACATAAGGCCCATTGGTGAGGCCCAATTTGATATACATGAGGCTCATTAGTGCGGCCCGATTTGATATACATGAGGCCCGGCCCGATTTGATATACATAAGGCCCATTGGCGCAGCCTATTTAATATACATGAAGCCCAATGGTGCGGCCCATCATGATGTATTTTGGCCCGTGGGTGGGGCCCACTCGTTTGTATTGTTAGGCCCATGTAATGGGCCCACTTGATAAATGAGGCCTAGTATTTGAGGCCCGTGTAATGAGGCTCATGTGATATATTTGAGGCTCAGGTGTAGGGCCCACCTGTTGTGTATTTGAGGCCCACGTGCAGGGCCCACCTATTGTGTATTCAAGGCCCGATGTGATGTGTGATTTACCATGATGTATGTAATGATGTCTATGTGGGCCACTCCTTGGGAGCAATGTTGGTTAAATATCCACATTGATAGACACTAATGGTTGAATGTCCACATTGTGACCTACCTTTGGGCCTTGTTAAGCCCATTCTCAACGATGCCAATTGTCGAGGCCAATTTCGATTGTCAAGGCCGATTCCTACTATCGAGGCCGATTCTGACTATAGAGGCTGATTCCAATTGTCGAGGTCGATTCTGACTATTGAGGTTGATTCTGACTATCGAGGCTGATTCCGATTGTCGAGGCTGATTATAATTATTATCAAGGTTGATTCCGATTATTGAGGCCAATTCTGATTGTCGAGGCTGATTACGATTATTGTTAAGGCCGATTCCGATTATTGAGGTCGATTCTGATTGTTGAGGTCGGATATCGAGGTCGATTACTAAGGCCCATTGTGATGTATATGCGGCCCGTATTTGAGGCTCATTCTAATGAGCATTTGGCCTCATCTTGATGCATTTAAGGCCTATGTAATATATGTGAGGCATATGTGATGAGGCCCATTATGGTGCATGTGAGGGCCAGGTGATGGAGCCCGTTGTGTTGTATATTAGGCCCATGTGAGAGGCCCATTGTGATGTATATTAAACTCTTGAGTGAGGCCCATGGGTCCACTATATGTTAGGTTCTATACGAGTCATTCCTTGGAGGCAATGTTGGTTAAATATCCCATTGTCGAGGTCGATTGTCGTTGTCAATTATTGATATCAATTATGAGTATGTGACAGCATAGCATCATGGTACATGCCCATACGTATCATCTGCATGTTTGTTATGAGATGTGGTTGATAATTACAAATGTCATTAGGCAAGTTATTATGAGACTCCCCAATGGGAGGAGATTGTCTCACATGAGCGCACAATATGCATAGAATTGATGCATGACTGGATCTTATGACTCATACATCTGGCATTGTGTATTGTGATTACTGTATGCCATAGCGACATCAAGGTCGTAGCCTCCACAGGCATATCGTGAATGGCCAGAGAGACACAGGAAATATGTTATTAACATTGGACTACCATAGATGGCCCTGGGTAAATATTCCTAACCCCTCTTGGTATTAGAGGACGTCCAACGTTAAGACTGAGTGGATATATATGAGCGTATGAGAGTCGTATACTAGTAGGCCGCGTCTCCCACTGTGTCGTGGTCGGTTGGGAGGAGGTGTGGCCTTACTCGTCTGAGGGAGTAGGCATAGCTAGGCTGAGTTTGACTAGCTCGTGAATGGGTCTGCTATCGACATGCCGAGTAGATATTGGTCGATTACTGGCCAAGTGGATAGTGAGGTCTTTTCTACTTATCCAATTGTGCGCTTGATGGGGCGGCAAGCTGATGTAGAGTGTACTAGACCTCGGTGATGATCCCAGAAATGAACAGTACTGATATGTGGAATTATTGGACAGGAGTTGCATACTTATTCATTCATTCATTCATTCACTATCCACTCGAGCTGGTGGTGCACAACTATTTGTTACGTGTGCCTTCGCAATGGTCAGGATTTCGGTTGGAGGGTGCGACTAACCTGAGATCAAGAGTTTACCACATTAAGTCTAACTATCTAAATTTAGGTATGAGACTGGTTTGGATAGAAGTCTCTTGTGATGGACGCCATAACCTGCGATACTACATACTATCATCCCGACTTTACACTCTAGCATGGTCATTCCATTCGCACCGCATATTGCATTACATCCACGGTATATGGCATTTTGGGTTATTGTGTTTCTACATTTATATGGTCTAGATACGACATCTGATATTTAGTTTTTTATAACTCCTCATTTGCATAGTTGATCTGTATTGCGTACCCTGATATTGTTTGACTCATAGACTTATCAGTATTTTCACTTACTCTGATATCGTATGATTTATGATCTTACCTGTATTTTCTGACATTGTATTTATGTGCTTGGCACTTTGTAAGTGCTATGATTTCATATCCCTTTAGTTGTCAAATTTTGTGGTGCCAAAACCTATTTCTATGTCTTGTATATCTTGTGTTTTATATTTGAAGACTAGTCATTAGAATCAACATCGCATTTCAAGTCAAGATCTTAAAAGAAGAAAGTTTTTAAGTCGTGGATGAAGAAATCAAGAATAGAAGTATTCAAGGTTGCATGTTCAAGGTTTGATCAAGTTCAAGTTTACTAGAAGATTTTGTCAAGTCAAGATCAAGCTTATGAAGGCCTACTACAAGTTTTGAATATTCACAAGCTTCTCTTAAGGGTCATCTGAGTGTACAGACTTTCAATGTCCATCTCACTTTTAAGGTTTGTTTGACCTTAGATTGACCTTATGATGGGCTTTATTGTACGTCATTCCGGATACATAACTCATATATCTTTATATGCTTGTTTGGAGTGTTCTAAGACCAGTTCTAGCTTTACTACGACCAGTCTTCGGTTGTTCAGGATCAGTCCTATGTAGTTGAAGATTTTTGGATCTTTCTATCTGTCCTACGACCAGTCCTATGAGTTCTACGACTCATCCTTAGACCGGTCGTAGACCTACGACTAAAACTCCAGCAACCATTTTTGGGGTCCTACGACTGGTCGTAGGTGTCTCACGACCAGTCGTAGGTGGCCCACGACCGGTCGTAAACCACCCTCGACCGGTCGTGGAACTGAAAATCAAATCCTACGAAAATCTTTCGAAAATCTTTGGAGCTACGACTAGTCCTAGGATCCTAAGACCAGCCGTAGACGGGATTTTTCAGTCTATAAATTGAGCACGAACTTCAGAGTTTTAGTACTTCAAATCAATTCTATTCAAGCATTCTTTAAGCTATTCTCTGAGATAAGTTTGTGTTTATTTTAAGCTGCTTTGTGCTTATTTAATATTCATTTTGCTAGCTTATTCTTATTTGATTTTCATCTACATTCCAATCTTATTACAAAAGGGAAATTTCTATTATTCCTTCTTCTGGATTCAAAATCAAATAGATCTAGCTCGTTTGATCTAAAATCAATTAGACTTAGAACCATTCTTAAAGTGAGTATTGGACTTTGAACGTCGAATCGAACTTATACTCCGATTGGTTCTACCGGGCTTCATCAAAAGGTGATTCAAGTATTTTACATGTTTTGTAATTTACTTTCTCTGGTTTTTGTTTGAGATTCGCCAGAAAAATCTCATTGTATTGGTTATCTGAGGAGAGCTAGAAAACTCAGATTGTGGGGTTTTTGGATTGTGTAAGCCCAAGATCAAAGACACAATTGTGAAGGTTTTAGGTGAACCTGTGAAACCTATTTTGATAGTGCATGCTAATATCCCCTGTGTGAGGATATTAGGAGTGGAGTAGCAATCTGTGTGGCTGTTGGATAACAGTTGCTGTACACACAGGCGAACCACTATATATCGTTGTGTTGTGGATGTGCTTTATTCTTTCATTCTTTTATTCATTATGTTTTGTGGAGAGTGTTTGTGGATGAATGTTGTAATCACTTCAAGCAAGTGTGGATGTATGTTGTAATAACTTAGGATTTATTTTCCGTAAGTTATTCATCAAGTCCAACTCCTCACAACTAAATTTGAAGAAATTCATATGGAGGAGAATGAGATGTTTATGGACTTCTACACTAGATTGAATGACATACTGAACTCTATGTGGGGTCTTGGTGATAAAATCCCTAAAAGTAAAGTGTGCGCAAAAATACTACGTTCACTTCCTGAACGGTTTAATTCTAAAGTGACCGCGATTCAGGAACTTCGTGATACGGATACGATGAGGGTTTAGGAATTAGTTGGTTCACTTCAAACCTATGAGTTATCCTTTAAGGCTCCTAAAGGAAAATCAATAGCTCTCAAATCATCTAAAAATATTTCTCAAGAGAGCACTTCGGATTCAGAAAATACCGAAGATGATATGGCACTTTTAGCAAAAAGATTTTACAAAATTTTCAAAAATAAGAAAAAGGTTGATTTTCAAAAATCAAATGATAAGAGACGATTTAAACCTAGAACTCGTAAATCCTTAAAAGATAGTCAATGTTACAACTATTAAGAGTATGGGCACTTATCTAACAAATGTCCTAAAAAGGACAAATCAAAAAGGAAAAGCATGATGGCTACTTGGGATGAATCATCTGATTCTGAATCCTCTTCTAAATCAGAAGATTCTTAAACCAAGTCGGGCGATGGTGTTAAAGCCCTTATGACTCTAGCCAAGATCACCTATTCAGATCATGATGATACATCTAGTAAAGAAAATCTGAATAGTGATTGTGATAATGAAGATGATCTTCAAGATGCTTATAATGCCCTTTATAAAGAGAGTTGTAAAATTGTCGTCAAGCTTAAATTACAAAAAGAAAAATTTTCTACACTTAAGGAAGATTATAAGTCTCTTGTCTTAGAAAAATCTCATATTTCTGATTCTTTTGAAAAAACCAAAAATGATTTAGATTTCAAAACCTCTCAAATTGAAGATTTGAAATCCGAGAAAGAGAAACTCAAAAATGAGGTAGCTTCTCTTCTGAGTTTGAAAGACACATGGAGATATGCCCAAGGAGATCCGAAATTGGAAAGATTATTGTCCGGATCAAGAAAATGTGGCGATCGATCCAGGTTGGGCTATGATAAAAATACATCTCCTAAACAAAAGAATATTGCTCCTAGATTTGTTAAAGGAGAGTCTTCGACCTCAAAAGAAAAGAATACCTATCAAGGTTTTTCCAAAAATTATAGGTCTTTCTAAAAACCTAAAAGTGGCCATGTCAACTTTAATTTTCAAAACTGAAATCAATTAGCTGAAAAAATTATTGATCTTCTCAATAAGTTATTAAAGTCGAACTCTATAGGTTGTTCCTACGACAATAGATAGAAAAAAACCATCTATACTCCTAAATCCAAAACAGTTATGAAATGGGTTCCTAAAGTTACCAGCTTGGTTGCCCACACTGCTTTCAAAGCAACAAGCCATTCAAAGTGGTACCTAGATAGTGGTTGCTCCAGGCATATGACAGGTGACAAAGCTTTATTCATCGATCTTAAAGATATGACTGACGGGTCAGTCACATTTGGTGATGGAAGCAATTGCAAGATTATTGGTCAAGGTACAGTTTAACTTTATAACCTTCCCTTATTTAAGAATGTCTTATATGTTGAGGGTTTAAAACACTACCTATTAAGCATTTCTCAGATATGTGATAACAACCATAGTGTAAAGTTTTCTAATCAAGGCTGTGAGATAGTTAATAAAAGGGGTTCTGTTATATGAACTGGTCGCAGAACTTCTGAAAACTGCTACATCGTTAGTGATGCTAGCTCATCTACTCAATCAAGTTACATGGTCCATATCGATGAGACTGAATTATGGCATACACGTCTTGGACATGTACACTATCGAAACTTATTTAGATTGAGCAAAAGAGAACTAATTAGAGGTCTATCCAAATTGCAAAAACTAGACAAAATGTGTGGTGAATGTCAGTTGGGCAAACAAATTAGGAGTTCTCACAAGAAAGTGAACTCTAACACCACATCTAGACCACTCGAGCTTCTCCATATGGATCTTATTGGACCAACCAGATCAGAAAGTCAAGGAGGCAAAAAATACATCTTGGTTATCGTAGATGACTATACCAGATTCACTTGGGTATCATTCTTAAAAGACAAAACTGAAACCCTGGATGAAGTAAAAAACGTCATCAAACGAATCCAAAATGAGAAAAGTTCTCATGTTAGCAAGATCCGTAGTGATCATGGATCTGAATTCGAAAACAGTAGTTTTGAGAAATTCCGTAGCGATCAGGGAATATCACATGAATTCTCAGCGCCCAAAACACCGCAACAAAATGGTATAGTTAAAAGGAAAAATAGAGTGCTTCAGGAAATGGATAATGTTATGTTAAATAGTTTGAAGCTCTCTAAAAATCTTTGGGCTGAAGCAGTTAATACCGCATGTTATATTATTAATCGGGTTTATATTAGTAAATCTGATAATAAGACTGCTTATGAATTATGGTTTAAAAAGAAACCTACTGTCAAATACTTTCAGGTTTTTGGCAGCAAGTGTTATATTTTACGGGATCGTGAAAATTTGGATAAGTTTGATACGAAGAGTAACTTAGGAATTTTTCTTGGTTATTCTTTGAACAGTCGAGCTTATAGGGTTCTAAATAAGAGAACTGGTGTGATTCAAGAGTCCATCGATGTGGTCATTGATGATCATTTGAATACACCAACCCCAAGTTCAGATGTTGATGAAGCTATTATTATTGACAATCTAGATATCTCATCAAGTCAAAAAAAATTTGAACCAAGGACTGTTAAAGATCATCCAACCAATCAAATTCTTGAAAATCCTCTCATTGTAGTTCGTACTCATAAACAACTTGAGAACATATGTAATTATGTTTGTTTTACATCCCAAATAGAACCGGTCAACGTAAAAGAAGCACTTTCTGACAAAAATTGGATAGTTGCTATGCAGGATGAACTTAATCAATTTGTTCGTAATGATGTCTGGTATCTTGTTCCTAAACCTAAGGATAAAAACATTATTGGAACAAAGTGGATCTTTAAAAATAAGTCTGATGAACTCGAAAATATTATACGAAACAACGCTAGACTGGTTGTACAAGGGTACACTCAGATTGAAGACATAAATTACGATGAAACCTTTGCTCCAGTCGCTTGCCTTGAATCAATCAGACTTTTTATTTCCATTGCATGTTTTAGAAAATTTAAAATTTATCAGATGGATGTAAAGAGTGCCTTCTTGAATGGTGATTTACATGAATAAGTGTATGTTGAACAACTTTCAGGGTTTGAAGACCCTATGTTATCTGACCATGTATTTCGTCTCAAAAAGGCTCTCTATGGTCTAAAACGAGCACCCAGGGCATGGTATGAAAAATTGACTAAATTCTTACTTAGTCATAGCTTTCAAGTAGGTAGTGTCGATAAGACGCTTTTTGTTAAAAAGAATAACAATGATATTTTGATGGTTCAAATATATGTTGATGATATTATTTATGGATCTACTTGTTCTAACATGTCTGCTGAGTTTACAGAGTTAATGAAATCAAGGGTCGAAATGAGCATGGTTGGCGAACTTAACTATTTCCTAGGGTTGCAAGTAAAACAACAACCTGATAGAATTTTCTTTTCTCAGACCAAATATGCTTCAAACTTGATTAAAAGGTTTGGATTTGAGAATGATAAGAACTTTGATACTCCTATGAGTACAACATTAAGACTCTCAAAAGACTCTACAGGTAAAGATATAGATCTTAAACTATATCGCAGTATGATTGGTAGTTTGTTATATCTTACTGCTAGTAGACCTGATATCGCATTCAGTGTTGGTATTTGTGTGAGATATCAGTCTAATCCTAAGGAATCACATCTTACTACTGTTAAACGGATTATTAGGTATGTCGTAAGTTCTATAAATTTGGGACTTTAGTATCCTTTTGATACTAATGTTCAATTAGCCGGGTATTCAGATGTTGATTGGGCCGAAAATATTGATGATAGAAAATCAACCAGTAGCGGTTGTTTTTACATTGGAAATTGCTTAGTTTCTTGGTTTAGCAAGAAGCAAAGCTCAATATCGCTCTCTACTGCTGAGGCTGAATATATTGCAGGTGGATATGCATGTACTCAACTAGTTTGGATGAAACGCATGCTTAGCGATTATGGAATTAATCAAGATTCAATGATTTTACATTGTGATAATTCCAGTGCTATAAACATTTCTAAAAATCCAATCCAGCATTCACGTACTAAGCATATTGACATTAGGTATCATTACATTCGTGAGTTGGTTGAAGAAAAAGTCATTTCATTGGAATATATACCAACCGAAACTCAACTTGATGATATATTTACTAAACCGCTCGACAAAAGCAGGTTTAATAAACTAAAATTTGATCTTGGTATGTGCATTTTACATTGAATATTCTTACTTCCATGTATCATAGTGTATTATATTTCACATTATAATTGTTTACATTTCAAATTTTTTTATTTAAAAATACATTTTTGGTCGATGCTCGACCGGTCGTGGTTCGACCGGTCGTGGGCCACACACGACCGGTCGTGGATCTCGTGAACATCATATAATTTAGAAAAAATCCCCTTCTTCTTCATTTCCACACCTACTGACGACGAGTTGTGGCTCGACCAGTCATAGGATTTCTAGTTTTTCTTCAAAGTAAGTCCTATTTCATCATTTTTCTTGAAGATTCATGATCTCTATGCTTTGATTTGTTCATATTATAGTTTGATTTCGTCTCTTGTTGAGTTTTTCAAGGGTTTGCTCTCTATTTGCTGATCTAGAGAAAACTCATCTTTCATTTGTGTATCTTGTTTGTTCTTTGTATATCTTTTTGAATATATATGCTAGAGGGAAAAAGAAAACATCCCGTGGTCCATCTTCATCCAGATCTGGACCAATAACTAAATGGCATCTTCGATCACCTGAAGATGATACTCAAGATGTACAGGATTTGCGTACCCGTAACATTATCGTTAAGCATACCGCTGATCTAAATCACATTGCTCCATATGGTGTCATTCCCCTTCTTGAATCTGTAGGTTGGACTAACATTTTGCTTTGGGGTGGGTCTGCATACCAGTCCATTGCTCAATCAATGGTAGCATGCATTTCAGATTTTTCCCTTGATAATTTAATATTTTCAATTGATACAAGAGAAGGAAAATTTGAAGTTAACTGTCATTTAATATCAGGTATTATGGATATACCTGTTAATGATGAAGGAATACCGATTCATACTTTATACAACAAACCTTTAGAATCGAAAAAATGCATGTTAACCAGAGATTTATGAAAAATTGATGTGCATTGGACTCATAAAGGGAATGTGCTCCCTGCAAAGTATTTGTTACCAAAATACAGAATATTACATCGTTTCTTCATTTCAAATGTATATCCTCGGTCCGGTAATAAAATCGAGTTAACTTCTTTCATGGTTCGTGTGTTGCATTCTATTGCTTCTGGAATCAAGGTTTGTCTTCCTTCTTTGATTTGTCATTCCATTATACAATTTCGTTTCCATCCAGGTCATAGTGATATTCCATTCGGTTATCTTATGAATGTTTTGGTCACTCACATGCTTGTCGATAAACCTGTTAATGAGGCATCAATTCTTCATCTCATTTTCAACAATGCCAATCTTAATAAGATGAAATTGGATCTGCTCCCTGGCCAATTTGATGAAGCTGGTGTTAGTGGTGTTGGTGGTGATGCTGGTGATACTGGAAACGAAGAGGAAGCTGGTGATCTTCCACAACAAGATGTTAATATGGATGACTTATTTGATGACATAGAAACTGATTCACCTAATGATCCAGATTATGATCCTTCTGGTTTTAATGCACGCCTTCGTGTATTGGAGGAAAAACTTGATAATATGAATATAGCCCATGACATGAGATTCAAGTACATGCGAAAATATCTTCGTCGCATAAATAATGGCTTACACCAGATTGATCCATCTATTCCTGCTCCCTCCTCTGGATCAGATTAAGTGAATTATCTTCTGAATAGTATAACATTTCTTTTACTCTGGATATGTATTATGGATTCTGGTTTCATAACATTTTGGATATTGTACTTTGTGGTATGGATTATGACTTGACACTTCAGATTTATTTTATGTCCTTTCATATCACCTTCTCATTATTTGCTCTCTATATTCTCCTTTATATTGTTCCTTTCCCTTGTCATTTTGTGATAAAAAGGGGGAGTAGTAAGCATTGCTAAAAGGGGAGTAATACGGATAGGGGGAGTAAATTTGTTTGTATTGATTGAGAAGGATATGTGGAATGATGGATATGTGGATTGAAGTTTTGAGGTTTTAATGTTAGGTATTGATTATACGTGCAATACTCGTATTACTCAGGGGGAGTAGAGTATTTTGTGGTTTCATGATTTATCATTCCTTATTATCTTTGATGCTATGTGTTTTGTCACAATTTGACAAGGGGGGAGATTGTAAGTGCTATGATTTTATATCCCTTTAGTTGTCAAATTTTGTGGTGCCAAAACCTATTTCTATGTCTTATATATCTTGTGTTTTATGTTTGAAGACTAGTCATTGCAATCAACATCGCATTTCAAGTCAATATCTTAAAAGAAGAAAGTTTTCAAGTCTTGGATGAAGAAATCAAGAATAGAAGTATTCAAGGTTACATGTTCAAGGTTTGATCAAGTTCAAGTTTACTAGAAGATTTTTTCAAGTCAAGATCAAGCTTATGAAGGCCTACTACAAGTTTTGAATATTCACAAGCTTCTCTTAAAGGTCATCTGAGTGTACAGACTTTCAATGTCCATCTCACTTTTAAGGTTTGTTTGACCTTAGATTGACCTTAGGACGGGCTTTATTGTAGGTCATTTCGGATACATAACTTATATATCTTTATATGCTTGTTTGGAGTGTTCTAAGACCAGTCTTAAGGACTTCAAGACTAGTCCTAGCTTTACTATGACCAGTCTTAGGTTTTTTAATACCAGTCATAGGTAGTTGAAGATTTTCGGATCTTTCTAGCTGTCCTACGACCAGTCTTGTGAGTTCTACGACTCATCCTTCGACCGGTCGTAGACCTACGACTCAAACTCCAGCAACTATTTTTGGGGTCCTACGACCGGTCGTAGGTGTCTCACGACCAGTCGTAGGTGGCCCATGACTGGTCGTAGAACACCCTTGACCGGTCGTGGAACTGAAAATCAAATTCCACGGAAATCTTTCGAAAATCTTTGGAGCTACGACCAGTCCTAGGATCCTAAGACCAGTCGTAGACGGGATTTTTCAATCTATAAATTGAGCACGAACTTCAGAGTTTTAGTACTTCAAATCAATTCTATTCAAGCATTCTTTAGGCTATTCTCTGAGATAAGTTTGTGTTTATTTTAAGCTGCTTTGTGCTTATTTAATATTCATTTTGCTAGCTTATTTTTATTTGATTTTCATCTACATTCCAATCTTATTAGAAAAGGAGAATTTTTGTTATTCTTTCTTCTGGATTCAAAATCAAATAGATCTAGCCCGTTTGATCTAAAATCAATTAGACTTAGAACCATTCTTAAAGTGAGTATTGGACTTTAAATGTCGAATCGAACTTCTACTCCGATTGGTTCTACCGGGCTTCATCAAAAGGTGATTCAAGTATCTTACATGTTTTGTATTTTACTTTCTCTGGTTTTTGTTTGAGATTCGCCAGAAAAATCTCATTGTATTGGTTATCTGAGGAGAGCTAGAAAACTCAGATTGTGGGGTTTTTGGATTGTGTAAGCCCAAGATCAAAGACATAATTGTGAAGGTTTTAGGTGAACCTGTGAAACCTATTTTGATAGTGCATGCTAATATCCCCTGTGTGAGGATATTAGGAGTGGAGTAGCAATCTGTGTGGCTGTTGGATAACAGTTGTTGTACACACAGGCGAACCACTATATATCATTGTGTTGTGGATGTGCTTTATTCTTTCATTCTCTTATTCATTATGTTTTGTGGAGAGTGTTTATGGATGAATGTTGTAATCACTTCAAGCAAGTGTGGATGTATGTTGTAATAACTTAGGATTTATTTTCTGCAAGTTATTTTGATTTCATTGCTTATTATTCCTCTTTGATTTGTGATACAAGGACGTTCTAGAAATAAGGTTGTCCTACCTTAAACCTCTGGTTTTTGGTATAAGGTTGTCCTTAGAACTGATAAAGTATCAATCTCTTTATTTTAGGCTATTGTGATTGTTTTATATTCAGCATTGTGCTTTAAATTTCTTATTATTTCGCTGTTATTATTTTTATTTCGCATTGCCCTATTCACCCCCCCTCTAGGGCATATAGCTAGGCCCTTTCACACTTATCTTGTGCACACACTTTCACCACCCTCTAAGCTTTCTATAAGCTTTTGCACGATAGATGTGTGCAGGTGATGTTAGGTTGCAGCAACGTGGAGCTTGGAGCATGTAGCTAACTTCTGGAGTTTTAATTTTAACATATGTATTTCTCTTTCAGCATTGTATTTAAATGTTTATATTAGTGAATATGTGATGAGGATATTGCCTTTATGATTTAGGTAAACTTATGGTTATGCCTCTTACGAGATAAATGCACGTTGGAAAGTCTCCTTGTAGGATCCCAGGATCGAAACTTGGCATATGAGCGTTGGGAGCCAATAATGGGGTACTACGGAGGCTATCGGTACTAGATTCAACAATCAAGATTCCTGTGAATCTGATTTTTGGGTTTGGGGCATGACAGTAAGCCAGTAGGATTTTATAAGCAAACTTAGAATACCAACCCTTAATCTAAAATGGTCAACGTTTCCCTTAGGCCATCTATAAGGAATAATGGCCCATCATAAATTTACTCCAAAATACATTAAGTCTTCCAATCATCTTCTATGCAATCCATCCAAGAAGCCCATATCAGTCACAAATTTTGCATCTTGGCCCAACAATATCTGATATGGTAGGCACAACTATATTTCTATCACACAGGATATTCTTCCATCGAGCATAAAAAATAACCATTATAAGCTAGTTTAACTCTTTTTCTACCTAACCCACTGATTGTGACAAAAGCACTAGGGCACCCCTAAGATCTCTCCTCCCATCAATTCATTGGTGTATACATACTGCACAATTCACCGCACCACATGCCCATCCTCCAACAATGCCATGCATGCAATGCTAGATAACATTTAATATAAATGCACAAGATATAATAAATTCACCACACCACATGCCCATCCTCCAACAATGTCATGCATGCAATACTAGATAACATTTAATATAAATGCGCAAGATATAATAAATATGAGTCAAAAGAAATTACTTTAATATTTTACCGGTACTGTCTTAGTTCTTCCTCTCTATTAGGTCATCTTGTCCATCATGCTCTTCTTTTAACCACTAAATTTATGCATTCGGCGAGTAAATGAAAAAGATTTAAGTATCATTAAATATGGGCCATTAATCTAATAATCTTATCATTAACCATTGATCGGAAACTTAACTTTTGAGGTAGCTCTGCAAATCAAGGGATAACTTTATTTGATGAGTAAGATCATCAGATAGCATAATTTTTTCCAACCCAAACGTCTATTTTCATTGAATCTAATTCCAAAGGCTTGGATTAAGTGAATCTCAATTTAAACCCTACCAACATAAAAACAAATGTCTAATCTATGAATTTAATGATTATCCAAACAATTTGCATAACAGGGTTTATTAAGTGATTTTAGAAGTATATGGGGCCCTAATTAATGTGTAGATTTTTATAAATCTTTAAATTTTTTTAGAATTTCCCTTAAGAGTGGGGCCCACATGTACAAATATAAAATAATTTGAGGCCTTGTCACGTCACCACAATTTGGCACCAAGTCCAATATCCCAAGTCCCAAGTTTCTAGGGTGTGATGTATAAGAATTTCAAGTATTTCTCAGTTTTTAATAGAATCTAATTTAAATCATATGAAAAATGTAATACGAATTCTAATCACCTCAACCACTATAGAATTTAAGTTCATGTTCACAAATAAATAAATAAAAATATAAATAGGGCACCCACAATCACAAGTAAAATTCGTTACTCCCTACACCCAACTAAATAGGGCCTCATTACAATGCTCTCATTATTAAGTAAACATGTTAGGATAATATTTAAAAGAATATAATAATAATAACTAACTTAGTCTTCTGAGTATTCCTCTTTGTGATCAGTATCCTTTAGATTAATTTATGCAACTGAAATGTCCCAAACAATGGTGAGGTACAAAGCCCAGTGAAGACGACCTACGATAGTTTTCCAAAATAGGTACTTAATACTTTCTAAAAACAACTAATTTCCAAAAAGACAAGTATTCAAAAGAAGAAAGTTTCCAATACATCAATCATAAAATACAACCTAATAATCATGATGACCCACAATTAAAATTTTACCAATAAAGCATGTTCATGAGATTATAAAATTTTAAATATACAATTGTACCTGTTTGAAAATATGTGTGCACAAGGATGAATATAAATCGTGATGTGGTGTCAACGGAGCTTTAGGGGGTGTTTGGCGTATGGTATTGGAAGGGTTTAAGTGGGATAGGATTCAAAAAACCAAATGATTGTATTAGGTCAAGTTTTGTCATGGAATTGTAGGAGGCTTGGCTGTGTTATATGGCTGTTTGGATTGCATGGAAGAACACAATCCATGGTACAATATCTGCACGTTCTTGTTTGGATGGAAGTGTGAGCTTGGATTATGTAAGGATATAATCCACTGCTATTTGGATAGGGACCTCACAGCACAAAATAGTGTAGAGAGGGACGCCCACCATTGAAACCCACCTGAGGTTCACCATCACATACCTCTGAGATCCAACCTGTTCATGTGTTAATGCGAACATGAAAAAAGGGAAAATGCAAAAATCAACCTGATCGAAAACTTTTGTGGCCCTTACAAGTTTTTAATGGTTGCATGTCACTCTTCCCATTGTTCTTTGTCATGGGGTCCACTCAAGCCTTAGATCTGACTCATTCTTTGAATCATGCCTTAAAATGATCTCTCCAAATGGATGAATGGTGTGAATGTGAAACATACATCACAAAATGATCTCTCCAAAAGGATGAACGGTGTGAATGCAAAACATACATCACGGTAGGCCCCATAGAAATTGGTGACATCACTTCTGTAGGAAGTCTCACAATTCAAAACATTCATGACCCTTGTAGTTCCATGGGATCTTTAGTCTTCCCGAAATCCAGTGGCGAGGTTCTAGAAGTGACTTGAGGCCAGCTCGAAGTCCAATGTTGGATTGCGTAAATCCCCAGCCCAAGCATTGGACCCAAGTAGTCCCATCAAACCCGGTAACTCACGTCTTCCCAAACAGGACTTTATTTCAAACCCAAGATTTGGAAATCCCACTCCCATTGAAACCCTCTTACTCCCATTCGCCAAACACCCCCCTTAGGGACTTCAACCCATTGACTAAGCCCGATATTGACTTTAGAAGCTTTTCACTTAAATTCTCAGCTCGATATATTGACTTTAGGGATTTTCAATATAAGGACTTAGCCCAACATGTTAACTTTAAGGACTTTTACCTTAGGACTCAACCTAACATGTTAGCTTTCAGAACTTACAACCCAAGGGATGGTGTATCGCCTTATTATTTAATGGGTGACCAACATCAAAGGTGGGCTACACATGATGGGTGACTAACATCAAAGGTGGGCTCCGCATGATGGGTGACCAACATCAAGGGTGGGCCCTACATAATGGACAGTACATGTTTCGATCATATACGTATTTTGGAGATTAGAATATCCATATTTAATAATATCACAATAAATTCAATCAAACAATACACATTGTCATTTTATTCTATCAATCTGAATTCTTATTATATTCCTCATATTGCCCTTGATTATAAAATAAAGTACACTTAGTTAATATAATTAAAAGTAATTCAATGATGATTTCGACAACATTCATCCAGTACAATGACAGAAGAAGTGTGGGGGTTTAAAACCTTGCTTCATGTCAGTATGCATAAGACACGCATAGGATGGAAAATCCATGACGAATCTGCATGAAATGCATAGCATATTGGTCATGTGTGACTTCTATTGTGCGGTCACACAAGTAGAATCTATTGTGCCATCTCGCAACAGGCTCTTCTTGCTGCTTTCTTCATCTGACTCCTTACTTCAACCGGCTTCCCACGTTATGATCCATGAGATACCTAAATTATGCAGCTCTTAATTCCTGTAATACAACTGAAGTTCTCTAAATTTTCTTTGATTATCAAATAAGAGGGAAAGTGGTTATTTATAGGCTTTCACACGTGTGAAACTTTAGATCTACTCAACAAGGTATGGTTGCGCGAGCGCACAATGCATCCCTATCGTGAGGTCGTGCAACATGTTTATATTGTATGACTTGATTGGGTCATTGATCTATGCTTGTTATTTTTTCTTTCACAGCTTCAGACCCAAACCCCCTTTCTTCAGTTACGCGATCACGTAATGTATTATTGTTGTTTGTCTGCACAACATGTTCCTATTGCGTGAGTGCACGATGAATTTTGTGCTTTAATAGATGCCCCCCTTGATCCTCCGTTTAAAATTGCTCTGAAGATGCATATGGGGGATCGAACCTCCCTCTAAAGATTTTAGATGCGTCCTTACAAATGTTTTCTCATTGCATGACAACCATTAGGGTCTCTCAACTTATATAAGTCGGCCACCCTTTACTCCAATCACTTCACTCTAACTTTTGTTCTTGTGTCTTGTTATCTTTTGTGTGACTGCGCAACAGAACTCCTTTGCGGAATCGCGCAATTAATCTCCATTACGCGACCATGTAACATCCATCTGCCTCAACAGAAACTTACTAAAGTCCCCAATCTTTGCCAAAAAAATTTCTTATCTTTTATTCTTCTCCCACAAAAAATGACAAAGAGTAAGAGGACCCCCAATACTACTCAGGATCCCTCGACTCCTTGACACAAATCTTCAAGAAGTCAAGAGATGAGGTCACCGCAAAACCTGCAACCCTCACTGGCGAATAATCACCCTAGAAAGAGAATCAAGACAATGACTCATTATACCTCTCTATTCAAGTAGTCAAACCTTCTAGTGATAGACTTTTCAGATAGAATAGCTCATCTGTCCAACCCTATCCATCATACTATAATTACAGGGGATATAGAAAGACCCTCGTGATAGGGCCATAAATCAGAATGGTAAGACTTGCTTAAGGGTACTTCAAACCTTCGGACGAATAGCGTCATGCCATCTAACAAAGAAACCAGCCCAGCTCCCTCTTTTACAAAGAAGAAGTCGTCAAAGAGTAAGGGGCAAGAACTTGTAGAAAAGATCAAGGAATTTACCAAGAAGCCCCTCTAAAACCCTTGGGACAGTGTAAAGGTGTACCATTACATGATCAAATTTAATAGTCCCTTTAAGGTCGAGATGATCATTATCCCCATGAATAAGGATCAACACCTCTTGATCCTCGATAGCGAGCCCATGGACATGATGACACACAACATGATCCTTTACACAGCTCATTGGGCTATGGAGCCTCAAATCTTGAAAGGCTATCAGTAGAAAGGAGCTTCAGGCAAAGGACCATTAAGATTTCCCTATATGAATCTTAATGCATCGTTATAACCCGCATCACATCTTTCCTACCCCTTTTTTTTTTGAAACTATGTAGCAACATTTTTTACACCATGGATTCCTTGTGGGGTACTGTAACACCTCAAAAATCGACAACCGAATACAGAGACCCCGATGCCGAGTTTTTGGGTGTTAACCAGATAAAATGCATGTGTGACCTCGTTCACATTCACACTCATTTTTTTCACACGAGCAATCAAAGTAGCGCAATTCAAATTAGTGGACCCAAAATAAGGTAGGGATAACAAATATAAATAAATATGGGGCTAACAGTAATGATACAATTAAAATATGATGTCCGCCTAAATGAGGATTGTATAAGACACAATATACATACCAAAAATGATTAAAGTGTAAGTTTTCAGTCTGGTCCAATCCTCTAAAACACAACATCGGTGGTGTAAGCCACTCTAAGCTTATCCGTCTAAAATGTCGACAGTACCTGCATTGATAATATCATCTAGTTGGGGTTTTAAAATACCGTCCTAGAGTGGGAGTGAGTGATCAACTCAGTGGTTCCATTAACATTAAGTTACATAAGCTATCAAATCCACATAAAAAATTAATGAAAAGAAAAGTATATAGTTCTCATACACTCTTGTTAATGCACATGCATGGTATTATGATATGATGCATGCCCTCGCCATCCAACACTCCCTCGAGCGACACCATTTAACGATCGCAATGCCAAACACTCCCTCAATGCAACCTTGACTGTCGAATCACCAGCCTAACTAATGTAATGCATGAATATTCATATTAGCCAAGTATTTAATTAAGTCTGTTCATCCAGCAAGATTAGGGAAGCTGAAATACCTCCACTTAATCAATGGCCTTATCCAAATCACTTGACCTAGGGCAGCCGTAGCAGCTCTGAGTCTGCGATCCTTGATCCAAATTTAAGTATCATCCATTTATCTCACAAATCAATAATTCCAAAGATAAGGCATGATATCCAAAGGTATGAGGATCAACTCGCTATGTGTAAAGCCTGTATCTTAGACCGTACCGTTCCTTATACTCCCGCGATCCTTCCCGATGAATTCTGTCGACCCACGACCTATAGGAAACATTTGCGCACGACCCTGAGCCGTATCCTATAGATCTGAGTCAACTCGACTTGATACTTGTACCCTAGTGATCGTGCCATTGTCGCGGTTCCAACGTCGCGTCTCTCACTTCAATGCGATACCCAGGCCAAGAGTTGTGGGCTCACATATATCTTAAGAAAAACTCCGTACTTTGTAAATTCTAAGAGATTTCAAAGAATCTCTACCTACCTTTCAAATCAATCAATCAATCAATCAAGCAAGTATAACCCATCATGCACTCATACCTCTCTCTTCCCTAAAGTTGACACAACCATACCTCTCATGTCAAGTACACCCATCACACCCATCTATCTCCCTTACAACCTCTCTCTCTCTCTCTCTCTCTCTCTCTCTCTCTCTTTCTCTCTCTCTCTCTCTTCCCTACCCATTTTCCAAGCAACCAAAGAGGAGAGATCGTCCAAACATTCCCAAAGAGAGAAAGAGCCAAGTGTGTCCCACGTCCTACCCCAAAACCCTCATCTCAACCCTTCAACCTTCATCATCTACCATCAAAGAAGAAGCCAAGGAGCTTAGCTTGTCATAGATTCAAGAAGAAGGTAAATCGATGGGTGATCTTTAGATTTCCTCCTTAATTTCTATTTGAGGGCCCACTTGTAGTGGGATAAATCTTGATGTATGCATGGTATCATAGAACGAAGCTCATAGTGGCGGAGCTGCCTCCATCACCGCTCTCTCTCTCTCTCTCCTCTGCAACCCGCCTTGATGTGTGGATGGTGTCCACACCATCCAACCTGATAGGGGCAGTGGCCCAGCAGGCCCACAAATTCATCCAGGCTGTCCGTCAGAATGATGTCCAGCAAGCCTAGATGACTGGGATAACACAAATATCAGTTTAATGCAAAGCAAGTGGGCCACACGTGTGGACCCACCTTGCATGTGCAGGATCAACACCATCCAGACCTTGGATGGTGGGTCCCACACAACTCCATAGTTGCGGTATTAACGTTAACATGTTGAGTGGGTCCCATCTTGAGATATACGTTATATCCTAACCGTCCGTGTCCATCTGGACAAAGGGAAAACTCAAATATCAGCTTAGCCACGTGTGGACCCCACCTTGATGATGTTGTCTCCATTGTCTAGACCTTGGACGGTGGAGCCCATGTGATGTATGTGTTTTATCTACCGTCCATTACTTGGATGGTGGGACCCACCCTCACATGGGACCCATCTTGATGGGTGTATCCACGCCGTCCAGATCAGTTGGACGTGTGGACCCACCTTGGGAAGCAGATTGGTTGGGGTACCTCACTCCAGCTATATAGTTGTCGTACTAACGTCAGCAGCTCTGCGGGCCCTGATCATGAGGGATGTGTTATATCTCAACTATTCATCTGGGACCCACCTGATATATGGATCTCATCCAAGTCATCCGTCCATCTGGATGGGACCCACCATATATGTCTTATACCCACACCGTCCATCTGTTTTATATCCAAACCATCCGTCTAATGGACGATGGGCCAACACCCGCAGCAAATAGTTATTATACTTACGTAAGCAAGTTGTGGGTCTAATCATGGGTATATGTTATATCCAAACCATCCAACAGTGGGTCTCACTACATGACATCAGCAAGTTCTTTGGGTCCCACATAATATGTGTTTTATCTAACCGTCCAACCATGGGACGTGGACCCCACCTGGCGCAGGTGTTGCATCCACTGTCTAGCCCATGGACGGTGGGTCCTACAATGATGTAAGTGTTATATCCTCACCGTCCATCTAAACTGTGAGATCAACCAGGATGTATGTATTTTATGTTCACAATGTCTAGCTGTCTGGACGGTGGCAACCACCGAGATGTACGTGTTTCATCCATGCCATCCACCTGTTTTACAGCCACGCAGTCTATCTGTTTTACATCCTCGCCATCCATCTATTTTACATCCAGACCGTCCATCTGTTAGACGGGCTGCTGGTTTAACGTCTGCAAGTTCTGTGGGCCGGATCATCAGGTATGTGTTAAATCCAACCGTTCATCCACCTTGCGAGTTCGTCTTAAGGATTGAGTCAAAAAAATGAGACAGATCTATCCATGAGTGGACCACACTGCAAAAACTAGTGGAGTTGAACGCCTACCATTGAAAACCCATTTGGGTTTTCAGAAGTTCTGGGTCAATATGGAATTTTCTTTCCTCTTAATTCAGTTCTTTATGACCTTACGAATAGATTGGATGGAAAATAAACATTTAGGTGGGCCCTGTGAATTGTAAACTGTGAAAATCATTATCTCCACTGCTATTTGTGGTATGGTCCAGATGATCTTTCGATATGATTCTTTTTTTTTGGAAATGCTCTAAAATATTCTCTAAAAATAGATGAATGGTGTGAATAGTCCAGCTGGAACTGTGAGGCCCATGTGGTGCGGCCCACCTGATGTATATGAGGCCCATGTGGTGCGGCCCACCTGATGTATATGAGGCCCAACCCACTTGATGTATATGAGGCCCATGTGATGCGGCCCAATCTAATGTATGAGGCCCGATGTAAGGTATATATGGCCCATGTGATAAGGCCCATTATAAGTATATGGGGCCCATGAGTGAGGCCTAATATGATGCATATGTGGTCCATGAGTGAGGCCCGTCATGATGTATATTAGGCCCTTTGTGTGAGGCCCATTATGTTGTGTATGAGGGCCCTTGTGCGAGGCCATGGGCCCACTATATGTTAGGCTCTATGTGGACCAGTCCTTTGGAGCAATGTTGGTTAAATGTCCACATTAATGGACAATGATGGTAAAATCTCCACATTGTGACCTTACATTAGGCCTTTGTTAGTCTCATTCTCAACTTTCTCTAAGTGGGTTGACCCTAATCATTGGGCCCCATTGATAGTTGCATGATCCATCTATCCTTATTGGGCTAACCCAAAGTGTTGGCCCTCCATTGGTTGTTAGTAACGTTATTTTTTATTTTTTATTTTTTTGGAGTCCATCTAGGACTTATTTGGGCTCCTAGGGCATTTAGCGGGCCATATGATAGTATGGTGAAGGAAGATCGTTCTGAATTCTTAGGTTTATAGATAGGCCACCTAGGCCCAACCTTGATATGAGGAAAGTTCATCATCACTGTAGACGGGAGGATCTGTGTTCTCAAATTTAGTATATCTACAATCGAGGATTGACCCTCATGTTATGGATCTATTGTCCATCTATGGACCCCGCCTTGTGTATAGGCTGATTATCGATGCTGACTATGAGCACGTGCTAGTATAACATCATGATACAAACCATTGAGATAGTATGAGGCCCATTGTAATTATATTAGACTTATTCTCATTTTCCCTTAGTGGGCTAACCCAAATTGATGGGCCCCTATTATTATTAGTATAATCCATCTCGCCTTATTGGGTTATCCTAATTCTTTAGGTCCTCATTAATGCTAGTAGAATTACCCAAACCTGGAAGCCCACTCTTAGGCCCATGAGTAGGCCATCTAGCCCTATCCTTGTTATGAAGAGGATGCATGATCACCTCTGGCCATAGGTAGAAGAATCCGTAGTATTGAATTTGGTATATCCACTATTAAGGACCGATCCTCATGTTATGGGTTAGATCTGTTATTCTTTTATGGACCTCGCCAAATATAGGTTGAGTATTGATTACGACCATATTAGTATGCGCACTGAGTATGTGTTAGTATAACATTATGATTGTATAAGATCATTGTAAGGTTAATTGAGATTGTATGAGGCCTATTGTGATTTTATAAAGCCTATTGTGATTGTATGAGATTCATTATGATGATACGAGGCCTGTTGTGATTGTATGAGGCCTGTTGTGATTGTATAAGGCTCATTATGATTGTATGAGACCCAATTGTGATGTAAGAGGCCCATCATATATGTAAAGACCATTATATGTGTGAGTCCCACCATATGTTGATGATTATTGCACACCACCCATTCACCTATATGGGCCATGGGCCGTCTTATACCAGCCCACAATGATGTATGTGATTATAATCATGCTTGGTATACTTTATGATACATGCCCAACGCATCATCCGTATGCTTATTATGAGGAGTGATTTTGAGCATAGCATGAACCATTGAGCTGATTCTTTATAAGACTCCCTGAGAGACAAAGTTGCCCCACGTGAGCGCGAGGCATGCGCAGGTTTGATGCATGACTGTTGGCATGACTCATGCATCTCGCATTTTATATGACCACCGTACTCCCTAGTGACATCAAGGTCATAGCCTCCACAAGCATGTCGTGGATGGTCAGATGGGACACCGAAAATGTTTAGTTCTAGCATACGGCATGATAGATGTCCCTGAGTTAAAATTCTTAAACCCCCGAGGCCAGAAGACGCCCCAACGTCTAGATCGAGTAGATATATATGAGCGCATGAGGGCCATATACCAGTAGATCACATCTCCCACTGTGTCGTTGGGAGGGGGTGTAGCCTTATTTGCCCGAGGGATTAGGCAATGTTAGGCTGAATCTGACTAGCTCATAAATAGGTCCGCTATTGTTCACTCCCCAAGTATTGGGTTATAATGTAGTAATAAACTCGGTGAGACTAAGGTCGAATCCCAAGGGACTGATACCTGTACGTTATCTGAAACTAAGTAGAACTATAACTAGACTAAGATGAAATCTAAATCGACTATAATTTGTAGAATAATGATGAAATAATTATCTAAAACTTAAAGAATTCAGAAAAAGGAAACTAAGGATTCAGAGGATTCACTTGTAGAGATCAAGGAGATCTTATGCCTACTTCAAGAAATCAATTGGACTTAGAGTCCTATCTTCATCCAGTTAAAGGGTGTAACCATGAAAATTAAACTGAACTTTCTTTAATATAGTTGTCAATAGATGAAAGGTATATGAATTAGAATGGATTTCATCACCAAACCATGCCTGGGAGAAAAAGTAAACAACAAAATTAAACTAATTACCAACCAATCAATAACGTATGAAGGTTATGAAGGGTACCGTCATCCGATCATGCCCCGAAGACGATGGTGAACAACAGGGCTTCCTGACATCCTAAATATAAAAAGAAAAGGAACATGCTCAAAGCTATCGCAGAGCCATTATAATTTTAGTCATAACAGACCATTAAAAACTAAAAATATTCTCTTAATTAAATTAAAATCAACATCAATTCCATCTAAACAAAAGGCACAAGCAAAAATTCTCCCATTGCGCTACAAGCTTCACCTCTTAGCCCTTGCTAAGAGGTTTAGCCCAACATGATTAGACTAGATCTCTTAAAAATAATAATAAGAAAAATAGTAATCAAAGCAAATAAAAAACTCTAAAATACTCTCTTTCTCTCTCTCTTTGCTCCACATCCAGATTGTTGGATCCCCTGCTATATACATCTTTCTCTTTCTTTTATAAGTAATGAAGGCGGTGGAGAGTTGTCAGTGGAGAACCGACCTAGCTGGGATTCTTTACGCAATAGCAATAGGCAGTGAAGAGCTTTCGGTCGCGTGCGTAAGGCTTTCACACTTTATGCAGCAAAACCGCAAACATTCTTACTTTTTGGAGTGATTTTCGGGACAGTGAACGTCCTGACCTTGGAATCTGACTGCATAGTGGGGTTGAAGGCCCATTTCTCTAGTGTTTGGACGGTTCGGATTGGCCATCCGACCCTCTCTATGGATGCGTAATAGCCTAAAAAATCTGGGTTTCTTCGGACTGTGTAAACAGAGCCTGCGCATGCACGGCAGCTTATGTTGGCTGACAGTGGGGTCCACATTCATCATCGATTGGGAAATCCACATAGTCCATTGCACTCTGTGCAAAATTTCGGTTGGAAATGTTAGTTTTAGATGTCTGTTATTGTGGCCCACTGATTCACTGTTTCTGCCATCTATTGTCGGGCAAAGGGTTGGAAATCACCTTACCCTCTTCTTTTGAAATTCTTTCACCCAGGTCGTGATCAGTGGGCCCCTTCAAGCCCGATGTATGGTCCCGATCTTCTTCTTGGGTCATGATGACAGCCCAGAGCCTCTATCAAGACGGACGTGGGTCATCCGTTGCATAACAGAGCTCTCTCTCTGTTGTGATCGAGCAGGAGTTGGTCAGCATGCGTTGACCAACTGGTTTAACTCAGTATGTATCAGTAACATTCTTAAAATGTGCACCTTCTTCACAGGTGGGGTCCATAGAGCTGTCAGAGGGTAAATCTACATCGTCCATCCACACTATCTTGCCAATTCAAGGGCTGATCTCAAAGTTGAAGCATATCTAGATATCAAGTGGGCCCCACTTAAGGATTTAAGGGGCTGATATGTCCGTTGGGCAACTTGTACAGGGATCCGATGGCTCAAATTTGATGTGTATGGTTTATTTATAGTCATCAGCCCATGTATGAAGTTTCGGGCTGAACAAATGGTGAAAACCCTGTGATCTTTCATTCTGGCCGACTTTCTAGCCACTTGAGATTCAGTTTCTCGATTTTCCTGAATCTCTGGCATGTAAATCCATCGATCTTGGTCCCTTGGAGTTTGTCCCTTGCATTGGTGAATTCTGACCATTAAATCCATGCTTTAGTACCCTTTTTTCAGTCCAAGCTCCTAAATACACTTTGCATCAAAAACACAATTAAAGTAGGGCGTTTAAATGGTATCATGCTCGTAAATCTAGGATAACTGGGGTTTAATATGCAACATTTGACCCTCAATAGCTATCGATGAGTTGGGCCATTATTGATAAGCGAATAATGAGGTCTCTAGCACTTTTCCAGTTGTGCGCTTCATGGGGCGGCAAGTGGCGAAGAGTGTACTAGACCCCAGTGATGCTCCCAGAGATGTACGATACTGATATGTGGACTTACTGATCAGGAGTTACATACTCTGCATTTTACTCATTCATTCATTCATTTAATATCCACTCGGGCTAGTGGTGCGTAACTAATTTGTTATGTATACCCTTGCAATGGTCATGATTTCGATTAGGTACGCGAGTAACCTTAGATCAGGAGTTTACCACATTGTGTCCAGCTATCCAAATCAGGTATGAGCCAGTTTGGATAGAAGTCCCTTGTGATGGACCCCATAGCTTGCGATACTACGTACTATCATCCCTACTTCACGCTTTAGCTTGGTCATTTCTGTCTACCACATATTGCATTACATCCCCGGCACATGGCATTTGGTTTACCACGACCTCGTATTGCATAGTCGATCTGTGTTGCATACTCTGATATTGTATGATTGTGGACTTGTCAGTATTTCTGTTTACTCTAATATTGTATGACTCATGGACTTGTCAGTATTTTCGCTTACTCTGATATTATATGACTCATGGACTGGTCAGTATTTCTGCTTACTTTGATATTGTATGACTCATGAACTTGTCAGTATTTTTGCTTACTCTGATAGTGCATTACTCATGAACTTGCTAGTATTTCCGATATCGTATGAATTGTGGACTTGTATTATATATTTGACACCTATTGCACACACACTTACACCACCCTCTATGCTCTCTATAAAGCTTATACATGACCGTTGCATGCAGGTGACGTTAAGTTACAGTAGCATTAAGACAGGAGCGTGCGTCGAGCTCATGGAGATTTTTTTATTCATGTATTTCCCTTTTAAGCATTGTACTCGAATGTTCATATTAGTGGATATGTGATGATGATATTGCCTTTGCGAATTGGGCAAACTTGTGGTTATGCTCAAGAACAAAAAAAATCACACTGAAAAATCCTCCTTGTATGATCCTAGGATAAAAATCTAGTGTATGGACGCTAGGAGCTGAGAATGGAGTACTATGGAGGCTGTCGGTGGTGGATTCAGCGATCAGAAATTCTGTGAGCCCAGTTTTTGAGTTTAGGGCGTGACACTATGGGTCATCACCTAAACACCGAGTATAATCACTCAGTTTCGAGGTGAGAGATTGCCACATAACCAAATTACCACAAGGAAGGGCTTGTCACAAAATTTCGTTAATGCCCGAGTCGTTCGAACAGTACTCTAGCACGGAATCATCGACCGGGTAATTTAAAAGGGGTCATTCGAACAAAGACCTATCATCTCCTATGCTTGCTATCACTATGGGGAGGCTAGTCACCCCAGCGTAGGCCGACAGCACGGACATAGTGTCTCATACCACTATGCTTGGCTCCCGAGTCTTAGTTACTCACTGGTCACTATGGGGAGGCTCGTCAACCCAGTGTAGACCGACAGCTCAGACACAGTGTCTCATACCACCATACCCGACTTACTAATCTTGGGGATTGTATCACTAACGGTTAATTGTAGGTCTCTCAAAAGTATGGGGTGCTTAAGATTCAGGCAGGCATGACCATACATGGTGAACATTCATAGTTGGCCAACTAGTGGACTAATTCGGTTGACTCGAACAAACTCTGACATAACCGGCATTGGGTGCAAGCATCCTGTATAGTCTGATTACTGCCAATTATCTGTGTTTAGCCTGGATCAATCGGACTAGTCTGGGGTGACCAATCAAATCGGGGCCACCCTTGTGGATTCACAGTTTGCCGACTAACCTGACTACCCAAGTAGTCCTGGTCAGTCTATTGCACTAATAAATTGACTACCGTGACTAACAGGGAGGGATATAAACAGTGAATTCAGACCATCCTACTTTATAGTGCATTTCATCAAACATGCAGGTTGTATTATACTAAGATAACAATACATGGAAAGTAAGCGTTCATACAAGTGTGTACTGGTTAGCACGCATTCATCTACACATTATATCAATCATAAATTGACACTAATTATCATGCATTAGCCCATACATTATCCAAATTAATAATCGACACTGGTTAACATGCATCCGTCTACATACTATACATTCACAACTCAACACCAACTATCATGCATTCATCTATTCACCACATAAATCATTAATTGTGACATGAGTTTGATAATTGGCAACATAAAGGTAATAGTCCACACCTAAAAGTGGTTCTTCTATTTTTACTGTCGCCCCTAGGGTTAGGGTCCGTTGATTAGCGTGTCGATGCCCTCTCTCTTGTTGCTAGGCTGTTCCCTTTCAAGGGCCCACTTCTAAAGGAGAAAAATATTCATATGATTGTTCTATGTATAGAAATCAAAAACTAAAATTCAGTTCTCATTAATCGTGCATGCACAAGTATTTGTGAAGGCCCAAACATAGGTGTTTGGGAGAGATGTGCAAAAAAATTGTGCAGAAATTACCCTTGGCCATTTTTGGGTGTGTCTCATGATCAGGTGAGGCCACCTTTTGACATTCCATTAAGTTCCTTTAGTAGCCCTATATATGGCCTTCAAAATACAAATAGTGTGGTTCACTGGATTTGCGCATATGAGTTTTGGCATAACGACAAATATAGGCATTTAAATTTTTTTGCACAGGATTTTCTGCACAACTACGCTCAGTCCTATTTGAGATCCACTCTCCAATTATATGGGGTCCACAACTTTTGAAGGAAAGAGGGAATTTGGTAGAGTTATATATGTACTTCAAAAGCCACAAGGTAACCCTACTTAATCATGCATATACAATTTTTGGTGAAGACTCAAACTTGGGTGCTTAGAAGAAGTGTATAAGAAACACAGTGCAGAATTAGTTTTTGCCCGATTTTGAGTGTCCCATGATCACAAGGGACCACCTTTCAGTGTGTCATGAGGTGACCTTGGTAGTAATATATAAGTACTTCAAAAAGTATAAGCCGGAACCAATTGGTTGTGCACACATAATATTTGGTATAGGGCCAAACATAGTATTTTAATTTTCTACACAACCATGACTTGCCTCATTTTGAGATCCACTCCCTGATCATGTAGGGTCTTATTTGGCCCAAGTAAAATATAATTTCTCCATTCATTGGTATAGCTTCAAGGTTCCAAGTGGTGGCCTACTTATATCTTGTGTGTGGGGTCCACTACAGAGGCCCAAAGTTGGTACAAAGCACAAAAATAATCTGACAGTTTTCAGCAACAGGGTCTGTCACAACTTAGGGCCCAATTTTTAAACACTAAGGGATCATTCCAGATAAAAAGGTGAGACATCTTATCTCACTGATATAAGATTTAAACATTCCCCATATTACTACCCTTAACTACAGACCATGGGGCCCACTACAAGGTGTCAAAAAGGCCTACATATAATACAGTTAAGTACTTAGAAAAATTTCAATAACCAGAGAGTGCAAAGGAAATGAAATAGATCCAATGACAAGTGGGGCCCACATGCTAGCAAACCATAGATAAGAGACACAAAATAATATACATGGGTGTCCGGATTGGATGAATTAATAAAATATATAAATCATAAGTGGTCTCAAACCCAAGTGGGTCAATAAGAGGATGAATGGTATGTACAACATAGATCCAACATACACATCAAGTAGAACACGAAATGTATTGATCAAATCTCTATGATCAGATCCTCAATTGGAAAATCTCATCCAATTGATGGTTTGTAAATAAGTCATTTATACTTTATGTAGGTTTTCAACCTTATAGAGCTTTAGATTCATCTAGACCATACAAAACAATTCACAGTTTATCCTTACGGAAGTATTTTTCAGTCTAGAATTTTCTAAATTTTATTATAAAAGAATCTAACCTTAAGGACCATACATACGAGTATTACTATCTTAAGTAAGTTAAGAATAAATTCAAATATATCTAACCATTGGAATCACGGATATGGCCTACACAAGAATGGTCATAACAAGCCCCCAAATACATTTTCGTATAAGGTCAAGATCTTAGTTATCCAAACTTTGATCGAGGCTTATCATATACTGTTAGAAATATGCTTAGATTTTCTACAAATCCAACAGAACATATATTTTTATTATATTCAATAAAGGAAGTAAAAATGGTTTCATTTTTGGTAAATCAGAATCCTACATGTGTTGTTAGACAACAGCCAAGTAAAGTTGATGTCACTGATGGTTGGACCATTGGATGACTGGCCCAGAGTTATCTCATATTGTGGTTCGTATTATTCTTAAGTTTCAACTCTAATCGTAGCATGGTTGATTTTATATGACTTTTAGAAGTTGCTGTCCAGATACAAAAATGGGATAACAAGTAAAGGGTTTTGATATAATGTTCAACATGGTGGACCATACTGACGTAGGCCACTATACTGACCACCATAGTCATTAATACATGAACCCGTGGAGCTCCACACTAGTAGGCCTCACATGCATTAAAAAATATAAAGGGTGGAAAGAGGAGGATGAGGAGGGTGGAAGGTGGGGTGTAGACTCACCTCAAATGGATGGATGGCTTGATGATGATGTGTGGTCCACTCCCTCTAGGTTGATGATGGGCCACACCTTGGCCCTACCATCTCTCACTCTCTCTTAAAATCTCAGAATTTTTTTAAGTATAACAAAAGGATGAGTGTAAGAGAGCTCTTACTCTTATATAGGGAATTGGGGGTTAAGGTGCCAAGATGATGTGACAAGTTTATGGGGTTTTATTAGTGTTAAAAGTGAGGTGGAATGTGGTGTATGATATGGGTAATGGATGGATGAGGTGTATGGTGCTAATCATGCATTGGCTAAGGTAGAAAGAATCTAGGCATGCATTGGTTAATGGATGCATAAGGGTTGTGGGTTGTAGGTGATGCATGGTGGATGATGAAGTGAAGTGTTGTAATTGGTTGTTTAAAGTGATATGGTATAAAAAAAGGCATGTATTGGATGCATGCATAGGATGAGGTGGACATGGGCCGTAATTAGTTTCTAAGGCATGGGAAGAGGGCTAATGATGGATTTTGGGGTAGAGCTCATTTTTATCTCATGTGCATTGTCTTATATGTGCTAGCTTATTTTTTTATCATGTAGTAATTGTCCTATTTTGTGATAATTTCTATGTTTCAAGAATTGGGCTTTAGACCCACATGGGCCCAAGTCCAATGGGCCTAGCACAAAAATGTTGCTCATGTTACAAGATACGTAATTTTGGTCGTGAGTTCGTCGGGTCGTATCTTACTAACGAAGTGTTGGATTGACGCACGATTTTCACCGTGGCAACCACAACGATGACATGATCCACATGATAGAGGTTTCAAAGGCATCTAGAACAAATCACTTGGTCATACAGTTTTTGTGGATCTCATTTTGGTCCCAAACACATGCAAATACACACACAGACATACACTCAAGTCGATAAATCAAAGGTACTACCCAAGGACATCCAATTCCTAGTTGGCAAAAATTAAGGGCGTTACAGGTATAGAAGAATTCCAAACCTGTGGCTTCTTATCCTCCCATAACTACTACAGTGCTTGGGCGAAATCAATAATTAAGAAGCAGTCAGATATTTTGATCAAGATTGATCTCCTCAACACTATTGAAGTCACATATGACTATTTTTGAAAAGATGTAATCGTGTTCAAGGGCTTCCTGAACTACTGGTGCTCGACCACTAACTCTTTCCACATTCCTCTCGCCGAAGTCAGCACCACGCTATGGGAACTTTATATGATGGTTAGTCTTCCTATAACGGGTTGTTTCTTCGACTAATATGTGCCCACAAATGAGAAATTCACTTACTTTTCTTCCATAAATCATCAGCTGAAGGTTTCGAAAAACCGCCATCAAACTTTTCAGAGAAATGGCGAAGTTTCCTAACATCCACAAAGTCCCACACCTTATTTGACTCACACAATTTATGAGAGATCTTCAGTAGGTTCCTTGTCTTTCTTCACTCTACTTAGATCTTCATGTTCTTTTTCATTGTCTCTCATAAAACTATATTTCTTTTGACCTTGCAACTTTATTGGGAACCATACACAAGAGTTGAATAGTCTTAGATAAAAGATCAAGGGACTGACAGAATATAATACATTTGACGAGCTAGCTACTTTCTTGGCTTATTAGCTCAATCTAGTAGTGCTCTCTAGCTCCAAATGGGTAGATGTCATCAGAGCCCTTATTCATGGTTACTAAAGCAATGGTAGAGGGCATAAAAATATTCCCTAACTCCTCCAATTCTCTATTCGCTCTATCGCACTTTTGGTGCTATGGCAACTCATTGCAAGAGCCCTATAGTTGGAGCATCTTTGACCTATGCACCCTGGAATTACTCTGTGAGGTAGTTGGGCATATATTTTTCGTGGACTTATGATGAACCAAAGAAGGCGTACATGAATCTGGATTGCCTCCCAGTTTAGCATTATTAAAGGCGAAAGATGATTAAGAAAACCTGATATTGGGTGGTGGACAAAATCGAGATGACAGAGTCCATTACCTTCTTCCATATCCCATTTTCTAAAATCTCTAAAAATAGAGATGCTATCAATGATGACTCAATATCTTCAAGGAAACGTATCTTGTTTATATGTATTAGATCTAATGGCCTCCCTTTGAGGGAGGGTAATAAATTTTGGTGCAAACCCTATTACCCTAGTCAATTCGCATGTCAATTCAGCTATGATCAGACTATGCTAAAGGATTACGATGTCGTCACCAGGGTGATGAGAAGTTATGACGTCAGCCCCTATAACCGGGCGCTTATCTGGAAACAAATTTTGATCGTACACACAGGGTCTTGCTTTGTGATGCCAGGCTACAATCATATGGTCCAAGTTTCTTACTACTGGATGTGATGGTGGGTCCACCAATTTTATCTAATCCGCCATTGTCATTCAGTGACTTATCCAGTTTGGATCACTCCACTAAGACTGAGGAATTATAAACATAAACAAGAGATCAATTACATAGTGGAGAAGGATCACACACCTACCCCCGGTCAAGTAGGTTTGAAAATTTCTTTCGAGGAACCCATTCATCAAGTAAAGCCCACCAATACTTTGGAGGCTTGGATTGCTTATGGATTTCTTTTGGGGGGAACTGAGGAGTTCAGGAGAGCAACCCATCGGGGCCACGACCCCCAGTAAACAAGAAGAGGGTAACAATCCGACCCTGTAGGCAGTAATGACCGCGCTTTATACTCCCACTAGAGAGACCGCAAATGGGTACCATGGGTAGGCTCACGTCTCCAACTATATCCCAATGATGATGTTTGCGAGGCAGAGTTTATCGTCTCTTGTGATCCGCTCTCAAACACAAACTCACTCCCCTCATGTGGAATAAAGCCATCAAGGTATCTCTCCTGCCCCTACAGAAGTGAGGATGTATACAAGTGGGGTTGGCACTTCCAGCAAAGGCAAGTAGGTTATGATTGAAAAACCTATATGAGATGAGTCATCGGAGGAAAGTAAAAAATGAAGAATCTACATCAAGCAACAACTCTACTAGAGAAAGTGAATGCTTTGAAGGCGATGGCATAGAAGAGGATGGAGAAATATTGACGAGATGATGACATTGCAGCCGAGGCCACTATAGTTGATCAAGAGATCCCACATGATGTATTTACTCTAATTGGAAAGGCGAACACCCCTGTAAAAGAATAGCCACTCGATTGTGGAGATTTTAGCTATTCGCCAATGGCTAACATCTTCGTGGCCTTCAGTGCCAATTACTCCTCTCTACCTCGTGAGATGTCTGCTATTTCGTCGATCAGTATCCATCTGACCAACCCTCAAATTCTTCCAAGGATTATGGCGGTTTCTTTATCGAGGGAACTAGGACTCTCCATGCCAACGCAAACAGTGATGACAACGTTAATTTCTGAGGATAGGTATTTGTCGACTCCACACAATGTGGATGTTGACCAAGACATGACAGTTATTCCCACAACTATTAGAGTATCTCACATTAATACAGAACAGATCTTGATAGACAAGGCCACAATTGTATCCTCCACTGCCCAGGTTACAATTGCCCGCACAATTTTCTTTACATCGAAGCCTACCGTTGTGACAACTCCAACGACTCTGGATTCAAGCATTGTGGCCAGAGAACCGTCTTTCAACGTTACTCCTATAGTGGTCGTTCCCGATCCATAAAATGTTCCTATTATTGTCACAGCCTCAACTTCATCAGCTCTTTCATTTGTAGCTCTAGTAACGGGTATGATTTTAAATATTCGTGGTTTCTGCTTTGAGTAAAATTGTCTTATCTTCATTTATCTCATACTATATGTCCTATTTTTCTTACAACTGCTCTAGTTTCAAGCTTCTCTACAGGCTCAAATTCAATGGCAACGGTATCGACCTTCTCTCTTTGGAAAAGATTCCCCTGTACAAGCTTACTCTAATCAAAGATGCCCTTTCAACCATAGTTTGTATGTTTTAAGACCTTGAGCAATGGCCTCTTCTCAGTGACGCTTTGGCAATTTTAGACAATTCTTCAAAGCTCGCTAAAATTAGCATCTTAGGGCTTTATAATTCTCTGGTTCAAATTTGCACTTTCTTTCAACAATTGGAGTTTGCTCATAATATGGTCATCGCTCTAGAGATATTTCATCATCATAAAAGGGAATTCGGTTCTCTTTAAGATCAAGCAAACACTTATAAGCAGACTTTAGCTACTATCAATAAGAAAATTATTAATCTTAAAACTCAAAAGCAGGTTGAAGAATTAAAGCTAAGTAAGATCATGAAAGTGCCCTGGTTTGTCAATTAGCATGAATGTTGAGTTCGCAAGATAAGTGAGCCCCATAGGAAGATTGTTCAAGCGTCTTCCTCAATAGGATGTGTGCCGGAACCCATCAAAGGTAAAACTTAGCCTCACATCCCATGTCCCAAAACACCAAGTATATAAAACCCTTAAAAAATGCATAGAACATCTTAGGGTTTAAGGTGAGAAAACTACTTCGCAAAATTAGGAAAAACTCTAAGTTTTCTACCTTTATCGATTTATCGATAAGTTGTTCGATGAAATCAAACTTTTATATCAATGTCCTCGAAACCAACTCGATATTATCGAATTGAGGACTTCGGAGATCCAGCAACTTCAAAGAATTCTGAACTAAATTATCGATGAATCAATGGCATGTTCGATATCATCGAATGTTGAATCTCGAGTTCATCGAGAAGGCCCGATAACATCGACATCTGGTCAGTTGTGTCCAATAAGCTGTTAAGGAAAATCATGTGATTCTCGATATCTTGAAGAGAGCATCGATATCCTCGAAATTCAAACCTCGATGATATCGACAAACCTTCGATGATATCAGATTAGGACACAAAACTGTCCAACAAGATTTCAGGTAAAAGCTTTCAAGTATCGAGGATCACTCGATAAAATCGATATTCAAATATTGATCATATCGAGACTAGGTCGATGTCATCGAAATAGGACACAAATTGTCCAACAAACTTATAGGAAAATTCCTTAAAAATAATAATGAATCGGCACTGTTATCGATATCATCGATATTCAAATTCCGATGATATTGAGGGATGCTCGATCATATCAAATACCTAGTATGCTTCAAAGGCAAGTTTGCTCTCATATTTTTAAATGTCGAGGAATCGAACCTTGCATTGATGAAATCAGAGTTAAAAGTCCGATGACATCGAAGAGTGTTCGATTTCCTCAACCAGTTGGCAAAAAGGGTCAAAAGTGTTTGACAACTTAAGTTCGTGTCATCAACCAGTTATTCGATGGTATCGAGAGTATACACTCGATGGTATCGAATCCTTCTCGATGATATCGAACTCTGTCAAAAATATGACTGTTTTATTTTCATTGAAACTTTTTGCCTATTTAATGAGAGCTTGCCCTTGGTTGTTTGTAGAGAAAAAAGATAGAGTTTTTAAGTGTTTAATCCAGATCACATACCCTAAGCTTTTTTCTCTCATGGGAGTTCATCCTCCAATCCACCCTCATCATTGATATTTTATAGAGTGGATTGGGGAATGAACTTCCACATTCAAGGATCCAGCAACTACCACTTTAATGACAAATCATTAAACTGGGATACCTTGAATGCATAAATGATTGGAATCACTGTGTTTCTCAAATAGGAAAACATTTAATAGAGTTAGATTCAACATAACCTTGACCCAACCTGTTACCTTACATTGGATCATCATCTGTGTTGCAGTTCAAGGGAGCTGAAGATTCTTTGTCATCAAAGAAGGAGATCTTCATCAACATGCTAAATGGGGCTCATCTACTTATTTGTAAGTCATTAGAGTACAAAGATCTTTTTGATCATTCCTATTGTAGGATTGGGTCAAAGGTGCCTCTCACCCCTTTCAAGTCCTTATAGGAGGCCTCCGACGAAAGAGCAGTGGGGGTACAGTGTTAACCCTTGCTCTGTGGAGAGCATAAACTTAGGTCATTGACCTGTGTGGTCTAAAACCTAAGTGTTGTGTGTTGACCTTTGCTTTTGTGTAGAGCATAAAATGTTAGGTTCCTTGTGTGGATCCTTGACCTGTGTGGTCTAAAATCTGGGTGTTGTGTGTTGACCCTTGCTCCTGTGTGGGGCATAAACTTGTGTTTCGTGAAGACACGTTAGAGTTAGCCTGGTATAGGTTATACTAGTTTGAGGTAAACCTGATTTGAAACCTCCGTTAGTGAGATCCTATACACTCAATGGTTGAGTGCGTCTGTCGGAAGTGGAGTAGACACGTAGTCGAACCACTATAAAAATGATTGTGTTTGGGATTGCTCTTTACTTTTACTTCTTATGTGATTTCCCCGAATGTTTTCATAATGCATGTTTACATGATTACCTAGAACAAATTAGAATAACATCTCACACACAGTCACATCCATCATAAACTATGTTATACATCTTGTCTATGTTTTGAATGGCCTTATGATTAGATTATCTAACTGGCTTAGAAGTCATTAGAGTTACATTGAAGAAATCCTATTATTTGCATATTAGTTCAGGATTGGGTTGATAGGTTTTAAATCATCATAAAATTTTAAAAGTCCTATTTGCCCCACTCTAGGACATCTAAGTATATTCTCACTTCGACTAAAGCGTTCATTATCGCAATTTTAGATCAGGGCTAATATCAGTGAGAATATTTGCATAACTAAGCTTGAAGAATCAGAACTTTTAAAGGACAAGATGACCGTTGTTTCTTTATAACAAGAGCTAGCTGGTGCTCTAGATCAAGTTAAACTCATCATTGAGGCCGAGCTCAACATGGTTGCAGCTCCAATCCAATTTAAACAATATTTGCAGAATTTTATGTTAGCTTTGGGCATTTTAGAATAATTGTAACACATTGACAATTTTAGGATATATGAAAATTTTATGTTGTGCTTTTCAAAGTTCAAATGATTAAGCAATTTTATTCCATTTATATTATATTCTAATATATAATTATGGATGATTCTTAACTTATATAAACATGTGTTTCAATTGCATTTTTTTCATAACTTGAGAAATATAATATTATGATAATTTAGTCACTATAACTTTTGCTCGTCATTATGCTTTGCGTTGTATTCTCTTTAGTGGGCGAGACTATCTTAGAGTCTAATTAGTAAAAGTAAAGCGTTATACATGGTTTAGTGTATGACCCATGTCCTAGTCCGTACCGTTCTGTTGGCCTCCGCGGTCCTTCCGGTCAAAATTTGGCAATCCTCAACACATTTCTGATGTTTGCGCATGATCCTAAGCTGAGTCATGTATACCGAAGCCGGCTCGAACCAAAACTTATATTATAACGACCGCGCTGTCACCCCAGTTCTAATGCCGCGACTCGCACACCGACCCAATACCCAAGGTAGAAGATGTAGGCCCACGTTCAATTCAAAGAAAACACCGTGCGTTACGAATTACGAGGGAATCTCTACGAGATGTCCCATCAATCAATGTCAAGTACAACCATACCTCAAGTACAAGCCCCATCCCTCCTTTTTCCCTTAAGTCAACTCTCTTTCCACCTCACCATCTCCCTTTACAAAATTTCAACCATAACTATCCATCTTTTACCCATTTTTCAAACCAACCCATACTTCATTAATTATACCCACCACTCCATCCATCACTCTTAATATTCTCTTTCTCTCATTTACTCAACAATCTCCCAAGCAACCCAAACTCTCACACGTCCAAACTCCTTTCTCTCCCAAGCCAAGTGTGGCCCACTTTTCCTACCCTCTCATCTCTCATCCCCACCATAGAGACTCCATCATCCACCGTTAAAAGTCGAGCATAGGAGCTTACAAGCCTACGGGAGCAAGGAGAAGGCCTAGAGGTGGGTAATCGACCGTTAGATTTTAATTTTTATAAAGACCCCTTGTAGTGGGGCCCACAATGATGTACGTATTGTAGTGAGGGGCCCATAGTGGAGAGGTCCCTCTATCTCACCGGTGTTCTCTTTCTATCTCTCTCTCTTTCTCTTTCTTTAATGAGATTTCTTGTGGCCACCATGTGCATGGTGATCTTGGCCGCCTGATCGTAAGGCCCACCTTGCAATGGGTTAATTGGACGGCCAAGACGAAGGGAAAACATAAATATCATGTTGATCTAAAAGGTGGGCCACGTTCATGTGGGACCCACCTTAATGTGTGGGCCACGTACATGTGGGGCCCACCCTAATGTCTGTGTTTATCCACGCCGTCCAGCGTCCCTGGATGCTGGACGTGTGGGTTGGATAACATGGAGAGGTGTACTGGCATGGGCATATACTGACAAGCTTTAAAATATATATATATATATATATATATATATATATATATATATATATATATATATATATATATATATATATATATATATATATATATATATATATATATATATACATATATGCTTTTAGGGTGGGTCGCTCATGCGGGCCCCTCTTTGGTGTATGTATATAATCTGAGCTGTCCATTACGTTTCCCAGCTCATTTTAGCCACTGAACCGAGAAATGAAGCCGATCCCATTCTCTGGCGGGCCATACCATAGGAAATAGTGGTGTTTTTCATTAAAACACACTTTGATCTCTTTTTCTCGCCAGATTATACTGTATATTGGACTCTTTTGGCTTGTCTTGAGCCGTTGGAGTGAGTGGTTGGGTTGGATTTGTCTAAGGTGGGCCCCACCTACCAAAAACCGCGGAAGATCGCTTTTTCAAAAAAAAAAAGAAAGGAGAGGAGGCAGCAGCGTCTGCTGCTGCAAGCGCCGCAGGCAACGCCTGCGCTAGGCGGGCGGCCGGTCTGGGCTGACCCACGGGCCCCAATTGTGGGCCCCACGTGATGCGTTTTGAGCATCAATACCATACATTTGATGGGTCCCCTTTATCTATAGGGTGTTCCCAAAAATCAGCCGTAAACGGAATTCAGGTGGGCGATATCATCTAAATCATGTGAAGACATGCCTAAAACATATAAAAGCACTTGGTGGGGCCTACCTGAATTTTGGATGTGGCTAAAACTTGGTCTGGACCCTCAGCCAGGTGGGACACACATAATGAGTGGGCTGGATTTGTGGACCACATTTTGGTGGGCCCTTGACCGTCCAACCCAATGAACGGTTAGGTGGGCTGGATTTGTGAACCACCTCATGGTGGGCTCCCTGGTCCGTGCGACCATATAAACAGGTTGAATGATAAATAAATATCACAGTGGGCCCCTGGTCCACGTGACCATATGAACAGGTGGGGTGGCAAATAAATATCACGGTGGGCCCAAGGTCCACGTGACCTTATGAATAGATTGGATTGCAAATAAAACATTACAATGGGCCCTAAGCCCATGTGACCCTATGAACAGTTTGGATGGAAAATAAACATTATGTTGGGTCATAAGTTGGGTGAGAAATAAACATTATATTGGGCCCTAGATTGGGAGGAAAATAAACATTATGGTGGGCCTCACATGAGGCTCACTTTGGTTGCATATGGACTAATGTGTTTAGGCCATCTTGATGTATTTTAAGCCCATTATTGAGGCCCACTTGGATGCATATGGGTTAATGTGTTTTGGTCCATCTTGATGTATTTTTAGGCCAATTATTGAGGCCCACTCTGATATATATGGGCTCATGTATTTAGGCCCATCTTGGCATGTATATAGGCCTAATGTTGAGGCCCACTTTGATATATATAAGGCCTATGTGATTAAGCTCATTTGATACACATAAAGCTTATGTGATTGGGCTTATTTTAATGCATTCTAAGGCCCGTGGGTCATGGCTCATTACAAAGTACCTAAGGCCCATTGATACGGCCCACTTGATAAATATAAGGCCCATTGATATGACCTACTTGCAAGCCCATGTGATACGGCCCATTTAATGTACTTAAGGCCCAGTGAGATGAATTTAGGTTCATTGCAATGTGTGATTCCTCCGTGGTATATATATAATGATGTTTATAATGAGACGTGCCTTGGGAACAATGATGATTTGACGTCCACATTGTATGGATGATGTCGGTTAAATGTCCACACTATCACTTTTCCTAAGGCCCATTAATAGGCCCATATTTGTAGTCTGCAGGCCGTTTAGGTCCATCTTCGTTTTGAGCAGAGCCCATTATCATATCATAAGTTTAGTGCCGCCCCATAATTCATGATTATACACATCATATGTATGCTTGAGATGAGGAATGATTGATCATAGCATATGCCTTCGGGCAGACTGTTTACGAGCTCCTTGATAGGCGGAGTTACTCTATATGAGCACGTGGTTCATGCAGGATGGTTGCATGACTGATAGTTTGATACATGCACTTGCATTTGTGTGATTGTAATATGCCCTAGCGACATCAGGTTCATAGCCTCCACAGTCATACCATGTGTAACGCCCTGAAAAAATCAGTACTTTGACTCGAGTACCAACTCGACCAGAAATCGCGTAGGATTAATTTCTTTAGAAAATAAGTCTAAGTTAGCTAGAGCAATGCTAGAGTAGCTGGAAAATAGTCCCTGATCACTTTAAATACGTTCTACAAGACCTAAAGCGAGTAGAACCAATGACGCTATAATACTTTAAAATCTCGGATCAAACTCTAAACTGGTTTGTTCTCTAGACCTCTTTGAAACTTTTTATTGGATCTAGACCGCGCGTCGAAAGTCCGATACCTACAATCTTAAACTGTTATAACCGCCTAGCGGGACTTGACAATTATTTCAAAAATCAAGTCCAACCGACATTCACAGGCTATTTCATTGAGCCTGGAGTGAAGAGAGTGAGAATAGGGTTAGATTTGAAATTTAAAATTCAAATCTGGCACACAACTTGACGCGTCAGTATTAAGCGTTCTGACCATCAGAATACAGAACACCCTTGGATCAGGAAAAATTTCTATTTCATATCATGAAACTTGTAGACCTGATCTACGTGTGGTGACCGCTGAACTGAAACTGGACTGCCACGTGCGATCTACAAACACTACTGGTCTGAAAATGGGATGTGAGCGACATCCGACGTGCATGAACTTAAGTCCGATCGCGTTCAAGCAGTTGTGACTCATACAAGGTGAACATACATCGGCCAGTCGGGTTACTTGACGGGCTCGACTAGCGCGATCGCATCTCAAGTCGAACGACATGAAGTGCGTAAAACACTTCGCGTGGCCTAACCACTGCCGCCAACTCCAAACACGACTCGCGTTCATTGACGCGTCGTTAGTGGCCAAGACCAGCCAACCACGAATTCGCTCGGTTACCTACTGCCTGGACTAAGTCTAGTCCCAAATAATTATGGAATCACATCAGCAAAATATGAATGTAATATGTACTTCCTACAAATGACTAAAATGCCCTAAATCTCATATTCTTCGTTGATTTACGAAACAGGAAATGGATAGCATGTTGTACATGTCAAACGGCGATGCCGTCGATAATCTACTATTAAACGACATTGAAAGCGTTGGAAACCGTCAATCAAAGCGTCTAAAATCCTCACCTAGTCTCTTATAGATGCGTAAATTTGAACGAAGCGTATACGCTTCGTATACAGCGATAAGAGAACCTGTTTTACAAGATCTATTGGTTAAAAAGCTATGGATCCTAGTGAACCTTAAATCAGCAACTTCTAGGGTTGTTTCATACGTGAAAACGTGAAAGAATCACCAGCTTGGTGATCAGGAGGTGTTGCTTAGGCACTAGCAATAGGCGGCACGAAGACGGGAAAAAACTTCCCTAATCTCTCTCACAAACTCTCACCTTTTCTCTCTCCCAATCTAGGGTTTCTCTCAAATTCGGATGGAAGAGAAGAGTGAGGGTTTCAACCCCTTTTATAAGCCCAAAAATGTCGAAAATAGGCTCCGGTACAAAGTTCACTTAGTGCATATCCAATTCGGGGCTGTTTCGGTTCAAAAGATGCTTTCTGGTGGTCTCCTGGCCGAATGCGATCGAACTTAAGCTCATGCGTACCAGATCTAGCACGTATTAAGTTTTCAGTCCGGCTGGATCCGCAGATCGCACGTGGCGGACCAGTTTCAGTTCAACGGTCACCGCACGTGGATCAGGGCTGAAAGTCACATGATATATAATAGAAATTTTTCCTGATCCGAGGGTGTAATCTGGTTGAATTCTGACGGTCAGAATGCTTAATACTGATGCATCAAGTCGTGTGCCAGATTTGTATTTGAAATTCCAATTCTGTCCCTATTCGCACTCTCTTCGGTCCGGGCTCAATGAAATAGCCTGTGATTATCGGTTTGACTTGATTTTCGGAATGATTGTCAAGTCCAGCTAGGCGGTTCTAACGGTCTAAGATAGGAGGTATCGGACTTTCGACGCGCGATCTAGATCCAATACAAAGATTCAAAGTGGTCCAGAGAACAAACCTGCTTAGAGTTTGGTCCGAGGTTATAGAGTATTATAGAGTCGTTGGTTCTACTCGATTTGGGTCTTGTAGAACGTATTTAAAGTGATCAGGGACTATTTTCCAGCTACTTCAGCGTTGCACTAGCTAACTTAGTCATATTTTCTAAAAGAATTAATTCTACGTAAATTTCGGGTCGAGTTGGTACTCGAGCCCAAGTATGGATTTTTCACGGGCGTTACATTTATCTAGGTGGGTGCTTTCTTCATCAAGTAAATCTTTTCTCTCCTCATGTAATCTCTTTCCTCTCTCTCATTTGGATGTGTAGGACCCACCAATTAATGGTGGAGATCTTACACAACCATTTAAATGTGGCTATGAGGCCCATATTGTACATGCATGTCCATGCATGGGATTCTTCCCTTGATGGACCCCTTGCATGTGAATTTCTCTTATTTTTCTAAGTATGATGGGTCATCTAGGCCCTTGCATGTGGCTGGGATGGCATCCCAACCACTCATTTCAAAGATCTAAGCCATGCATCATAAGATCTAGTTGTACAATGTGTTTATATTATTGTTTGTGGTTGTGATTGTGTGAGGACGACTTAATAGTGACGGAGCCCTCTCCTGATAGCCGGATGCTCTTCCTTCTCTTTCCTTAGTTAGAAATCTGATGATATTATGTGTGGTCCACTTAGTGGGCCTGGATTGTCCAAAAGAAAAAAAAAAGCCTAGGAAGAAAGGGACATCTATATTCAACCTACACCATAGTTTAGATGCCTCTTTTTGCCACCTTAAATGTTCTTGTAAGGGTGAAAATTTGAGAGTTTGTTATGAAAAATTGTGGGGCCCATTAGGGTGGGCCATGACACCTAATTTATGGGTCAATCCCTTCCTTAATAGGCCCATAAATTTGTTTTATTCCATGCATGCATTGCTGTCCAGAAATTTCTGGACAGATTTTTTTTGTTGGACTTGGGCTTGAAATTGGGACTGATTAGGAAACCTTTTGTACCCATCAAATATATTTTTCTGAAATTTTGGGATCTTATCTTCATGTGCCCCACATTTCAACCCCATCCAATCTTGATAGAGGTCCCAAAAGTGTGGTCCAAGTGGGGTGGACAATCTGAATTTTCTGCACTGTTCCAGCAACATTTCACCCTAGATAGGTTGGCAATTCGAAATTTATTAAAATATTTTTGGGTGTCTAAAAATTTTAAAAATTTACAGAGATGTGTTTCACCCTTGGTAAGAAATACCTGCAAACTTTTAGGGCTAATGGACCTCATTTGGGCATCTAAACGAGTGGTCCAACATAGTGGACTGCCAGAAACATTCTGCTGTGCAGTCCAGCAGTATAGTTTCATAAAAATAAAATTTAAAAAAAAATATTTTCTTAGAAGGTGGGCCATATTTCTGAGCTCCATGTTAATTTATGTTTAATGAGGGACCTTGGGTCCAAATTTCAGGAATTTTGGAGGCCCAGAATCTACCCATTTGGGTGGCCCAAATTTAGAATAGTTACATTCCAGCAATAGTTCATCCTGGACATATTACATTCTTAAAATTTATTAAAATACTTTTGAGTGTTTAAAAATTGTAAAAATTTATAAGGATGTGTTAAACTCAAGTTAGGACCTACCTACAAAATTTTAGAGCCATTGGATGCCTGTACACACTATGGTGGTGGCTGGACCGACACACTATTATATGGTGTCCAGATCAGTCCGAGTTTTAGGATAGATTGTCTTATTTGAATTAATTAAAATACTTTTAGATGTTTAAAAATTATAAAATTTTATGAGGGTGTGACCCACACATGTAAGGACTACCCTATAAATTTTCAGGGCCATCGGGCCTCTGTACCGACCGTGGTGTAGCCTGCAATTTAGACCAGTTTTGGGTCAAATACCCAGGTACACCCTTGCATTGGGTTGCTGGGCCTGCATTCTAATGGCATGGCCCATTTGAAGTAAGTATTGTATATCTCTCTTTTATCTGGTGAGGCCCATTATGGATCACCATGGGTCAGTAACCCATCTAAATTAAATAAATTTCTGGACTCCAGCAGGCCCAGGAAATGGGTGGGCTGGAATTCCAGCAAGGGGCCCAAAATTTGTTACATGGTTCATTGTTTAGGAATATTGTGGCACACCAGATTTGAGAGAGTGTTGCACACACTCCTTGCTTTTCCTCCCTTAGACATTTTAGGCTTAATGAGTACCCCCTTGAGGGCCACCTTTGTGGTGATTTTGTGGGCTAGCCTTAACCAGAATTTTTAATAGTCTTATAGGCTCAATGGGCTGGGAGATTCTTTCTTAAGCCCAAGATTGTGCAAGGGCTGACCTTATTGATTTACGAACCCAATGGGCTATCTATAAGCTGACCATGTGTATTAATGGGCCTTGATGCCCTCATAAAGTGTTTAATTATGGGCTGACTTGTAAAGCCCACATAAATGCATATTGTGGAGGGCCTTGTTAAGTCTTTATCTGATGAGGCAAGGCCCACCCTATCGGTATAGGTCTCTCCCTTGTGTATTCTTGGACTTATGGGCTGACCTCTAGTCCACCATAATGTATGAATTGAATGACTTTTGTTTTGGGCCATTTTCTTAGGGCCCATTATATAATATAGTATATGCATGGCCACCCCTTTTGTGGCAGTGATTAGGCCTTTTGGACTCAGTTCTTTTGAATAGGCCCATTGATCTTAGGCCTATCCTCTCCCATCTATTGTGATGGAATTAAGGGTAATAATATGCAAGGAGTTGGGCTCTTGGCTGCCTATTAAATTGACCTTGTACTTGGGCCAAAAGTGAGGCCCAACTCACTTGTGTTAAATGTAAAACTTGCTCATGTAAATGAATTACTGGGCTGCCCATGAAGCCCACCACAATATGTGAAATTATGACCTTTGTGATTGGGCCCAAACCTTACTTGAGGGTCCACTATCTGGCCTATAAGTTGGGCTTGGTGTATGGCCCATTAGGCCATGCATTACGTGGGCTTTAGACCTTATACTATATGAGTAGTGGCAGGCTACCTCTTGGAAGCCAGTTGAGGTTGAACGTCCTCCTGGGTGATCCTAAGGTAGGTCCATGGGTTTCTTTATGGATGGTTAAAGGCCTACCATGGACCCTAGGCCATTGTTTAGAGCTTAATGTGTATGTATATGGAACCTACCTTAACGCATGTTTGGTCCAGGTCATCCAAGCCTAGGATCGCCCGATTATGGATGCATTGTCTGTCTTGGGTTACCGCTGGACTCACAATCCAGTAACAGGCCCACTTGATCTTTTCATAATATATACGCACTCTCCATCTGGTGGGGTCCCCCAGCGAATATAGTTGGCTTTCATGAGATTATTTCCACATAGTCAACTGATTTCTGGACCTTAGCAGGTCTTGAAAGTTAAACTGACCAAAAGATTATCAAAGGGATTTAATGTAAAATTTTATGGTGAAAACTTTATTTGGCTGCGGGGCCCACCATTTGAGAACTTGTATACATGTTGCATGCTTATGTTTTCTTATAATCTTTGGACTTAATCAGTGTATTCTTTTGGGTCACCTTTAATGATTAGATGAGGACTCCATCTTAGATCAGATTTTTGGGGCATCCCATGGGCCCAAAGTGGGCAGGGTCGTCCCAGATTGGTCCAACCGTATATTGGGCCGACTTTCACCATTTTGATGGACTTGTGGGCTAAGATAAGGATAGTATTGGGCCCTTGGTTGCCCACTTAAATTGCTAGTTATTGGGCTGATGTAGTTGGGCCCATTTTCTCCAAACTTAAACTTATTTTCGGGCCATATATTGTGTATGCGGGCTGCCCACCAAGTCCAACTTAATGCATGGATTCTATGGCTATTGGAAATTGAGCCTTGGACCTTGATTTTCCTCTTGGGGCCCATGTTGTTAAAGGTGGTATTATATCCTTTTCTCATGGCCTATTATGAGAAATATATATGTATGTGGTTACCTGTGTTTTTATCTAAATGTAGGCCTTGAGCCTTCTATCCATATAGTTCATGGTTGATATGCTTTTTTGGGAAATGGCGGTTAAATGTCCCCATTATGGACCCCTCTAGGCCCGGTTATATCTAAATGTGATTAGATGCTCATCTTAAACTCTTGCTAGACTCACTTCTGTATTACTTAGACACATACTTTGCATGCTTAGTCTCGTGGGCTACCCCAGGTAAATGGGCCCCCACTAGAGGTTGGATTCCTTAAGGATATTGTCTAAGTACCTAGTCTTGGTCCCTTCTTGGATAGGAGGAGTGTATTACTTTGTATATCGCTGCATAATGTGTCTAGACCCATCTTCATGGCCCATGTACATCATTGTATGCTTAGTTGACACTATGTATGTGTGGTCATATTGTGTCAATGGACATTGCATGATACTTTCCCTGAGGGACATAGTATCCCCTATTGAGCACGTTAGATGCTTGGGATTGATGCATAGTTAATTGCGTGATTCATGCATCTAGCATTGCATAGCATATGAGCATTATCGCCTTTGCTTCATCAGGGTTGTAGCCTCCACAGATTCATCGTGGATGGCCATGTTTAGACACCGAAAATGTTATTTGAGCATACCAGGTGCATAGGATGCCCATGGGTGAAATTCTCAAAACTTCCATGATACCAAGGATCTGCTCCAGCGCCGTGACCGAGTGGAATAATGAGCGCACGAGGGCCTTATACCGTTAGGCCGCGACTCCCACTATCGTGTAGTCGGTTGGATAGGGGTGTGGCCTTACTCGCCTGATGTAAGAGGGCATTGCTAGGCTGAGTCTGACCAGCTCGTGAATGGGTGCGCTACCTTCAGGCCTTGTTGGTGTTGGCTATCCACAGGTGGGTAGTGAGGTCTCTTACGCTCGTTTGACTGTGCGGGGTCTGTAGAGCGGCAGTCATCCAGCAGTGTAATAGACGCTGGTGATTTTCTTATGATGGAAATGTACTTGATATGTGGATTGGATATGAGCACTGGCATTACTTCGCATTATTGCATTTGCATCGACTGTGTAAGCCTCATATTGCATCGCCTTGGCATGGCGCCCAGTACTCATTGCATTACATTACGCATTGCACTATATAGCCTTGGTATGACTTCCTACATTATCATACTACCTTGGCATAGCTTCTTGTGTTCATGATCGCCTTAGTAAGGCTAGTGGTATTAGTATTGCTCGTGACTCCCTTCTACATTCTCTATCTTCTTCTGAGCACCATTGTCACACACTTTCACCACCCTTTAAGCTTTCTATAAGCTTATGCACGATTGATGCGTGCAGGAGATCGTAAGTTGGTGTCTTAGCAGCAGAGCTTGGATAGGTGTGCAAGCCGAGGACCCAGTGTTACAGATTCTCTTCCTTTTTTCTTCTGTTATCTTATGTATGTCCTTTTGGACCTGATGTAAGCATGTAAAAGTTCAAATTCATAGTGGATTTTGTGATGTGTGCCTTTGTTATTCTCAGATTTTACTTGCTGTGATCTTGGGTATGCTCGTATTGAAAATGATTATATTGTTGTGAAAATCCTCCTTGTAGGATCCCAGGATCGGAACCTGCATTAGGAGCCGAGAATGGGGTACTACGGAGGCTGTTGCGGCCAGAACCGGTCATCGGGTTCCTTGTGAGGTCCGGTTACCGAGTCTGGGGCGTGACGATATTCTTTAGTCTTCCGCTTGCTTTTATCACTGGATCTAGAGTATGAATTACAGTTTTGGTATATTTTTACTCATGTGAATGCTTTAACTCAAACAACATTGAATCATAATTATTTTTGTTGCATAAGTGACGGTCTGGAACTCGGGAGTTGAGTTTATACACGACCCCCGATTTTCAGGGTGTTACAAGTTGGTATCAGAGCATGAATGAGATTATACCGGGCCTGGGTTATGGTCACGCGACGTACGCTGTCGCTTCCTTTGACTTAGGTGGGTGCGAGAAGGGTCTAGAAACACTTATAGGATCGTAGATTCGCCAATCGGCGAAGACTATTCGTATCGATTGCGCGATCGAGTCTGTAACGCATATAGGGTCGCGCGAAGTGACCTAAGTGGCTTCTAGGTTGTATGTAGGTTGGTTGAGACATTCTTGAATGATTCTAAACCCGTAAATGTGAATTCTTGGGCTGTGGGGCAACCACGACCCTTACATTCAATCGCTATGGCTTAAAAACCCCGTTTCACCTAATTTCTTTAAAATTTTTCCTCTCACCACTCCATTCTTCAATTATTTCTTATTCTTTTCATGTTAGGCATTGATCCTAATGTAAAAATGATATAAAATCATACTTCGACAAAATTTTACAGTGAATAGTAAAATTTCATGAAAACCGGTTATTAGGTCATTCTAAGTTTACAATATTTAGCAACTAATGGGCTAGATGGATGTATTAGCTCCTTCTACCCCAAAATCATATGCTTCATGATAGGGGATTGTATTCTAGTTTACAGATTGGCTCTGGAAAGCCCCGAATGGATGTTTGGGCCTTCCTAGGGCAATCTACAATAAACGAAGGTGGGGCCCATATATTTTTGGGATCCCTACGCCAGGGGGGACCTAACCCATGTGGTCCCACCGGCCACCTTACGAGATGGCCGGCGATGCCATCGCCGTCCGGTGAGGCCCACTTGCTGTAAAACTGGGCACGTGTATTTTTTTTGGGTAGTACACCCCTCCCATGTGTGGGCCGATCGTAGAAAACCCCTAAATGGGGTACTTCCTTCACAAATAACCCCTCCCAAGCCTCCCTTGCTCGTTTTCTTGCTGCCCTATCTCAAACCGTGATTCCAAATCACTCCCAAATCATCCCATTGCTGAAAACGACCCCATCTCATACCTCCAACGTGATCAGTAACACTCTCCCTCTTCGATCTCGTCCGTTGGAGCTTCTACAACCCCTAAAATGTGCTGAAATCGTGTGGAGCTCCATTTCTCTTTTTTCTTCTCTTTTCTTTTTGAAAATCCATCCTACGAGAGCTTGAAGCATCCCTCTACAACACCTAGATCTCCTTTTTTTAGTTTGGACAGCCATTTTTCTACATTTCTCACATTTTTCATGGCCTTTGTTGAAGCCATTTTGGGTCTTTTATCTTTCTCCGCCATCCTCTCTTTGATGGGAAAGAGAAATACCGCAGTGGATGAGGCTGGGCCTAGTCACCCTACGCAAACAAGAAGACCGAGGGGTGGCGCCGCTAACTCAAGCACCGCCGCAAGTCCAAGCACAGCCTGAGAGTTCCATACAAAGCGGGATTTGGATCCCCATACTCAACTTGGGAGAGTGATATTGGCAGAGATGCCTCACAGCGAATATACTGACCGTAAGGTGTTGTTTGAGGCGGACGTGGAAGGGCGACTCTTCGACGAATTCCTATTGTTCGAGCGCATTAAAGCTGTACATTGGGGTCCGCTATTTGAAGCTCGTGCTCGTGCTAATGTGATCACCATTCGTGCCTTTTACGCTCGTATCCAGAATCCTACACTGGAGCCATTGCAGTTCAAGATTCCTTTTGGTAGAGACCGGATGGCTACGATCGATGTTCGGTTGATAACGCGACTTCTGAACGTGCCCCTTGGTGATGTTCATCCCAGTGCGAAGAATTTGAAGAGTAGGCGTGAGCGAGATCGCCGTACCAGGTTCCTATGTGGTAGACTGGTTTCATGGCAGCCTAACAATAGCCTCAAGGCATCTCATATGTCTAATGATTTGCGCCTGCTGCACCACATTTGCACGTTCAACGTGTATCCCAGGTCGACAAATCACATTGAGTGTACGCGCCTTACGGTTGATTTCTTGTATCAGGTGGCCTAGGGAGAAAATGTGTGTATGGCCACTTTCGTATTGCGACAGATTATCCTCATAGCGAAATCAAGAAGAACGTCTGAGTCGCTTCCTTTTGGCCGACTCATATGCAAGATCACACTTGAGTTTGCTTACAGACTTAGGCTGGAGTTACCAGTTCCGATTCACTGCATTGATGAGTCTACCATGGTCAAGATGAAGATCGGGTCTCAGTACCGTGAGACTAAGCTTGAGGAGGATAGCGAGGATGATTTTGATGATAAAGAGGATCCAAGTGAGGGAGAACCTGGAGCAGAAGTTGAGGAACAAGTCCAGGAAGAGATAGAAGAGGAGGCTCAGGATACAGATGAGAGTCATCCTCCTTCTGCTCAAGCTACTGGTGATGATCGCATTACCCAAATTGAGGAGAGCCAGGTCACCTTACGAAGGGAAGTTCAGGAACTTCGGGCTGAGGTAGAGGATACCAAGGCCGTTATGAAGAGAAAATTCGATAAGGTGACTCGCACCTTGAAGGCGATCCTTTGCTGCTTGCAGGATAAGGGTGCTCCTCCTCTGTCACCCGACTCAGACTACCGATGAGATTTTAGATGTTGTTGTTAGTAGTCAGTCATTTTCTGCTTTAAGTTGTGTAAGCCTGTTAAGGCTAGTAGTTTACTTGTGTTGTTGTTGTAACTTTAACTGTCTTAATCCCCATGTACTTCTTGTCATGATGCTTGTAAGGAGATATCCCTTGTATTGTGACAATTTTAATTAAATGAAATGCATGGAATGCCTTTAACTCTTTATGTGAATGATTGCGGTGTGTTTGTGCTATTGAGACTGACCAGGTTGCGCCCTATTTTGAATATAGGGAATGCCGCCGAAGGCTACACGGAGCACAGCTCGGCTTACATTGGGTGAGCCTATGGATCAGGCTCCTTCGCAGTCTGATGCTCATGCGGACCCTGCTGTGGGCCCGATTCCTGAGACAGCACGTGCGTCTCAGCCTACTACTGGTCCTACAGTTGGACCACCGCCTTTCACACCGCCCGTCAGAGGGCAGTACCGCGCGTCTTCTTCAACGCAGTACATGCCACAGGCTACTCCACCTCCAGATAGATTTGAGCAGATGATGGCTATGATGCAGCAGCAGCAGCAGCTCCTAACTACTATAGTGGGGGCTCTAGCCCAGGGTGAGAGTGTGACTCCACCTGCACCACCTGCGCATCCAGCTGAGGATGCCGATACATATGCTCAGGATGAGGGCATGGTTCATCCTGTACCACCTGCTTACCCTGCGGAGAATGTCGCAGACACACGGGGCTTGTTAGAGCGATTACAACGCTTACGGCCTCCCACTTTTATGGGTTCTCATAGACCCAAGGAGGCTGAGTATTGGCTCGACCGTGTGTCGAAGATACTACGGATGCTGCATTGTTCAAAGGCTGAGCAGGTCGAGTTGGCTACGTTCTTGTTCGAGCGGGAGGCCAGCTTATGGTGGTATAGTGTGTTGCGGACCGTTGCCGCCGATTACGTATGGACCTGGGCAGCATTTGAGTTCCGCTTCTACGAGAAATACTATCCCCAGACGTATAGGCATGATCGAGGGAACAAATTTCTGCGCCTCAGACAGGGAGGCATCACGGTCACTGAGTATGAGCATAGGTTCACTGAGTTGGGCAGATACGTCCCGACTATACTGGCAGATGAGCAGATGCGCATACGGCATTTTTCAGAGGGTTTGCGACCGGATATTCGGTTGAAGATGTGCTGCGTGAGCATTCCCTCCTCTGCAGAGCTGATTCACATGTCCATGTGGGCAGAGCAGGATGTGGATCGACTAACGCAATCTCGTGACCCTATTGCTCTAGGCCACAACCAGAGTTATAGGACAGGCCCTTTTAGGGCAAGAGGCCTCGCGCCAACCCTCCTTCTAGGGCTACAGCGCCAGTACCACCGTTGCGGCGCCCCGAGTTATCATGTACTTATTGTGGGAAGTCGGGCCATTTGGCACAGAGTTGTTTTGCTCGGATGGGGGACAGTGAGTTCTCGCCGCCGCAGAAGATCGACCGTACACGCCCACATGCTATATCAGCACCGCCTTTACGGTTGGATCCTGCGCACCCTTCCTTCAGACCTCCGATATCTCAGTTCGGGCCGCCTCTACGGCCCATGGCACAGCGGTCGAACCGGTCACAGCAGGCACGGGTGCATGCCTTGACAGCTGAGGCAGCTACGACAGAGACTTCTCAGCATTCGACATTTGAGGTCACTGCCCACATCGGAGGTATTCCTACTCTTGTGATGGTGGACACATGATCCACGATTTCATTGATATCATGTGCCGTAGTCAGGCGCATTGGGCTACCGACTATTAGGATGGATGGGGTGCGAGTTTATACAGCTCACGGGTCCTTTACAGATGCCACCCTGATGTGTGAGGGCTGTTTGGTGGATCTGGGGGACAAGACGATGGCTCTTGATCTTGTCGTCGAACCCTCTCTTGTTTATCTTGACGTTATTCTTAGCATGGGCTGGTTGACTGCAGCGAGAACCGAGATTGACTGCGAGACTCGTACAGTGACTGCCTACGAGCCAGAGGGCGCATCCTTAACATTTCCAGTGCGGGTAATCTCTCCTTCCGTATACTTAGCTACGCTACTTTGCTACGGGACGCTGGTGCCCAGATGCTTGAGCATACGCTAGTCATTTGTGAGTTTGGGGATCTGTTTAGGAAGATCTCTGGTTTGCCGCCTCGATGAGAGATTGATTTCACTATCGATCTGGTGCCTGGTTCCACGCCCGTCTCACTGCCGATGTATCGCATGGCACCGTGTGAGATGGAGGAGTTGAGGACGCAGATTGATGGTTTGCTGGAGCTTGGCCTTATACGGACTAGTGTGTCTCCTTGGGGAGCACAAGTCCTGTTCGTAAGGAAGAAGGATGGTTCGATGTGATTGTGTATTGATTATCGCAAGCTGAACCAGATCACGGTGAAGAACAAGTACCCTTTATCCAGGATCGATGACTTATTTGATCAGTTGAGAGGAGCACAGTACTTATTGAAGATTGATCTTCAGTCAGGATATCATCAGTTGCGCGTCAGGGATGAGGACGTGCAGAAGACAGCATTCAGGACCAGCTTTGGCCACTACGAGTTCCTTGTGATGTCTTTCGGTCTCACGAACGTACCAGCCGTGTTCATGGATCTGATGAACCGGGTATTTCAGCCTTTCCTCTATCGATTCGTCGTTGTGTTCATTGATGACATTTTGGTATACTCCAGGAGTCGAGAGGAGCATGAGGAGCACTTGTGCTTGGTCCTGGATACACTCAGACAGTATCAGTTGTTCGCACAGTACAAGAAGTGCGACTTCTGGAAGCAGGAAGTGAAGTTCCCGGGACACGTGGTGTCCAAGGATGGCATGGCAGTTGACCTATCTAAGGTAGCTGCAGTTCAGGACTGGGAGCAGCCTGGTTCTGTCACTGAGGTGAGGAGTTTCTTGGGTCTCGCTGGCTATTATCGACCCTTCATTCGGGATTTCTCGAAGATCGCGAGACCTTTATCTCAGTTGACACGGAAGGACGTAAAGTTCGCTTGGAATGACAAGGCAGAGTCATCTTTTCAGGAGCTGAAGGACAGACTTACGTCCGCCCCTGTGCTAGTATTGCCAGAGCAAGGGGTTAGGTACACTATATACACTGACGCGTCTAGCATTGGTCTGGGTTGTGTCCTTATACAGAAGGACAGGGTAATTTCGTATGCCTCGAGACAATTAAGGAAGCACGATGAGAATTACACTACACACGACGTAGAGTTGGAGCCGTCATATTCGCACTGAGACTCTGGAGACATTACCTCTATGGAGAGGAGTTCGAGCTCTTTTGCGACCACAAGAGCCTCAAGTACATATTCACGCAGTGAGACTTGAATATGAGGCAGCGGCGATGGATGGAGACTTTAAAGGACTTCAAGTTCGAAGTCTCTTACCATCCTGGGAAGGCAAACCTTGTGGCTGATGGTTGTTGAGTGGGATATGGTTGAGTTTTTGCGAGACTTTGAGCAAAAACTCACTGTAGAGGAGCCGTATGAGTTCATCGCACATGTGCAGGTGCGATCTCAGATCGATGACCGGGTCATCGAGGCACAGAGGGATGATGCGCATCTGACTGAGCTTCGAGAGCAGGCTAGTGATGATGCAGACGCCGAGTGGCGAGTTGGCATGGATGGGGGCTTACATTATCATGGCTACCTATGCGTCCCAGATATCCCTGACTTGAGACGAGAGATTCTCGAGGCTGCGCATTGTACCAGACTCGCGATGCATCTAGGCAGTACAAAGATGTATCGCGACTTGAAGAGGACCTATTGGTGAGAAGGTATGAAGACCCACATAGCAGAGTTCATGTCCCATTGTCTTACTTGCCAGCAGGTGAAAGCAGAGCATCGCCGACCACCTGGACTCTTGCAGCCTATGCCGATCGCAGAGTGGAAGTGAGACTTCATTTCCATGGATTTCGTTTCAGGGCTGCCGAAGACGAGGAAGGGACATGATTCCATATGGGTGATTGTCAACCGTCTGAAGAAGTCGGCGCACTTCCTACCGATCAGAGTTACGAACTCTGTAGACGAGCTGGCTAGAGTATATATTAGAGAGATTGTGCGTCTGCATGGAGTTCCGTTGGAGATCGTGTCGGACAGAGACATGCGGTTCACTTCTATTTTCTGGACTCGCATTCAGGAGGCTATGGGTGTGAAGTTGAAGTTCAGTACTACCTTCCACCCACAGACAAACGGACAGACAGAGCAGGTGAACCAGATCTTAGAGGACATGTTGCGAGACTACGCATTGGACTTCAAGGACAGTTGGGATGACTGTCTTGCATATGTGGAGTTCGCGTACAACAACAGTTTTCAGGCGAGTATCGGTATGGCACCTTACGAGGCGTTGTATGGGCGACCTTGTTGCGCACCGCATTGTTGGGCAGAGGTCGGTAAGCGTAGCTTGATTGGCCCAGAGTTAGTGCAGGCGACGTCAGAGAAGATTGATATTATTAGACGTCGGCTTCTCACAGCACAAAGCAGACAGAAGAGTTATGCCGATACGAGATGGCGGCCGCTAGAGTTCACAGTTGGGGATCATGTATTTTTACGAGTTTTCCCTATGAAGGGAGTCCTTTGGTTCTGGAAGAAGGGGAAGCTAGCACCGCGATTCATTGGTCCATTCCAGATCCTCGATCGTGTGGGAGCAGTGGCATACCGTTTGGCTTTACCCACGCCTCTCGCGAGCGTTCACAACATATTTCATGTCTCCATGCTGAAGAAGTACGTTTCTGATCCTTCCCATATCATCAGATGGGAGAAGGTGCAGTTAGGAGAGGATGTTACATATATCCTGCGACCGACACATATCCTAGACAGGAAGGAGCAGGTACTGCGTAGCAAGGTGATTCCCCTTGTGAAGGTATTGTGAACGCATCACTCTGAGGAAGAGGCTACCTGGGATCTACGTGTGGTGACTGCTGAACTGAAACTGGACTGCCACGTGCGATCTACGAACACTACTGGTCTGAAAATGGGATGTGAGCGACATCCGACGTGCATGAACTTAAGTCCGATCGCGTTCGGCCAGGGGACCACCAGAAATACCTTTTTGGACCGAAACAGCCCCGATTTGGTTAGGTATCAAGTAAACATTGTTCTCAAGCCTGTTTCGGGCAAGTTTTAGGTTATAAAAGGAGCTTAAACCCTCACTCCTCTCACCCATCCGAATTTGCTAGAAACCCTAGCAAGAGTGAGAGAGAAAGTGAGAGATTGTGAGAGAGAGTGGAAGAGAATTTCCTGCTGCTTGTGTCACCTATTGCACGTGCTTAAGCAACGCACCTCAATCACTTTTTCGATGATTTCACCGCGTTTCTAGGTAAGAAGATACCCTAAATACTTGCTGATTTAAGGTTCCTTAGTTTCCATAGCGAAGTAGCTTATGGATCTTGTGTATTAGGTTGCCTATTCGCCGTAGACGAAGCGTATACGCTCCGTTCGAATTGATACGCTTCTAGGAGAAAAGGTGCGGATTTTAGACGCTTTGATTGACTGTTTTCAACACTTTTAATATCGTTTAATAGTAGATTATTGATGGCAACGCCGTTTGACATGTACAACATGTCGTTCGTTTCCTGTTTCGTAAGTAGACGAAGAATATGAGATTTAGGGCATTTTAGTCATTTGTAGGAAATACTGTTTTCATCCATAATTTGCTGATGTGATTGACATGGCTTCTTGTTGCATTAGGATACTAGGAATGCGTGCATAATTAGTTTGGCGAAGAGGTTCGCCTAAATGCGCACTTTAAGTCGACACACTATATGTAGACTTAAGTGTGTAGTCTAAGTCTTTGTATAAATGCTTGTATTAGTATGTATTGAATTAAATAGTGTTATGAATTAGTTTGAGATTGATTTCTCAATTAATATGCTGATGTAAATGATTTCCTACATGTAGCTATATGCATGATATGCATGTGTTAGATGATTCACTCAAGTTGTATGTTATAACATGTATTAACAAGCTCACATTGTTGTATTTCATTTTCAATACTCTTATATGATTGCTAATGTGGATTCATAATTGTTTGGGACTATAACTAGTCCAGGCAGTCGGCAACCAAGCAAGTTCGTGGTTGGCTTATCTTTACCACGAACGACGCGTCGATGAACGCAAGCTGTGTTTTGGAGTTGGCGGCAGTGGTTAGGCCACACGAAGTGTTTTACGCACTTCATGTCGTTCGACTTGAGATGCGCTCATGCTAGTCGAGCCCGTCAAGTAATCCGACTGGCCATTGTATGTTCACCCTGTATGAGTTATAACTGCTTGAACCTAGGGTACTGAACTTACCATTGTAAACCCTGTCAACCATGGTACCTTGATCCATAAAGACTCATGAGCCGGGCATGGTGGTATGGGACACCGTGGTCGAGCTGTCGGCTTATGCTGGGGCCACAAACCTCCCCGTAGTGACCAGTGAGCATCTATGACTCGTGAGCAGATTATGGTGGTATGAGACACTATATTCTTGCTGGCGGCCTACACTGATCAGGCGACGAGTCCTTTGTAGTGACCGCAAGCGTATTCTGAGTCTACGGGAGGTGACGACCCTTCAGTAGTAGTGAGAGTACAGTAGGCCTGTATTGATAAGGTGATGGGGGAGCGGTGCAACGAGTGCGAGCAACAGCCCTGACAGCCCTTACAGCGACCTACAAAATATACATCGTATGAGATTACTAGGAGTGACGACCCTAGAAAGGATCTGTGTTGGGATTGATATAAGGGAAGTACCTTAGTTTTCCAATATTGCTGTATGAAAAGGACTAATAATAACTCGGTAATCATATCACCATCACATTGCATATGCCTGAAAGATGTGGAGCACTGTGGGATGAAAGCATGCCGCGGGCGTAAGATGGTGCCGTATGAGGGAGATTGTCGGTGAGGGCATTCATCATGTCATGTCATATTGCATTAACAACAGTATTAGGATTGTTTGATTTACTGCTTTACTATTATCGCATGATTGGTTTGAGAACATGTTAATCCTTGTTCTATTATTCCACTGAGTTAGCTACTCACTCCCACGTTATGGGATGGTGTTTGCAACACCCACCAGACCCTGTCTTAGATGCAGGTGAGGTAGCGATTCAGGAGGCAGAGCCGGACTATGATGAGGACCAGGACGAGTTCTCATATATGCAGTACCACGACGGCTTTGCTTAGGTGGCCTGGATTGGCGGGACTTCTCAGTGGGACTACTTTTGACATCTTGATTTTGTTTATTTACATGTATATGAGACTCAGAGATGTATTCATGCTTTGGAGACAGCCGAGATTTACTTTATTTTCCATACAGTGATATATATATTCTTTAGTCTTCCGCTTGCTTTTATCACTGGATCTGGAGTATGAATTGTAGTTTTGGTATATTTTTACTCATGTGAATGCTTTAACTCAGACAACATTGAATCATAATCATTTTTGTTGCAAAAGTGACGGTCTGAAACTCGAGAGTTGAGTTTATACACGACCCCCGATTTTCAGGGTGTTACACCATGGGTGGCTGGTTGGATACCGAAAACCTTGTTCTAAGCAATTGGGGCGTCGTAGATGTCCCTGGGTGAAATTCCCTGAACCTGATGGTACCAGAGGATGACTCCAACGTTGAGACCGAGTGGATGTATGAGCGCATGAGGGCCGATTACCAGGAGGTCGCATCTCCCACTATGTCGTGGTTGGTTGGAAAGGGGTGTGGCCTTACTCGCCCGAGGGTAGGGGGCATTACTAGGCTGAGTTTGACCAGCTCGTGAATGGGTCCGTTATCGTCGTGTCGGATAGGTATTGACAGACTATTGGTCAGGCGAATAGTGAGGTTTCTTACGCTCACTTGGACTGTGTGGCTTGGGGAGCGGTAGTGCCAATTGGAGTGTACTAAACCTCGGTGATTATCCAGAATGAGAACTGTACTGATATATGATGAAGATTAACATGCTTGAGTTATATCTCGCATTGCATGGCCGATAGCATTCATATCTTGCATCGCATAGCCTTGGTATGGCTGATTGCATTCATGTACTCATCAGCACATTACCACATTATTCTGACATTGCATTCTGAGCACGCTCGTATTGCGCACACACTTACACCGCCCTCTAAGCTTTCTATAAGCTTATGCATGATTGATGCGTGCAGGTAACGTCAGGACGCAGCCGTAGCTTCGTCGCAGTTGGAGTGTGCAGCCGAGCTTTGGAGTTTTGTTATTAGCACTATCTTGTCTTTTCCTTTATACGCATTGTACTTAAAGTTTTTGATCATAGTGGATTTTGTGATGGTGTTCTTGTGGTTATTGTTCGTGGATTATGCTTTTGGTTATGCTCATTACGAATCAAATCATATTAGAAATCCTCCTTATAGCATCCTAGGATTGAAACCTGGTATATGGGTGCCGGGAGCCGAAAATGGGGTACTACAGAGGCTATCGGTGCCGGATTCGGCGATCGAAAATTTTGTGAGCTCGGTTTTCGAGTCTGGGGCGTGACATTTAGGCTCTTGAGTGTTTGAAGCAATCATAATTTAGGCTCCTGAGTAGTTGGAGCAAACACAATTTAGCCTCTTAAGTATTTGGAGCATGTAGGAATTATGTTAGCTGGCCTCTATAATTCTCTTGTGTTCATAGAACTACAACTGCCTGCGAAGTTCACTCACCACGATACTATCTTCCTATCTCACTACTCTTCTTCTTATCTTTGTCTCATGTTGGTATTGTTGACTATTTCTTACATTGAGGACAATGTAAATTTTAGGTTGGGGGTAAAATTTACACTGTCCTCAATGTAAAAAAAAAGTCAATACTACCAACACGAGACAAATATAAGAAAAGGATTAGTGAGTTAGGAAGATAGTACCTAAGAAGGAAGAATGCAGCGATATTCAAAGTCCTTGCTATGTAAGGGTTAAGCAATGATAAACACGAATAACTAAAGCAAAATTCTATCTAACCTAATCCTCAGAAAATAATAGACCTAACTATACCTCTATCATACTAAGAAGTCAATCTTGATAAATAGATTCAGTTATAGGGATGGATATATCCTCTGAGTCAAATTTCTCAACAAATGGCTTAAGACAATGACCGTTCACTTTGAAAATATTTTCATTCATTAGATTATGTATCTTGACGGCCCTATGAGGATAAACGGTTGTAACAAGAAAAAGGTTAGTCCTACGAGATTGAAGTTTATCCGGAAAAAGATGTAAATGAGAATTATACAAAATGACTTTATGACTTGGCGTGAATGATTTTCGAAGAATATTCCTGTCATGGAACACATTCATAATGTCCTTGAAAATTCTTGAGTTCTCACATGCATCGTTCCGAATTTCCTCGAGTTCATTCAATTGAAGTTTGCGTAGCGAGTCGGCATTGTCCAAATTGAAATTCATATTCTTAATCGCCCAGTAGGCCTTATATTACAATCCACAGGCAAGTGGCAAGCCTTCCTGTAGATAAGTCTAAAGGGAGACATTCCAATAGGGGTCTTGTAAGCTATACAGTAAGCCCATAAAGTAACAAACAATATGATTGACCAATTTTTGTGATCGGGGTTAATCGTTTTTTTCAGAATTTGTTTGATTTCCCTTTTGAAATTTCCAGCTTGACCGCTTGTCTGTGAGTGATAGGGGGTACTGACTTTGTGAGAGATGGCATAATTCTTTATTAAGGTCTCAAATGGCCGATTGCAAAAGTGTGACCCTCCATCACTTATGATGGCTCGAGGTGTTCTAAGCCAGGAAATGATGTTTTCTTTTAAGAATCAGATGACCATTTGATGATCATTGTTTCGGCACGGGATCGCCTCGACCGACTTAGTAACATAGTCTACTACTAACAAGATGTAAATGTTTCCAAATGATTGGGGGAATGATCCCATGAAATCAATGCCCCATCAATCAAATGCTTCAATTATTATAATGAGGTTTAATAGCATCATGTTTTAACGGGACAATCCTCCAAATTTTTTACAATGCTCATAAGCTTTACAAAACTCATGAGTACCTTTGAACATTGTGGGCCAATAAAAGTCGCACTGTAAAATTTTGACTGTGATCTTTTTAGCAGAAAAACGACAACCACAGGCCTGAGAGTGACAAAAGGAGATTAACTTTGATGTTCATTGTCAGGCACACATCTCCTTAGAATTTGGTTTAGGCAATGTTTGAACAGGTATGGATCATCCTAGACAATTTTATGTACCTTAGTGTAGAATTTCTTCTTATCTAGCGCAGTCCAATGGATCAGTGTGAAATCTGAGAAAGATAATTCACAATATCAGCAAACAATGTAATTGAGAAAGTTTAAACAATTATTCATCAGTGAACATATCATTTATCGGTGTCAGCTCAAGGGAATAGGGTAGGTCAAGTCTTGAGAGATGATTAGCCACTACATTTTCTACTCATTTTTTATCGTGTATTTCAATGTCAAATTCTTAGAGTAGGAAGAGTTATCTTATCAAATGAGGCTTGGCATCTTTCTTAGAAAGAAAGTACTTTAGCGCCTCATGATCAGTGTAAGTGGTGATCTTAGATCCGATCAACTAAGACTTAAATTTGTCTAAAGCAAATACTATGACTAAGAATTCCTTCTTTTTAATAGAGTAGTTCACTTAGGCAGAATTTAAAGTTCTACTCGCATAGTAAATCACATAGGGCTTCTTCTTCTTTCTCTGGCCTAACATCATCCCAATAACATAATCAGATGCATTGCATATAATCTCAAAATGAATATTCTAATCGGATGGTTGCATGATAAGAGCGATGGTCAACATATTCTTGAGCTTAGAGAAAGCTCATTGGCATTCTTCGATCCACTCATATGGGACATCCTCTTATAGGAGATTGCATAGGACAAGAGAGATGACTAAAATCCTTAATGAATTTCCTATAAAACTCAGTGTGTCCTAGAAAGGATCGCATGTCACGTATGCTTTTGGGTGAAGGTAGGTTAGAGATTAAATCAATTTTACTCAATTCCCTTGGACGAAATTATGTGTCCAATAACTATCCCTTGGGAACCATGAAATGACATTTTTCCTAATTTAGCATAAGATTTTTCTCTTTACATCTTTTCAACACAAGTTTAAGATGTTAAAGGCATTCGCTGAAAAATGAACCGAAGACAGAGAAATAGTTCATGAAGACCTCTAAATATTACCCCATCATATCTAAAAATATGTTCAACATATATTGCTGAAATATAGCAGGGGCATTACACAGTCCGAAGGCATCATTCGATAAGAAAAGGTGCCAAATGGGCATGTGAACGTTGTTTTCTCATTATCTTCAAGAGCTATCACTATCTGATTGTAGCTCGAATACCCGTCCAAGAAGCAGTAGTGGGAATGACCAGCTAACCTTTCTAAAATTTGATCAATGAAAGGTAAAGGAAAGCGGTCCTTCCTTGTGACGATATTCAACCTTCAGTAGTCAATGCACATCGTTTAACTAGAATTAACTCTAGCTAGCACGACTTCATTATCGGCATTGACTATGATGGTGATTCCAAACTTCTTAGGAATCACCTGTGTTGGACTCACCCATTGACTGTCGGATATCGTGTATATGATACTCACATCCAACAATTTAAGTACCTCAGCTTTAGCCACTTCCTTTATGTTTGGATTTAAACAACATTGTAGTTGTCAAGAGGTTTTTGCATTTTCTTCTAAGTGAATGAGGTGAGTATAAATTAAATGGTCAATTCCCTTGAGGTTCGCAATCGTTCATCCAAGGGTCCCCTTATGTTCCCGAAGAGTAGAAATGAGCATACTCTCTTGTTTTTCATCGAGGTGGGAGGCAATCGCCATCGGATATGTTCAATCTTGACCTAAATAAATATATTTAAGATTAGCGAGCAAAGATTTTAGGTTAAGTTTCGATGCCTTGAGACTAGATGGTAGAGGCATTGTATCGGTCTGGGGCAAAGACTCAAATTGTGGCCTCCACCGGTTAATTTCAAGTACCGACATCGCATCAAGTAGAGCATCCATCTCCCTAATAATGTCATCATCTAAATCAAGGGAATGGGCCAAGCATGTCTCCAAAGGGTCAGAGTAAAGAATCAAAAGTGCTTTATCTTTCACAAAAGAATTGATCATGTTAATGTCGTGGGTATCGTCAACATCCTCTGATTGTTTGCTCATATTGAAAAAAATGTTGAGCTCTAATGTCATGTTCCCAAAAGATAAGTTCATAAATTCACTCTTACAATTGATGATGACATTTGATGTAGATAGGAATGAGCAACCATGAATGATAAGAATCTGAGTGCTCACGTCCATGATAAGCTGAGTATCAAAAATGATAAAATCCACTGGATAATAGAATTTATCGACTCTAACCAACACGTCCTCAATCATCTTTCTCGGTACATGAACTGAACGACCAATAAGTGATAGTGTAGTTCGGGTGGGTTTTAATTCACCTACACCCAACTATTCGTAGATCGAGTGTGGGATCAAATTAAAACTTGCCCCCAAGTCAAGGAGTGTATGTTCAGTTCGATGATTCCCAATTACATAAGTGATGGTTGGGCTACTAGGATCCTTGTATTTTTGTGGCACATCTTGCTTGAGAATGATACTCACTTTTTCTATCAAAAAAATTTTCTTTTGTATATTTTGTCGCTTTTTGATAGTGCATATATCTTTTAGGAATTTGGCATATGAAGGAATTTGTTTAACAACATCCAATAGAGGAATGTTGATCCTCACTTATTTTATAACCTTTAAAATATCCTTAGAGTTAAATAGGGATTTTGGTGCAATCAACCGTTGGGGGAATGATGTAATTAGCTTGCATGCTCTTTCCGACTCTTCCTCTTGTGGAGCAGTGCTAGGTCTATCACTCTTAACTTCTTTTAAGTCCTTAGGCTTTTCAGCCATCACCAGAATAGTTTTGTCAATTGTCTTTCATGTTCTAAGAATGGTGATAGACTTAACTTGCTCTATATTATGCGAAGAGTTCAGATCACTTATTTTACATTGTGGTTTTAGATTGGGTTAAGGTTGGGCTGGAAAAGTCCATTTCTCCCTAATTGCTAAGTGTGACTCAATCCCTTGTATGGTCTTAGTAAGGTCTTGGAATGCTTGTAATGTGCCTTGATTGAAGAACTCTTGGTTTTGGATGTGCTTTAGAACTGGATCCTCTCGAGGTTTCCTTTGATTTAAGAGTTGAGTAAGGGTCTCTTGAGGATTGGTTGTTTATCCATTCCTCCAACTGAAGTTTGGATGGTTCCTCCAGCTGGAATTGTATGTATTTAAGGTGGGTTCGTTGAATGGTTATTAGTAGTTATTTACGGTGTTTGATTGTTCGTTCAATATCTCTTGAAAAGTAAAAATTGTTGGATAATCCCTCGTTACATGTATATTGTTAGCACAGATACGGCAAACAACTTCCCCAACCTCCTTGGGTTTGACAATTTCCACCTTCTTAAGTCCCATGGCCTCAACTTTCCTTGTGAGATTAGCCATCCTTATACTCATGTCGTCTTCTTCCTTTAAGACTTAAATTCCTCATTTCTCTCTTGACTGAGTAGGCTTAGATGTGGTGGGTCTTGGGGAGGTGTCCCATGATTGCACATTCTCTATAAGTTGATCAAAATAATCCCATGCATTATCGGCCTTCTTGTTCATGAATTCACCGTCACACATCATCTCTACAAACCGGCGCATGGCAAAGTAAGTCCGTTATAAAAAAATATTATTACCCGCCAGATTTCATAGCCATGATGTGGACATGAATTCGTGAGGTCCTCGAACCTCTCCCAACATTAGAAGAAGGTTTCTTTCTCTTTTTGGGTGAAGTTCATGATTATCTTCCTTAAAGTATCTGTTTTATGAAATAAGAAGAACTTTTTAAGAAATTCTCGGGTCATCTCAGCCTATGTGCCAATAGATCGCGGCTTTAAGGAGTGCAGTCATAACTTAGCCTTCTCCTTCAATGAGAAGGGGAATAACTTCAGTCTTACTGTGTCTTCAGATATGTTTGGAAAGTGCAATGTGGCAACTATCTTATCAAATTCTTTTGTGTGCAAGTATGGACTTTCAGAGCCCAGTCCATGAAATTTAGGAATGAGTTGTATCACTCCCAGTTTAAAATTCAAGTTTCCTACATTAAATGGAAACACTATGCAAGAAGGTGTACTCACTTCCTTCGGTTGTAAGTAATCTTGTAAAGTATGAGGCGGGGTAGCATGATGTACCTCATTCTCATCTTGAGCTTCCTCAACTGAATGTTGAGGTTGATTTGCAGCTATAACTTCAATTAACTTAGAAGATCTTAAGTGGTGTTTAATCCGGTGATGGATATGCAACCCTTTAACTAATCTTCCTTCACTTAGAAGACGTAAAGTGTTGTCACAGACCTACTTAGACATGAAACACTCTCAGCCCTCAAGTTTTAAACAACTAAAACTTAAGAAAATAAAACTATAGAAATAAGAGATATGGAAAGAAAAAGAAAAAAAAAAGTTGGAAAGAAGTTACTGGATTGGAGTTGCTATGTTATATTTTTACAAAACGAAAAACAAGGTTAGTTTTTAAAAAAAATCAGAAAAAATCCTAATAATAAAAGTTAACCCTAATTCTAACTAAATTTTAGTACTAATCAATCTCAGAAAAACATAGCCGAAGTCTTCGACAATGACGCTGAAAACTTGTTCACAACCCTAAGTGCAGGGTTACGATGTAGTAATAACTGGGTAAGAGCAAGGTAAAATTCATAGGGACATATGTGTAACTTTTTGAAATAAACCAGGACTATAACTAATAACTAGATTTAAGTAATAATTCAAAAAATTGAGAGATTAATGATTTAACAATTAATAATAAAGGGGAAACTAGGGCGCCAAGGATCCACATATAGTTATTAAGATGCTACTTTACTTGATTTAAAGAGCTACAATTAGAATTATAGTCCTATCCTATCTAGTTTGATTATGGAGCAGTGAAAACCCAAAAATCTGAATTTTCCATTAACATAGTTCTCTTATAAAACATTCACGTGATAATTTAAGGGAATCCAACCATCCACCATGCCATGGACTATGATAAATCATAAATTTTATAGATAAAAAACTTTTCAAAATAAATTAAGAAGATATTTAAAGCTATCACAACATCCATTGTAATTTGAGTCACAATAAAACATAGAAAACTGAAAGTATTCATTTAATCAAACTATAAATCAATAAGAATTTAACATATATTTGAATCAAAGTAAATGAAGCATCAAAATAAACTACACTTCACCTCTTAACCCTAGCTAAAAGATTAGCTAGTTATAACTAATTAAAAAATAAAAGAAAAATTAAAAAATATACTAGAATCCATGAAGAAATTGAAGTGGAAGAATGTTGTCGGCTCTCCACCTAGGCCTTCTCTCCATTTTCAAACCCTATAAAATGATTTGAAATAACGCAGGGACTCTTTTAAATAATTTTACAACTCAAACTTTCGCACAAACTTTGAAAAAGTTCGCAAACCACTTCAAATTTATGCACGCTGTGCATGTTCCCAAAATAGACTTTTAAAACTTTCATTTTTTAGACTCGGAATTTCAGAATATGTTATTTCTGGCTAATTTTTAGGATTTCTTTTATTCACTTTAACTATTTGATTATCTTCATTCCTCACTTAGTTTCCTTGAGTCATTTACGTGTGAATTCTTCATTAGTAATTTTTAAATCTTTAAATTCTCATTTAGTAATCTTTTGAGCATGGATATTCCTTTTAGCATCAATTTCACCTTAAGCTTTCGAACATGAAAACATACATAACTAGATCAATTAATCATTATCATGTTTATAAAACAAAGATATAAATAAAAGAAATTATACAATATTTCACACTCAACGAATAAGTTACGAAATTCAAGTAGTAATACAAATTTTATCACATTTTAGGCCAGAGTCACTTTTTCCTTTGCCTGGACTTGGGCTTGTTGTTATAGGCCGATGTCCCGCTCAGAAGTGGATTTTGTGGTGGTGTGTTAACATCACCAAATCTTGTGGGTCCCATCATGATGTATGTGATATATCACACCGTCTATTTATTCAAGGCATGAGCCAAAAATGAGGTAGAACCAAAGCTTAAGTAGACCACATCACAAAAAGTAGTAGGAATTTACCGTCACCACTGAAAACTTCTTGGGGCTACAAAGGACTTGGATCAAGCTGATAGTTGTGCTTCCCTCCATCCAAGAAAGGAGTGACCTTATAAACAGGTTGGACGGCAAAGGTTTCAACAGTGGCTTCATTGTCTTTACTGCTCTCCACGGTGTGGTCCAAAGACCTACTTAGCCTATTTTTTGACCTATGCCCTAAAGTGATCTGGCAAGATGGACGTACGGTGTGGATATAACACAGGCATCATGTTGGGGCACAGAGTTTGGTGACTTCAACACACCACTAAGGTCGGTGTGGGTGGCGTATCACACCATGTAGTCCGCTTCCGTCGGGCTCAGACGGAGGACTTAGTGTCAGCCCCTTTAAACCGGCCCAATGCCATTTGCCACCTGTAATTACTGAAGTCCGAACCTGAATCGTCTATTACACCTCTTTTAATTAGTGGATAAAGCACCCAACTGCTGAAAATCCACTCCATCCATTATGTGATAATCACTATTTGAGCCGTTGAACTCAATTAAAAGCTCACATAGGACAGACCTACAGGAAACCATGCATATTTGCTACCAGAACTGCTAACTTCGCATGGTGTGGCCCACCTGAGAATTTATCAGGCTGATTTTTCTATGCTTTTAACATCACGGTGAGTTAGACCTGATTAACGGTGTTGATGAAAGATACATCACATAGTGGCCCCACACACAAACCAAATGGTCCGCATCCCATTCCCACTTTTACACGTGGTATGACCCATCTGAATGACGGATCTAACCGAGTTTTCAATAAAGAATCTAAGATAGGGGATAGAAGCTGATGGGATGGACTGGATTTTCCGCTTACTACATGGTTGGCCCACACCGTGAGCTGGGTGTTTTCCGCAGTGAGTAAAACGCGTGTTGCAGGAGGATTCCGGTTCGCAGAGCCCTAGCTCCCCTCCATTTAAGAAACCCTTTGGAGCGTTTTGGCGGGAGAAAAACGAGAGAGAGAGAGAGAGATGGGAGGAAGAAGAGATATTGAAGAGAAGGCGCTACTTGCAGATGAATACAGCGTATGGAAGAAGAACACACCTTTCCTTTATGATCTGGTCATCTCCCATGCCCTCGAATGGCCTTCCCTTACCATCCAATGGCTTCCATTCTCCTCCGTCCATCGCCTCATCCTCGGGACTCACACCTCTGACGGTGTCCCCAACTTTCTCATGATTGCTGACGTCGACATGCCCGCTTCCTCTACCACCTACGCTCAGCCTCCCTCAAACCCTAAGGTCAGGCCCCATTTCGTTTTTTCTCATCAGATGAATTTATGTATTCCGGTTATCCAGGCCGTCGATCTGATGGGCCCCCACTCGGATTTGGGATGCCCCTACAAAAACTCTGAGAGTAGCAGAACCACTGTGAACCGTTACCATACTCTCTTCTCAACTTCTACTTATTAGCCACTGCTCTCAGAAATTGAATCTTTCAAGACGGAAGATTCTTGGTGCATTCTCCATCCACGGTGGGGCCCATCAGATCAAAGGCATGGAACGCAGATCCCTAGCTCCAAATGTTTGGAATCCTGTGTAGTGGCATGCATCAGCAGAGTGTACGTTTGCTGGGTTGCTCTTCTCATTATCTCCAGTGCTCTCAGTTCACTGTCAGTTACAGTTCTCCTAGTTGCATCGGGACGCTTGGACAGTGCAATCCAGTGACCCGGACTGGTCTGGAACACATTTGATTGGGATAAAATGCAAAATGGTACTCATGGGGTCCAGCTTGTAGTAACCTAATCTGTTCATCTGGTGGGGCCCATATCATGGGTTGAGCCATTCCCCATATCTCCCTTGTGAGATATGATACTGGCCACATGCTTGGTGTCTTTCAAATGGACAATTAATGTCAATGGTTCACATCTAGTTGAGGCCCAGTTGGGTGGTTAGTATCATCCAATTGAGAGATTTTTTGGGGTATTTTCCATCCACCGTGGTTCCCACTGTTTGAGCAGTTTGCGTTGTCAAAAAGTAAGTCTACACCTACAGTTTGGGACAAAGAAATTGCTGCATTGAACTTGCATAATCTCTGGAGTAATGTGCAATATGCTCGCATTAAAGTAGTTTGGAAGGGACTCACACTGTGCCGACATGTCACATACGCACGAGATTGAAGCTGCTCATCAGATGGGCCCCATTGTACAGGTGCCTAAGCCAAAACCTGACAGGTTCTTGCTCATCTAGCAGGGAACACATTGATGTTGATGTGGACCCCTGATGAGTGGACTAGCCTGATTTTTAGGCAAGGCATGCACAGTGGGTCCAGTTGATGAGTGGCATGACTGTTGCATAGTTATGCGATACTGACACGTATGAGCAATGTCTCATTGTCCCTTGGAAAGCACAGTGGTGCAATTGCAGTTGGCTGGGCCCTTCCTCTAACACCACATACGATCTTTTTTGCAGGTTCAGATATCACAACGGATCCATCATGATGGAGAAGTTAATCGTGCCCGGTACATGCCGCAGTACCCTTCTGTTATTGCCACCAAGACCAATGGCTCGGATCTGTTTCTTTTCAATTGCAACAGGCATCCACCCAAGCCTCAGTCAGGTTCTTGCGACCCTGACCTACGCTTGAAGGGTCACACCAACGAAGGATATGGCTTGTCATGGAGCCCATTGAAGGAGGGGTTCATATTGAGTGGTTCTAATGACTCTAAGATATGCTTGTGGGACATAAATACAATGCCACAAGATAAAATGCTCGGGGCAAAGACTATATATGGGGTAATTTTCCGACACTTTGATCACGTCGGTTGCATATTTTGGAGGGTACCAGTTGATTTATTTTGGATGATTAAACAGAAAGTGCTAGGCTACAACATTTTATAGGCATACATGCACTCCAATCTGGACCAGCCAAATTATGGTCCCCATCATGGATGGAGCATAGCCTGAAAAGAATACTGGTTTGACCATCTAATTGTTTGATTTTGTTGGTTTGGCAATGGGCCAGGCTACCCATTGCCCCTAAACTTGGCCCGAGGTCCGGGCCTGAGTTTGAAATCGAGGCCTAGGCCAATGATGTATTCACTAGCCTGTTGGTCCGATCTAGTTATCAATGTTATACAAAAAGAATGGATAGTTAGTGTATTATCATTGATGGGGGATGGGGACTCCCCCCCCCCGCACGCACGCACAACTATGATTGGATTATTCTAAACCTTGATCATTTAACTCTTTTCCTTACAAGGCTAATGCTAGTCTGGTTTGATACAATGGGGCCAAGGCTATGGCACTTTTAGCCCGATTATGGCTAGGACCTGGCTAGGCTATGTTTTAGGGTACTAGGGCTAGGGTTTTTGGGGTACTAAGGCCCAACTTGGGCCAACCCTGGTTCGGCCCTAGCCCGACCTATTGCCACACCTAGTTGATTTGGACTTCATTTGTTGGAGTTGGAAAACTAGGATCATACCTAAGTAATGAGAACTTTTTTTTAGAATTAGGACTATTGAGTATTTTTCATTTTGACCATCCATTAAATTTCCACCAATTGGCAAGTTTGGAATCAAATGTGAATTTTGGATCACAAGCCATCCAACACGAGGCCATGATTTGGATAGTTTATTTTAAGGCACCATGCTAATTCCTCAGTGCCTGCTAGAATATCAAACTTTTTCTCTAAACTTACATTTCCTTTCCCATTGATGAGAAAAAAACAAAGTTAATCTTGCCTTTTGTGAACATCCATCCATACATGTGCATATAAACATTGTACAATTAGCATACATGTACCCTAATCCAAGCCATTCAACCCTCGTATATGGATCATAATCCAAAAATGAATCTGAGAAGATGCCCTAGATCATCTAGTTGATTGTCATTAATGCACAATTAAATTGAAAATGAGTCAAGGATTCAAATTCAATGCACAAATGTCCATTAAATAGAGGTTGTTAGTTTTGTTTAATCAATTTGACTCCAGGCCATGCCCGCCCTGGGCAGTCCGATATTAAGATTGCCTTTTAAGTAATATTTTATCCAAACTTCAAGCCAATTAGATGCCCTTAATCTTCTGATCAATGGACCTTTTTTGTCGACCCTTAGTGTTCAAAAGTAGATGAATGATCTACTATTTAGGATTATCCAAGCAATTCAACTTTTGGGCTACAATCTATTCAAGAGATGGTATGGATGGTCCAAACTTGGTTTACATTCAACCTTTAAAGGAATGATAGCATGATGTCATGCCCTAAAGGTGTTCCGTATCACTACCCCACTATCTGTGCATGCACTCATCAATCTGCACCACAAAACCAGGCTCCACCTCTTGGATGGGGCTCATTCCAAAATTTCATCAATTCAATTACCCTAGTTGCTAAGTCTATGGAAAATTTTTCATGAACTGCTATGAGTTAGCAGGTGGTCACAATCATATGCTCAATGAGATTTATGATACGATATTACCATTTGATGAGGTGGCCATTTCCTAAATGGTGTAGATGGACAAGCAAACACACACTGCTGCCAGTGAACATTACGAACGCAATAGTTCATTGATACAGTGAGTACAAAATGTTTATAAATAAATAAATGGGAAGAAAAGAAGTAAACGATGTCTTTAATTCCCTGATACCATTAAAACAATTTCCTTTCATCTTCAGTTTGAAAAAAACCTAACATTAGAATTCCAGATGACACATCAAAATCCAAATTATATCTAATCAGAGCATTGAAACTATTCACCGAACTAGGAGAGATTGAATTTTGAGCTGGCAACCTAACCAAAGAACTAAATGATCTTACCTTAACAAACTCAGGTACTTCTACAAGTATCAAATTATGATTTGCAAGCTCAGATCGAACCTATTTGTACTGCAAATTAGGTAACTATGATCCTTAGTTGCCAACTTGGAAGATGTTTGGAACCTTATTTTTTTCTTTCTCATAAAATGGATTTCTTTTGAAATTATTTATGTGATACATGGTCCCTGGCTGTCTTGTTGTTAAACAATCTTGCGACTATGCTTTATTTATGGATGAATTAAGGCCGTGTTTGGATTACAAACATTTTAATTTATTCAAGAGGAAATGGAAAAAAATTAATGATGTTTTCTACCATTCACTATGAAGAAGCATCCCTCAAGATGGAGTTACACTTCTTTCAATCCCAACTTGAAAGTAAGGTAATCCAAATTTAGAGCATATGGCTTCAATACGAATGCTGAGAAAAGAAACTACATGTTGGTTATTTCCAAAGGCACCCTTTGGTTGAACTAACAATTGCAATTCAACCTGATAGTGCATCTAATTCCAAATGCACCCTTTGTTTCAGGAATCTTCTTTTCTGAAGTGCCTTTTATTGAATGGTAAATATAATTTTATTATGAAGAAAATAAAAGGCAATGAAACAAAATGAAATGGTGATGAAGAGATGTCATCACTCTCGGGAGAGGAGAGACAAATGCCACCAGCGCTTCAATTTGAACCCAACTCCTCCCCAAGAAAGTCATTATTCCCCCCCACCCAATTAATGATCCTCCCTTTACCTTGTGAAATATTCCTTTGATGGGTACAGGGTACTCCACCCTATCAGGTGACCCGTACCACCTTGCCCCTCAGAACTAGAGACTAGGACTGACATCTTGAATACCGGCATTTTTGTGGCTGCTTGAATGCCCTTTTGACACTAATTGTATTGAAGATGGGAATTCTGTGATGGTTTCAGTTTTAACAAGCTGTCAGGTTCTGTTAAAAATACATTGTTTTTGCTTGTAACTCTTCTATTTTGGGTCTGTTTGGAAAATGCCAGAGAGATACTCTGGTATAACACCACTCCTGACAGTAGCCATGATTACAGCCATGCCCATGGGTGGTTTGTCACTCTGAGTGCATGTTTGTACTATATTATTTGGAGAATATATTCATGTCAGACTCCCACCACAATATAGCACATCATCCCTTCTAAGTGACAAGCCACCTGCTGATATGGATGTAATGATGGTGACTGTCAGCAGGTGATCAGTGGCAGTTTTATTTCAGTGCATCTATCCCCTCCTTATTCAAATCAGGTCCTCAAGAAGTTCATATCATGTTCCATGAACATCATTTTTTGCATATCTTAAATGTATGCTTGGAGTTTGATTGCCAAAGTTGTGCCTCACAGGTCTCAAACTTGCTTGAAACTTATGAATGCCTTTTCAGGTTCATGAAGACGTGGTTGAAGATGTGTCGTGGCACCTAATGAATGAAAATTTATTTGGGTCAGTTGGGGATGATAAACGCTTGATGATATGGGATTTGCGCTCGTCCATGTCTAACAGCCCACAACATTCAATTGTAGCTCATGAGAAAGAGGTGAAGAAATGCTGAAATGTAGTAGTGCTTTAGCATTCATCCTCATTTCCACCTTAGCTTTTTAAGGAGATGATTTTTCTTGTTTTCATCATATGGATTTCTTTGGTGGTACATCTTTTTCGTGGTAGAAACATTAGTTATGCTCCATGATTGACTCCTCATTTATGTTCATTGTATGCTTGCTTGAGCAATGCATCTTCATAATAGATTTCCACCATGCATTTCTAATGTTTTAATTTATTAACGTGTTGAATGGATTCTTAACATACTTTTATCCTCATTGATTGAGCTTTTGATTCACTATGACATGAAAACGAATGCACTGATGAATTGCTGTTGCGTTTATTTGTAGTGAGTGCTTTGGTTTGTTGGACGCTTTTGAGACATGACATTGACACAGGCTGCAAATATTGACCAAAAGCCAAGGTGCATTAGAGATGCAACTCGGATCCAAAGAAAACTAATTGCATAATTTTCATATTTTCCAAACTTGATTAAATCAGACTTTGAAGCCAGGATATTCTAAGAATCATCACAAGCAAAGTTTATAAGCCGAGATAGATGATCGTCAATGAATCCTTCCCCTAATGTTTCTACCGAAATAAAAACAGCATAATACCTTTTATCTGATTAAAAATTCCATGAGATTGCTGATGCGTATAGGCTAAACTGTGCACCCATATATAAAGTTGCATACTAAGGTGACGCAGGACAAGTGACCACTTGTTCTAAAAGCTCGAACTCTTAGAGTATGATGAATTAATCCCTTTATCTTATAGCCCAAGCCCCACATCTAATGGGTTAGGACCTCGGCCGAACCCCCTTCGTGGGTCCCAAATCACATGGGTGCCGCCTCACTCGGGCCGCCCACCCCGAGTGTGCCTCTGCATCCCACAGACAACCCCACTTGAGCTTGGTGTGAAAATGCCCCTACATTAATGGCCAAAGATGAGGAGTTTCGAACACGAGACCTCCCGCTCTGATACTAATTTGATGTAAGAATGATGCATGAACCAACTAACATGTGAGATCAAGTAGCTAAATGAAGATTTTTAACAAAAAATACAAACATCGCTATAATCATCACTAATATCATGAAAATCAAAAGAACATCATGCACTATCCTAGTCTAAGCTACCAACATCGTAACACAAGATCATTAAATAAGAAGAAATTGAGATTTAATGAATGTAGGGACATCCAATTAGCATAGGGTATAGTCTATTTCAAAATAGAAAACCTAATACAACCTAGGGTGAAAATTATGGTTTGAGTAATTTGAGAAAGTAGGCAAATTAGAAATTTTAAGTTTAGAGTTAGGGTTTCGGGAATACAAGAAAGGGGTTTTAATATAATGATGATGGGAAATAAAAAAAGGGGCAAGGTGGGATTCACAAATGTAGCCATATGGTCGCACGTGTGGTGTGAGGTGAATGAGTTTAGGTCGGTTAGGGTTTGGATTGTGGATGTGTATGAGAAAGTTGGGTTTGGGAGAAGATGAAGATCTAGGATGAGAGAATGAAAAACTTGAAGAAAATACCTAGATGGGAGAGAAAAGAGAAGATGGTGTGGGGTAAGATGGAGACCTCACACCTTCGTTGATAAAGATTAGCCTCGCATCAATCTCCCTTCCAAATCGCATGAAGATGGAAGAAGAAAGCAAGAGTTTTTTTTTTTTTTAAAAAAAAAAATTATTTTATTATTTTATTATTTTTTATTATTATAAAATGCAATGAGAGAGAGGTCACACGCCCCCTATCTTTTTATAGATACAAGAAGTTTCAAAAATTACAATAATCCCACTGCCTTGTGATTCTTAACGAAAATAGCCATAGTCTAAAGAAAATCAACAAAAATACTCATAATGTGTCCAAATATAAAATAATCAAAAACTAAATCCTAAAAGATTATAAAGCCTAAAATTGATGTGGACGATCAACGATCAATGGCCCGCTCATGTGATTCATGCGATTCAATGGCTCGATCGTCACATCCCTCCAATCCAATGATCTGGATCACTCCATAAAGCAGCTCATGTGCGTCTTTCTAGTGTGGGGTCTTCCAGATGCTCGCACATGCACATGGAGTCTTTAACATGATCACGGATACTTGCCCCTGCAATAATCACCATCGGTGAGGAGTCTTGAACACGAGATCTCCCGCTCTGATGCCACTTTGATACGAGACAATTAGCCACTTGCTTTAAAAGCTCGAACTGATAGAGCATTGCGAATTAATCCCTTTATCTCATAGCCCAGACCCCACATGGCATGGGTTAGGACCTCGGCCGAACCTCCCCTGTGGGCCCCACTTCACATGGGTTCTGCTTCACACGAGCCACCCGCTTCACACGGATGGAGCTTGCCTCACATGGGCCGCCCACCCTGAGTATGCCCCTGCACCCCACAGGCAATCCCACTCGAGCCCGGTTTGAAACCCTGCATTACTCTCATAACTTGATTTAGGTTTAAATCATTAAGTTTATGCATCAGTTCTACAAATTACCAGTTTCGCCATTGCATTTTGACCTCACAAGTAATGGAGCTATTCTGCGTTTTTGCCACACCTGAAAATTGCAGTCTTCCCAAAGATCAGGCTGAATTGAGTGATGCGTGGTCTGCCATAATGATTTATTGCAACTCAAAACTGTCACTTGGATGATATCTGATGTCTGTCCACCGTTTGATGCATGCATGTCTGTACATGGTGTGCATGTGACTTGCAGGTGCATGACTGTGTGTGTATGCCAAGGTAAGCAACAGCTGTTTAGTTGTCAAAGATTGAAGTTAAAGAGCATCCTTTGATGTAATAATATGCAAAAAATAGAAAGTAATAGTAATGGATACACGAGTTCTTTTTGTCGCACTCTTATTTATCTCTGCTATATATAACGCCTGCAGCGATGGATAAATTCTCCTGCAATAGTCTTAAGAGAGATGCAAACTTTTTAATTTAAACTTACATTGCAAGGGATTTCCAACATAGTTGACGGTATTTAGGGAATCTGAAAATTGTGCATGCTTATCAAGGGGCAGCCCATATTTTACCCTTTATTTTCCTTTCTTGCACTCTCTAGCCATACCCTTTCCCTCCGATCTCCCTTCCATTTTCTCTCCCTCTCTCTCCACATGCACTGCACGTCCCATACCAACTAGTATCCAACAGGACCAATGATTCGGAATAAATCATATTGGCCTTGATCGGCAATTTTCTTGATCAGCCGTTTATTTATTTTTTTGAAAAGTCTCGATCAGCTTAACATTGTAAATGTATGTCATTAGTTCTGCAAATTCCCACAACTTTAACTTACAACTGTTGTTTAATTTAACTTGTACTTTTTCTAGATCACCTTTGCAGTTCTCCTGTTCTTCTTTTTCTTCCTTTTAATTTTCTTTTTCTTCAAAATGGAGACTGTAGTATCCTTCTCTAATCCCTACTTCTATTTTTTTTTTTCTTGGTAAATTTTATATTTACTAATTCCTTTGTTTATCTCCCAGGTGAACTCCCTATCTTTCAGTCCATTTAATGACTGGTTTTTGGCGACGGCATCTTCGGATAAAACTGTCAACTTGTTTGACTTACGAAAGCTGACAACGGCTTTGCACACATTTACCAGTCACACGTACGCCCTTTTTTATAATGAAACTCTAGCATCATCTGCACCCAACACTACCTGATGCATATGTTTATTTTGTTCTTGGCTTGCTTGGTGGTGTTTTTAACTTTACCTAAATAAAGTCATTGAAGACCATTTTCTCGAAAAGTGCTAGATTAATATGGGCTGTGATTAATTTACCATACACATGGCATACAGGTCTGTCTATATCACTGACCTTATGGTAGATGCAGCATGGCCCAAAAATCATACTAGTGAACAATCTTATCCATTTAATATAGGCCAATGAATTTGTTTGTTGAAAATTTCTTTCTAATCATCCATTTGATGCCCACCTTGGATAGTTAGTATTGTCCTACCAGTGTGGTTTTTCTGAAATGTTCCATCCACAATTGGGACAATGGTTTTGAGAGTCTGTATGATGTAAAAATATGAAATGCATACAGGCCGATGAGTCACCACCATTCAAGAAATTGTGGAAAGTTCACTGAGCATAGACGTCTCTGCTATATTTCCAATCGCCATCTTTTTCAGATTGTAGTTAACCTTTAGCCATATGGTTTTAAAAAAAATAAATTTATATCTTGGTTCTTTTTCTTGATTTCTTTACTCTCTGTCCATGTGCTGCTGTGAACCACATTTTATTGTAGATCGCATAGTGAGTATTCGTTAGTGTCAGGGATTCCATCTGATATTCTAGAGCATAGTTCTCTTCAATGTTGTATTCCAGTTTACCATGAACGAGGATGACGTATTGGGGAATACAATGATTTTGTAAGAGAAAAAGTTGAATATTTGAACAAGTTGCAGGCATCATTACCGAAGCCTATTCAAAGAAAGGAGTTTCACTGAAGCAATCCTGTGATACACTAAATTTATTAATTTCTGCTCTTTTGTATATATAGTATGCATTTGTCTTATCTTTTATCTTTTATCTTTTACGCTAGGGTAATTGTGAAGCATCCTGATATTTATTTTATGTATGTGTATATTTAGTTCTGTGAAAGTAATAGAACATAATCTATACTAGTCAAACTTATATCATCATCATCAACTCACAAGAGGAAAGAAACGTCTATGGTAGTTGAACTGCAAAATAGCTTCTTGTCCTCTTCTTTAGATATGTGGGCCAGAGCTCCTAATCTCTGAGAGAATATCAGTGTCAGAGCTCGTATCAGTGAGATTTATGAAGAGTGGTTTTAAATGGTGATTAGTTGTTGCTTGCAATGAAACATTGCTCTGGTTGTTAGATAGCTGCAATATGATTGTGAACTTCAAATTTATTGGCTAGTGCACAAGGGCTTGTAGCAATTGGATTCAAAATGCCTTTCCACAGAAAAATGAAGGAACGATGTTCACTTGGAGCACCCTTATTGGCATAAAGATAAATAAGAAAGTCAAATATTTCACAAGCTACCACTGACATACATTGTTTTTTTTTTCCTTCTCTTTTTCTTTTTCCTTCTTTCATCATTTATTTATTTTTAATTAAAGTGGTATTCAAGATATTTGTGTATCCTAAGGCTACTTTGAAATAACAAGTAGACATGGCACGTGCAATGTAGGTCGACTGAGGATCAGTTGGCAAGGTGAAGCAGTTGTAAATGCAGGTCTCCCTGATGGAACCACATGGCTTCACCTTGTAAATCACCTAAATGCCCTTTAGTTTAGTTTAAATGCCTTTTCATGCCCTTCAATAATGCATAGTATTGAAAAAATTGACCGCACATATTTGCCCCTGGAAGCTGTCATTACATCGTAAATATAAATGATGTGACAAGTGAATTTATGTAACAGTAGTGTCATTAGCTATAGGTCATGCATTTCTTAGTTATTATTTGTGTCACCACCGATTGTGCTGCATGTGGATACAGACAGGGACAAGGAGGGTATATCAATCTGCATTTATGGAAATCTTGGATAGATATGGAGATGGTTACCCATCTAATATTCAGTTGGCAAATATGTGATTGCATATGCTAAATGTGTGAGGATATGCAATCGCATATTCGCCAACTGTTGGCACATTATTAGTATTGTTATTTTGCAAAAATCGAACTTTAGTAAGTAGTGTAACTTGTAATTGTAAGTTGTGTAACTATATTTGATGGGGACATCTCGTGCACACGCACGCCCCCCCTACGCACGTACGCAAGGAGGAGGGCCCCACCATTGATCTGGATCGACGACGACATCCATGGAGGGCCTCCTAGTTAAAGGACCGTATTTTGGTTCCTTGGAATGGACCCGATCATCATGTGGATCCCACTATTGGATCTCATGATCGTGGCTCACTACTCTAGATGATCTAGAATTTTGAGTTTTGCTTATTATTGTTATTAGGAACAGCATGAATGGTTTAGATTGCATTGATTAATTGTTATTTTTGTTACTTCGTCTCTAAGTAATAGGTGTGTACATGGCACGACTTTTTGGGTATAGGGTTTTCTTATAAATAGGCAACCCCTTGTAGTGTTTTTCTGATTGGAAGATTATGAATAAAATTCCGCGTTTTCCTGCTTCTCTAATTCTCTGAGTTGGGGAAATCCAATTGGGTGCGAAACGCGCCCTTCTTCAAAGGGCTAACTATCGTGGTGCGAAGCCACATCCATCTCAAGTCGCCCCCACCTCCTACCCTCAATGTTCATCATCAACCCCAGTGATCCCATCTCCAAATCCACCCTTTTTTTTTTTGCACCTAATCCTTCCTCTACAACAGATTTGCAGAATTAGGCCCTGCAGAGGGCTGAAACTTCGGCAGAGTACTATGCACAAACTGGACATCCGATTGTCCCGAAATTTGGTGTGAAGGTGGACCTTCTCTGGCCGACCAAACCCAAGTTGGCCGATTTCAGATTCGTGGGTCCCACACATGTGCGGCCAAGATCCTACGCACATGCGTCTGGGCCCAGCCGCTGTCCACACGTGTGGATCATCTCAGGTTCATCTATTTTCTTTATTTCACTCATTTCTCACCCTATTTCCCTAAACCTAACCCTAGATTATCCTAAATTCCAAGTTCCATTCCCCTTTTACAACCTGGGGTTTCTCGAATTGAAACATGTGAATCTCTTGGATTGGGGAAATAATCCTTTGCATGTGTGGATGAATTTACTCTACTTTGATCATTGTTTGGTATATAATTTTAATTGATCCAGCCCTAGCATGTGTAGGCTTGGACCCTTGTAGATCTTCCTTGTTGAATGCTTGACATTATGTGGGACGCGAATTTTTTGTGAATGTTTCTAAATTAGTATAATCTAAAGTCTGAAATCTTGCATATCATATTTAATTTCCATGTCCTGCATCAAATTTGGTATCAGAGCTTAGGGTTTTCATGGGGGAATGCATTGCATGTTTAGGGTTTAGTCTATTCACATCTATTTTGCATCAAGTCTCATCATATAGGGCTGTTTAGGACCCATCATTCACAACATGGACTGCTGAATTTTGTTGTCAGAAATTTTCCAATTTTCATGGCTGAATTTTCTGTTAACAAACTATTTGGGCAGTTATGTTGTTGGAATTTTAGTAGCGTTGCGTAGTTTCCTTCATATAGAGTCCTATAGGATCATTTAGTCCCATTTAAACACATATAATTGCATTAGAGGGTCTTTGAGTTGAGTGAGTGGTTGTGTGGCCACACGTACTGGTCGTGGTTTTGGTTTGCACCCCACGCTAAATATGGAGCAACTATAAGAGTCAATGGGCAACATAACCTGGCAGTTTGAGTCTTTGGGTAAGCGCTTGGAACAACATAGTGACCAACGCTTGGATTAGATCAATGTGCGCGTTACCCAACTAGAGACCTTCGCCCTGGCAAACCCTGCCATGGGTGAAGATGCCCAATCTCAGCAGGTGGTCAGGAGGATAGACAAAGGAATGAGGGTGGCCAAAGGAATGGTCATGGGCGAGCACTCGTGCACCCACACCGCGAGGGGCATCATGATCATTATGACCCAGATGCGCAACTCCTTAAGGGAGTTAGAGTAGAAGCTTTTATGTTTGATGGCTACTTGGACCCTAAAGCTTTTCTAGATTGGTTGGTGGATATGGACCACTATTTTGAGTGGTATGACATGTCGGATGCTCATCGGGTCCGATTTGCCAAGATGAAACTTGTGGACTAAGAAAAGAGGTTTTGGGCTACTGTGGAGCGAAAGAAAGAAAAGTTGAGGGAATCCCCAGTAGTCTATTGGGGAGAAATGAAAGAAATTCTTAAGGAAAAGTACCTCCTTTTCTTTTATCACTTGAGATTGGTTGAAGAATGACAGTCTCTTTGACAAGGTTCCATGAGTGTGACTGAATACATTAAGAAGTTCGAAGAGTACTTATCCCGATGTGAAGTTGACGAGGATCCCGTACTCACTCTTGCTCGATTTAAGACGGGCCTTCGTTTTGACATGAGGAGAAAATTGCTCGCCAAGGACACAGAACTCTTGAACAGATGTATCAAGTAGTATTGGAGATCGAGCAATACCTCAAAGCATCTATTGGAAGGCGGTTTGAGTCTCATGATTCTGGCGCTAAGGCCAACCCTTTTGGGGATAAACCTGGCACTGGATATCAGTATAAGCCTTCCAGTAGTTCTCAGTCTAGGCCTAAGGATGATAAGGGTAAAGAAGTTATCGAATCTGGCTCGTGTAGAAACGATGCGATTAGGTGTTTTAGATGTCAGGGATTTGGTCACTTTGTCCATCAGTGTGGCACGAAAGAGGGCACCAAGGTATTCCTTATCGAGGGGCAAGTGGAAGTAGTGCCCCTAGAAAGTGACAGTGATGAGGAAGAATATGAGCCAGTAGAAACCCCTAGTGATGAAGAAGAGGGAGCGCAAGAGTCCGTGACCCTTATAGTTGTGCATTGCGCCTTTGCACAAACAAAGAATACCGATGATTGGTGCCGCAACACGATCTCTGATACTTATACAAAATGTGGTGATAAGAACTGCAAAATGATTGTGGATAGCAATAGTTGTGCCAAAGTGGCATCAACTAGCACTGTGAGCCATCTGAGTTTGAAGCTTGAAGCCCATCCTCAACCCTATAGAGAGTCTTGGGTTGATGAAACTTCCATTTTAGTCTCACACCGTTGTCTTGTTCCTATTCAGTTTAAATCATATAAAGACGCATTTTGGTGTGATATTGTTCCTATTCAGTTTGAGACATATAAACCTAGGAAGCTTATTGATCTTGTCCCTATGTCCGTCCCAAGATCAATACTGGTAATGAACATTATAAAATTTTTGCAGGCCAACATAAACGATTCAAGAGATTTAATGTAGGGGACTGTGATGGTCCGCATCAGGCCAGAGCGGTACCCTCAGGGAGTTGTTTGTAAATTACACGCGTGTAGCGCTAGATCATTCAAAATTATAAAACGAAACGGTCTCAATGTGTATGTGGTAGATCTTCCACCTTCCATGGAAAATAGTTCCACATTCAATGTGGAGGATCTAGTTGCATTTCAGGGGGCCACTGATACATTGTCCAGCCTTTCGCCTAACCATCATGAGTCCCCAAACCTTTTCCTTCATCCATGGCCTCTTCCCGACCCTTCTTCCCAGCCTCTACCTCCCATACCTATCCTTCCCACACCCAAAGACGAGATAAATGATATTCTGGACTATCAAATAGTATCAACGTTGGAGGCGGGTTTTAAAAGTACCTGGTTAAGTGGATATCACGCCCAGCTTCAGATAGTACGTGGCTCACTGAGGAGGAGCTTCAACGAGTTGATGCTGACATTTTGGAGCAGTTCAGAGTTTTGTTTTGCCAGTGGCGAAATCTTCGCAGTCGGTGAGAGTTGATGGGGACATCTCGCGCACACGCACGCCCCCTATGCACGTACGCAAGGAGGGTCCCACCATTGATTTGGATCGATGACAACATCTATGGAGGGTCCCACCACTATTTTGGTTCCTTGGAGTGGACTCGATCATCATGTGGATCTCACCATTGGATCTCATGATCGTGGCCCACTACTCTAGATGATTTAGGATTTTGAGTTTTGCTTATTATTGTTATTAGGAACATCATGAATGGTTTAGATTGCATTGATTAGTTGTTATTTTTGTTACTTCATCTCCAAGTAATAGGTACGCACATGGCGCGGCTTTTGGGGTATAATGTTTTCTTATAAATAGGCAACCCCTTGTAGGGTTTTTCTGATTGGAAGATTATGAATAAAATTCTACGTTTTCCTGCTTCTCTAATTCTCTGAGTTGTGGAAATTCAATTGGGTGCGAAACCCTCCATTCTTTGAAGGGCTAACTATCGTGGTGCGAAGCCACATCCATCTCAAGTTGCCCCCACCTCCTACCCTCAATATTCATAATCTCCCCCAACCATCCCATCTCCAAATCCACCCCTTTTTGCAGCTAATTCTTCCTCTACAGCAGATTTGTAGAATCAGGCCCTGCAAGAGGGCTGAAACTTCGGTGGAACACTGTGCACAAATCGAACATCCGATTGTCCTGAAATTTGGTGTGAAGGTGGACCTCCCTAGGTCGACCAGACCCAAGTTGGCTGATTTCAGATTTGTGGGCCCCACACACGTGCGGCTAGGATCCCACGCATGTGCGTCTGGGCCCAGCCGCTGTCCACATGTGTGGATCACCCCGGGTTTTTCTATTTCCTCTGTTTCATTCATTTCTCACCCTATTTCCCTAACCCTAACTCTAGATTATCCTAAATCCCAAGTTCTATTCCCATTTTACAACCCTAGGGTTTTCCGAATTAAAACATGTGAATCTCTTGGATTGAGGAAATAATCCTTTGCATGTGTGGATGAATTTACTCTCTTTTGATCATTGTTTGATCTATAATTTTAATTGATCCAGCCCTAGCATGTGTAGGCTTGGACCCTTGTAGATCCCCCTTGTTGAATGCTTAACTTTATGTGGGATGTGGAATTTTTGTGAATGTTTCTAAATTAGTATAATCTAAAGTCTGAAATCTTGCATATCATATTTAATTTCCATGTTCTGCATCAATATCGTTGCATGTAACTTAGTGTTAGTGTAACCAAGTTGTAACTTAGTGTTAGTGTAACTAAGTTGTAACTTGTAATTTATAAGCCATGTTGTGGTTATAGTGTATAAATAATAAACATTAAGATGTAGCTTCAAAATTGTATTGTATTATAATCTTTCAAAAGAAAAAAAGAAAAAAAGAAGCTTATTAATTGTTTTGTTAATTAACTATATTGTTGAATGTTGAATTTGATGTACTTCATTCATTTTTCTCTCAAGTCACACACTAATTTTATATGTGTAAAATTACTACATTAGTTATCTATTAACATAGGGAAGCTTCCCCCTAAGTTCTTATATTTTTCTACCTTTTTTTTTTTTTTTTTTTCCGAATTCCCCTCCCCCCCTTTTTTGGTTTGTGTTTTGTTTTGTTTTTGTTTTTGTTTTTTGTTTTTTTTCAAAAAAGAAGAAGCAACTGCATATGTGATTGTGCGATCGCATATGCACACAGGCATATGCAATCGCACAGAACCACATATGCGGTTTGACAACATTGGTGTGGATACAAAGAACTCTTTCTTTCCAACACACCACAAAAGATCCCCATTTAGCAAGTTTTGGAAAGTCTGCTGTCTGTAAACTCCAAAATTGTAAATTATTTTTCTCCACTTTTGAAATGGCTATGAGTCAATCCCATTATAAATTTCTAGGACTGCTGAAAACACAATAGGAGACTTAAACCACATCTTGCAAGTATCTTTTCAGTGTCTGCACTAATATCTTTATCGACTGGCACAATACCAGTAGCCAGTCTATATTCAAGTATTTGGTTAAATAAATTCATATGATACAATTCTCTGTAGGTGCATCCCTTCAACAAACCTTGCACTTGTGTAAATTGAATTTAACTGTGCAGCTGGTCTGATATACTTGGAACTGTGCACTTGGAAATAGAAGTTCAAGTGCTATGTGACGTGAGATATTCACAGAGGTTTATAATTATCAGTGACGAAGAACAATCTCCTAGACTTTGTACACTCCGTAAAACCTTTTTGTGTATTATGAGATTTTGCTTGGGAGCCATATTTTGTAAGCAGTAGATTTTATCAGACTTTCATTGGCTTTGGTCAGAGCAGTCCTCAATTTCCCCCTTCTGACAATATGTTTCTCTCTTGATTAATTTCCCATGTTGCTAACGGCTACATCTGGTGGTTTCTCTGTGAGAAACCATGCGTACATGTAAATTGAATTTAACTAACTGGTCTGATAAATTTGAACCTTGCACCTGGAATTGGAAGCTCATTGAAAATGTGATATTGCCCTGTGGGATATCCACAGATAGGATTAAATATCAGTGACAGAGAACAGTTTCATGAACTTTGTACCCTCTCTACAGCTTTTTATTCTGAGATTTTGCTAAGGAGCCATATTCATAGGTGGTAGATTTGATTAGACATGCATTTTGCTTTACTCTTTCGAAATCAGCCCTTCCCAATTTCCACCTTTTAAGAATATGTTTCTCACATGATTAATCTCCTACATTGCTAGCAGCTAGGGCTGAAAGTTGGGCGGGTTCAACCCGACCGACCAGTGACCGACCCGACATTGGGTTGGGCTCGGGCAGGATATTTCGAGTCCGTTCTTAAGCTTGGGCTATACAAACACCAACTCGATAAAACTTGGGTTGGGCTCGGGTTGAGGTCTCGGGTTGCCCGACCCAACCCGAACCCGATCAATATATAAGTTACTTATAAATTATAATTGAGTGGATCGTTTGGGTCAAAGGCACACTAGTGATGTCGAGTCTCATTTGTTCACGTCATTTCCAAGGACTCAAGCTAACAAGATATGCCAGATTTCTCTCTCCCAAATAGACTTCGTGCTATGGTACATGACTTTTAAAGTAGTTGTCATCTTATATTTTAGCTGTTTTTTAAAAGAAAAAAAATGAAGTTCTTTATAATGAATAATCGCATGTATAATTAATAAAATTATAGATACAAAAAATAAGTCCTATATTGAAATATAATAAACTAATGTAATAACGAAAATATTAGCACGTATATGCCCGACCAACCCGATCAACCCGACCGAGCCCGCTTGGGTTGGGCTTGGGTTGAGAATTCCCAGCCCGAGATTGGGTTGGGTTAGGGTTAAGGTATAGGAACCTTGGGTTGGGTTAGGGTTGAGCACCAACCCGACCTAACCCGCCCGACTTTCAGCCCTACTAGCAGCTGACCATGGTCCTTGTGGAGTGTTTGGGCTCTTCTCCTTTCACATTTTGGGTTTGGCAAGATACCACTTGCCTAAGTACAGCTGTACAAGACTAGAATACTACGTGATTTCCATCATTCTTTAGATGGTGATGATCATCCACTGTACATGTGACTAGTGTTTAGAGTATCAGTATTGTTACATGTATTGATGATTGTGCATTAGGATGCGTGTATCGATATCGCTGCCTCAGTGAAACATTGGGAAATAGGCAGAATTCTTCAGTGGGACTTCAGGAAGTGCTAGAAGGCACACATTTACACATTTTGAAATAAAAATATTGCAAAAAACAACTGTACATAATAAGTTCACATTTTATAGGGAGCCTAAATCATGCGATGTTAGAAAAAAAGCAGTGCAATTAAATCCTAAATGAGTTCATATCTTTCCAATACCATACAATGCAAGTATAAAAACATCAATTCTTAGTTTGAGAGGTAAAAATAAAGAAAATTAGGATTTTCCTAAATGTCCTCATTTACCCACTCAAATGTTGATTCATTTGCCACAAATCCATGTCAATGCATGAATCATGCACAAACATTGCAATCCATGCTAACATTTGAAAAAAAAAGAAGTTTCTATAAATTCTCCTGATTTTTTATCACCTTTGATTTCTGTCCAGTCTTTGCTCCGAGTTGAGATTTCTCCCGCAAATCCAAGCTTTGATTCAACAAAAACCAAAAGGATTAGAATCACATAAGGAACAAAATCCCCAAAAAACCCTACAAAAATAATGATTTTTGTTTTTTTGCAAAATTTTCCAATTTCTTGTGATTTTTCAACATTTTAGGGAAGTATCTCCAGTATCAGTGATATTATTGCCAATATCGTAGGTGTTACCAATGCTAGGGAACTTTTATATTGTCAAGACTCCAAAATATCATTGGTGTCGTTGGTATTGCCAAATATCGCTGTTAATATCGAAATTATCAGCAATATTAGGAATTTTCAATATTACTCGGGGTTTTGGTATCGATGTAAAAAATAAAGACAATGCCGTACAGACGCTTGTGTTTTGGTTGAATTCCAAAAAAACCCCCAACTTTCCTAAAACATGCCTAAAGTTTCTACCGTTAGCCAAAACAACGTCTACCATCAAATACCGTTATGTACGGTATATTGTATTTTTTACAAGACATTTTTACCCTCCAAACAAAAAATGAAAAAAACCTCTCGTGCCCTAATGCACGAAGCTCCCAACCCTACTTCAAACCCTCTCTCTTCATCTCTCTCTCTCTCTCTCTCTCTCTCTCTCTCCTTATTGAAGTGCTTCCCTCGCTTGGCCTATTGAAGCCCCCCACCGCGATGTCTCCCATATCACTGGACGTGACTTTAGAAAGGAAGTTCTTGCACTGGGAAGCTAGGTGGGGCCCACCATGATGCCTTTGAGTAATCCACCTGTCCTTCCATTTTGCGAACTCATTTTAGAACATACGACAAAAAATGAGCTAGATTCTCAAGTGGGCCACATGAGAGGGAAAACTAGGAAAAGTAATGCCCACCGTTGAAACTTTCCTAGGCTCCACCTTGATGTTTATATGCCATCCACACTATTTATAAGGTCATTACCACTAGGATGATTTGAAAACGCAAAAAACCTTATCATGATACCAAACCTTTGTGCCACATGTATATTTCAATGGTGTTCGTTTAATCCCCCATTGTTTCCTCTCGTGGCCCACTTTAGTCTTGGATCGGGCTCTTTTTTATTTTTATTTATTTATTTATTTTTTATATCACATCCTAAAATGAACTCGCAAAACGGATAAACGGGGTGGATTTCTCACAAACATCACGATTGGCCCCACCTAACGTCCCAGTACCGGAACTTTTTGGGAAAGCCTTTTGTAGGAAATCCGCTGTAACGCCCTGACTTTTTAGGACCCGAGTATATGACCCGTGTTCCAAAAACCCGAGTGTTAACCTTAAAGGATGGTCAAATTCGAGTGTACTTTTTTTTTTTTCTTTCATCACTTATCAGAGTAAGCAAATGAGCGTAGTATAGACAAATTGACATAAAAGAAAATTTCATTAACACTTGGAACATACAAGAAGCTGCCCATAATGATTTATACAAACCAATGTCTCTGAATTTAACAAGTACAAGATTTATAAGAATTTAATACATGAAGAATAACAGAAAGCATATAAATATAGGCCGCAAGATCACGCGGCTCCTCCAGGCAAATACAGTCATGCATCCCTGGCGATCGTACTCTGCTCCTCATCAAGTCTGAGCATGCATATCACTTAAGCCACCTGTGCTACCTGTACGGTTATATTTTTGATTGATGAGTGGCCAACTCAGTGTGAATTCTCCTCAAGATTACACACCGCCACATTAGGTAAGCATAGTTATAAAATAAAACACACAAAACAATACATGATGCAGGTCTTATTAGATGCATGGATGCGTGAATGCATGCTCATCCGTGCGGAATTTGGGCTCGTGCCCATGCAAATGTGTAATCAACGCCTCGGGGTTCAACCGTGCGGAATGCGAATCACGACTTGGGAAAAACATCCAGTCGGACAGAGGCTAGTCGTTAGCGAAAGCATACTAAGTGCGGCCTAACGACTGCCTAGCGATAGACGCTGGTCTGTGCCATGTATGCATGATTAGCCAAACCATTATTTGTCCAGTTACAATCAGCCAGTTTTAAATAAGCTCAAGGTCACTACGGGGAGCACGTGGCCCAGCGTAGGCCGACAGCTCGTGCATAGGTCCCATACCACCATCCCTGACTCATGAGACTATCATCTTAGGATGTTCAATGGAAACCCGTCGACTAGTGGTCAATCATATTACAATACATGGGGCTTACCATCGCATGGTTACACAGTATAAAACTTCAAACCCATCTAAGAAAAATACCGGGACAAAGCTACCTAGGGTGATATCAAAACAAATCACATATGACAATTATCAAAATAGGCCATATAGGGTGAGTATCAAAACCATGCAATAAAAGACTATCCTTAAAAACCATTGGACACGACAACCCTGGATGGTAGGCCCACATCAATGATTTATTTGGACCACCACTCAATAACCACTAAGTCGAAGGTCCATTTTAATCACAACCAGTCGGGTTACATCCCAAGTATGGGTGTACATGTATAGGTGGGGGTTTCCCACTAATGTACCAGTTTAAAGTCCATAAGCAATACACAAATGATCCACAAGCATAAACAAATATACAGGATGAACATTAAGTAGGCAATATAACAATTCAACCTTCACCAGCTAACACATGTGACTATAAGAGAAATATCAATTATAAATCTAAATAAAAACTATAACTTAAGCTAATGAGAAGACGAAAAGCTTAAGGGGAAGAATCATCACCTGTCGATCGACTTACTACTAGTGTTGTTAGGGAATGCGTGCCCTTAAAGTCGAATGCTACCACAAACCACGAACTTATACAATTAGATCCAAGTTCTATGCACTACTTAAGTTTAGGGTTATAGCCTAGGGCTTGAGTTATTTTTAGGGTTTTCAATGCAAAATTAGGGTTTTCACCCTGGGGTTTAGATCTAGGCTAAATCTTTAGGATTTATATGTTAATTAATTTACAGTAGATCATTTCTGCTAATAACGTTAATGATTTCAAGACAATCATTAATATTAATAATAATATACTCAATATCATCTTAACGTGACACTAATAGTCATTGATGAAAATACATAGTATGCTCTAATATCGAAGATAATATTAATAATGATAAAACACTTGATATATAATAATAATAACTTTTATATATGATAGCTAATATTAATTTGCTAAGGGCCATACATTTATAATATTAGTAATCCTAATAATAATATACTAAAATGGGTCTAGTGTGGGTTTGAAGGGGCCCCATGAATAAGATTATTTGGGCCCACATTAGGGTGAACAGGCCCACCCAATTTGGGCTGAAGTGCGGCCCATTAACTTAGTTGGGTGAGGCCCACTGACAACTATGGCACAGCCCCAATAACGATGGGCCTAGCCCAAACTGTGCAGCCCACTGAGCTGTACGCATATACATGATATTGTATGTATACATATATATAATATTTTATTTTATATATATATATATATATATATATATATTTTTTTTTTTCTGTTTTAAACGTCCAGGGCCTGGACGTCAGTGACGGACGGCCTGGATATGTGACTCACACAGGGGCATGGACCCCACACGCTATCATGGTGGGTGCGGCCCACCAGTTGCGGCAGGATGTCTAGCAGTCCAGCGAATGAGCTGGTTTTGGCCTGGGTCACAACCCGAAATGGACCAGATTCTGCAGCCCGGCGGCATCCCGATTCCTGCCTGTTTTCAGCTGTTCTCAAGCTAAATAAGTTGCTGTTTTTCAAGTTGCAAATCCCAGTCATCTACAAGCTAAAATCAGCTGTATTCAGGATGTATTTTCTGCTGTTTTCAGGCTGATTTTCCAGCCATTCGCAAGTCAGCTTCCCAGCTATTATCAGGTCTGATTTGCAACCTGTTTCAGCATGAACTCAAGCCTGGTTTTGGATCGGTCCCACGGTCCTGCTGGAGGGCTGCTTGCAGCCCAAATCAAGGCTCTGTTAGGGGCTGTTTTCAGCTTTGGATAAAGCCTGACGTAGGTCTTGGTTTTATTCTAGTTTGGAGTTCCAAGTGGAGAGAGGGAGAAGGGGTTTATCTACCTTGATTGAGGTCAACTCGAGCTGGGGATGGAACGCATGCACCCACGTCCTCTCTCATCTTTGATCGTGGTGCTATAGGCCCACACTGATTCAACTCGGTCCGATTCTTGCACGAGCTGAGTTGGAGCAGTGTGCACCGAGTCCACTTGACTGACTCGCCCCACTCTCTCTTTCACTCCTTTTCTTTCCTTCCTTTTTTTCCTGGCCTTCTGTGAGGTCTGGAGTGGACCGACCTATGCGAAAATAGGGTTGCTGACCAGGACTAGACCGAACCCGGCTCGGCTCCAAACGAAGAAGATGATCCGCCATTAATGGCAGATTTGAACTCAGTTGATATTTCTCCAAAACGATGTTTCTGGGGTGCTCTAACATGTCCTAGGGAGCTTGAAGAAAGGGAAAAATGAAGCTCCATGGACGTTTGGGTGGTGGGTTCGAAGAGAGGAAAATACGACGTTTTTTCTCTTTCCAACCGCAAGGAAGTGGAGATGAGCCTGAAGGGAGTCGTTCTCTCTCTCTTGTAGGGTTTTTCCAACGATCCTGGACCGTTGGATCAGGAGCAAGTGGTTCGGATTGCAACAGCCAGCACATACGTCTGTCAGAGCCGAAACCGTTGCTGGTTTTAGTTTTCTGTGGGTGGGAATGCTCTCCCACGTGGAGAGCTGTTGGATGGCTGGGATTGGAGGATTCTCTCTCACACGGATTGCCAGGTGGCAAAGGAAACAATTTCCAGTTTTTTTTAGAAAAATTGTGTTAGTAGGGTCGTTTTGCAGCAATGTTTGTATGTTCATATGTATTGGAAAACTTGATATGGAAGTCAGGTTATGGTTAGCCCCTCTCCCTGAAGCTGATGGATGGATCGGATCATTCAAGAGGGTGGTCGTGGTGGCCCACTGATCACACCAACAGACACGGTCTGTTTTAGGCCATTGCAGGCGGGAACGAGAAAGAGAAGAAGGAAGTTTCCTTCTTAGGGAATGTCGGGTCAGGCCCTCTGACTGAGCTTCCACGGTCCCGTGGACCATGAGTGCACGCATATCATGTGCACACTCATCAAAGTTGGGGCCCACAAAGATGGTTTTGATAAATCCACACCGTCCATTCATCTTGGAAGACCTCATTTAGGGGCCCTGACTAAAGATCAAGCCAATGAAATGCCAAGGTGGGGCCCACCACGTGATTTGGGTTACATTGGTGGATTCTCGCTAATTTAATGGTCGGATCGGCTCAAAACTGAACGTCAATGGTTCAAAAGGTTCAAGGATTCATTTAGATGACTGGGATGCCAGTTCAATAAATTTAAGACACTAAATGCTACTTTTAGAATAATTTTAACACCTATTATTTTCATTTATTTATTTATTATTATTATTTTTATATTTTCAATTGTCAATTATTCATATTAAATTCTCATGGTTCTCTCTTTTGGAGATGTTCTATATGTTTTTCAAGGAGAGATTATTTATTTGTATTTAGATTTATATATATACAATTATATGTATATTTCTAAATCATTCATGGGGGTCATAGCCTGATTAGGGTCATTTACTCTTTCATTCTGTCTCCTATAAGTATTTGACTATGAGGATTAAATCATTCGGGCTTGTAAGTGGGCCAAAATACATGGGTTTTTAACGTTTAGTTATCAATTTGTTTAAATCAATGGTGGGATATGGGATATTGGCATTCCGACTGTTGAAACTAAGTAATGGGTTGTGACTTATCAAATGTTGGTGAAACAGTGTACGTTACTTGTATCTTCATATAAATATGCTAATCTAGATTATAATAGTAACACCCAAGTACTGGAAAGTACGGGGTGTTACATCCGCGTTCGGACGTTGTTTTGGGTAGTGACATTGCAAGTAGCTCGGTATGTAACGTCCCAAGATTTCGACTCTAGTGGATAACACGATGGGCTGAGCTCCCAGGTGTTAACTCCAATATGTCAAGGATATCATCCCACATATTCCTTTCATTCACCTCAATTTACATTCTTATGGCATTCGTTGCATAATCAACAGAAAGTAAATTGTTATTCCGTTAACGACTCTAATATAGGGATCAACATAAAGTCCATAATCAAACAAATATAAGTCCAATGTTTATCCTCCCATCAAGGGCATTATCAATGTTGCTGAATCGCATATGCGATCATGTGCGATCGCCTGTGCATATGCGATTGCATATTTTTTCTTGTTTTAATTTTTAATTTTTTGAAAAATTTTAAAAAATCGGAAAATATGGAAAAATTCAAAAAAATTGTAAAAAAGAAGAAGAAATTAAGGATAACTTTCCTAAGTTAATAAATAACTAATTTTACATATTTAAAATATATTTGAGAGAAATAAAATCAATTAAACAATGAATTAAATAACAAGTGCTTGAATCTTGATCTTTCAACTTCCAAGAGAGGGAATGTAGGGGAGATAGAGACCACTTGGAAGTAAGAAATATAAGAGAGTGATTAAAACCACTTGGAATTAAGAAATGTAAGAGAAGAATAGAGTAAAAGAGTTTTGGAGTGAGCATATTGCAAATGGGGGAGGTATGGAGCCTTCTTATAGACAAAAAGCTATTTTTTTACAAAATATAAAATAAAATAAAATAAAATAATGTGCCAACCATCGGCCAATATGCGATCGCATATTTTCGCATATGCAACATATGTGATCGCATGTGCCAGATTGCATATCCCTCGCATATGCGATCTGCATATGGATATACACGTGGTCGCACATGACAACAATGGGCATTATTACATCTTTAACAAAACAAAATCAAACTAAACTTAGAAAACATGGCAATAAATAATGGTCTTTCCTAGGCCGCTTCGGCTGCATTATATATCATCTATTGCCATGAGCCTTCATAAGCCTCATCTGGATGTTCTCTAACTTATACTGGATCATCACCTGTGTCACCTATGGTTATTTGTTCAACAAAAGAGCAATGAGTTGCTGCGATTCAACTCAGTGAGGTCATCTCTGCAAGATTAGCACAATAATAGCATGATATCCTTGCAATATTTCAAAACAAAACATCCATATAAAGTATTGATTAATGCAATGCATGATGTGCATGCTCTGGTGAAGAAACCCACGACTCAATGAGACGAGATCTTCCAACACTCTCATTAGCCACTAGTCACCAGAGGCACCGAGCCAATGTGGGACGAGATCTTCCAACACTCCCACATACTTCAAAAATCTCCAACTAGTGAAACAGGAGCTTCCATACTTCCACTTATTCGTGCACAACTAGAGAACAGGATCTTTCAACACTTTCTCTATTGTACGCTCCCAAAGTGAATGATTAGTTCCACCTTTAATTAAATTGGTTTATCATCTAGTTGGTTTAACGATTCCCACACTCAACAACTCACCACCTCACCACCTCACCCCATTCCATGGTCCACCACACCCTAGAATAGTTGTTACCCTGTGCACTACTTCTACTAGTGGAGGGACGTACATACTCTAGCCGTGATGTTACACGTGGCTCACATTTCAAATTAATCATTCATGGATCCACCATGGGTAAACAATCTAACAATCGGATCCTCCATAATCCATATGATCCACACAAGGGTATTTTCATCAATTCAAAAACGTAACCCACATGGGTTTCCTCCATTCGATATCAACCGATCATGGATCCATCACAAGAAATAATCTAGCCATAGGATCCTCCATGAATCATCAAAATCCACACATATAGATATTCTGCACCAATTCACCAACACAACCCATATGGGTTTCCACAATTTCATGTTTCGTTCCCATCTTATGGGGTAATTGGCTTCCTTTGATGTGGCATCCAAACACATATGTCGATATACAACAAAGCATGGGTGTACCATGTATATTCATATAGTATAATATCCATGAAACAAGCATAGTTTCTATATATTTCCAATAGGTTGATGTTCACATACATGATTTCACCTCTAAACATTCAAACACACATCATGTAGAATTTTCACAAAAAGTCTAGCAATACCACGTCAGTTTATTCACATGAAAAACATCACCACAATATGTACAAACATCACCATGCATAGGCCAAACCAAAGCTACTGCGCATAGGGTTAATACATCCAACCCTAGTGGGTGCACCATGCTTGTGTTGACGGTTTAGTTCGGTTCTACGAGTTAACTCGCTGATCCATATGAAATCATGAATTCCCACATCATGGGACATCAAAATAGTATCCATATGGTCACACGCCCCATCTAGGTTAGGTTATCAACATAGTTTTCATATAGTTTATGCACCCAATACTACATAGTCTAGGTTTGTGCCTAAACATGATTGTAACATTCACCAAATCAAATCCAAACATGAATTCACCCATTCAACATACAATTTATAACAATATATCATGTTTAAACAGAAAATAAATTGAGGGTTTTGCAATTTAAACAAACAAAAATCAATCATGAAGAAAGTAGATAAATTGAAAAATCTAAGCTATAATTGCGTTTAAGCTTCAGGGATTCCTCACCTTTGCCTAACTCGAAACCCTAGCTGAAATTCTTGAGGAAGAAGATGTCTATATGAACCACGAAATGCACACGAGCCTAGGAAGAAGGGTCCCACACGATGATGGATGGATGGGGGTGTCCTTAGATGGATGTCCTTCTCTCTCTCTCTCTCTCTCTCTCCTATGGGCGTGGGGAGTTGTGTGCGTGCATGGGTATTGGCTAGAGAAGGGTGTGCATGCCCCCTTGTTATAAGGGAGTGGGCGTGAGGTGTGGAAAATTTTTCTCATTTTTGGCGATTTTTCTTTAAATCTAACTTGTTCATGGTGTCGAGGTTGTTGAATAGAGCTGGGATACGTGATTTTCTTGGTGATTTGAAATATATATTGGCCGATATTGAAAAATAGCCTGGCGGGTGCAAAAATGGACTTGATCTCAATTAACATTCTATGCTTGATGATCAGGGCCCAAATTTGGGAGAAATGTATAGTCATGATAGGCAAACAATTGGGCAAAATTTGGTGATTGATCGATGGTGGAAAAGATTTTAATATGAAATCTAACCTATCGCATCAAATGGAAGGATCTGGCTTTTTTGGCAGTCGTCATTCGGTGGTGTAGGATCATAAATTGGGATCCAAATTTTGTATCATCTTGTAGTCATATAAGGCCACGATGTGTTCCAAATTCGAGTTGCGATTGATGGTGGGAAGTGGGTAAATCAGAAGGTCCAGATTTGGAAATAGTTGGTAAGCTTAAAACATTTAACTTGGTGCTTAAGGAAAGGCTTATTAAGGTATAGTTCCCACATCTCACATTCGGTTTATATGATGGGCAATCCAAGTCCTTACATAAATGGAAATATTCGACTATGACTACCCACGAACTTTCTTCGGTCACTAAAATCAATGGTTAAGGGGCTGAAATTAGACGTGTATAGTTAATTTGTGTTAGTTAGGCATAGTATAAAATTTCACATTGATTAGATCATGAGAACCATAAGATCTCAAATCTAGAGTATAGGTTAAGGGCGTTTATTTACAAATTTTTGATCTAGTAAATTTATGAAATCTAAAGCTTCTACAGGCTTATAGGCACAATTCTAAGCATAAGATCTCAAATCTAGAGTTTAGGTTAAGGGCATTTATGTACAAATTTTTGATCTACTAACTTTATGAAATTTAATGCTTCTACTGGCTTATAGGCACAATTATAAGCAATTCTTATAAAAGAATTCATATTAAATTCATTACAAATAAAGAGTTATTCACTACACAAGTTAAAATTTATGTTAATTAATGGAAAAATCACATAATAAGCTACGGGCTGAACTTTGGCTAAAATGGTAACATCTGGAATGTTACAAGGTAGCTACTAGTCAGTGCTATGTGGGCCCCACCACGATGTATGTGTTATATCAACGTCGTCCATCTATTTTTATAGATGATATTAGGGATTCAACCCAAAACTGAGGCAAATCTAAATCTCACATGGACCACACCACAAAAAACAATAGTGATTGAATGTACACCATTAAAAAATCCTAGGCCCACTGTAAAGTTTATTTAACATCCAACCTGTTGATTAGGTCATATAGACCAAGATGAAGGGTATAAATAATAATCAGCTTGATCCAAAATTTTTGTAGCCCTCGAGAAGTTAACGGTGGGCATTCAATCAACATCGTTTCCTGTAGTATGGTCCACTTGAGATTTGGATTTACCTCATTTTTGGGCTCATTCTGGAATGTTACAAGGTAGCTACTAGTCAGTGCTATGTGGGCCCCACCACAATGTATGTGTTATATCCACGTCGTCCATCTATTTTTACAGATGATATTACGGATTCAACCCAAAACTGAGGCAAATCTAAATCTCACATGGACCACACCACAAAAACCAATAGTGATTGAATGTCCACCATTAAAAAATCCTAGGCCCACTGTAAAGTTTATTTAACATCCAACTTGTTGATTAGGTCATACTGACCAAGATGAAGGGCATAGAGAATAATCAGCTTGATCTAGAATTTTTGTAGCCCTCAAGAAGTTAACGGTGGGCATTCAATCAACATTGTTTCCTGTAGTATGGTCCACTTGAGATTTGGATTTACCTCATTTTTGGGCTCATTCGATAAAATCATTTGGAAAAATGGATGGACGACATGGATGAAACATATATATCATGGTGAGGCCTACACAACATCGATCGGTCTCCCACTTGTTGCTAACAATGTCAGTTGCCAAACTGCGTCCCTCGGGAGTGAATTATGTGAGATCCTGACCTCACCCAAGATGACGCGGCTGTTACCGTGGGGCCCACCTTGATGTATGCATTTTATATCCATGTCGCCCATCCATTTTTTTCGGATTATTCAAGGGCATTATCCCAAAGAGCAAGCATATCCAATTATCAGTTGGACCATACCATAGGAAACAGTGATGATTGAACTCCTTACCATTAAAAACTTCTTAGGGTGCACCTTAAATTTTATTTAGTTTTTATTTGCCATCCAATCTGTTGATAAGGTCACATAAGCCTGGATGAAGGAAAAAAATAAATATCAAATTGATCCAGAACTTGTGGCCCATTAATGGTTAGTCACCACTTTCCTATGCTATGGTCCACCTGGTAATTGGAAAAATCGATGAACAGCATGGATACAAAATACATATATCAAGGTGGGCCCCACATTAAGTGGTGCACCATCGTGGGTGAGTCCAGGGTCTCACCCAATCTGCTCTCATGTCCTTGGTTCTGGGGGTCGCAACCAATTGGTGCTCCTCCAACTCCACCTTCCCATTGGAGTTTCAAAAATTGTGGGCCCCATCATGATGTATGTGATAAATCAACTTTGTCTATTCATTTTGCGAGTTCATTTTAGGGCATGGGCCCAAATATAATGCAAATCCAAATCTCAAGTGGACCACACCATTGGAAATGGAAGGGATTGAACACCTACTCTTGATAACTTCTTGGGGGACAAACACATTGGATGGCAAAAAAGAATTATAGTGCACCCTTAATTTAGGTCTAGGTTACCTAATCAATGATTGGATGACATAAAAAGAATTATAGAGGACCCTAACATTTTTTAATGGTAAGATTTAATTGCCACTGTTAACTCTTGTGGGGTCCACCTGAGATTTGGATCTTTTTCATTTTGCTCATGCCCTGAAATTATAATCCATGAAGGATGGACGAAGCTGATAAAACAAATGAATCATTGTTGGGGCCCACGGTGTAGTCCACGGTTAGAGTGGATTTGGCCACCTTGCATAAGAAACAAAAGGTAAACAGGGCATAACCTTCATGTTGGAAAATAATAGATTGAATTCTATGACCACCGTTAGTCAAACTCAAAACAAGTGGTTTTTTTTTTTTTTTTTTTTTTAATGCCATTTTTCAAAACCTTAGGCGGATTTTAGGAAATAGTTTAAAAAACATTTTTTTTTTTTTTCTAATACCATTTTTCAAAACCTTAGGTGGATTTTAGGAAAGAGTTTATATATATATATTTGAATTCAACCAAAATATAGGCATTTTTTTTTTTGAAGACACAGGGTCTCCCACCTCTTTTTTTGAAGTGAGACTAATCCTTGCATTTGTATGGCATTCTCTAAAAAATATCGCCTACATTTGAAACACTGCATCCGGCATACATGCGAGTCAATTTAGATTTCCAAATTGTGGGGTGTGGACGCTAGATCTCGGGTAGATTGCGCTCTCGGGGCTGATTGACGTTTAAATGGGATAGAGAGGGTTATATTTGATTGGGGTCGCCACTAGCTAATTAATTTGATTCCATAGTCGGCTAAACCCTGTAGAAACGTTATGATAGAAAATTTGAGGATTCCCTGTCCTAAAATGATTCATTGATTTGCAGTTGAAGGTTCTGAGCAAGGGACCACGATTATAGAGAGGGAAGGGGTTAGGCACCTGCTCAGCTTATGGTCTCTACTTCATGATATCTCACAAACTTTTGAGGATTAAGATTAACTCTTGTGCACTAATGATGCAAGGTGTGTGCGATGTCGTGTTAAATGCAACACCTCTGATTAGCTGTACCCTAGGCTAGATAAATCTGCCTCGACTCTCCCACTTGTCAAAGCGATAAGCAATTAGTCCAAGTTTTTTATGAAGAAGATCGAATTTATTCGGCGAGCAACATACGTTTGAACTAATCAAGTGCTGAGTGCCATGTATGTAAAGATGCGTGTGTGATGTAGTGTTGAATGCAACATCAACGACAAGCTGTAGCTTAGGCTAGATAAATCCACCTTTACTCTCCCACTTGCCAAAGGGATAACCAACCAACCCAAGTTTTTGATGGGCAGGATCCAATTAACATGGTGAGATGCAAAGCATACATTTGAACTGATCGGGTACACAATGCTATGAATGCAATGGTATGGGTGGAGTAAGCAGGGGGGTTGAGAAGGGAGTAGATGTTGCACTATGCTGATGTAAGATGGAAGGGGGCTGACCAAAAGTTGGATGGTAGGATTGACGACAATGTTGCAAGGATTAGATCGAGTGGCTTGGATTGAGGCTTTAGTTGCTCAGGTTGTTAAGGCTTTGTGCTAGACCGAGCTAACCAGGGCTGGACACTTTGCTATTGCTCATTCCTCTCCTTTGTGGAGGGATGGAAATGGGAGGCTAAGGGGTCGTTTCTCCTTGAATGGAGAAGGCTTGGAAATGGGAAGGTGTCTTAAGGAATGAGGGATGCTTGAAATGAGAATGTGTTGAAATGAGAAGGGGAGGGGGCTATAAACATCCCCCAAGCTCGGTTTTCTTGTAATTCCTAGCAAGTTACAGGATTGAAAAAGGTCCGGATGGCTAGGATTTGAGACTGCCATATGGTAGGATTTCAAGCGTTGGATTAGATGGGCGTGTATTGTAATTTTGGTACGAGGGAGGGGCATTGATGTCAATTCATGTTGCCACATGTTTAGACCTTGCAAAAGGAGATAACCCACACGTGTTGCGTGTTCGCCAAGACGGGAACCGCCACGTGGTTGGCGGCACCCTGGGTTCTGTCAGAGCCACACAAAGCTCCCTTCTTCTGCAAGTGAGTTCCCATACACGTGTGGAGGTTGTGACTCCTCTGGTGCTTGGTTGATGGTGCCACGTGGTTGGCGGCACCCTGGGTTCTGCCAGAGCCACACGAAGCTCCCTTCTTCCGCAAGTGAGCTCCCATACACGTGTGGAGGTTGTGACTCCTCTGGTGTTTGGTTGATGGTGCTCCGGATTTTGAATAGGCTTTGGGTATGTGGGCTTGAATATGGGTTGGTTTTGGGTTTGATTTGACTAGGTGAGTTGATTGGGTGAGCTGATTTAGTGGGTTGACTTGGCAGGTTGACTAAGTGAGTTGGCTAGGTCTGACTAGGTTTAGTTTGGCTAGGTTTGGTTAGGTGAGCTAGGTTGGGTTAACGGAGTCTTGGCTGGGTTCTAGGGTTAAGGTTTTACTTTAGGGTTTGGTTTAGGCTTAGGGTTTGGTGGAGTTGACTCGGTTCAACTTAATCAGCTTGTCGGCCTAGGGTGGGGTGTCTACAAGGTCCTATTATGGATCATATTGATTGGATTGTCTTAACCATCTGCATATCAACCATTGAATTTGCATAGTTGACCACCCTCATCTTGACCCTAGATTCAATGGCCGGTAATTGGTTGATTTGGATAATTGAATAAGTGTGATTTGTTTTTTGGATATGATCCATTCACAATGGTGCCCATCATTTTGGATGTTTAATTGATGTATATGTATGCCAGTTACCACCATGTAAGAAATAGTGAAAATTTGCACAAATAAGTTCAATATATGATGCATGTAGTGTTGCTTATATGCTTGGCAAAGGTGGCAAGTGTTGAAGTAATGAAGCGTCCTAAAGTGTTTGACACGGAAAACTACACAAATCTAGGCTTGTCGACTCTTTTGTACGCAAATAAATGATAGTTAATTTAAGAGCTTTGCTAAGCCCACATGCATGTACAAGTCAGCTAATGCATGCTCTACCAGATATGCCTGTGTGGCAGCAGTGTTCGCAATATCGATACTATCGACCGATATATCGGTCGATATTATCGTTATTGCTGTCTAGCGACACGAAACCCGCACAAAACCACACAGAAGTTCAAAAAAAGTGAAAAAATGATTCTAACGCGTGATATATCGTAGGATATCGCCCCATTATGATTGATAACATGGATATCATCGATACTATCACTCATCGTTGGATCTGTGGGGTTCATAATTACCGAAAAATCAAAAAAAGAAAAAAAAAAACAGAGAGGAAAAACTGGAGGGAGGATTTTAGTACCTGTAGACTCATATTGCATGATCAGAGGTCGAATTTGATGGGCCATTCCATCAACAGCGGTAATTTCGATTTCTCTCTTTATTTTTTCTTTGAATTCAACGGAGATTTCGCATCGCAACCAAGATTTCGGCGAAGGGATTTCTGCAACCGAGATTTTGGCGAGAAATCGGGCGTATTGAGGAGAAGATTTGAGATTTTTAGGGTTTGGAATCTCCAAAACCCTCTTCCCTCTTTCAAAATGCGGCTTCCTCCGCTGACCCTTTAAAAATCCGATTGTGTACTGAGTTACTTGTACGCTTTAACGTATTGATGAAACTTCGTGGGGCCCACCGTGAATGTATGTGTTTTATCCACGTCGTCCAACTGTTTTTACAACTCATTTAAGGGGTTGATCCCAAATTTGAAGCATATCCAAAGCTCAAGTGGACCACACCATAAGAAACAGTGGGAATAATGATTTCAACCGTTGAAACCTTTCCAGGCCGCATAGTGATGTTTATTTTTCATCCAACTTGTTAATTAGATCATAGAAACATGGATGAAGGGAAAACATCAATATAAGCTTGATCCAAAACTTCAGTGGCCCTCAGGAATTTTTCAATGGTATATATGTTCGATTGACAGTGTTTCCTTTGGTGCGGTCCATTTGAGCTTTAAATATGCTTCAATTTTGGGATCAAGCCCTAAAATTATCTGTTAAAATGGATTGAAGGAGTGGATAAAATATATACATCACGGTGGACCCAATGGTGTTTACTAAGTGCATAAAATAAAATGCACCCGTAAATGCACCTGGTGGATTGGTGCTACGTGAGAAACAACTTATTGGGTGTTACGCTTACTGTAGGGACCACGTTGATGATATGTTGTCGATCCACTCCATCCATTCATTTTTATAGCCCATTTTATAATGTCATCCCAAAACTCAAACACATTAAAATATCAGGTGGACCACACCACATCAAACAGTGATTAATGAACACTTACCATTAAATTATATGGATTTGCTTAATTTTTCTGGTGTGGTCCACCCAAGATTTGAATCTGCTTAATTTTTGGAATAATATTCTTAAATTATATGAAAAAAATAAATGGACGGTCTGGATAAAATATATATACAGCAAGGTGGACCCCACAAGATTGGCCGTTGTACCACACAGGTTGTGTGGTGCGAAGACGAGCGCTGACGCTCCGAGTTGTATGAATGGTTCAAATGAGATCAAAGCTACATGGGCCACACAATGATGTATTTATTATATCCACCCCGTTCATCTATTTGGCGAGATCATTTAAGATCATGAGCCTAAAAAAAAGTCATATCCAAAGCTCAAGTGGACCACACCACAAATAGCTGTGGGAATAATGATTCTCACCATTAAAATGTTTGTAGGACCCACATAACATTTATTTTCCATCCAATCTGTTCATAAGGTCACACATACCTGGATGAAGAGGAAAAACAAATATCATATTGATCCAAAACTTTTGTGACCCCAAAATGGTTTCAATGGTAGCCGTTCAATCCTCCACTACGTTTTGCATTGTGGTCCACTTGATAATTGGATCTGACTTATTTTTCGGCTCAAGCGTTATGAATGGACAGGCGGTTTGGATATAAAATATACCTCTATGATGGGACCCACAAAATTTGTTGACGTCAACACACCAGGGTGGTGTATGCAACACCAGTCGATCCGCTTCCACGGATTTCCTCGAAAAGCTTTTGGCAGTAAATTCCTGCGCCAGAAACCTAGGTGGGGCCCACCATAATGTTTGTAAGAAATCTACCCTGTCCATGCTTTTTGTGAGCTCATTTTAGGACTTGGGACTAAAAGTGAGCAAGTTCCAGGACTCGAGTGGGCCTCGTTAAAGGAAAAGTCGGGTAGGGAAATTCGTACCGTTGAAGCCTCCCTGGGTCGACAGTGATGTTTAAATGCCATCCATACCGTTTATAATGTTATTCCTACTGAGATGAATTGAGAAGACAAATATTACCTGATTCAAAACTTCTGTGGCCCTATGAATATTTCAATTGTGTAGGTTCAATCTTCACGTTTTTGGCCCACTTGAGTATTTTATCCAGCTCATTTTTGGTACCATGCCCTAAAATGAGCTCACAAAACAAATGAGTGGGATGGATTTCACACAAACATCACGGTGGGCCCCACCTAAGTTTCTAGTGCATGAAACGGTCTAGGCCACAACGTCCCTATAATTTATATGTATATTTATCCATTTTTATTTCTTTTTCTTTTTAATGAATTGATTATGTTTTCATACATGTCTTCAATACATTTATAAATGTCATGCATTTAATTTAAATATAGTTGCATTAGTTCAGTTAAACATCGCATAACTTGGGACCCTATACAAAGAAAATTTATTATGTGCACCTTTTTTTTTTTTTTTGAGATGTTATGATTTAAAAGTGTGTATTAAGGTCCTTTTTAATAATCCATGGAATTTCATTGAAAAATTCAACCATTTTCTCAGTGTTTCCCCATGTTTCCCAAAAAGTGCGATAAATTATGTGATACAAACGATGTATCCCGTGCGATAACCGATACGTATTTGTATCCCAAGGGTGCGATACCGATATTTCGAACACTACGTGGCAGATAGGTGAAATCAATGTTTTAAATATCGTTATCACGTAATGTATTGTGCTGTTGGGATACGGATACATATCGGATATCGCATGGGATATATCGGTTGTATTGCATAATGTATCGCTGTTGTTAGGAAAATGGGAACATTGGGAAATTGGTCAGAATCACTAGATTAGGTTACATACATGTTTAATTTTGTGTTTGGATACAAAGATTGCAACAAATTTGTGAGAAATTGAGAAATTTTGATTTTTCTAAATTTTCCGCAACTTGACCCATCTCCCCTAAATCTCAAAATTGAAGTTCAAAATCCATGATTTTTCATGGAAAATATGAAGAATCATACATTTGTTACTATTTAACACTAGTTTAATGTGATTTACAACAAAAACATGGATCGAAAATCGGAAATGCTTGCTGGATCGAATAGGTGGGATATATCGGCACTACCTATGTGTTTCGTATCGCACAAGTGGGATACAAGGTATATCGTGGGATATATCGGCTGATATCGTCGATTTTTAAAACAGTGGGTGAAATATCCAAGCTATGCCTATCCATCAAGTGGACCTCAATGTGCAGATTTTATTGCCTAATGATAAAGGCAGCATGATACTACAAATAAGTTGATGGTTTAGAAAACTTCGACTAATTTTTCCACAATTGTAGATTTGTTTAGTTCATTATGGCCCACTTGACTAGCAAACTGACATAATTCTAGGGATAGGGAATCAACATAGTTGTACCCTTCTGATGTATTGCTTGGATATTACAAGTAACACTAGCATATGGGATAAACTGTGAATTAGCTGACTTGTATGTGTCTGTGGGCTTTACAAAGCTCTAAGTAGATAAATTCATCATCATCATCATCTAAGCCTCACCTCAACTAATTTGGGTTGGTTAAATAATTAAGTAAATGAATAAGATAAAAATAAACAAAACAATAAACACTTAAGAACAAATAAAATTAGAAAATATATGATCATGCATATCATCTCAAGAAATAGTAATTTGTATAAGCATCACTCACTCTCTTTGGCTTTAGGGGTGCCAGTGGGCTGGTTTGGTGTTGGCCGTAGTTCCCTAAGCGTTGGCTCTGACCCTAATTGGGCCAAAAAAGTCTTGGCCCTAGCTCTATGCACATGGCCAGCCAGTTAAGCAAATTTTTTAAATGATCACAGTTTGAAATAGTTCAGTCTAAGAATTTGAAATAGTTCAGTTTAAGAATTTTTTGGGTCTCTTCCATCCGATGAGTCCTATCTTATAAACAGTTTGGATCATTGAAACATGACTATGATCCAAAAAATGTCTTTAAATTATACATGTGGTGAATCGGAATTGCTCACAAGTGTCTTTAAACCATCCATCGTTTTTGGGGGCCCAACCTCAGGCCAAGTTTAGGGGTCCAAACCCTGGCCTAGGGATGGATCACTCTGGCCGGGCTGCTCGACAACACTTCACCTCTTTTTGGTTTGACAAAGAGCACATCACAAAAAAGGAAAAAAGAAGAAGAAGAAGAGAAGATAAAGATGAAAGGATAGCATTGTCTAGAGTTGGATACTTCACCTAGAGTGTCCAAAACATTGTACTTTTCTATGACATCACTAGGAGATTGTCTGTACAGATTTGAAGTTTCGTGTTGTGTCTAGGAGTTTCCAAGTGTCCCCAAGTGTTGGCATGACAAAAACCCAAAAAGTAGAAGTATTAGGTAACACTAGATTGAATCATCTTATGTGTAGGCACATGGGTCTGCTAAGTTCTTACTTTAGCCTAGTCACCTCCTCGATGCTTGCCTTCATGTTTGAAGTGTCTTTGTATATATTTCGTTCTTTCTCATCAGGTTTTTATATAAATTTCTTGCAAATACGTCAGTAGTGTGTTTTTTCATGCAGGAGATATAATGACAGCACTGTTTTGAATCTTTTCTTTTTTGAGAAGTGAGATATTCACATTGTACAAGTGAGCTCTTCTCATTGTGTTTATTTAAACAGGGATGAGGTATTCCAGGTAGAATGGAGCCCCAAGAATGAAACCGTATTGGCTTCCAGTGCTGCTGATAGAAGATTAATAGTTTGGGATCTCAACAGGTAAGGGGGACTGACGAGCATACTACTGTTAAACATGTTTTACTTGATTATTTGATGTTTCCATGCTACTTCTACCAATCTTTTATGGCCATGGAACTGGTTTAGAACATGAGGAAATTGATTCACATATTGGATGCAAGCACTTCCAGAATCTGGGGTCCATATTTCTAAGTACACTAAACATGCATTTCAAACATTACAGCCCCAAAATAAGCTCCCATTCTTGTATAGCTAGTGGTGGCAGCTCACCCATTCACTAGATGGGCCAAGAATTCTGTCTCACACCTGCCCTGCGACCCATTGCCCTGGGTCCAACCCGTTCCACTTAGAATTGATCAAGCCCAAGCACATGATCTAAGTCATTTAGTTGAAATCTGGTCGGGATCGATTGACCATACCCGACACGGCACAACCAAACTAATGTATAAGAAGGGAATATGGGGCAAACGGTATGCCCAGCCTGGTCCAGTTAGTGGATACATACACTACATTATCATATTTGCATTTACACTTAATCTTCTATTAGTTTTTTTAAAGGTTTTGTGGTCAGGACTTTGAGCCCATCCTGTTTGTATCTGGTGGGTTGGGCCTGGTAGGGATCAACACAAGCGCCACAATTATTTAAATGTGCCAGATTTTCTAGCCTGAGCCCAACCTACTCCCGATTTAGCTTTGACCGAATCCCTCTCAATAGCGGGTTAGGCTAGTTGATCCATGGGCTGAAGTAACCCATTGCCACCCCAATTCATAAGTTTAGGTGCCCTTTAGAAGAGGACACAAGTGGAAAATGTGCCCTATTTAAATGCCGCTAACTTTAATTCAAGCCTGTCTGCTCGTCCCTGCCCATTAGGGTTTGCAAGGGTAATTTCATAATATACCATATTAAATCTTCATTTACTGTCCCTCCCTCATCTTCCAACTCCAACCTACACCCCATCTCTCTCTCTCTCTCTCATCTTCCAAGCTCTGATCGCTTCCTCTCTCAATCTTTCACACATGCATCTTCCAAACGCCGATCTCATCCTCTCTCTCTCTCTCTCATCTTCCAAGCTCCAATCTCTTACTAACTTCCTCCTATTATCCCATAATGCCAAATCACTTAATTATCGCGGGGATCCGCTTCAAATCTGACCCTATTCTCACCTTATAAATACCGACAACTGTACCAAACTACATGGCCTTGTGGCCTTTCCAGCAATGGCCGTAAACATCTCTCTCTCTCTCTCTCTCATTCGAGAAACCTTGGGCTTGGGCTGACTACTCAGGCCTATGTTCAACAATGCAGGCTGTTAGACAACCCTACTCAACCTAAGGAAACAAAAAGGAGTGCCTATGACAACACTGTTTCTTCTGCTTCTGTAGCAGCTTCGTGCATGTAAATTGGTTGTTTAGTTGTAAATCTATTTGAGACATGCTATGGCAATTTTCTCTGGGAAAGATTGAAGGGGTGATTTGTAATACACAAACTAATGCGGCACATGCAAGACCGAGGCCCGTTAACATTCCCTGGTTCAAAATTCAGTATGGTCCTCTCATCAGGTGGGCATATGGGTAAATTGAATATCATCAACCATTGGCCTTTATTTCTAGCAGTCCATTTTTCTCGTACAGGTGTGGGCTAATCAACAAGGTGGCAGCCTGATTTTTGGGCCAGGGCATATTCATGTGACTCCCTATCTGATTAAAGGCTTACATTTTGCACATCATTCGTAGTCACTTATTCTCCATTTAGTGAACATCTTAAATCTTGAAGATCTTCGTCAAATTCAGAGAATTCATCATCCAAGAGTGATTTTTGCACAATTAGGAAAAAATTCACATTAAATGACTAATTAATTAAATTTGGGTTAATTTCAGTTAATTAGGCCCTAAGTTATTAATATTTCTACCATCCAATCATGATGGAATTTTGTGTGATGGAAGATTTAGTGAGACTACAAGTTTTGGTGAAGAAAAGGGACCCAATCAATGCACCGTGACCATCCATCAAGCCATTTTCAATATCGGTTAATCCAGGTGGTAAATCATTAAGAAAATAGTGTATCCCGACTCTATTATTCGAGTTCAACATGATGAATGGATTAGAATTACAAGAAGATCTGATGCAGGACATGGAATATTAAATATGATATGTAAGATTTCAGGCTTAGATCACATCAATTCAGAAAGAATCACTCAAATTTCACATCCTACATGAAAATCCAAACATTCAATTAAAGGGGAATGTATGCGGATCCAGACCTACACACGTTAGGGATGGGTCAATGAAAATTATGAACCAAACAATACTCAAAGGGATATATAAATCAACCACACATGCATAAGAATCAGTCCCTAATCCAAGGGATTCCCTAATCTCAATTCAAGGAACCCTAGAGTGAAAAAAAGGGGCAAATAAATTAAGGATAATGCAATCTAGATTTAGGGTTTACGAAAAACTGGTATGAGAGGGTAAAATAAAAAGAAAACCTAAACCGGAAGACAGTTCCCGCGCGCGGACAACAACAATGGATCAGACGCACGTGCGTGTGATCACAGCCGCATGTGTGTGGGGCCCATTATTCAGAAAAAGACCACCTTGGCCCTGGTCGGACAGGGATGGACTCCCAAACCCACAAATCTCAGCTCGATCCGATGCACGGTTTGTGCGTGGTACTCTGCCAAAGTTTCAGCTCGCCTGCGGGCCGAAATGTTGAAACCTGCTGTAATGACGAAATCTGATGCAACAAAAGGGACAAATTCGAGGTACGAATGGTGGAGGAAGATGGAAAAAAAGATGATGGAGGATGGGGTGAATCGGGATCGATATGGCTTTGCACCACGGTAGTTAGCCCTTTGAAAAGGGAGGGCTTCGCACCCACTTAGGCTTCATAACTCAGAGAGTAGGAAAATGCAGAATTTTTATTAATCTTCAATCCATGAAAAGAACTACAAGGGGTGCCTATTTATAGAAAAAATCCTATACTCCAAAACTCGCATCATGTGTGTAACCTATTATTTGGCGGTGAAGTAAACTAAAATAAAAACTAAACAAAGAAATCCAAAGCGTTCACGATGTTCTAAATAATAACAATAAGCAAAACCTAAAATATGACATCAATTCGACGAGTGGGCCACGATCATGAGATCCCATGATGGGCTTTTCTTGACTATCGGGCCCACCCTTTTGAACCAAAATTTCGCCTTCTAGCTAAGAGGCTCTCCCCGGACGTCGCGAACCAGATCGATGGTGGGGCCCTCCTTTTGCTTACGTACGTGCGTAGGGGGTGGTGCGCGTGTGCATGTGCACATGATGTACCCATCAAGATCAGCCCTCGATTGTGTTTTGAGAAACCCAAGTAGAATGGATGGTGTGGACGCCACCACATGTATATAATAAGGAGCTCACCGGCATCCACACCACACATTATACTTGAGTTTCTCAAAACATGATCAAGGGCTGATTTTTTTCTAATTCTAATCCGTTCATCATGTTGAACTCGAAGAATAGAGTCGGGATACTCTATTTTCTTGATGATCCACTACTTAGCTGATCTTGAAAAAGACTTGATGGATGGTCACAGTGTATTGATTGGTTCCATTTTTTTTCCACCAAAACTCGTAGTCTCACTAGATGTTCTATCACATAAAATTTCATCATGATTGGATGGTGCAAACATAGGTAACTTATGGCCTAATTAACTAAAATTAACCCAAATTTAATTAATTAGTAATTTAATGTTAATTTGGGGTTAGTTTTCTAATTGCGCAAAAATTACTCTTGGATGATGAATTCTCTGAATTTGACAAAGTATCTTCAGGATTTAAGACATTCACTAGATGAGGAATAAGTGACTACGGATGATGGTCAAGTTCTCTCTCACGATGGACACCAAAATCAAGGGTTAAGGTGTTGATTTGTCAATTGGTTCACTTCTACTATGATCCAAGGGCTGAAATTCGACGTGCACGGTTCATTTATGTTAGATATGCATGAGATAAAATTTCACATCGATCAAATTATGATAACCATAAGATATAGAATCAAGGGTCTAGGTTAAGGGTGTCTTAGTAAATATTTCTGATATAAGTGTTTTACAAAATCTAACGCTTCTACGTGATTCTAGGCATGTTTCTAAGCAATTCTTACAAAAGAACCCTTATTTAAATCATTATAGATAAAGAGTTATTCACACAATAAGTTAAAATTCTCCTTAATTAAGGAAAAATACACATAACAAGCAACACGCTGAACTTAGGCTAAAACAGTAACATCCGGGATGTTACAATCTACCCCCTTAAAAACAAACTTCGTCCTCGAAGTTTATTTGAGGTGTGATGTTGAGAGGCTGAGGTTATTTCTCTCTCATATCATCTTCACTCTCCCACGTTGCTGTCTCTTTTCCATGGAACGATCAGAGGACTTTAAACTAGGGGAATGGTTTGTAAAATTTTCAATCCTTAATAACTTTTCCCCTCAACATCTCTTCTTAACGATGTGGTGTATGATAAGAACGTCCAAAAATGCTTTGCCGTTGGATTTAGCGAGTGAGAGGGTGTCTTAGTAACCATAAGATACAGAATCAAGGGTCTAGGTTAAGGGTGTCTTAGTAAATATTTCTGATATAAGTGTTTTACAAAATCTAACGCTTCTACGTGATTCTAGGCATGTTTCTAAGCAATTCTTACAAAAGAACTCTTATCTAAATCATTATGGATAAAGAGTTATTCACAAAATAAGTTAAAATTCTCCTTAATTAAGAGAAAATACACATAACAAGCAACATGCTAAACTTAGGCTAAAACGGTAACATCTGGGATGTTACAATCTACCCCCTTAAAAACAAACTTCGTCCCCGAAGTTTATTTGAGGTGTGACGTCGAGAAGCTGAGGGTATTTCTCTCTCATATCATCTTCACTCTCCCACGTTGCCGTCTCTTTTCCATGGAACGATTAGATGACTTTAACTAGGGGAATGGTTTGCAAAATTTTCAATCCTTGTAACTTTTCCTGTCACCATCTTTGCTTAACGACGTGGTGTATGATAAGAACGTCCAAAAAATGCTTTGCCGTTGGATTTAGCGAGCGAGAGAAAATCGTTTATGCTAATCTTGAAATTTAAAGCACGTGCTTGCAATATATTTCTCGTCTCTAATTATCTTTGATTCATTCCGGTGTCTATCTAAAAATTTATGGCCATTACAGTCCCCTAACCATGGTAGGCCACTTTATGAAACAATGTATGCTGAAGAAACTTGGCTGAAGTTTTCTAAGCTGTCTTTTGTCTAACATCGCAGACCACCTGATGAGTGGATCAACCTGAATTTTGTGGGAGAACATCTACAAAGTTGGACCCACCTGGTGGACACCTTGGATATATCAACTATCTGCCATGTTGGCGCATTTGGTGGCGTGTACGAGTTACCCTGTCCATGCAAGTGGTTTTGGCAAACTTTTTATGGTTATGCCTATATAGTAACATCCGTTTCCATCGTCATTGGTTTGTTGCTGTTTGTCCTTTTCTTTGCCAGTTTGGATTGGTGGTATCCAGAATGTAGACTTGGAAAATGGAAAGGCCAATGGCATATGTTAGGAAAGCAATGGATAAGGAAATTCATGGAAAAGAATCATAAAAAAAAATAGGTTACTTGTTTTAGCAAACATGACTTTCATAGGAAAACAGAACAGTCATTGGTCAAAAGTGAGAATAGCCTCAAGAAAAAGGTGGAAAACACGATTATTAGGTTTTTTGGGGGAAAGGGATCCCCACATCCCCAATTTTTTTTTCCTCTCTTTGAGGAAAACCATGGAAAAGTAAACTGTTTCCACAGGTTACTTTATCATTGGAATTGGAGGAAAATGTCATATCTGCATAAGACGTTTTCCTTTCCACTTTTTACTTCACGGTTTTTGCCAATCAAAACAGGCCTTTAAACTTTGGATTGATTTTGGGATGTAAGGGAATTGGCTCCCTTTCAGAAAGATGTTTACTGATGCTTATCCACGATGATTAATTCTATTCTTTTCTATGAGTATCCATTCTGGCCACGCAGTAATTAAATTGTGTTCCTTCATGCATTCGGTGAAGATCATGAATCGAGTGGCTTCGTGCATTTATATTTTGCACGCCATGCTTTATTAGATTTTGTATGAAGCCTGGGTCTCTATTTTTGTTTTGTCGGATTATGCTTTAGGACTTTATGACCGAAGACCACAGGCTAGCTGCTGAGTTTGGTTTCCATACTTTCTATTAGATGCTATTTGCCTCTACTGTCAGGATGGCACTGGAAATGAATGTGTGCGTAAGTGGAGCTGTTTGATGCATCCCACAATATGCAGATGGAGGTGACCAAACTCTCCCATATGAGAAATGCACCCCCAAGTGAGAATGGGTTGGACCTGTCAATATTGAATTTCTTTTTGGTAACTGGTTCTCCCATCTGCATCTTTCTTATATCCAAACTGGCCTATAGATGTTTGTACCATAGTTAAGTTTGCTGTGTTCTCTGTGCATGCTTGCGCTGGTTTATATCACAGTATAATTCTCTGATGTGGTACCGATGATTTGCCAACTGAGCACATGCATGATGCCCGATTAGACTCTGATGCCATGATGCCTTCAGGATTGGGGATGAGCAGACAGCAGAAGATGCCGAGGACGGGCCACCTGAGCTTCTATTTGTTCATGGGGGTCACACTGCCAAGATCTCAGAGTTCTCATGGAACCGTAATGAGCCATGGCTCATCTCAAGTGTTGCGGAGGATAACATTCTTCAGGTCTGGCAGATGGCTGAGAGCATTTATCGCGATGATCTTGATGTGGGCACCGAAGGGAGTTAGATTGTCGATAGGACCATTTCATGCCCTTTACTCCATGGTTGGTGGGAGCAAAAGAATGTCTGGAGGGCACTGTTTTGGCCTGTGGGCTAGAGTAAGTAGCTGTATGAACTGCATGGCATCCTTAAGAGCTGTGAGTATATATACTCTTGATTTTAACTCTTCATCATGCACTAGATATGATCTTCTTCTTTTCTATTTCCTTTTTTGTTTTTTGGGTGTGTCATGCATAGCACTTGAATCAAAACCTGACACTTTTCTCCTCTAGGACTCACTTCTAAGTGGCCGGGATTGCTTCTAGATGTTTCAAATTGTTCATTCCATCAAATTGGTTTTTCTGTTAGGGAAGTGGGTTTATGTGCATACGGCTACTTCTAAAGAATGCTTCCAAGTTGGAAAGCCGCATAGCAGATTACATGGAAGAATGCAATACAACTAGCATCATAGGCTTATGGCACAGCTACTTGCTTCTGGATATTTGGGACATTCCATTCATCAATCTGAATTGTTGAAACATTCCAGTTAACTCTTGGCAAGTGAGACAATGAAAGAATCATTCTAATGCAGTGATCCTAACCATCAAGTAGGATTTGAGAAGTGACGGCGAGGATCGAACATATAAAAATAGGTCTCATCTAAAAATAGGTCTCATCGTATCCAATGCACCCCACCGTGGATTGCTAATCCATTCTAAAGATTCACTTTCTTTTTAAGGCTGCATTTGATTGCACCAAATATCATGAAATTACTTGATATTTCATGATGATCTGGTCTAATTTGGTGCAACCAAACATAGCCTAAAAAGACAACATAATCTGCTGCTTGTAAAATCAACGGCCGGCATTGAAGGGGTTGGAATAAGTCTGTTGGTGGGATGTTTGTATCATGGCCTGCCAATAGTGGTGTATAGTGAATGGACAGCTTGGTTGGATGATTGGATCGTCAAGAGTATAATACTTGTTATTTTGCCCCTTTTGCAGCTAAGTTTGGATAATCGAATTGCCGATTGCCATCCTTCCTACTCAGGAGGCTTGTTTTCTTGCAAGTCCATGTGACCATGATTTTGCTAGACTTGTTAGTATACTTGGGCCTGGAGTTAGTAAACATCATGCCTGGGGGTTTGTGTTTCCACTGATCCAGATGGCCCTACCAAAACAAATCCTAATACGAAAATATGCTTTGCTGTTGAGGAGAGTACTGAAAGGTCCACAATTCAATAGAAGAAGATCAAAGACTGGAACTTATATCAACTTTCAATAATCTTAGGGAGATCTTTGTGGATTACTTGGTTATCTTAGTCCGTTGTATTAGGGGGTTGTGATGTGTAGATGCGTGGCCCAAGAATCAGGTTTACAAAATAAACCTAACTTGGCTTAGGTTTTCCAAGCTGTCCTTAAAAATGTGTCTAACATCATAATAGCCCACCTGAAGAGTGGATCAGCCTGATTTTTTTGGGTGTGAACATCTTCTTCCAACTTGGGACTTCCCTGGTCGCGGGCCTGGATATATAGCATGATTCTGCCGTGTTTGCACATTCGATGACATTTACTTTAGCAGCCCTATACAGGTGTATTCTAGAAAGTATTCTAGAAAATTTTCTAAACCGAGTATGTGGCTGCAACAAAGTTCAGAAACAAACAAAAAATAAAATAAATCAGAGAACAGCTTTGAGAATAGAGCATGATGGTTGTTCCCCAGGAACTACTTGCAGATGTTACGTACATTTAAGTCGAATCCATCTAAGCTATAATTTCTCGGATAGTATGAACCAAGTTTGCTGAGTGAACGGTCCGGTCCACATACGCAATTATCTTCTCTGAAAATATGGGAAAATACTCCCAAGTCTCCAACCTGCTGAGAATGTCCCTGCAGCTTTGAACCAGGTGGTCACTTCCTAGGCTATCAATGCAGTGGGCCAGATGGCTCAACCCAACCCAAAACCTGCAACAAATAAAGAAGAAATTATAGTGTTTTTTTTTTTTTTAAATTAATTAATTTTAACGCATGCAGGTAGGGGTGCACATCGAACTGTTGGATCCGTGTAACTGGACCGAAACCGTTGGATCGGTCCGGTTTGGTCCGGTTCCAGGATGCTAACGGTCCGGTTCCGGTTCCAAAAATCTCAAAACCGTTGATTACGGTTCGGTTCCAGTTTAGGTCCTTGTAGAACCGATCCGAACCGTTGAACTGAACCGTGCCATGAACTGTAGATCCAAACCGTAGATCCAAACCATGGATCAGTAGATCCAAACCGTAGATCCAAACCATGGATCAGAACATTCCTTAAAGAAAAAAAATCCTTAAAAGTTCACCCTAAAAAAAAAAACCTTTTTATCTGCCTTCAGCTTTAGCGCCCACCTGCGGCTGCAGCCGTGCCTCTCACCCCTCACTGTTGTTGGTGCATGGGTAGGAATCGTCGGGCCTTCCGTTGATTGTATAGGCGTCAGAGATATTGGGTGCACCTCCATTGAGAGTAGCCACATCCTCTACATCCACCACGTTTGCGTTCCACCAATCCCCTGTATAAGGGTATTTTAGTCATTCAAAAAATAGAAAATTACAGTGTTCGCTGGTTGGAGGCCATCGTTAATGATTCTGGACCATTGGATATTGCTGATGAGACTTGGATTACCGGCCCAGTTAAAAGCAACCCAATTGGATGATCTAAACTCTGATCTTGGCAATATGTGATGGGTCTTGATATCCATCGATCCATGACGATGAAAGGTGAACCCACCTAAGTTCCATGGTGAGAATGTTTTCTTACCTATGACAATGGGGAATTCCTTCTGAGGTTTGATGAAAGGATAGGATCGACTGCCCTAGGATGAATGATCAGAGCACCGTAGCAAAGATACATGGGCTTGCCACCAAAGTGTCCCTTCTTGAGCTGTGACGGTGAACCTGTAAGTGTAACTGTTCCCGGGAACCGTGGAACCAATCCGGAACCGAACCGGTTTTCACGGTCTGGTTCCGATTTGGTTCTATGGTGCTAACGGTCCGATTTCGGTTCCAAAAATCCTAAAACTGTAGGGAACGGTTCAGTTCTAGTTTCACTCCAAAATTGGACCAAACCGAACCATGTGCACCCCTACATGTAGGTGTTCACATCCTAATCTAGGTTATGCAAAACCTTAGGGCTTGTTTGGCAACAATCCTGTATGTAGCTTTCTTTGACTTATGACATTAAAAATGTTACCATTTTAAGTTAGGGGTCCGGTATTTGGAAGTAATTGGGTGTAAATGCACGTTTTTGGTGAGAGTGTGCCTATGTATAGTTGGAGGTACATGGAATCATTGGTAAAGGGAAAGTTACTTTTTCTTGTATTTTGAAATCCCTTTATTTGAAATGCCTTTTCTTGCTCATTCGGAGACTCACAAGTGTAAACAAAGGTGTTGCTAAGCGCTTACTCTGTTGTACACATGGCACACTGATGATATTTTAAAATAATTCAATTATTGGCTACATTAAAATTATGCAAATATAATGATCAAAACTATTCAAACTTTGGTTATCTAAATCTATAGATTAAAAAATGCTGACAAGTTGTTTGTTTGTGATTATTACGTTTCTGGCCCACTCAGGCTCGAAATTTCCTCATTTTAAGCCAAAGTATATATTTCAATAGGATTATTACAATCAATCATTCAGTCAAATGTCACACATATACATTAATTTGAAATATTAAAGCTAATTTAGTTAATCAAATTCAGTTCTTGTGAATATATTAAAGAATTCCAATACATTCATTCAAATTACACTCAAATAAAGGTACGCAAACAGAATATTTGACTTTCAATATATTTCATTTGCAGGCTATGAAATACAATTGGCTCCATTTACGCTTGATTTGAATCTAATTGTAAAATGGATTCCATTTAACTCCATTTAGAAGCTCCCAAACGAGGCTTAAGTTAGTTTGGCTAGTAACTTTTCAAAAGTAACTTAACACCTTAAAGGTAGTTATAATCATTGGTAATTTTTTTTCTTTTTAACTTTTTAACTTTTCTACTTCTGTCTCCATATAATGGGCAGTCCACATCAAAAGTGGCACTGCATGATGGATGGCCCATATTGATGTGGGGCCCACATGATGGATGGTCCACATCAAAGGTGGGTTCCACATGATGGTGATAACCCTCTTGTGGAAGCGGGCAACCTAGCTTCCACTCCTTTGGGATCTCTCTCACTTAGCTCTTTTTGCACAAATAAGGGGTGACATTGACTTGGCTATGATAATACATACAATTTGGAGTCCACACTAGCTAATGAAAGCTTAGAATATAGGCTAGTTAGAAATTGAATAATCGTTCAAGGGTTGAGGAATCGTAAGAATTTCTAACTTGAATAACTCTTGCAGTTAGTCTACGATTAAGGATTTTAAGGGCATGGTGAGGCACCCTTTTTGGCCTGCACAATGTATAGTCTTTACTTTACGGGATTTTGAATTTATAAGAGATTTATCTAAGCTCTAGAAATGACTATTTCCAACGTAGACTTATGGAGTTGCTTTGCTTGATGTCAGGTTGACATGACAACAAAGAAAAGAAAAGAAAAGAAAAGAAGAGAAGGTAGTAATAAGATGTGCATAATGGTACTGGTGGAATGCAAATGCTAGCTTGGATGAGATGTGAGAGGAAAAAGGGAAGACTAGATATTCTCTGTGATAAAAGAGGATCAGGCGCCTCCAATTCCAACCTTACTCTGGACTTTGTGAACTTTTTATTCTCTTGCTCTCTCTCTCTTTGATTTTTTTCCATAGGATCTCTGAGACAAGCATTCCTCTCACCCTAGGAGCCCTTTGTAACACTTCCCCACCATATGCCCATTGCTTGCAAATGAGGAAAAACAACAAAATTTTTATAGAGAAGACCGGTGAGAATCAAATTTTCACTGGTGTTGATGTGGCCTGGTTTTACATTTTTGGAGGCCTTTTGGGTGATAAGTGCTTTCCTATGATGAGAAGTGGACTTTTGGCACTAACGAGAATTCTTTTTTTCACATTTTTAAGGCAATTTTGCCATCTCAGCAGTCCTAGGGTGGGCCAGGGTGTTCGGGGGAAATTAGATTTTTGCCGGCACCCTAGGCCTAATTTGGGTTGTTGGTTGGCATCGGGAGGTTGTGAGGATTCTCTTTGTTTGTCTGTTCAGGTTTGCAAAGCTTCTCTGGGTTGATTGAAGCCTGATTTTGAAGTCCGACTGAATTCTTACAATGTAGTCTTTCTCATCCTGGGTGGGGTGGTTATAGATGTCCATCTTTGAAAGAGGGTTTTTGGCAATTGTGCCTGACTATAGTCACCCAGAATTTTCTCTTGCTACTTGATTTTTTTTATTTTGATACTTTGGTTGTAACAGACTTTTCCTATCATTCAAAGTGCGGTTGCCCTGACCTGAATAAACAAAGCTTGTTGTAAACACCCCACCTAGCACAGGAGACTAGACCTAGCCCAATTCTCATCCAATTCCAACCTTGCCCAATTACTAACTAAATGCAAGACTAGACCTAGCCCAATTCTGATCCAATTCTATTTAGTTCTAAACCCAAACTTAGCCCAAGTTTCACCGAAAACCTCACCTAAACTCAAGCCCACATCTTAGTTCAATCCTCGTCTATCCAATCCCAAGTCTATACTCAAAACCCAACCCCGAACTCGAGGAATCGGAGCTGTAACTAGATTTGATGGAACACCCACCACAGAACCAAACTGTCCCACGTGGCAGGCCACACTCTAAGTGCCGCCCACCGTCTAACGCTGCTAGAGATTTTGTAATGAGGGCGTGTTTGGATAGCCAATTGCCGGGCTGCAAGTATGTAATGATTGCAATTACCCCTGAAATGATAGGGTAAGTCAGATTTTGCAATTACCCCCATGAATATTTCAACTGTGGACGTTCAATCCTCACGTTTTCAGCCCACTTAGAGTATTGGATCTGGCTCAATTTTAGCCTCATGTCATAAAATAAGCTCACAAAATGGATGGATAGGGTGGATTTCTCACAGACATCACGGTAGACCCCACCTAAGTTCCCAGCACAGGAACTTCCGGTGAAAGGGTAACACGGCATGACAGGATTGGTTGGCTTAAGTAGCTTCTGCTACCCTCAAATCATACATAATATGTCGAGAAAACTCATCCCAGTTTGTGAGATACACTGTTTTAAGGTTCGGATGGTCGGAATTGTTTCTGCCTCTAATAGAGCCTTCTCTGGTCCATCTTTGCCATGAAAGTGTCTACGACCTGCTTTACATGAAAGCTGCACGTACAGATGGTTTGGGTATATGTACATACCCACATTCTACTTGTAATATAACTATCATATACGTAAAATTCATTTCAGAATATATGGAGAGAATAATATCAACCATAATATATGAATATGTATGGGAAGAAAATGTAGTTTCATTTCCTTATAATATTTGTCAAAAAAAATAAAATCACTCCGCACCATTCTTGGCACCTGTTTTCTACATAACACCCCAAAATATATTATGGCTACAAGTACATACATATACCATGAAATAGGCACCATTTCGTTGAACCAACTGATTATCATCCAAAAAATATCTAAACATCCGATAGAAACAATTTTATGTGATCCGAAAAATAACATCATGCATCAAAGCCTTCACAACACCACCCATGAAGTAAGACATACCAAAAAGAAATTCATACGACAATGACCGTTCACCTGCAAAATTAACAACAAAAAAGACATTGTTTTCTGTGTGTTCCACCATACATACTTTAAACAGTTACATGGCATGTGCATGCACAAGCATCTCCAGCCACTCAAGCTTCTAATGCTTGGCCAAATTGAGGAAAAGCTTTTGTTCCAAGGCAACCATACGTTTCTTCACTCGCATCATCTCCCTACCCTCGTCATACGTCATTGCAAGAGAACTTAATGCACGTGCAACATTGTCGATTGAGTTGCCAAGAACATCACACGGATGACCCATTTTGGGCCTCTTCTTGGAGTTCACCATTCCGTGAATGTTTTAAAGTAGATTTTGAAGGGCATGGTGGTGGGCTCTGAAAGGAATCACGACACCCTCTCTGGCTGTTAAACGACCAACGATGTCCTAGCACGCTATCTGCACAATCATCAGAATCAAGATACACAGTCTTCTTGTAAATTAGTGGTGTATCCGAGATAGTATCTTCATCATTCGCAATGTCTCTCTTGCTCCTATTACGTATGGCTGAGTCGCTAATTTTCTCAAATTTTCCAATGGCTTGATCGTTCTCAATAATATACGCAAGGTCACCATACCTCTCAACCCTTTTTTCGTGGACGTGGTTTGAATATGGATGCAACTTGAGTATCTGCAAATAAACGAGGACAATGTCAATCAATTGTATTGAATAAGTTTATTAAGTAAATTAAGTCTCATTAAAAAAATGAAAGACCAGATATACTTGAATATACGACTTTCGTACCTTTGGAGTGGCGGTGACAGCTTCCCATTCTCATCCCACCCAAAGCGGGAGGCATTGAACATCTCACATATTTTCCAAAATAGCTTCTTCAACTTCCTTAGTTGATTAGACATATTGCCTATCATTACACACCTAGAAGCTTCTGCATTTCATCCACCAAGGCTTTGTATACATCCCTTTTGAAACTATCATCTCCCTTTTTTCCTAGGGCAACTTGTTAAATAAACGTGTTGATGAAACACTATCCATCACAATGTTTTTGTGGATGATAGATGTTCCCCAAGCAATCTCGTTCCTATTTTGCTACATGATCGGATAGTGTGACTCATGTATCTCGCATACATGTGACTTGATCATTATACGCCCTAGCAATATCAGGGCAGTGGCCTCCACAAGCACATCATGGATGGCTAAATGGGACACCAAAAATACTTAGTTTTAGCACTGTGGGCACTTAGGATGTCCTTGGGTGAAAATCTCAGAATATTCGAGGCTACGAGGTGCCCCAACGTCTAGACCGAGTGGAACATGAGCACCCGAGTGCTGAATACCAGTAGGCTGCGTCTCCCACTATGTCGTGGTCGATTGGGAGGGGGCTATAAGTTAGGCTGAGTATGACCAGCTCATAAATGGGTCTTCTATCGACGAGTCGGGTAGTTATTGACAGACTGCTGGCTAGGCAGATAGTGAGGTCTCTTCCACTCATTGGACTGTGCAGCTAGGGAGAAGGCAGTCGGTGTGGAGTGTAATAGACCCCGGTGATTTCTCAAGAGAGCAACCGTACTGATATGTGGATTTATTGAGTAGGAATTGCATATCCATTCATTTATTCATTCACTATCCACTTAGGCTAGTGGTGCGTAACTATTTGTTACGTGTACCATCGCATGGCCAAGATTTCAGTTGGGCGCGCGACTAACCTGATATTAGAAGTTTACCACATTGTGTCTGACTATCCAAATTTAGGTATGAGACTGGTTTGGATAGAAGTCCCTTATGATGGACCCCATAGCCTGTGATACTGCGTACTATCATCCCAACTTCACATTCCAGCATGGTCATTTCATTCGCACTGCATATTACATTGCATTCGCGGCATATGACATTTTGGGTTACTATATTTTTGCACTTATATGGCTTAGATGAGGTTGATGGTATTCGTGGCTCATCAGGATTTGCATATTGCATTGGATCTTCAGCATCTGTTATTGTTTATTATGTTTTGTATAGCATAGCCTTGGTATGGCTGATTGCACTCATGGACTTACCAGTATATTTCCATTTATTTCGATGATGTATGATTTATGGACTTTATGGTATACTTAGCACTTATTTTGTGCACACACTTTCACCACCCTCTAAGCTTTTGTAAGCTTATGTACGATAGATGCATGCAGGTGGCGTTAGGTTGCAGCAGCGTTGAGCTTGGAACGTGCAGCTGTCCTTTGGAGCTTTGATTTGGATATATGTATTTTTCTTTCAGCATTGTATTCAAATGACTATATTAGTGGATATGTGGTGATGATGTTGCCTTTATGATTTGGGTATACTTGTGGTTATGCTTCTCATGAGACAAATGTACATTGAAAAATCCTCCTTGTAGGATACCAGGATCGGAACCTGACATTTGTACACTAGGGGCTGAGAATGAGGTACTACGGAGGCTGTCGGCACCGGGTTCGGCACTCAGGGTTTTTGTGAATCTGATTTCTAGGTTTGAGGCGTGATACTTTTCTCTCTTGGTATTTCTTTTTCTAATCCACCCTCATCATTGACATTCAATAGAGTGGATTGGGGAATGAACTTTCTCATTCAAGGATCCTCCAACTACCATCTTAATGGAAAATCATTAAGCTGGGATGCCTTGAATGCATAGATGATTGGAATCGCTTTGTGTCCTTTATAGGAAAGCATTTAATAGAGTAGGATTCCATCATAACCTTGACCCAAACCGTTACCTTACATTGGTACATCATCTGAGTTGCAATTCAAGGGAGTTGAAGATTCTTCGTCGTCAAAAGAGGAGATCTTCATTAACATGCTATAATGGGGCTCATCTACTTATTTGTAAGTCATTAGAGTCTAAAGAACCCTTGTGATCATTTGTTTTGTAGGATTGGGTCAAAGGTATTTATCACCCCTTTTAAATCCTCATAGGAGGCCTCCGACGGGAGTGTACGTGGGGGTGCTGTGTGTTGACCCTTGGTCTGTGGAGAGCATAAAATTGGATCCTTGTGTAGGTCCTTGATTTGTGTGGTCTAAAACTTAGGTGCTGTGTGTTGACCCTTGCTCATGGGAGCATAAACTGGTAGGTTCCGTGTGTAGATCCTTAGCCTATGTGGCCTAAAACTTGGGTGCTGTGTGTTGACCCTAACTCTTGTGTGGGGCATAAACTTGTGTCGTGGAAACACGTTAGAGTCAGCCTAGAGTAGGTTGCATTGGTTTGAGGTGAACCTGATTTGAAACCTTTGTTAGTGAGATCTGGTACACTCAAGGGTTGAGTGCGTCCACCGGAAGTGGAGTAGACACATAGTCGAACCACTATAAAAATGACTATGTTTGAGATTTCCATTTACTTTTATTGTTTGTGTAATTTCTTTGATTAATATTGCATGTGTACATGATTATCTGGAAATAAGTGAATCACACCTCACACATAGTCATGTCCATCATAAACTATGTTGAACATCTTGTTTATTATTTAAATAGTTTTGAGATTGGATCCTCTATTTGGCTTGGAAGCCATTAGAGTTATTTTGAAGAAATCATAATACTTATATATTTATTCAGGATATGGTTGATAGGTTTTAAATTATCATAAAATATTAAAAAGTTCTATTCACCCCCCTTTAGGACATCTTGGCATATTCCCACTTCAACTAAAGCGGTCATTACCATAATTTCAAAGTTTACCGATATACATTCTTATGTTGTTCTAAGACTTTTAAGGCTTTTTTTTACTTAGGTGTTTTGGGACATGGGATGTGAGGCTAAGCTTACCTTTGATGAGTTTGGAGTTGAGACAGACGCTTGATGATCTGCATATGGGGCCCACTTGTCTTACCGACTCAACTCTCACGCTAATTGACAAACTAGGGCACTTTGAATCACCCCCTTTGTCAATTACGTGACAAAACACATAAAACACACCTAGAACAACATCTTAAATTATGTGTACATGAACTTTACACAATTTTATAAAGATACTATGAAGTTCACACACAATCTTGATCCAGGCAGCTGCTCCCCCTATCTTCTTGCAGCTGCTTCCCCTTAACACTTGCATCACCATACTCAAAACCATATACCAAGTAGTGTTCTCATAGTGGAATTTGTTCTTCCCCTTTTTGTTAGTCATTGATAAAGGTTAATATACCAATAAAAAATTGAATGACTGAAGTTGACATTAAAGAAACTGGGAGAATTAAGGCAATAGGAGGATTGATAATTCTAGACAGATATGCATTGTAAAGCATGGAATCACCCAACCACATATAATAAACCACTTCTATGGGCATTCAACTAATCAGCAGAGAATCAATTATCATTTTTCACATAACATGCATCCCATAGACAGTTCCTATAAAGCTCAAACAAATCATTAGTAAATAATATGAGCAACTAGACAGGTTGCATTTAAAAGCAACAGAAATATATCATCATTCATGCCAGGAATATTCAAAAGTACTGCCCAAGCATGGCAAAATTTAGAGCATTGAAAAACAAACATCCATCAAAGTATTCAGCCCATCCATGGGCATATCAAAACACAAGTATTCTCCTCATCCAGAGGACGATTAACCCAAAAAAAAAAAACTGACTAATAACCATCAGAAAATGTTAATCTATCGAATGTTAGCTGACCACCACATACACTTAAAGGTATGTCGGGCATTCAAAAAGATACTCATGCCCTAAGTATAAATGAGTAATCAGTGTATGTGATGGCATATGAGCAATTTTCACGATGGTGCTAGGGTCGAGTGAGATGGTGCTGTGTCATCTCAACGACATGTCATTAGATCAACGAGTTGCTGTACCGTGTGCTGTAATCTAGTCACCATTTTCTCCAAGGCTGAGAACCACTCATCGTGCTTCTAAAGTTTGGATTTTATCCGCGCCACTCCATGCAAAGTTGCCCTGACCCGATCCTGATGAAATTTGAAGCATTGAGTCTGTGCAAAATCAGTCGGAGTTGGAACTAGTTGAGGCTCCTGTGGTTCTCCTTCAGTAGGCACTGCTCCTACCCCCATTTTTGCTTCTCTTTGTATCTCTTCCTCAGGCTATTCTTCTGTAAGCTCATGGAACTTGAGGTCCATTTTTTGGATGTTGACCTTATTAAAATGTTGCAGTGGATGCTCAGGATCGTCTGTCAGAGGAAGTCTATTTTTATCGCATAGCACATGGATAATATGAGGGGAAGGCAGATGAGTTGCTCTGGAAGTGTGAATGACATTGGCTAATTGATGGAGAATTATAGTGGGCAGACATATCTTGACACCAGATGCGATACTGTATACAATCATGACCATGAACCCGGTAAGATCTGCTCGATTGGGTCCTCTAGGGTAAGTGTTGGTGCAAAAAATTCCAAGACTCGGTATTTAAGACTCATGTATTTTTCTTTTAAAGCATTCCCTTGATACCGTGGGATATCTCTTCCCTGACATAAGAATTTTACGACCGTAGTGTGAGTTGTTGGGTCCTTAAGATCAAGATCAGATAGATCTTCAGGAGAGAAGGTAAGGCTAAATATGTTGGTGATGGATTCAGTAGTGATTTCAACACTATTTTCCCCAACAGTGACAGTAATGGATGGCGGATTAAGAACCGGGAATGACTATAGGTGAGAAATCGGTAAGTCCTCTCATCATGACACAAACTCCAAAGTTCAAAACAAGCAACCAATCGACTGCATCTAACAGAGATTCTAGATCAGATTTTCTAATGCATTCCCTATCAACCCGTCGATCATGCACAAGTCGCCTCCCCATATATTTTTTAAGGACATTTGTATGTGGAGGAGGAGGTGCAAGAGCCGCAGCCGGAGCCTCACTGTGCGACGTTTGTCGAGTAGTTGTGCTTTGTTGGCATGCCAGGGATCTTTGATCCTATGCCCTGGTCCTTTCTTTTGGGGCTAGGGTCTTCTTCCTTGTAGGCCGGGTGGATTCCCCTTCAATTGGTGCTTTTCCTTCATCTTTATCCATTAGACAACTAGCAATGCAAAAGGACTGACAAATGAAGGAATCTGATAGACAACTGAAAGCTATGAAGACCAACCAGAGAGAATATGCCAAGAAATGAACTTTCAATCAATATAGGAAGACCTAAAAATGTAGAATACCTTGAGGAATCAAAAGGATATGCCAAGAACTTATCAGATTTGAGCTACGCTAGACTACTTGCAGTCATCAAAAGAGGGGAAAGTTGGCCTGGGAAGATGGACAAAACAAAATAGAATTTTCTTGCTCGTCCGCCTTTTTATCGACGGTGAACTTCGATATCATCGAATTTGGATCCGATGATATCAATATGCCCCATTCGATGTTATTGAAGAGGAGTTCGATAACAGACCATTCGAACTGACGTTTCTGATTCTGAGAGGTCGTCTATGATATTGACAAGTCATTCGATTTGACGACTAACTTATCGAGAAGAATAAGACATTTTAATCTCTAGACTTCAATAACCTTTCAAATATGCATATCAAAAAGTATATTCTTATTAGTTTGTATACATAGCAAAATTTGTGCAAAAAGTTGTGAAGCCAAAAATTATAAACAACTGCTATGTTTATATGCAAAAAGAGTTTTTAAGGTATAGAAATCTTAGATATATCTTGACAATTTCCAAAAGTGCATCATTTCACACATCCATCCAGGTCTAGATGCCATGACTTGGACTTGTTATCCTTGCTCAATTGTCATTAGGCATATGGATCAACCTTCCCATTTCCTTTGATGTCATATCAGTGGTCATTAGTGCGAAGACCGTTCATAACTGATTTTCCTGATAGGTCCAAGATCTTGCACTCTAGCTTGTTGAATGTAACCACATGCTTATTGTCACATATTTGAGAAATGATTAGAAGTTTGTGTGTAGACCTTTTACATAAAAGGCATTCTCATTTTTAAGCATCTCCATTCCTATTATAGTTCCATGCCCTATTACTTTAGCGGTGTTTCCATCTCCAAAGGTGACTACCCCATTATTAAGATTTGAATAATTTGAGAGAAGGGATTTATCACTTGTGACATATCTTAAGCATCTGCTGTCTAAGTACCACTTAGCGCTATTGTTTATTTTAAGAATTGAGTGAGTCACAAGGTAAATTTTCTTTTCCTTCACTACCCATCTTGTGACAAGATTTCTTGAAGTAGTTTTTACTTAACTGTGGGCTTTTCTGGGCATGTTGGGTAACTGAATCACATTTCCTTGTTTCATTAATTCATTCATTTTCTGATTCAGTTAAGTCACTTGACTTAATAGTTCCTCCATTCTTTTTGTCATTCCAGGTATAGATACATGTGTCTTACTTTTTACCATGTACTTTGGTCGACTCTTGGCATTTTGTGTTCTTCCGGTTGGTCTGTATAAACCAGAATTGGAATGAATCCCCCAAAGAGTAATACATTCAAATTTAGATTGACCTGAGTCCTCACATGAATGACAAATAGGAGTAGTCCTGGTGTTACTTCCTGATATAACACTCTTTCCTACCATTGGTGCTGCAGGAATGAGGTTTGGTTTGAATTTTTCATATCCTAGTCCTCTCTTGTCCTTTTGATGTCTCCCCATCCCTAAGAGTCTTTCTAGCTTTTCACTACTCTGGGAGAATTTGTAACTAAGCTCAATAAATTTTCTTGATTTTTTTACATCAAAGATAAGTGTGTGATTTTCATTGTTAAGATGCATATTTTCATCTTTCAATAGTTTAATCTGGTTGGTTACTTTTGCTGACTCAGATTTGAGAAACGAGTTGATTCTTTATAGTTTATCATTATTTGAATGGTATTGCTAAAGATCATTAATCATGTGTGTATTGTTCTCTAAGATTTTATCCGGATCCATTTGCAGCAATTTATTCTTATTTTCAGTAATGTCAAGATATTGATGTTATGTATGTAAAGTTGATTATAGGCATCCTGTAAATTATCCTTTTCTTCTTCTTCTATCTCTATTTCCTCATCATCAGATGGAAATGATCCTGTGGCTTGAGGTTCTTTGATTTTCTCAATCTTTATGGGAATGTTGGAGGATGTGAAGGTCATAAGGATTTTCAAGGATTTTTTTGTCTCTATCACTCTTTGAGTCACTGCATTTTGAATTTGACTCTTCAGTGTCATCCCATGTGGCAGCCATGAGCTTTCCCTTAGTTTTTTGTTGGAACATTCAGTGGACAAACGTCCAAATTTCCTACAGCTGTAACTCTGAGGCTCTTTGGATTTTTTTGAAGGTTTGCCTATATGGCGTATATTGTCCAACTAATTGCCTTTGGTGTTGAAGGTTCGTCCACAGTTTTTGTTAAAGAATCTCTTGAGCCTTTGAGCCAATAGAACCACTTCCTCATCCTTATTTTCTCTTTCACTTCCTTCCTCCTCAGTAATAATGGTGTGTTTTCTAGCTTTGAGGGCATTACTTTTGGATTTTGGAGTTAGTTTGAAGTGTAGTTCGAATGTTTGTAGAGAGCCTACTAGTTCTTCTACTTTCATTTCATCTAACTTTCGAGTTGAAGTGTTTCAGTAGTGATCTTAGAATCTTCTTATAAATTTTAGGTACTGAAACTTTCTCTCCTGATCCACCCATGGAATTACAGATGATGTTTAGCTTTGTAAAGAATTCCATAAAGGTCTCATGCTCCTCCATTATGAGATGTTCAAATTGGAATGTTAAGAGCTATTACTTGGATCTCTTCACTGTGTTGGTTCCCTCATGATTTGTTTCCAACAAATTCCATGCTTGTTTTGATATACCGCACATACTAATTTGATTAAATACTTCTTAAGACACAACACTGTAAACATCATTCATTGCTTTAACTTTAGAGGTTTGCTTTTCTTTATCAAATGCAATCCACATTTTGTTGGATTTTGGTTTGGAGATAGTTGTCCTATTTTCAAGTACCACTTGTTTGGTTGGGTGCACATCCGTTTTCAACAATGGCCCAAACATCATGATCCAAAGATCACATAAAGTAATGCATCCTAGCCTTCCGATAAGTATAATTTGATCTATCAAATACAGGAGGTCTAGTCACAAATGAGCCCTATCCTTTGCCATAATTCCAACTTCAATCAAATCACTCTCTAGGCGGTTAATCCCTTAAGAGAGACCCGGATCTGATACCAAATGAAATTATGATAATGACCGCTCTATTAGAAGTAGGAATATGTCAAAGTGTTCTAGATGGGGGTGAATAGGACTTTAAATTTTTTTATGATAATTTAAAATCCTATTACTATTATCTTTATCTAATATAACAATTTATCAAGATATCTTCAACTTAACTCTAATGGCTTCCAAGCCAAATAGAGGATCCAATCACAAGACTATTCAATATCTAAACAGTATATAAATTTAGTTTATGATGGATGCACTGAGTGACTGTGTGTGAGATGTGATACTTATTAGTTCTAAATAATCATGCAACATATGATCATTCAAAGTAAACATAATAAGAGAATATATAAATAAAAATCTCAAACACAGTCATTTTGTAGTGGTTTGGCTATATGCCTACTCCACTCCCAGTGGACGCACTCAACCCTTGAGTGTACTGGATTTCACTAATAGAGGTTTTAAATCATGTTCACCTCAAACCAGTACAACCTACATAAGGCTGACTCTAGGACCTACATAAGGTACCAAACATGTCTTCATGAGATACAAGTTTATGCCCTACACAGGAGGAAGGGTCAACACACAACACTTAAGGTTTTATGCCCTACATAAGAGCAAAGGATCCACATAAGGAACCTAGGGTTTTAGACCACACAAGCCAATGATCCACACAAGGACCCTAGAGTTTATGCCCTACACAAGAGAAAAATTTAACACACAGCACCTAAGTTTTATGCCCTACAAAAGAGCAAAGGATCCACACAAAGAACCTAAGGTTTTAGGCCACACAGGCTAAGGATTCACACAAGGACCCTAGAGTTTATGCCCTACACAAGAGCAAGGGTCAACACACAACACCCACATGTACTTTTCAGTCGGAGGCCTCCTATCAGGACTTGAAAGGGGTGAGAAGCACCTGTGATCCAATCCTACACAATGAATGATTAACATGGTCTCTGGACTCTATTGACTTATAGATAAGTAGATGAGCCCCGTTCATCATGTTGATGAAGATCTTCTACTTGTTGATGAAGATTCTTCAACTCATTTGTTCCATAACTCTTGAAGATACACCAATAAAGGTGACGGGTTGGGTCAAGGTTATCTTGGAATCTACTCTAATAAATATTACCTATTAAAGCAATGGAGAGATTCCAAGGTCTTAGGCATGTAAGGGATCCCAACTCAATGATTTTCCATTAAGGTGGTAGCTGGATGATCCTTGAATGTGAAAGTTCATTCTCCAATCCACTCTATTGAATATCAATGATGAGGGTGGATTAAAGGATGAACTCTTGTTAGAAAAAATGGCTTAGGGTAGATGATAGATAGTTACTCTCTCAAAGGTCTCTCTCTTTTTCTCAATACAACAACTAAGAACAAGCTCTCCTTAGATAAACAAAAAGTTCCAATGATAATAAAGATGTCAGATTCTGACTGAGTTTGATATCATCGGGTCTGCTTTGATGTCATTGAACATATACTTTCGATGCCATCGAAGAAAGGTTCGATGATACGAACTCCACTAAAGTATATACTTGAAACTTTTTGACTGAGGGTCGATGTTATCAAGCAGACGTCGATGTCATTGGAGTTTGAATTCTGATTTCATTGACAATCTGTTCAATACATTGATCATTTTCATATGATTGTTAAAAGAGCTTGTTGGACAATCTTTGATCCATTTCGATGATATCGAACGCACATCGATTTCAATGATATTTGAATTACGATCATATCAAGACATCATCGATTCCTCGATCATTTCCAGAGGATTTTTCTATTAAGCTCGCTGGACAAGGACTAGTCTGAATTCATTGATATTGAACTATTGTCGATATCATCGAAGTTTGAATTCAGATGATATCGAAGGTGATTTGATTACATTGAGTAATGACAGGATATTTTCTAAAATTTTCTGGACAAGGCTCAAAGTAAATCAATATCATTGATTCTCCTTCGATGTGATCAATATTTGAATTTCAATATCATCAAAAGGCTGTTCGATTCATCGAACATATTGTCCAAAATACTTTATGGTTGCTGGACATAGAATGGTCTAATTCAATGATATTGAGTGGTTTTCGATATCATCGAACGTGAGTGTTCAATGCCTTTATGTGTACTCGATACCATCGAATACTATCTGAAAAACTTAAAAGATTTTCATGTTATGAAACTCAAGTTTACAGACATACATTCCTATGTTGTTCTAAGACTTTTAAGACTTTTGTTTACCTGGGTGTTTTGGGACATGAGATGTGAGGTTAAGTTTACCTTTGATGAGTTCGGAGCACACATCCAGTTGAGATAGACACTTGATGTTCTTTATATGGGGCCTACTTGTCTTACTGGCTTAACTCTCATGCTAATTGACAAACCAGAGAACTTTCACTATATTGCACTTATTATGGCAGAGAATTTGACTCATGAGACAACTAACGAGTTAACTCTAAACTAACAATGTGTGACTAAGTAAAATCATCATATCTTCCTCATTCTTGATCTATTTTGGTTGATTCCATGACCATTGGAAAGGCTATTCACTAGCTTAGAATGAAGGCCATTGGAGCCCAAATAGCCCACAAAAGTGCTCACAAATTGGTGATGAGTTGGGAGGTCGATTGAGTCTTCAATTAAATCCTCATGCTAGCAAAGATGAAGTCATAACTTCCTCATTATATCTTTGAATTAGTTGGTTTTGGGATATTTGGAAAGATATTGGGATAAAATTTCAACCCCTTAGGTAAATGCTTCTAATTAATCTCTATTCTTTAATCAAGAGTTTGGCCCCATTCTCTACAAGTAGAGAATTCAATCCCTGAATTGTGTCTGAAATTGTGTAGTCTTGGAGACTTACTTACATTTGGCTCCTCTGGCCTCAAAATAAGATGACTCTAGGTCAATTGGAAGGTATTTTCAATGACATTTTAGATGAATCCTAGTTCAGTTTATTTTGAATCTGTCTGACCCTTTATTCAATAGTCTAAAGTTGGTAATGACTTAGAAATGAAATATTGTGGCGTTTACACACACACACACACATAGAAAGATAGAACAAGAAACTTATGCTCACATGATCCACACCACAATATGTCAACATATAACTTACCTTTTCATAGATACCATAAAGATATTATAAGTCATTAAACCTAACCTAAATGATTTTACAATTAATTCTATCCCATAAAGTTAGTTATGAACAATAATTTAGATTTTTAGTCATAACAATGACATTCACTATATAATCTTCCTTTATAATTCTAAAAGGCCCTTAATCTCATCATCGCTAGACATTTCTTTACCTCACGTTGCAATGTTGATGGTCATTATTTTTCACATTTACAATGCATCATACATGTAGAAAATTACACTAGAATTTTATACTAGCTACACATAAAATTAGAGATTTTTCAACACATTATTTTCTATTTTAGTCATTTCATTATAATGGAAATGTATTTTGTAGGGCATTGACACTTTCATATAAGAAGTGAAAGGTATGTTGCAATAAGTCGGGATGCCAAAATTTCATAAACTCTTTGCGTAGGATGAACACTATCCCAAAAAATGAACTTGGAGGCGTCTGTGCATGTGAATGGGCTTAGCTTGTTGTAAAGGAAAGCGACTTCAATATTACCAGTCCCACAACATCTAACCATTTCCTCCTCAAAACCTGCACCATTTAGGATGATATATACACCACTAGTTCTTAAAATGAAATGAAAATTGTAATAACACCTCATGGTCTAAGAACATTAAATAAACACCTCATGGAGCAAGTGATTAGACTCTTTATATGGAATTTATCAAGAGCCATGGTTTAAGAAGATAAGTTGCTTAATATTTATTATCTAAATGTCAGTAAACCATCTTATTATATAAACATAAAACAACATTAATCATCCAAAATGTATTAGTGTAAATTAACAATTCAGCACATGAGAAGATGATATGCACGTGTCAACTGATTTGTGTACATGTGGAACCCTTGAAAATATTTGGTGGTACATGTGACACAAGTCGGACATGTGTCATAATTTAAAAAAACTCGATGTCCTAATCATTGCCAGTCTGTTATTGCTCAAGCAAGTCACTTTTTTGGTCATGTTAAATTTATTTTGGATTTTTAGATAAAGCCACCCTTATTATGACCTTATTAAATAAAGCCGCCACCAATATAATATAGATTTATGTTTTATTATCCACATTTTAGCTATGAACTTTATTTTACTACTTCTTTCTAATTTAACTAATGGCCTTTTACTCTTTTAGAATTACTAAAATGTCTCCATCTTAAAAAGAATTAAAATTTTATTTTAAACATTGCAAATTATAAAAAATCACTCGTACAAACATAGTCCACCAATATCTAGAGTATTCAACCATTGATATTGTGATTTAAAATTTCATTGTAAACTTTACAAATTATAAAACTTCAGTCATACATACATAGTGTTTCGAACAAGAAACAAATGCGTTTGATTTGAGAGGTAATCTTATTTAAACATAACAGAGAAAGAGTATTTAAAACTATTATCACACTTTATTGATATTGAGTTCATTTACATCCTTTAAGTGTCCCTTGATTCTAAGATAGATTACTTGGAATAAAGGAATTATTATAATTTCAACTGTCATCGCCAAATATTAAATCCGGCAGTATTTCGTCAGTGATTTCAGTCATCTCCTAGGACTTAGGAGGAATATGCACTTCTGCTGATTATTCTCCTTTAAACTTGCATAGAAGGAACTTGAAGACTTTAAATATTTCGATAGCATAACGACCCTCTTTATTCACAGACTGCAAGACAGTCTGGTTACGTGGTCCCGTGTAACGAAAGTTGGTGCGCAGATCCGTGCAAACCACCGTTGTGCTCTCTCACCTTCTATCTTCTTCCTTGCTCCGCTTTCTCTTGAAAATCTTCAACCCGTCCAAATGAAGGAGGTGGGGGGATATTTATAGGCCTTTGCATGTGTGGTACCTCATTTTGGTACCATGGGATCCACCTTGCAGTGTTTAAGACCTTTTATAAAGAGTCACTCCTGTAACTCATTGCGTGGACCTGGTAACGCCCATTTAGGTTGCGCGGTCCCACGCAACACTTATTTGGTTGCACGATCTTGCGCATCGGATATCCTTTGCGCGAACCCATGCAAACCACCCTCAAGTCAGCTCATTCTTCCTTTCCTTCAATTTTCTTTCTCAATTTCAATCTTCCTTTACTTCGCCCTTTCATCATTTTTATGTCTCAACAAATGCCCCTTTTATCCTTTCTTTGTTTCTCCAAAAACAAATCAAAGAAAAAGGATCAAAATATTCCCCTTTTCCAAAGTTTGCATGGACCTGCGCAATGAAAACCTGCGCACTGTACTCAGCCTTTAAACATATAAATGCCCTGAACTCTCTTTCATTCGCACATTACTTGTCCTTGCAGCAATCCTTCACTTCTCCATTCTTTCCTACACAACGAATATTCGTTGCGTGGACCTGCGCAACTAATTTTCTCATTCGCGTGAGTCTCTCAGTAGTTGCACTATTCAGCACAAGAGGCCTTGGTTGCGCGAGAACTTAGTGATCTTCCTGGTTTCAGTTTTTCCTCCAGAACTTAGATAAATTTTCTACCTTTTAAGTAAACTTGTTCTTCAATCACTCTCCTCATTCAAACCGAGGATGGAAACCAGATGCTAAAAGTTCTTCTCACCATGGCACGTTCTTCAGCCTCTTCTTCTAGAAGAAAGCATCGTCCATCCTCTTCTAGGTGAAAGAAACCCCTTCCTCATTCTTGAAAACATGTGGTGATAAATAAAGAATCCTTGGATCTCTATAACCCTTTCACCAGTACTCAAACTATTACCCATATGAATTTATAATGTCACTGGTCGATCTTAAACTATGAACCCTCTGATCGACAAAATTCCTTTGTCTCAGTAAAGGACTGGGTCATGAGAGAACCGAGGATGCTGACAGGATATCTAGGAGAAAATAGACTTTGTCATAAAGCGCGTAGAATTCACAGGATGAGATTTTTGCGTCCTCATTGTGATCCTCATCAACCTTCCCCTTTCCACTACTTCGAAACAGCTCAACAACTCTTCTTTCTTGAGAAATTACCATGAAATACAGGGAGATTCACAATTGCCGACCTATTATCTATCCATGATTTATACAGTGCTTGGACCCGCTCTGTCGTTTGGAGACATACTGCCATACTGGAGCAAATTACACTTTCTGACTAAATCATAGCTACATCGGAACACTTTCATGCAGATGCTTCTATTCTCAGATGCTTTCTTGATCGTTGGTCTCTAATCACCAACTCATTTCATCTTCCCCTAGGTGAAATGAGCATCACTTTATGGAATCTGTTTTGCATAGTAGGTCTTCCCATCATGGGTGATATCTTTGACGCGTATATACCCTCTAATGAAGAGCTTGCTCTTGCATCTGTAGGAGGAGGTATTTCTAAAATTTCTAAAACTATCCTTGAACTCTTCAGTGCATTGGTTGCCTTCCCTCATTCTGATCGCATTTCCTCTCTTGAATGGTTGGCTAGCTTTTCTTGAAAACTGCGGTATACTCCTTTCCTCTCAACTTCTCTTCTTCATAATCTCATTCTTTACATGATTTTTGCTAAGATATTGCATCTATATTTTGACCGATTTGTAGGTCACAATCACTCAAAACTTAAGGACATTCGTAAGAACACAGAACATTTTGTGAAATATAGTCTTTCTTGCGAATTAGCCACCTTTCTTGTTTATTGGTTGAGCTTCGTGATATTTCATGATCCCGATCAAGCGGATACCATTAGGCCCTCATTTTTTGGCAATGGTGGAAGGTTGAAAATATTCACTAGCTCCTCCAGTTCTGTGTTCTCTTTATCATACTTTCGGAGATGTTATTTATGGTTCAAAAGATCCTGTTCCTAAAGCTTTTCCTATCTGTGCTCCTTAGCATTTCTTCATAGGTTAGATAGGGGTATACTTTCCTTGGACATTTGCTGACTCTGGAAAGGCATACTCGAACCCTGATCGGCTTCCCCTTCAACATTTTTAACTGAGAAATATGATTAAGGAATCAAGCGGATGGATTTTGAGAAGAATAAACAGCAAGGACCTTATTTACTTTCACCAATTTCCATTGACCAACTATCTTGAAGACATGGGTGCGATTGATGATGATTCCATCTCCTTCAATGAACATTCTTTCCTTATTTCCATCAGATCCAGCACTCTTCCATGGAGAGAAAGTATTGTATTTTGGCACGAACCATATTACCCTAGTAGGTTTGCTCGCCAATTTGGTTTTGATCAAGCCATTCCGGAGACTCGTGACATTGTCACTAGAGCGATGAGAAGTTATGACATTGGGCCATATAATTGGGCCTTAATATGGAAGAAACTCTTAATCATTCAAACCAGCTCACATTTCATAATTCCTGGCTACAATTATCTGGTTAACGCTTCTTACTGGTGGATGCGATGGTGGACTCATCAGTATTACTTAGTTAATAATTATCATCCAGTAAATCATGTAATGTGGATTCCTCCTCCTTGCCTTAGGTACTATCAGAAAGATCTGGGTATCAGTTATTTCGAAGAAATGAGTCCTCCCCCTTTTCTATATCAATTTGGTACAAGGGTGTCTTTAGAAAATGCCATTGATGAAGCAAGGCCTGCTGATGTTCTTGAAGGGTGGATAGCTTTTGGTACTCCTTCGATGAATGCTCATGAATTTTCTACAAAGAATGATAATCCTTTACAGTTCCACCTTCCTCCACCTTTACAGATATTATGCAATAATTCTCCTTCATCAGGAAAGCAGGAAATGTCAAATCATTATCATCCATCTCAGAAGGATAAACACATTATTATCAAAGACTCATCTTCTTTGGAAGGATAAATATATTCTAAAATATTTGACTTTAAATTAAAAGATATCAAACATTGAACATTTTGCTTTGACTTAATACAATTTTGATTTTATTTTGCATATGTAACTCGTGATTCCTGTTACTATATTAAATGGTTGACATATCTTACCGTACTTCCGTTACAAGAATATATGGCCATATATTCTTGTAATCTTAGTATTGTATATATATGTTTATTTACATGCAGTGATTTTATATATATTCCTAACTCACATTATCAACAATCATCAAAGTATTCACAAATTTCCAGTTCACGACAAATTTCAAGCATATTTATTTGTGTAATAATCTTAACATAACATCTAATAAAGAACTAATTACAACACTTAGCATCTTATGCTTGTTAGTGTGGAATTTCCTATATGATTTTTATTTTATTCGGCGGTACTAAATTTTAATTTAGTCAGCTACACAGTTTAAGCTCTAGAGTAGTGGAGGAGTTCACTGGACTTCTCACAGCCTAGGGAGTTCACAAACTGTGGTCCATCAGAAGGGCCCAGTGAAGCTACTGGGGCCGTGAATTTGGTTGGAATTACGCACAGAGTTGGCCGCACTAACTCTCTAGAGTTCACGGGGCGCACAAGGAGATCTTTAGGGTACTAAATCTAGGGTCGCCAGTCCGTCAATGAGTAGGTTTAAGCCCTTCCTCATGAGTTAGTACTGAAATCAAACTGTAGATCAGGTGTCTTATGCATGTTTGGCTATCTAAAGCTCACACTGCGGCCATCATTTTCTCTGTCTGTAAGGTCGAGTCCATTCACAAGAGGGCATTTTTCTCCATTCCCCGTGATGCTGTCGGAAAGCTATACAGACGACATGGAAGTTACACGTGACTGGTCATGAGGACTTTTGGCCTTTTTAGACTTTTGGTCACTGGCTTCGTCAGTTGCTCGCATGAGTATGCGTACAATGGCCTTCATAGGCTTTTAGGGCCACTGACTTCTCACCGCTGCCCGAATGGCGATCTTGATAGGTCTTATGCGCGATTGGCCATTGGCTTAACTAAGATGCCTTAAAATACCTTAAAAATAATGATAGGTATGATCAGTTGTTGTGAGAATGATAGACGTCTCTGACTGAAATTGACACATCACCACTTCTGCCAATATCTTTAATTATACCCATCTGTCTGTCTATGTTGTTTATAATATACCAGTTTGGTGACAGTATCAATTTCAGGCAGAATTTTGTAGGGCTCACTTGATGATGGTGATGTTCACTTTCCTTTTGCAACATTTGTTATTACATGGTCTTGATATGCTCACGAACTTCTTCTTTATTCATTCATCTTGTCGCCTTTTAGTACAGAATCATTATTCTAATGATATTCTGGATAAAAAATAGTAGTATATTTATGGACGGTATCTCTTAAGGAAGCGAGCATTAACTGGTATACTGATTCCTTGCTCGTCTTGATCCAAAACTCGATATGCTCCATTATAGTATATTTCTTTTATTATGTAAGGGCCATCCCATTTAGGTTCAGACTTGCCCCCTGTTCGACGAGTGACAACGATAGGTCCTTTTAACATTAACACCATATCTCCTTTTTTGAAAGAGCGATACTTGACTCGTTTGTCAAAGGCGGCCGATATTCTTGCCTGATACGTTTGCAATCATTGTTGGATAGAAAAATGTTTCTCATTAAGTAGATCCAACTATTTTAACCTTATTTTTGCATTTTCATCATCGGTTATAGACCGGTGTATTGTCACTCTTAGTGATGCTAATTGTATTTCAGTTGGGATCACTGCTTCCACACCATAGATTAATGAATATAATGTTGCTCTTGTCGCTGTCCGGTGTGTAGTTCTGTATGCCCATAATGCTTCTTGTAACCTTTCATCCCAATCACGTTTGTTCCCTGTCACTGTCTTCTTCAGTATTTTAACTATTGTTTTATTAAATGCTTCTGCTAATCCATTGGCCAGTGGATAATAAGGCGTTGAGAATGAATGGTGAATGCTGAATTTCTGACATAACTTTTCCATGCCTCTGTTTTTAAAAGGAGTACCGTTATCTATTACAATTTTCTTCGAAATACTATGACTGTATATTAGTGCGTGTCGGATAAAATTGACCACATCCTTCTCTTTAACATTGCACAATACAACTGCTTCAGTCCACTTGAAAAAGTAATCTGTCGCTGTCAAAATATATTGCTTCCCTTTGGTCGAAGGCAGATTGATAGGGCCAATAACGTCAAGCCCCCAAGAAGAGAAGGGCCAAGAAGCAACTGACTGGTGTAGGTCTTCTGGAGGAACATGTATAACATCGCCGTGAATCTGATATTCATGACTTCGCTTCACATTATTTATCGGGCCTTTGAACATGGTGGGCCAATAATACCCCATCTTATGTACTCGATGAAATAAGTTTCCACTAGCTTGATGTGCTCCACATTCTCCAAAATGTGCTTATTGTAATACCTGGCCTATCTTTTGCTCGTCTAAACAACGTAACAGTGTTCCATTGTAAGACCTTTTATACAACACTTCACTACATATGATGAATCTGCTTGACCGTTGCCTAATTTGTTATTTTTGCGCAGGTTCTTCCGGCAAGATATTAAACTTAAGATAATCTATGAAAGGTTGATGCCAATCATCTGTTATGATCTCTAGATACGATACAGGAAGAGTTTCGGTAATTTCTTCAATAACTTTCGATGATGGTAAAAATCTTCTTCTTCTATAGTCACTTGAAGAGGGCTTCGATTTAGACAAGACAAAGCTGCTGCTAAGCTGGGCAAGCTCTTGCATTTTTTAACTGAGGGATATGCTTGATTTCAACATGGGAAAACTGTTCTAATAACTGTTGTGCCTTCCGACAGTATGGCAAAAGCTCTTGCTTTCTTATCTCGAATTCAGTTATCAATTAATTTATAATCAATTTAGAATCCCTGAAGATATGTTGCATTCTTATTTTCATTTCTTTAGCCATTTCCATTCCAATAATCAGGGCTCTATATTCAATCTCATTGTTCGTACATATAGTCCCCAATGTAAAGGAATAAGGCAATAAGTCACCTTAGGGAGTAATGAATATCACTCCTTCCCCCGCTCATGACGCTCGAGAAGCACCATCAAAATACATCTGCCATGGATTTTATGATTCAGCTAATATAACTTGCTCATCTGGAAAATCGTCACTAATGGACTTAGATTCTACTACAGGGTGTGCTACCAGGAAATCCACCATTGCCTGCCCTTTTACTGCTTTTGTTGGTTCGTATGTATTAGTATATTCTTAAAGTAATAACATCCATTTGGCTAATCTTCTAGACAACGTCAGTCTTTTCATCAAAAATTTTATTGGGTCAGCCCTCGAAATTAGCATTATATGATGAGATAAACAATAATATCTCAACTTTTGTACTACAAATATAAACGCCAAACATTCTTTCTCGATCGGGGAGTAATTTCATTCTACCCCCATAAAGGTTCGGCTTAAATAGTAAAGAGTGGTGTCTTTTCCATATTCATTCACCTGTGCCAACAAAGGTCCTAAAGAATGTTCACTTGCAGATATATACAGAATAAGTGGTTTTCCTTTCACTGGAACTGCCAATACTAGTGGCTGTCTCAGCAATTCCTTTATCGAATCGAATGCATTTTAACAGGCTTAATCCCATATAAACTCTATATCCTTTTTCACCAGATGGGAAAACGGCTGACACCTCCCTGCCAAATTCGAAATGAAACGTCGAATATGTGCCAATTTTTCCTATAAGATTTTTAATTCTTTCAATGTCTTCGATGGCGGCATATCTTGAATAGCCCTAACTTTCCCTGAATCAATCTCAATTCCCTTATGTCGGACAACAAAACTAAGAAATTTATCAAAGGACACCCAAAATGCGCATTTAGCGGGATTCATCTTCAATTATTTCTAAGCCGACGGAAAACTGACACAAAGTGTTCATGATGTTCCTGATGGCTTCCCGATCTGACTCCCAAAATTTTGACATAAAATTCAATGTGCTTATGCAGCATGTCTTGAAAAATATTTTGCATTGCTCTTTGATATGTTACCCCAGCATTTTTGAGTCTGAATTGCATAACCTTATAACAGAAAATTCTTAGAGAAGTCCTAAATGCCGTTGCTTCCTCGTCTTCAAGGGCCATTCGAATATGATTATATCCTACATAACCGTCCATAAAAGACATGACAACATACTAAGTTGTACTATCAATCAGTAGTTCAGTTATTGGGAGCAAAAAATCATCTTTTGGACAGGATTCGTTCAGGTCTCTAAAGTCGACGCACACCCTGACTTGTCCATTTTTCTTCCTTACCGGGACAATGTTCGATATCCACTTGGGATATTTGACCTCTCTAATAAACCTGACCTTTATGAATTTATTAACCTCTTCTTCAATCAGGGGGATCAGGTCCGGATGAAATTGCCTTTGAGCTTGTTTAACCGGCCTTTTCTCGTTAGAAATATTTAGTCGGTGTAATGCTACAGAAGGCTCTAAGCCAGGCATCTCTACATATATTCAGGCGAATACGTGTTTATTTTCTTTAAGAAGTTGAACATATTCTGCAGTTTCTTGTTCAGAAAGACCGGCGCTAATGAACATGTTCCGTGGTTCTTCTTTCGTACCCAAATTTATCTCTTGCAAACTGTCTGTCGTCGGTTGCCCCTCATCTTCCATCTACTTCAGAGCTACCTCAAGATGTTCGACTATTTTAGAATTTTCTTTTGTTAGCTGCTCAATTGTAACCATTTTACAGATGACTTTGCCCCCATATCTTGAAATTTTCTTCTCTTCTCCTGGCCGACCCTAATAGGAATTTGCATTCCTCTCCTGTGGTTTATGCCGGTGTATTCTTTGCAATTTAAACCCATCCTTTCCATAACCTTCTCACTTGTTTTCTTTCCAATTATTATTTCATCTCTATTTATCATTCGTTCTATCATATATTTCAATGTATGTCAATTCTCCGTTAGATGTCCCATCAAACGATAATAGCGATAAAATTTTCGTTCTTCGATTCTTGTCACCTCTTCAGGGTGTTTCGGTTCTAGCAATTTTATTATGTCGGTCTTCAATAGCTGATCCAACATTGGAATGATGTCTTCTTTATCGAATGCAAATCTTTCATGCAAATCGAGCGTCTTGGGCTTTTTGTACCTTCTTAGCTAAATCGATCCTTCTTTTCGTTTTAGTTTTTCTTTCTTTAAATATCTTACATTATTATGCTACTTATCACGATCAGTAGTATTTATTGTTATCCTGCTGTGAGCACCTTGATCTGTATCATGGCTAAATGCTGGCACTATCCAATTTATCAATTCTAAAGCATAAGCCTTAATGGCCAAGTCATGAAAAGTTCTAATGTCAGCACTGGTAAGTCCAACTATGAATTTCGTCTTCATAGAGTTTAGACACATCTTGACTTGTTCGTTTTCTTTTGGTAGTTGTTCACACGAAGTTCCCAATGTCTTCCATCTTTCTATAAACCTTCCTATTGATTTTCTTTCGCCTTGTCGACAGAGGTCAATTCAATAATACTGACATCTCATGTTGGGGGATAAAAATTAGACACAAAAGCATCTTGCATTTGCTCCCAAGTGCTGGTTGACCCTAGAGCCAAGCTAGAATACCATTGGAATGCCTTATCCGTCAGTGACGACCCAAATAACCGTAAGAAATACTGTGGTATTGTAGAAAAATTCCCCATGTTGGTAACGAAGTGCATTAAATGTTCCTCCGGAGATCTTTCTCCATTGACTTTTAAAAATCCAGATGCCTGAAATTGGTTGAAAAGGGAATATCATCTTACAGAAGTTGCCATGAATAGTAGGTTGTTATCGGATGCAGAAACTTTCGAACATGAAACATAATTGTAGTTAGTAGTTGGAGAATTAAATAATCTATCTTAGAGATGAAGGGGAGGATGTTCCCACTGAGAGTCACCATTTTTGGCATCTGAAAGACGCCAAACTATAATGAAAATTTTTATAACGATTTCACTGCTAATGTTAAATAAGATAAAAAGTCCCCAACAGAGTCACCATTTTGTTTCAAATAAGAAACAAATGCATTTCATTTGGGAGGTTATCTTATTTAAACATAAAAGAGAAAAAGTATTTAAAACTATATTCACACTTTATTGATACTGGGTTCATTTACATCCTTTAAGTGTCCCTTGATTCTAAGATAGATTACTTGGAATAAAGGAATTATTATAAGTTTAACTGTCATAGCTAAATATTAAATCCGACAACATTTCATCAGTGATTTTAGTCATCTCCCAGGACTTAGGAGGAATATGCTCTTCTACTGATTATTCTCCTTTAGACTTGCATAAAAGGAACTTGAAGACTTCAAATATTTCGGCAACATAACGACCCTCTTTCTTCACAGACTGCAGGGCATTCTGGTTGCGTGGTCCCGCACAACGGATGTTGCGCGGATGCAAACCACCACTGCACTCTCTCTCACCTTCAATCTTCCTCCTTGCTTCATTTTCTCTTGAAAATCTTCAATCGGTCCAAATAAATGAGGTGAGGGGGCTATTTATAAGCCTTCGCACATGTGATACCTCAATTTTGGCACCATAGGAGTTTAAGACCTTTTATAAAGAATCACTCCTGAAACTCATTACGCGGACTTGCATAACGCCCATTTAGGTTGCGTGGTCCGACGCAACACTTATTTGGTTATGCGGTCCTGTACATCGGATATCCTTTGCACGGATCCGCGCAAACCACCCTCAAGTCAGCTCATTCTTCCTTTTCTTCAATTTTCTTTCTCAATTTCAATCTTCTTTTACTTCACCCCTTCATCATTTTTATGTTTCAACACATAGTCCACTAAGATCTAGAGCATTTGGACCATTAATGGTATGATCTTAAACAACCTAAACAACAATATTATGATTCAAACCATTTATATTCATAATCCAAACTATTGATATTATTATTTCGAATGTCTTAACAATATAAACTAAAATTTAAAGTATCCAAATAGTCGATATATGTTATGCAAACCCAAGTATAGGGCTATGTTGTAGTAATAACTTGGAAGTCTGAGGTTGAACCATAAGGAATTGGTATGAACACAACAAAAGCTAATGGTTGATTTGGGTTTTTAATCTAGTGAAAAATAGGATAAAAGATTTTAAATAATAAATAAAAGTTACTAAGGATTTAGGAATCTCCAATTAATATAACTTGAACTTAATTCACTTTCTCAAGTTGACAACTCAACTAGAACTAGAATCCAATCCGTTTTAATTGAAAAATCATATAGTAAATTTAATTAATAAATATCCATCAATATGAGAATAAAAAATAAGTTGATCGCTCATGAAGATCCAGGTAATCAATCGCAGGGAATCAAAATCATCTATTGTATAGGAATTTAACAATAGGTCAATTGATTTTACAGATTGATTCTTTTCCCAATCTAGTAATTCAATTCAAAACCAATCATAATTCAACATGAAAAACCAATAAAATTCATAAAAAATGAATTAAATATCAATTAACTATCAAAAGATTCATCCCTTAACCTTAGCTTAGAGATTACCTTAGCATGACTAACATCTTAAACAAAAGAAAAGCAAAAACAAACTAAGGAGGATAGATTGACGAAGAACGATGTCGGAAGAGCTTCGCCTCACTTTTAATTACCTCTAAAACCCTAACTTGATATTAAGGAATGTCCTAGGGACCCCTTTATATATGAGACCCAATTTTTGCACTCTTCTAGAAAAATCACAAACCGACTTTAAATTTATGCAATTACGTTTCCGTCGATAGGTTCTTTGATATGATGGAAACCTATTGAACATCTATTGATGGCATTGAAGATCCGCTTGATGGATCGAGTAACAAATATGTTTTTGTCCAGCAACCAATTTTCAAAATTCAAGCATTACTTGATTGGATCAAAGTCCTATTGAAATCCAGTTGGTGAGATAGAAGATTCTATCGATGACATTGACAAATTCTGTATTCCTTCAATTAGAAAATCCACTTTGAATCTTTCATTTTCTTCCCTTTTTCACTTCGTTTCCTGATAACCTTGGAATCTTCGATTCTTCCTTTTGTCTTCCTTTGAGCTTTAATTCCATCACTTTAAGCACATTTCCATTAATGGTTCCCAAATCATTGCATGTATAAAACATATATTAATAGATCAACTTAACACTTAAATGCATGAAAAACTAATGTAATTGAGATGATAAATATGTAATATTTGAGTCTCAATAATATATTGGTTTAGACCATTTAGACCTTTAATATTATGATCTATACTATTTAAAACATCACTACCATGATCTAAATAATCCAAACAACAAATATTATGATTCAGAACATTAAGAAATCAATATCATTACTTGGAACATTATGACCATTGATATTACAACTTAGACTATGCTATTCTTATTATGATCTGGATCATCTAGACTATCTATATATGATTTAGATATTTCAAAACATTAATATTATGATCTTGACAAATTAGACCATTAAGATGTTCATTCGAACAATTTAGGTCATCTATATTATGATTATTAATGCTAGACCATCCAAACATCGATATTACAATCCAAAGCATCCTACTTGTGGATATCTTACTACTTATCATGTAGACTGATTTACTATCATTCAAACAATCCAAATCGTCAATATGATGATTCAGACCATCGAAGTCACTGGTATTATGATACAAACCTTCAACAATGTGATTTAAACCATTTAAACCATTTCTATTATGATACAAAAAAATATAAACCATCAATTTACTATCCAAAACATCATAATCATTAATATTACAATCTAAACTATCTAGATCATAGATATTATGTTTTAGACCATCTAAATCACTAAATTATAAAACAAAAATTGTAAAAATTTATATCATAATCAAAATCATCCTAACCATAAATATTATGATCCACACCAATTAGCTTGTTGATGTTAAGATATAGATATTTCATATTGTGAATTTATATCTCAATATTAGGAGTATAGATGATGTCAATCAAAGCATCAACTGTTTGGATGATGTGGATCATGTTGTGGTAGTGAGGCACTTACGTCTCCTAATGGGAGATGTCATTCCCTCTTTCATTGTCTCTCTCTAACTTCTCTCTCTCTCTCTCGGTATGTATGATCGTATATTTGTTTATGTAAAGCCCATTTTCTTTAAGGCTTGTAACATACTCTCACATGGTGTTGGCTATATAATGTGGGCCATAGGTTGAGAGAGGTAGTTAATTGTAACACCCCGCACTTCTAATGCGCGGGTGTTACCATTTAAAACCCGAATCAGTGAATATCAAAGCCCGACTAATAAATCACTTAAAACCAACTGATACAGGTGGGGACTCCCAGTCGACATTATAGCCATCAAACAGGGACTCTAGGAGCTGAAGTGAACCATACATTCAATCAAAAGGTAAACTCAAAAACGTCTTAAATATAAAGTGACTTATGGGTCACTTAATCAAGCCACATAGAGACAACACACTGGTCAATAGCTTTGAAAGATAAATTAATGACCAACCAGGCACTCGAAGCCTCTCAAATCCCCATTTAGCTGTCAAGACGAAATCTCAGGCCAATTCGACCTTTGAATCAAGATTTTTGGGCCAAATGAACCCTGGGGAGTGTGATATGGCCCACCTGGGCCTCGGCCCCTCCTCAAACTGGGCCAGGACCCCTACACAGGGCCCCCCATGACGGTTGGACAATAAGGATTCATCTCAAACATCACAAATGGGCCCTACAAAGTGTGCGAGTGCACCTAGGGTTCTCGTGCATGATGAGCACTAGAACAATGGGGACGGTCAAATGGACGTTGATCGAGCCCCTTTGCAAAATTTTGAAACTCTCCCGCCAACAGCCACTTTTGAATCTGGTGGCTTTTAAACTCTAAAGTGGCCCACCCCGGCCACTTTCTGTACAATCCAAACTATTCATTTGGATTGTGGGACCTGTCTAATCATAACTATATAAGCTTTTAAGCCCATGCAAAGGGATGAAGATTTTAGGGTAGGACTGTCCAAAGGTTTACACGTGGCTGGGATTTGAGATGTGGGATCGACTTGTAGCTACATGGGTGGCCCATGATCATCCTGATCAAGCCATCCCAGCCATCTAATGTCCATGTAGAGTCACGATCTCCCATTTTCAGAAATGGCCAAGCAAGAGCCTATATAAGAAAAGCAAAAGGAGGAGTTTCCTTTCTAGGAAACGGATTGCTGGTGCATCCCTTGCCGTCCCTTAGGCCACGTGGAGCTATCTTAGTCCCTCATTTTAGGGTGGTATGAGATGGAGATGAGAAACATCTCATCTCTCGAGAAATTAGTGAAAAATGAAAAATCTCGTGAGATATTCCTAACCTAACGTTTGGGGTCCAAAAAGTGGGCCCCACATTGATCAGAGGTCTCATCTGGTCTGCTTAAATGGACCAGATCATGCCAATATACATGGGATAGTGATCTGCCATTAAAGGCCAGATCATCTTCCCCGATAACCCATCTGAACTTGATCTCGAGATGGGCCCCACCAGACTGAGAACTTTACTTTTCTGATGGGCCAGAGCATCGACAATCCATCCCACAGTGTGGATAGGCCCCATGCATGGCCATTTTTAAATCAAAACCGTCGGAAGGGAGGTCATTTTCCAACAGTTGGGAATCTCTCTCCCACTGCTATAAAAGAGCCTTGTAGCCCTCGGGATTTACACCAAGGAGAGAGAAAGGAAAGAGAGAGAGAGAGAGAAAGGAAAGAGAGAGAAGGAGAGATGACTGACTTAGTTGAGTGAACTTAGTTCACACTGCACCAACCCAGTCCGTGCAAGAATCGGACCAAGTCAGATCAATGTAGGGCCTGTAGCTTCACAGTCAGGGGGAAAGAAGGAGAGAGAGGGATAAAGGGAGGAAGAAATGTGAGTGTGAGAGACGTGGGTGCATTGCTAACCTCTGATTCAGGTAACCCGTCCTCCCCCATCTCCTTGTAGCTTTCATCTTAAGCTGGAAATGAGACTTGAATGGACCGAAACTAAGATAAATAATGGCTCTGTTTTGGACCGAAATAAGGCCGGGAAGCAACTCAATTTCAGACCAAGACCAGGCTAAACAATGGTCGAGTTTTGCGTTAAAACTAGACTAAATTACAGCTCTATTTCAGACCAAGGCCAAACCAACTAATGGCTAGGTTCTGGGCCAAGATCGTGGCAGGCAACGGACCCTTATCTAGGCTTAAAAATAAGCTAAAATCCGACCTGCATCAAGCTACGTATCGATCTGAAACTGAACTCTCACCGAGCCATGGAGGCACTGTAAGCAGGCCCTTAGTTAGGCCAGAAGTTTGGCAGAAATTGGACCTTTGTCTTAACTCTTAAACGAGCTATGAATGGCCTACAAATGTGTAACATCCCAAAAATCGGGGGTCGAGGATAAACTCCACTCCCGAGTTCCAGAACATCACTTATGTAACATTTTCAATGATGAATGAATGTCGGCTGTAATAGTGCATAAAACATAAAGTGGATTAAGCCAAAACAGCATATCATACTCCAGAGACAGTTAAATTAGCAAGCGGAAGAATGTGATATATATATATGTATGTGTTTAACCTAGTAACATGTTTTTATGTTTTTATCCAAATAGTTGATGATGATGATGAGGAGGGTCCCTCCTATATGCCAGTCCACTTAGTATTTTATGTTTTTAATTACACACCTTGTATATTCCTTTCTTTCTATTTTGGAGTATACATGTATGTGTTTAACCTAGTAACATGTTCACACTCTGGAGACTTACAACAGTTCATATATTTTATATATCTATCAGAACCTGCATATAGGAGGGACCCTCCTCATCATCATCAAGTCCAGCTCTGCTTCGCAAGCATTGCCATCATCTGAAATTAAAATAGAAACTGTTTGGCGTGTACAACACCGTCCCGTAATGTGGGAGTGAGTAGCTAATTCAGTGGAATCATAGAGCAAAGGTTAACATGTTATCAAATCAATCAAGCGATAATGATAAAGCAAGAAAATCAAACATTCCTAAATACTGCGATTAATGCAAGGATGAAATGATATGATGGATGCCCTCTCCAACATACTCCCTCATGCGACACCATCTTACGTCCGCAGCATGCTTTCTTCCCTCAGTGCTCCACATCTTTCAGGTACATGCAGTGCGACATGAATATGATTACCGAGTTGTTATTAGTCCTTTTCATACGGTAGGATTGGAAAACTAAGGTACTTCCCTTATATCATTCCCAACAAGGATCCTATCTAGGGTTGTCACTCCTACTAGTCTCATACGATGATATATTTCTAGGTCGCTGCAAGGGCTGCCAGGGCTGTTGCACGCACTCGTTGCTCCGCTCCCCCATCACCTTATCAATACAGGCGTAGTTGTACTCTTATTGCTACGGAAGGGTCGTCGCCTCACGTAAACTCAGAGTACGCTCGAGGTCACTACAAAGGGTTGCCAAGGCTGTTGCACTCACTCGTTGCACCGCTCCCCCATCACCTTATCATTGTAGGCCGACAGCTCGAATATAGTATCCCATACCACTATAATCGGCTCACGAGTCTGGGTTGCTCATTGGTCACTACGGGGAGGTTTGTGGCCCCAGCGTAGGCCGACAGCTCGACCATGGTGTCCCATACCACCATGCCCGGCTCATGAGTCTTAGTGGATCAAGGTACCACGGTTATGAGGGTTATCACTGGTAAGTTCAGTACCCTAGGTTCAAGCAGTTATGATGAATACAAGGTGAACATACAACTGTCAATCGGGTTACTTGATGAGTCCGACTAGCACGAGCGCACGTTGAATCGACCGACATGAAGTGCACAAGCACTTCGTGTGGCCTAACCACTGCCGACGACTTTAGTGCGACTCGGGTTCGTCATACACATCCTTCGTGGTGAATAGAATCCAACCACGAATTCTAAACTGTTACCGACTGCCTGGACTAGAGTATAGCCCCAAGCACATGTAATGTGAATCAGTAATCATATGAGATAAACAAAATTGAAATAACAAGTAATTCAAGCAGGTTAGCAACATGTTATAAGATACAACATAAGCAATTCAACTAAACACAAGCATTTCATATATATAAGGAAATCAATTCAATATAACAAACATGGAGGAAATCATGTACATCGTCATATTAGTTGAGAATCCAATCTCAACGCTAAACTACAGCAACATTTACTCAATACTTATACAAAACTTTATACAAACAGTTAATCTACACTCATTCGCCTACATAGCGTATGTCGGCCAATAATGTGCATTAGGGCAAATCTCTTCATCGAATAGATCATACACGCATAACTAGCATAGGTACACGACAAATACACATGACAATCATATTAGCAAAATACGTACGTATACAGTATTTCCTACAAATACCTAAAATACTCTAAATCTCATATTCTTCGTACGTATTCATAATGGAAAATAGACAGCATGTTCTACATGTCAAACAACATCCTTTTCAACAATCTACCATTAAACGACATTGAATGCTTTGAAAACAGGTAATCTAAGGGTCTAAAATCCATACCTTAAACCAGAAATTGTGAAACAGAGTTGATTCAGACGATAAGTCTTCATCAACGGCTCAACGGTAACCTATACCATGAAATAGGTTAGCTATATTAACACTACAACTACATGGATTACCTAAACAGGTTAGGGGTAGGATTTATTACCTAAAATGATGTTGGAAGCGTTGAAAGAGCAACACAGATGGACGGCTTGACACATGGAGCAGCAGGGAAGAATCCCAGGAGAAAAGCTCCAAATCTCTCTCTCTTTCTCTCCCTTTTCTCTCTCTCTCTCTCTCTCTCTTCTCTCTCCTAGGGCTTAAGAAATTCATATGGAATGAGAGAGAGGGGTTTTAAGGTCCTTATATAGGCTTAGAATTGTTGAAAATTGGCTTGGGGCCAAGGTATACTTATTTTATAATCAAAATGGGCTTGTTCTGATCCAATGGAGCACTTCTGGCAGCCCCTTTTCTATGCTGTCGGACTTAAGCTCTCTGACATTGGATCTAGATCAGGCTAAATTTTCAGTCCGATCGAATTTCCAGATCGACCGTGGCGGACCAGTTTCAGTTCAGCGGTCACCGAAACTCGATCAGGGCCACAAGTACTATGACATATAAGGGCCAACTATCCTGATCCGAGGGTAAAATTTGGTCAAATTCTGACGGTCAGAATGCTTAAAAAATATCGCGCAAGTGACACATGCCAGATTTCATAAATTATATTTAATTTCTAAATAAATTTATTTTTCTCACACTCTTCACTCTGGACGTAAGGAAATGGTCTTAGGATATCGTATGGACTTGATTTTTGAGATGATTGTCAAGTCTAACTAGGCGGTCAGGATTGTCTAAGTTCGGGTTAATCGGACTTTTGATGTGCGGTCCAGGTCTGATACAAAGTTTCCGAATGCTCCCGTGAGCAACCGGGTTTAAAGTTTGATCCTAGATTTTAGGGTATTGTAGCGTCACCTATTCTACACGTTTTGGCTCTAGAAGATTGTATTTAAAGTGATTGGTGACAATTTCACAAGTCGTCTAATCTAGCACGTAGTTAGTTTCATCTAATTTCTAAAGGAAGTAGCCTTTAATGATTTTTGATCAAGGTGAGATTTGAAAGGTAGTGTGAGTGGTATATGAGAATGAATAAGGAAGTGTTTGAAGAAGGATTTTGAGAGACATTGGAAAGATTTTTTAAGAAAAGGAAAGCTTAGAGGTGGACTTTGTGAAGGAAGTAGGTGATTCAAGAGGAAAGGAGGGTCGAACCCTGCATCAAGGGGGTCCACAAGTCCCCACATGACATCGGCCCTAGTGGCTCGCCCATCCTGGCCCGTTTACTGCCATTTAGATGAGGCCCTCCTGCCCCCTAGGTCCCAAAAAAGTGTGGGGCCCACCCTGGGTCCCTCTGGATTGGCGTGGGTAGGCCCCCGACTCCATTTGAGGAGTTTTCGGGGCCAATTTACAAATCGAAATGATTTTATACAATATGTAGCATATGATTTTGGGATAGGAGATGATAATCTATCCAACTAATCCATTTATTTCATTAGATTCCAAAAGGTTAAGGGTCAAAACCCATTTTATCCATTTATTTACTATTTATAGTAATTTTTAGTTTCGGTATTATTCTTCCTCATTTATACCCTAGGATTGGTGTGTATTATGAATGTGCTTAAAAAAAATGAAGAATAAAGTGGTGGAGGGTGAGATTTTGAAAGAATTGGATAAAAGAGATTTTAGGCTTTGAGATTGAGTGTAAGATATTGGAGTTAACCTACCACCTAAGGACATTCATTTCTAGGTTTGAAATGGAATAAAACATAGTCTAAACCCTTCGATTGACCGTCTAAAAGTGATTTGGGGTCGTTGTGTGTGATCAGGAGTGTGCACGGACTCAATCTCGACGACCGTTTTCAGTGAGTTTTAGTTTAAGTATAGTTCTTCACTATTTAAACTTGAGGATTCGTGTCTAATATAAAAGCACTTGGAGAAGTTTGAAAAATGAGGTGGTGAAAGATGAGATTTGAAGGAAATGGGTTGAAAAGTGATTTCTTTGGCTTTGGGATTGAGCTTTGAGAGTGTTATGGTTGACCCATTGCCTAAGGACGTCTAATTCCAGGTTGGCAAAAATCTAGAGTGTTACAAAATGGGTTTCAAAGTAGGCTAGAAAGAGGCCTTAAACAGGCCTTGATTTAGGTTGCGTTGTGCGTCTTTTACTAAGCCCTGCAAGAGTTTAAAAATAAGCCTGTAGTGGTCAATTGTCTGGGCTGAAAAACTAGCCCAGAACTGGACCGAAAATAGCCCTTAGCTTGGCTACAATTTGGGCCAGGACTGACCGAAAATCATGGGCCAGGTGCTGATTGAAACTGACCCTGAATCTGGGCCAGAACTAGACACAGAAGTAGGCTGGAATCAGTCCAGTTTGGGCCCTACCCATTACATGTGAGCCACACCATAGTGGGCCTTGCCCTCAAGTTACTCGTGGGCCTCACTTTAGTGAGGTGGGCTGCACTTGAGGAAAACCTCTGTGGGCCGCACGTTGATATCAGGTGGGCCACATCATGTGTACTATGGGCCGCACCACATATATAGGGTGGGCTGCACCACATATACTAGGTGGGCTGCACCCTACAGCAGGTGTACCGCACACTACGGAAGGTGGGCCTCACCCTATCTAGAACTCTGGTGGGCTGCACACTATAGTAGGTGGGCCTCACATTCTTTAAAAACTCAGGTGGGCCGCACGATGTACCTTACCACACGGTACATAGGGGCAGCCTCATTTGGGCTCGTTATGAGACCCAATAACTGGGTCAAGACAGGCCTAGTTCGGCCTCGTTGTTGGACCGTTCGTGGTCAGGCCCAATTTAGACTTGATTATTGGGCAATCCTGGTCCAATTCACATGCTAATGAGCCCTTTCAAATCCCACGCACTATCAGTTGTTTGAAATCCTTGAAACATGTGACTAATACAAACTATGATTCTAGGAGATTATATGTGTGACTTGGAGCTACTAGATACTCGTGGCAATTCAGATCAAGGTCGGGATCACAACACTCCAGGTGATGATTTTCTTCCCCTTGATCTTTCCATCTCTAAACTGGATTAAGGATAGTCTTTTATAAATGATATCCTAGGAGTGGATGATCATTCAACTTTTTTGTTTGAGTACATGCTCTTTGGCTTTGTTTAACCATTGACTGGCTATTGTTTATGTATTTTAGGAGTAATCAAATCCTTGATTTATTTCACCGCAAGTTATAATGCCAACCATTGGAATTGTTTACTCTACCACATGTTCTTGGAATTCGTTAAATTACTGATTAGTTTAACTTGAAAGCATGATTTGGATTTACTAAAATACTCAATTGTTTACTTAAGATGTATGCTTTAGAATTTGATAAGTTAGGAATATATGATTCTTGAACTGATTGTATACATGAATTTTACTTTAAATATCAAAGTATGCCAGAATCTTCATAAGATTGTATTGTTGTAAGTCATACATTATCTGAAACCTCTCTATGGAACTCCTATTCTAAGAGAGTCCGAGCTTAGAGTGTAACGGAACAGATTGTAATAAAAATAGACTCTCAACATGGAGGTTACGATCAGTGGCAATTGAGTTATGAGGTTTACCATCTATGGAGTGATTTCACTTACTTGACTATGGAATGAACCGCACAACATTTATTCTCTTTACTATTTACTCGTATTGATCCATACATACCGTCTCATTTTTGTCGTTGCATTTAATGATTTCGATACTTCATTCCTAGTCAGCATACGGTGGTAGTTCCCTTGTATTGAGAATTGATTGACCACGTGTTGATGAGTTCTATACACACCCTAAGGTAGTAGTCTTATGAGTTGAGGATGGTGGTATGAGACCTATGCCCGAGCTGTCGGCCTACGCTGGTGACAAGCCTCCATAGTGAACTTGAGCTTATTTAAAGTAGCTGATTGTAACCAGACTAATAATGATTTTGCTAATCATGCATACATGACACAAACCAACATCTATCACTATCGTACGTGATATACATATTTTATTCGACTGGATGAGTATTCCTAGGTTGATAATTGCATGGGTAACGAGCCTAATGTCTGCACGGATGAGCATCCCCGGGGTGATGATTGCATTCACGTATCCATGCATATAATAAGAGTGCATTACTATGTTTTGGGTTGCCTGAATGTTTTATGTTATTTCTTGTCTAGGGCGGCGATTTATAATCTTGAGGGGAGATCACATTGAGCTAGCCACTCATTCATCAATGTTCATTTGTACAGAGGATACAGGGGCAGATGGAGGAGTAGCCTTATGATAAGGAGCCGTACGAGGAGGTGGCTGCTTGTTTTGGATTAAATCAGTAGACTATTTGCTTAGATTTATTTCAACACATTGAGGTCTTGAGGTTTTGTATATGGGCCTCAGTTGAGTGGCCCAGGATATTATTATTGTTTGAGCTACATTTATACTATGATTGGTTCCATTAATTGCACTTTGATTTGGTTTGATTATCTTTTTAATTACCAGTTAACACCCAGGTTTTCTGGGAATGAGTCATTTACTCGGGTCGAAAACCGGGGCTAATTTCATTATTTTCATCTTTTGGGGTATTCCTCGGTGTGGTATTGTTAAATAGGTGGGAGAGACGTAAGCCATGTATTTTCATTTCTCTTGTTTTTAAGTGAAGAAGAAAGTTTTATTGTTACCCCATGAAGTAGGTATATTGCTTAACCACATAAATCCTTATGTCTTTTATCTATTGTTTTGGTTTTTCCCTTTTTCCTTTTTTTTGATCATTTTCTTTTGTATTTTGGCCTTGCTTATATTGATCAAGTGTGGGTATTTTCCCACAATAATTGGTATCAGAGCCAAAGGTTGAGAAACTTTAGGACAAGTTCGGTGTTGACATTTTTTTTTTTTGAAATTTTATTTTAGATGGATGGTTTGAATTTTAATAGATTTGAGGTGTTGAAGTTTGACACATCCAATTATGCGTTGTGAAAATTAAAGATGAATGCGGTATTAGTAAAGGAAGGATGTGCAATTAAAGTTCAAGGAAAAGAAAAGAAGCCTGTAGAGATGAAATGTGAGGTATTTGAGGAGAAAAATCAATTATCCAAGGTAGACCTTTTTCTTGCATTAAATGCTTCGTTTTGGTTCAATGTGTCATATCAAAACACTATAAAAGGTTTGCGAGACAAATTGCGAAACCTATATAAAGGGAAATCGATGTCGAATAAGATATTTATCTGATGTTAACTATACAACTTGAAGATGAATAAAGAGTCTGTTAGTGCACTTATTTATGCACTTATTTGTTAATCATGTGAGTCTGTGTGTGAGTCAGTTAAGAGCTTAGAAGATGAATACTGAAGATACAAGAGGAAAAGATGTATCAAGGAGTGAAAAATAAGTAAATTGAGGTGTCTGGGTGATCCCAACCTTAAATCCAAAATAACCTAGCTTCTAGATGATCCTAACTTTAATAGGTAAAACCTTTTTTTATCATCCCTTAACCTTAGGGACCTAATTAGAACATGATAGGATAGGCTAAATGAGATGAAATTGTGTTATAAAATATATAAGCCCAAAACAATAGTTTTTGAGTGGTCCTCGATTCCATCGATAGGTTGTAGATGAGACTCAATGGAATTGAAGGACTGCTCGATGCAAATGAAGGAATAACCGAACAACCAAACAGAAAATTCATGAATTTTTTCAATGGGATCAAAGGATAGTTCGATCTTATCGTAGGACATTCGATCCTATCAAATGTCCTTTTGATTATATCGAATGGCCTTTTGATTATACTGACAAAGTCGTTAACTAGCCATTTTATAGCAATCGCAACACAATTTTTATAAAATAGGCATTCGGTTCTTAGGCAGTTTTATAAATTTTTTGGGCAGTAAAATACTAGATGATTCTCCACTCATATCCCCTATCCTAAGCCTCTAAACCAATGAGATCTAAGTCTTCTTAAGAATTTCACTCTAATGAGGATTTCAACCTACATGATTAAGATGAACTCGATCTCTACAATTTTCTAGAGATCAAACTAAGCCTATAGGTATATCATATCTAAATCCTTTAGAAGACATGCCTAGATGAATCTCATTTGAAAATCAACTATCCATTAGTTATAAGAGATTTCACCATTCACTCACCACCATCATTGGGGTATCATATGTAAGGCGATTGATCGTATGAGTTAAAACATCGACATCAATGATCATGAGAGCAATCGAAGCACATGAGAGCATCGATTAAGCATCATAAGAAAGTGCTACAAATGGGGCTTAATCTGGTAAGTAATTTTTCATTGTAAAGTCCATTCAAACTCATCCTTATGTAAGATTTAGTATAGAGTTTGGGATCCAAAATCAAATAGGTTCGTGTATATGACCTAGGCTTTTCTGTGGGTGCGAATTCATTGGACATGGGTGTGTATATGTTAGTCTTCATTGGGAGCCTTTAGTAAGAATGTACTTAGGGCCTTACATTAGGACCACAATCATAGGACACGGGTGCAAGCATGTTAGTCTATGTGAGAGACTCAAGTGGGAGAAAAATGCAGGGCCTTGGAGTAGGACTACTAGTGGTTATTGGTTAGCCAATAAAAAATCAACTAAAGTCTCTTGCGAGAGCCACTGACACGGGTGAAAATGTATTCCTCCAACATGGGAGTGTACGTGTGTTATGTCCTTATGTAGGGTTATAAAGGTTAGGGATGAACCTATTTAAAACTCCTAAGATAGTGAATATGAGTACACTTGAGGAGAGTGTGTTCGTTGAGTGTGGAGTATGGAAACTGAACCACTATACATAATTGTGTTTGTGATTTTCATTCGAACACAATTATATTCAGGTTTATATGTTTGATTAGTTAAATGATATGAATGCTTGAATTAAGTTGTATGCTAGGCACTTAACTTATAAGCACACACAAGCTAACTATCTCATATATATTAGTTTCTCATTTTTGTATAATTTGTAGTCTATATGATTGGATCCACTCGGCTTGGAAGCCTTAGTGTTATATTTTCCATCTTAGCTTTAATTGGTAAATTGTTAAGTAAGAAAAATTTTAAAGTGATCCAATTCACCCTCTCTCTAGATCTTAATTGTAATTTTAAGTTCCACTAAGCTTCGTCATATGCTGTGATAGACATTCCATGCAATTTCAATTGGTATCAAAGTGGGTTTCTCTTCAAGGACTTAACCATCTAGAGTAAGATCATAAAATGAGCTTTTGAATTATGTCTACTTATGAGGGAAAAGCTAAGATTACCTAAAGAAATGAACACATAAGTATATCTTTTGGCATGGGTAAGCATTTTAACGATAATATAGGATTTAAACTTAATAAGAATACGATTCCTTCCGGTTATCCAAAAGTGCTTATCTTTTTCAAGAACTAAATCATGAGCCTCTCCTATGTGCCATGCTTATGGAGATTTTAGGCACCTAAAATTTGAATGTTTGATCTTAAAAAGGTCCAATCCAGCTTAGTCACAAACTAAACTAGTAAATATGTCTTGATTGAGAAATTAACACACTAATGGAGAAGTAACCCTAGATGATTGCCAAAAAAGAAGAGAGAGTTTTCAACAATTCCTAAAATGACCAATCTATGAGGGTGTTGTTGAAACCGATTGCTCGACTTAATGAAAAGACAAAGAAAATGCTAATCTAGGTCAATAATAATCAGGGTAGAACACATATAGTTAAATCACGTACCGAACATAAATATCCAACTAGGAATTCACCTAAAGGATATGCATCTAGGAAAATCATCCCCCCATCCGAACATATTCTGGGTCCTATGAAATTCACACCCAAGTGGGTTGTGAAGAGGGATAGGCAACATTAGAAGGTCTATGAGGGCTTAAGGATAATTCCGAGGAGTTTAGCCTAATTAAGTGAGCCATATAAGTAAATTTAAGGAATATAACATCATTGTTGTGCTTAATAGTTAACTAAAAGGATTTTAGCCTCATTTTTTATAGTTTAACTTTAAAGTTGCTTGATTTTAATATCATATGTTTATTGCTAGACTATCATTGGTCATTGATATTTGTAATGGTATATCTCTTTCAATGATTATAATAGGTATGCTCCATGTTTTAATGTTATACGCACCCTATTTCTTTATAAGTTTGTGCCTATTGGTAAATTTATGATTTATAGATCTTTTCATTTTTTGTGCTTAATTGGTATATTTATGGAATTTTCTCTTTGTTAAATACCGACAAAAAGTAGGAGAAATATTAAGTCCTACTAAAATAAGTTGAATTCTGTGTTGTTATAGGGAATTGATGGAGTTAGGGGGAGCATTTGAGGGGGAACAATGCATTAGTTTACATGTATTTGTATATTTAAGTTGTAAATCATTTGTAAATGACATGTAATATTTTTAGTTATTTTAGTTTTTCATTGGTATGGACCACGACAAGGTTTATGTTAGTTTTTTTTAATCACGTAATTGACAAAGGGGGAGATTATTAATGCACTTATTTATACACACATTTCTCAATCACATGAGTGATGTTTTATTTAAAATAATCTGATTTAAATGATTTTAAACTCGCAAGTATAGGAATCAGATGTAGATATGGAACGTATTACGAAATTGTTCCCACGAGGACTGGTTGTCATAATTCAAAATTTACGATTATTCTTAACTAATCCAACAAATAGTTTTTCTAACAATTAAGTAAACTAATAAAAATCTATGAAAAGTAACTGAGAATGAGAAAAATTCAATCAAGGAGAGTACTAGGACTTTTTAATCCACCCCTAATTATCTTGACCCTGGTTTTACCTGTTGATTTATCCTAATTCAGATTGATATACATAAATAAAGCACACTCTATGTCCTTGGTTGGGCAAATAGAATGTATAATCTCTTAAAGCATATGGATCACATCTTTCCATCCATGGTCAGGCATGGAGAGATGTAGATTCCTATTTCTTTCTCTATAGGAAACCTGTTCATGGTCAGACACAAACACCTAAAATAAGATTTCAAATAACATCCATATCTAGACTTTAGTTAAGCTCATAGAATGGAGAAGTATGGAAATTTCAGTTAAACACGCTAGAGAAAGAAATAAATCAATCAAATTAGATGAATTCAACACATACAAGAGTCATTTAAATTAGGGGCTTCATCTCAGCCATAGCAAAAGAATTAGAAACTCATGGCCAGTAATATAGATTTAATTAGAAAGAAGAAGAACATCATTGAGAATATGCACATCCCTTTAATTTAATCGGTTCTGGAGCAATCATGTCCTTTCTTCCTCTCTCTCTCTCTCTCTCTCTCTCTCTCTCTCTCTCTCTCTCTTTTCAGATTCGTGCTTCACATTCCCTGCCCGAGCTGAGATTTCTCTCTAATAAGCTCTTTCACGTCCACCAGATCTGGCTGAGATAGTTTCTTTTTTTTTCTCTCCCTCTTCTTTACTCACTTCCACAATCGGCCATAAGCCGAGCTCTGACCGTCGATTCCCCCTCGTTTTCTCTCTTTCTTTTCTTTTATAAAAGCAAGAAATCGACTGTTTGTAAATCCTCCTAGAGTCGGTGTAGAATATGCACAACAACATGCGTAGCAACTTACGCAGAAGAAATCGCAGTAGAATGCAGCTAATCTGCGTTTAGAACTGAAGTTCTGGCTACAGGAACTCCCAATGAAAAATCTGAGCCATTCAGCCTGTTATATCATGTCGGTTGGCCCAAGGAAGAATCTTGAACGACCAGGATCATTAGACTGATCCTGGCCATGATCGTTAAATGGCCCGCAGTGTCCAGTTCCAGACGCTTTGTAAACAGAGTGTGCTCAACCATCCACTGATGTGTTGGTGGGGTCCACTCCGACGTCTTGTGGGAAAATCCACACCGTCCATTAGATGCTACTCAAAATTTCTGTTGGAAATGACTGATTTTGGGTTGCTTTTGATGCGGTCCACCTGATTTTTTGCTCTACTGTCCATTTTGCATTTTAGAGGCTGAAATTATCTCTCCATTGTCTTTCGGGATTCCGCCACCTAGGTGATGGTCACGTCTATGCTCTGGAGTGAATGAATGGTTCAGATCATCAAATCAGATGATGAGTGGGCCCCACAACTGTTGGTTCATGGCCTCTATGCGGATGCTATAAATGGAGATTTCTATTTTTAAAAGGATAGTCAGTCAAACCGACTTCGACCAGCAATTCAGGAATAGTGCACGGCAAGTGAATTTGTGCACTATGCACGCACAACCCAGGTGGGGTTCACTGCAATGTTTCTGAGAAATCTAACCCAACCATCTATTTTTTCTCCTCATATAATGGGTTGAAAATAACTTTGAAGCATATCCATATTGTAGGTGGGCCTCACTTAGGGAATTAAGGGGCTGAATTGTCCGTTGGGCCACTTTCATAGTGATCCGAGGGCTGAAATTTTGTATGTATGGTTAATTTATGGTCTTCAACCCATGTATGAAGTTTTGAGCCAATCGGATGGTGGGAACCATGTGATCTTGCATTATGCACCAATTTTGAGCCTCTTTAACGTGAACGACTTGATTTTCTCGGATCCCTGGCATGTAAATTCTTCAATCTTGGTTCTCTGGAGTCCGTTCCTTGCTCTGATGACTTCGAAGCATCAAATCTATACTTTTAATATCTTTTTTAAGTCAACGCTCCTAATTACATCCTGCAACAAAAACACAATTAAAATACTACATTAAGCATTATCATGCACTTAAAATCAGGCAATAATCGGGGTCTGATATGCAATATTCGACCCTCATCAATGAGTTCATGTGTTAGTGAGTTAGTTGAGCCCTTAAAAGCTGAAGATCAAAAACATAAGAGGACAAGACACATTACAGGTGCCTTGGTGATCATAACTTTAGATCCAAAAACAACCTAGCCTTTAGATGATCTAAACTTAATAGGTAAACCTTGTTTAATTATCCCTTAGACTCAGGAGCCCAATTGGAATGATAAGAATGTTAAAAGAAGTGAAAATATGCTATAAAATACATAACCCAAAATAACAGTTTTTGAGTGGTCCTCGATCCCATCGACAGGCTGTCGATGGGACTCAATGGAATCGAAGGATCGCTTGATGCGATCCAGAAAAAGTCCACCAACAAAATAAAAAATTACTGGATTTTCTCAACGGGATTGAAGTATAGTTCAATCCTATCAAAGGGTCTTTCAATCTTGTCGACAAAGTTATTAACTAGCTGTTTTATAACCGTTGTAACATAATTTCAACAAAAACGAAATTCGGTTCTTAGGTATTTTGATGGGTTTTTAGTGCAATAGAAGCCTAGGTGATTCTCTACTCATATCCCTCATTTTAATCTTCAAAATTAATGAGATCTAAGTCATCTTCTTGAACTTTATCACTCTAATGAGGATTCTAACCTCCATGATGAAGATGAACTCGATCTCGACCATTTTCTATAGATCAAACCCTAAGTTTATAAGTATATCACTATTTAAATCCTCTAGAAGACCTATCTAGATGAATCCCCTTTGAAAATAAACTATTCATTAGTTGTAAGAGATTTTACCATCCTCCCACCACCTTGGTCACCTCATTGTGGTATCATATGTAAGGCGATTGATCATATGAGCTGAGCATCGACATCAACAATTGGGGGAGTAATTGAGAAGCTAATTAAACCACATGAGAGTATCAATCAAGAATCTTAAGAGGCACTACAAAAGGGGCTCAATCTGATAAGTAAGTTGTCATTGTAAAATCTATTCACACTTCTTCCTTGTGTAGGATTGAGTGTAGAATTTGTGAACCAAATTTGAATAGGTTCTTATATAGGACCTAGGCTCTTGTGCAGGGCTGAATTCATCAGACACGGGTATATACATGTTAGTCTCCATGGTGACCTCTGAAAGGGCCTAGCTATATGCCCTAGAGGGGGGGGGGGGGGGGGGGGGTGAATAGGGCAATGCCAAATAAAACTTAAAAACAACGGAATAATAAAAGAAATAAAGCACAATACAAAATTGAAAGTAATCTCAATAGCCTAAAATAAAGAGAATGATACTTTATCAGTTCTAAGTGCAACCTTACACCAAAAACCAAAGGTTTAAGGTAGGACAACCTTATTTCTAGAATGTCCTTTGTATCACAAATCAATGAGGAATAAAAAGTAAGAAAATCAAAATAACTTGTAGAAATAAATCCTAAGTTATTACAACATTCTCCACACTTGCTTGGAATAAAAAGATTACAACATTCATCCACGAATACAATCCACAAAACTGAATGAATAAAGGAATGAAAGAATAAAGCACATCCACAACACAACGATATATAGTGGTTCGCCTGTGTGTACACCAACTGTTATCCAACAGCCACACAGAATGCTTGAATAGAGTTGAATTGAATTGCTAAAACTCTAAAGTTCGTGCTCAATTTATAGCCTGAAAAATCCCGTCTACGACTAGTCTTAGGATCCTAGGACTGGTCGTAGCTTCAAAGATTTTCAAAAATTTCCACGGGATAAGGATTTACTGTTCCATGATCGGTCTTGGGTAGCCTACGACCGGTCGTGGGCCACCTACGACTGGTTGTGGGTCACCTACGACCGGTCGTAGGACCCCTAATTTAGTTGCTGGAGTTTGAGTCGTAGGGCTAAGACTGGTCGAAGGACGAGTCGTACAGCTCACAGGACTGGTCGTAGGATGTCCAAGACTGGTCGTAGGATAACCAGAAAGATTTTAAAATCTTTAACAACATAGGACTGGTCCTGAAAAACTTAAGACTGGTCGTAGCAGAGCCAGGACTAGTCTTGAAATCCCTATGACTGGTCTTAGAATAGCCCGATCAAGCATATTAAAATATATGAATTATGTATCCAGAATGACCTACAGTAAAGCCCATCCTAAGGTCAATCTAAGGTCAAACAAACTTTAAAAGTGAGATGGACATTGAAAGTCTGTACACCCAGATGACCCTTAAGAGTAGCTTGAGAATATACAAATCTCATAGTAGGCCTTCTTGAGCTTGATCCTATCTTGAGTTGACAAAGTCTTCTTGAGCCTTTCTTGATTGAATCTTGAACATGCATACTTGAAGACTTATATTCTTGAATTCTTTATCCATGACTAGAAACTTTCTTCATTTAATTTCTTGACTTGAAATGCGATGTCTTGAAGTAAAGAATAGTCTCAAACATGAAACACAAGATATACAAGACATAGATATAGGTTTTGGCACGACAAAATTTGACAACCAAAGGGATATGAAATCATAGCACTTACAATCTCCCCCCTTGTCAAATTTGTGACAAAACACATAACATAAAGAATAAGAGCAACATTTGCTAAAAAAAATATGAGCCATAAAAGCAAGCACAATTTACTCTACTCCCCTTGAGTAATACGAGTACTGCTCATACAAACAGTAATCAACATGAAGACATCAAAACTCAATATTCTCAATCCACATATCCTTCTCAATCAATCAATCCACAAATTACTCCGCCTTTCTATACTACCCCCTTTTACCTTACTACTCCCCCTTTTTGTCACAAAATGACAAGAGAAAGTCACAATAGGAAAGAGAATAACAACATAGGGAGTAATAATAAGCAGATAATGAGAAAAAAATATGAAAGGACATAGCATATTTCAAAATATAAACCAGAAACATCAAGCCATTATCAATCCATAATACAATATCCAAAAGATAATACAATATAAAAGATAATGTTATACTATCCAGATGATAATTCGCCTAATCAGATCCAGAGGAAGGAGCAGGGATAGTCGGATGAATCTGGTGTAAGCCTCTATTGATGCGATGAAGATATTTTCGCATGTACTTAAATTGCATATCGTGGGCTATACTTATGTTATCAACCTTCTCCTCCAATGCATGAAAGCGTGCATCATAACCAGATGGATCGTAATCTGGATCATTTGGCGAATCAGATTCTATCTCATCAAATATATCATCCATATTAACATCCTGTTGAGGAGGATCGCCAGCTTCCCCTTCATTTCCGGCTTCACCACCATCACCACCAACACCACCTTCATTAACTTGGCCAGGAAGCAAATCCAACTTCATCTTATTAAGATTGGAATTGTTGAAAATAAGATGATGAATTGGTGTCTCATTAATAGGTTTATCGACAAGCATGTGAGTAGGTAAAACAGTCATAAGATAACTAAACGGAATATCACTATGACCCGGATGGAGATGAAACTGTATAATAAAATAACAGATCAAAGAAGGAAGGCGGACCATAGTACCAGAAGCAATAGAATGCAACACACGAACCATGAAGGAAGTCAACTTGATTTTATTTCCGGATCGAGGATACACATTGGAAATGAAGAAACGATGTAACACTCTATATCTAGGTAACAAATACTTTGAAGGGAGTGCATTCCCTTTGTGTGTCCATTGTGCATCAATTTTGCATAAATCTCTTGTTAACATGCGTTTTTTCGATTCAGATAGTTTGTCGTATAGAGTATGAATCGGTATACCTTCATCATTAACAGGTATATCCATAATACCTGATATCAAATGACGGTCTACTTCAAATTTTCCTTCTCTAGTATCAATTGAAAAAGTTAAATTATCAAGAGAAAATTCTGAGATGCATGCTACCATTGATTGGGCAATGGACTGGTATGCAGGCCCACCCCAAAGCAAAATGTTAGTCCAGCTAACAGATTCAAGGAGAGGGACAATACCATATGGAGCAATGTGATTGAGATCAGCGGTATGCTCAAGGATAACATTACGGACACGCAAATCCCGTACATCTTGAGAATCACCTTTGGGTGACCGAAGGTGCCGTTTTGTTATTGGTGTAGATCTAGATGAAGATAGACCACGGGATGTTTTCTTCTTCCCTCTGGCATCCATATTCAAAAAGATATACAAAGAGCAAGAGAAATGCATAAAAGAAAGGATGAGTTTTCTCTAGGTCAACAAATTGAGAAGAAACCCTTGAAAAACCCAATAAGAGATGAAATCTAGCTACACAATGATCAAATCAAAGCATAGAGGCATGAATCTTCAAGAAAAATGAAGAAATAGGACTAACCTTGAAGAAATACAAGAAATCCTATGACTGCTCGAGCCACGACTCGTCGTAGGTTGGAGTGGAAATGAAGAAGAAGGGGATTTTTCTCAAAATATATCATATTCATGAGCTTCACGACTTGTCGAGTGTGGTGCACGACCGGTCGTACCACGACTGGTCGTGTACAGCTACGACCGGTCGAGTATCGACCAAAAATACATATTTTAATAAAAAAATAAAATTTAAAAACAAATAATATTAAATATAATACACTATGATACATGCAAGGAAGAATACTTAATGTAAAATGCACATACCAAGATCAAATTTTAATTTATTAAACCCACTTTTGTCGAGCAATTTAGTAAATATATCAGCAAGTTGATTTTTAGTTGATATATATTCCAAAGAAATAACTTTTTCTTCAACCAACTCACGAATGCAATGGTACCTAATGTCAATGTGCTTAGTACATGAATGCTGAATTAGATTTTTAGAAATATTTATAGCACTGGAATTATCAAAATGTAAGATCATTGAATCTTGATTAATTCCATAATCGCTTAGCATGCATTTCATCCAAACTAGTTGTGTACATGCATATCCAGCTGCAATATACTCAGCCTCAACAGTAGAGAGCGATATTGAGCTTTGCTTTTTTGCTGAACCAAGAAACTAAACAATTTCTAATGTAAAAACAACCACCACTGGTTGATTTTCTATCATCGATATTATCGGCCCAATCAGCATCTGAGTACCCGGCTAATTGAACACTAGTATCAAAAGGGTACCATAGACCCAGATTTATAGTACTTGCGACATATCTAATAATCCGTTTAACAATCGTAAGATGTGATTCCTTAGGATTAGACTGATATCTTGCACAAATTCCAACACTTAAAGCAATATCAGGTCTACTTGCAGTAAGATATAACAAACTACCAATCATACTACGATATAGTTTAGGATCTATATCTTTACCTGTAGAGTCTTTTGAGAGTCTTAACGTTGTACTCATAGGAGTATCAAAGTTCTTACCATTCTCAAATCCAAACCTTTTAACCAAGTTTGAAGCATATTTGGTCTGGGAAATGAAAATTCCATCAAGTTGTTGTTTTACTTGCAACCCTAAGAAATAGTTTAGTTCGCCAACCATGCTCATTTCGAACCTTGATTTCATTAACTCTGCAAACTCAATAGACATGTTAGAGCAAGTTGATTCATAAATAATATCATCAACATAAATTTGAACCATCAAAATATCATTGTTATGCTTCTTAACAAAGAGTGTCTTATCGACACTTCCTACTTGAAAGCTATGACTAAGTAAGAATTTAGTCAATTTCTCATACCATGCCCTGGATACTTGTTTTAGACCATAGAGAGCCTTTTTGAGACGAAATACATGGTCAGATAACTTGGGGTCTTCAAACCCTGAAGGTTGTTCAACATACACGTCTTCATGTAAATCGCCATTTAAGAAGGCGCTCTTTACATCCATCTGATAAATCTTAAATTTTCTAAAGCATGCGATGGAAATAAAAAGTCTGATTGATTCAAGGTAAGAGACTGGAGCAAAGGTTTTATCGTAATCGATGCCTTCAATCTGAGTGTACCCTTGTACAACCAGTCTAGCCTTATTTCGTATTATATTTCCAAGCTCATCAGAATTATTTTTAAAGATCCATTTTGTTCCAATAATGTATTTATCTTTAGGTCTAGGAACAAGATACCAAACATCATTACGAACAAATTGATTAAGTTCATCCTGCATAGCAACTATCCAATTTTCGTCAGAAAATGCTTCTTTCACGTTGACCGGTTCTATTTGGGATGTAAAACAAACATAATTACATATGTTCTCAAGTTGTTTGAAAGTACGAACTCCAGTGAGAGGGTTTCCAAGTATTTGATTGGTTGGATGATCTTTGACAGTCCTTGGTTCAGATTCTTTTTGACTTGATGAGGTATCTTGATTGTCGATAATAAGAGCTTCATCATCATTTGAACTCGGAGATGGTGTATTCAAATGATCACATTGATGGACTCTTGAATCACACCAGTTCTCTTATTTAGAACCCTATAAGCTCGACTGTTCAAAGAATAACCAAGAAAAATACCTTCATCACTCTTCGTATTAAACTTTCTCAAAATTTCACGATCACGTAAAATATAACACTTGCTGCCAAAAACCCGAAAGTATTTGACAGTAGGTTTCTTTTCAAACCATAATTCATAAGTAGTCTTATTATCAGATTTACTAGTATAAACCCGATTAATAATATAATATGCGATATAACTGCTTCAGTCCAAAGATTTCTAGAGAGCTTCATGCTATTCAACATAACATTAGCCATATCCTAAAGCACTCTATTTTTTTTTCAACTATACCATTTTGTTGCGGTATTTTGGATGCAGAGAATTCATGTGATATTCCCTGATCGCTATAGAATTTCTCAAAACTACTATTTTCGAATTCGGATCCATGATCACTATGGATCTTACTAACATGAGAACCTTTCTCATTTTGGCTTCATTTGATGACCTTTTTCACTTCATCCAGGGTTTCAGTTTTGTCTTTTAAGAAGGATACCCAAGTGAATCTAGTATAGTCATCTACGATAACCAAGATGTATTTTTTTCCTCCTCGACTCTTCGATCTGGTTGGTCCAATAAGATCCATATGGAGAAGCACAAGTGGTCTAGATGTGGTATTGTAGTTCACTTTCTTGTGAGAGCTCCTAGTCTGTTTGCCCAACTGGCATTCACCACATATTTTGTCTACTCTTTACAATTTGGGCAGACCTCTAATTAGTTCTCTTTTGCTCAATCTAAATAAGTTCCGATAGTGTACATGTCCATGACATTTATGCCATAATTCAGTCTCATCAGTATGGACCATGTAACATGATTGAGTAGATGAGCTTGCATCACTAACGATGTAGCAGTTTTCAGAAGTACTGCGACCAGTTAATATAACGGAACCCTTTTTATTAAGTATCTCACACTCTTGACTAGAAAACTTCACACTATGGTTGTTATCGCATATCTGAGAAATGCTAAGTAGGTTGTGTTTCAATCCCTCAACATACAAAACATTCTTAAATAAGTGAAGGTTATAAAGCTGAACCATACCTTGGCCAATGATCTTACAATTGCTTCCATCACCAAATGTGACTGACCCGTCAGTCATATCTTTTAGATCGGTGAATAAAGCTTTGTCACCTATCATATTCCTGGAGCAACCACTATCTAGGTACCACTTTGAATGGCTTGTAGCTTTGAAAGCAGTGTGGGCAACCAAGTAGGAAACTTTAGGAACCCATTTCAGAACTGTTTTGGGTTTAGGAGTATAGATGGTCTTTTTCTGTCTGTTGTTATAGGAGAGACCTATAGAGTTAAACTTTAATAGCTCCTTGAGAAGATCAATTATTTTTTCAACCAATGAATTTCGGTTTTGAAAATTAAAGTTGACATGGCTACCTGTCGATTTTTGAAAAGACCTTGAATTTTTAGAAAAACCTTGATAAGTATTCTTTTCTTTTGAGATTGAAGACTCTCCTTTTATAAATTTAGGAGAAATGTTCTCTTATTTAGGAGATGTATTCTTATCATATCTCGACCCGGATCGATCGCCACATTTTCTTGATCCGGACAATAATTTTTTCAATTTAGGATCACCTTGGGCATATCTTCATGTGTCTTTCAAACTCAGAAGAGAAGCTACCTCATTTTTGAGTTTCTCATTTTTGGATCTCAAATCTTCAATTTTGGAGGTTTTGAAATCTAAATCACATTTAGTTTTTTCAAAAGAATCTGAAATATGAGACTTTTCTAAAACAAGAGACTCATAATCTTCCTTAAGCTTAGAAAATTTTTCTTTTTGTAATTTAAGCTTGACGGCAATTTTACAACTCTCCTTATAAAGGGCATTATAAGCATCCTGAAGATCATCTTCATTATCGCAATCACTATTTAGATTTTCTTCACTAGATATATCATCATTATCTGAAAAAGTGATCTTGGCTAGAGTCATAAGGGCTTTAATATCATCGCCCGACTCGATTTCTGAATCTTCTGATTTAGAAGAGGATTCAGAATCAAACGATTCATCCCAAGTAGCCATCATGCTTTTCCTTTTAAATTTGTCCTTTTTAGGACATTTGTTAGCTAAGTGCCCATACTCTTAACAGTTGTAGCATTGACTATCTTTCAAGGATTTTCGAGTTCTAGGTTTATATCGTCTCTTATCATTTGACTTTTGAAAATCAACTTTTTTCTTACTTTTGAAAATTTTGTAAAACTTTTTTGCTAAAAGTGCCATATCATCTTCGGAGTTTTCTAAATCCGAAGTGCTCTCTTGTGAAACATTTTTAGATGATTTGAGAGCAATTGATTTTCCTTTAGGAGCTTTAAAGGACAACTCATAGGTTTGAAGTGAACCAACTAGTTCCTCAACCCTCATGGTATCCATATCACGAAGTTCCTGAATCACGGTTACTTTAGAATTGAACCGTTCAGGAAGTGAGCGTAGTATCTTTGCGCACACTTTACTTTTTGGGATTCTATCACCAAGACCCCACATAGAGTTCACAATGTCATTTAATCTAGTATAGAAGTCCATAAACATCTCATTCTCCTCCATATGAATTTCTTCAAATTTAGTTGTGAGGAGTTGGACTTTAGATTTCTTGACAATAGATGTACCCTCGTGTGTCATTTCTAATACATCCCATGCTTGTTTTGCATTTTCACAAGAGATGATTCTTTTGAATTCATCTGGTGATAATGCATAAGTAATTGCATTTAGTGCTTTTGCATTGACATTACTTTCACTTTTCTGAAGTGTGGCCCAAAGAGAATAAGCCGTTACTTTCATTGATTTTGAACTATCGTCATTAGTTACGTCAGTGATAGGAGGGTTCCATTCATTCACTGTGGCCAGTCACACACTTACATCCAAGGATTTGAGGAAGATCCTCATCTTGGCTTTCCAATAAGCATAGTTCATGCCATTAAAGGGTGGTGGCCTAGTGACTGATAGGCTATCAAAATTTGACATCTTAATATAGCTTAGATCGTTAGCTCAGGAAATAAATCCAATAAATAAACAATAAGCACGCGCTATTAGGCTCTGATACCACTTGAAAGGGCCTAGCTATATGCCCTAGAGGGGGGGTGAATAGGGCAATGCCAAATAAAACTAAAAACAACGGAATAATAAAAGAAATAAAGAACAATGCAAAATTGAAAGTAATCTCAATAGCCTAAAATAAAGAGAATGATACTTTATCAGTTCTAAGTGCAACCTTACACCAAAAACCAAAGGTTTAAGGTAGGACAACCTTATTTCTAGAATGTCCTTTGTATCACAAATCAATGAGGAATAAAAGGCAAGAAAATCAAAATAACTTGTAGAAATAAATCCTAAGTTATTACAACATTCTCCACACTTGCTTGGAATAAAAAGATTACAACATTCATCCACGAATACAATCCACAAAACTGAATGAATAAAGGAATGAAAGAATAAAGCACATCCACAACATAACGATATATAGTGGTTCGCCTGTGTGTACATCAACTGTTATCCAACAGCCACAAAGAATGCTTGAATAGAGTTGAATTGAATTGCTAAAACTCTGAAGTTCGTGCTCAATTTATAGCCTGAAAAATCTCATCTACGACTAGTCTTAGGATCGTAGGACTGATCGTAGCTTCAAAGATTTTCAAAAATTTTCGCGGGATAAGGATTTGCTGTTCCACGACCAGTCCTGGGTAGCCTACGACCGGTCGTGGGCCACCTACGACTGGTCGTGGGTCACCTATGACCGGTCGTAGGACCCCTAATTTAGTTGCTGGAGTTTGAGTCGTAGGGCTAAGACTAGTCGAAGGACGAGTCATACAGCTCACAGGACTGGTCATAGGATATCCAGGACTGGTCGTAGGACAACTAGAAAGATCCAAAAATCTTTAACAACCTAGGACTGGTCCTGAAAAACTTAAGACTGGTCGTAGCAGAGCTAGGACTGGTCTTGAATTCCTTATGACTGGTCTTAGAACAGCCCGGTCAAGCATATTAAAATATATGAATTATGTATCCAGAATGACCTACAGTAAAGCCCATCCTAAGGTCAATATAAGGTCAAACAAACCTTAAAAGTGAGATGGACATTGAAAGTCTGTACACCCAGATGACCCTTAAGAGTAGCTTGAGAATATATAAATCTCGTAGTAGGCCTTCTTGAGCTTGATCCTATCTTGAGTTGACAAAGTCTTCTTGAGCCTTTCTTGATTGAATCTTGAACATGCATACTTGAAGACTTCTATTCTTGAATTCTTCATCCATGACTTGAAACTTTCTTCATTTAATTTCTTGACTTGAAATGAGATGTCTTGAAGTAAAGAATAGTCTCAAATATGAAACACAAGATATACAAGACATAGATATAGGTTTTGACACGACAAAATTTGACAACCAAAGGGATATGAAATCATAACACTTACAACCTCTAACAGGAGTGTAGGTAGGGCCTTGGATTAGACCGCAATCACGAGACACGGGTGCATATGTATTAGTGTATGTGGGAGCCTTAGGTGGGAATAAAAAGTAAGACCTTGGATTAGGACTTCTAGTGGTTGTTGGTTAGTTAATAGAAAACCACCTAAAGTCTCTTGTAGGATCCATTGACATGGGTAAAAATATATTCCTTTGACACATGAGTGTACATGCGTTAGGTTCTTGTGTAGGGCTGTAAAAGTTAGAGGTGAACCTATTGAAAATTCCTAAGATAGTGAATACCGGCTAATTCAAGGAAAGTGCATCCGCTAGGAGTGGAGTAAGAAAACTGAACCACTATACATGCTTATGTTTGTGATTGTCATTTGAACATACTAATATTCATGATTATGTGTTTGATTAGTTAAGTTGTAGAATGCTTGAATTTGGTTGTATATTAGACACTTAACTTGTAAGAACACATAAGCTCACTATCTCTTATAGATTAATTGTTCATTGTTGTATCATTTGTAGTCTATGTGATTGGATCCACTTATCTTACAAGCCTTAGTGTTATATTTGACATCTTAATTTTAATTGATAAATTGTTAAGTATGTAAGAATTGTAATGTGGTCGTATTCACCCCCCTCTCTTTAGGTCTTAGTCATAATTCTAAGCTCTACCAAGCTTTTGCACACATCGTGGTAGACAATCCACAATTTCAGAGTCTTCTTTACAATATTACTTTAATGGTTTTATACCTTGATTAACAAAATGGCGGTGGTCGAAATGAAATTTGATGATGAAGAAAAGGTCATACTTCTACTTTATTCGATGTTAGATTCATAAGATGGTTTAATTATGAATCTCTGCAATGGTCCATGTTGCTTACTGAAAAGTCTTGTAAAAAATGCATAGAGAATTTGAAGGTGATGCAATGATGGTCAAATGAAGATCTACTTAGAAGGGTACTAATGGAAAGATCAGACGAGATCTAAGACGAAAGACCACAAAATGGGTTAGTGTTGGAATTGCAGAAAGAAAGGTCACTTGTGTAAAAATTGTAAACTTAAGAAAGCATATAAGAAAGATTACAAACCTAATTCGCATTATCAAGGATCAAATTCAAAGGGTTTCCAAGAAAATCTAGTTGAGAAAGATAATTCATCTGATGATGGAGAAATGTTGTTTGTAGTAATTCCATGAGAGATGATGAGCCATCAATGGATCTTAAATTTGAATGTTTCATTCTATATAACTCAACATAGAGATTGTTTTTACATATATTAGTCATGTGATGATAATACATTTTACATGAGAGATGATAGCATTTGTAAAGTTATGGAGATTGGAGATGTTAGAATTACTATGTTTGATGGTATGACATGTACAATTTCGTGTGTGTAGCATGTATCAAATGTACGAAAGAGTCTTCCGTCATTGGTAAAGTTTGATGAAGATAGCTATAAATTTTCTAATGGAAAGTGTTATCTGAAAATTGATAACTATTAAATATTGCATAATCATCCTCAATTTTGCATCCTTTTCTCTTATATATGAATGGTAAACTGGTCTAATTAAGTAAATTTTCAAAGTGCAGAAGAATTTGGAAGTCCAAGATAAACTGAGTCATTTGTGAAGAATTAAAGCCCAGAAGGAGATGAAGATGGAGTAATTGAAGTGTTGAATAAGTGAAGATTGAAGATTGAATAAATTAAGTGCTTCTAATGAAGAGGTTCGCTGATTAACTGTGCTTGCAAGAGAAGAATAAGAAAAAAATTCAATCAATTGATTAGGAATAGGATGTTCAATCGATCAAGAAACCTTTAATTGGACTTGATCGGAAGTTGATTGATTGAGAAAATTAGGAAAATTTTAGAGAAAACTTAGTCAAAATTTTTTGACACTTTCAATCACTCGAAAGTGAGGTTCGATCGATCGAGGAAATTTAGAATTGGAGGTTATTCACTGGACATTTTTAAGTTTGTTTGATTCGATCAACCAGGAGAGTTCAATCGATTGAAGACTTATCGATTGCCCTTGATCGATTGAAGGTTTTAATCTACGATTCTTATGAAAGTGCGTAAGTGCAGAATTTTTAAAGTTGGTGGAAGCAAAGTTCTTTAAGGAGGGTCTCTAAACATGAATTAACAAACCTAGGGCATTAAGGAGGGAGATAGAAAGAGAAGCAACATCTTTAACATCGTTCTAGTTCTTCAATCCTTCAGTTCTAGTTTATTATTATTATTATTATTATTATTATTATTATTATTATTATTTTATGTTTTTCTTTTTTAGATTAGTTAATTAGTTATGATTGGCTAATTTCTTAGCTAAGGCTAAGGGTGAACCTTTTAATGAATTCTAATTATTAATTCATTTTTAATTCAATAATATGGTTTTGATTGATGAATTATAGTTGATGTGATTGAATTATTAGTATTGGTGAAAGTTTTGATCTGTAAAATCCCTTGATCCATTGTTAAGTCTGGGTATGATAGATATTTGAAATTCCCTGCGATCAATTACTTAATTCTTCATAAGAGATCGATCAATTGATATTCATAACTTTTGTTGGAAATTTTTCTTTAGTTTAATTAATTCATATTCTAATTGGGATGAATCCTTATTCGATTCCAATTGAGTTATCAATATCGAACTGAGAAAGCAATATTAAGGATTTATTAATAGTGAAAAGTGGACCTTGGATCGTTAATTCTTCATTTATTATTATTTCCATGCATTTTCGAATTCACCATAATAGAAAAAATTCAAATTTCCTATTACTTTCTAATAGTGTTTCTACCTCTAGTCCTTGGTGGATTGACATCGGTCTTACTGAGTACTTTACTACTTTGCTACTACACTTGGGTGTGCAATCTTAAGATTATTCTAATTGCTGGGGACTACGATTAAGAAAACTTAGGATTGATTTTTTTTTTTTTTTTGTAGTTTTTATTTTAGGTTAGGTTTTTTCTGTTTAGTTCATTGTTACTAATGTTGTTTGTTTATTTTGTGAGGATTTTTTTTTTTTTTTAAAAAATTTATCATGTGTCATCATCTCGGTAACACGATTCCCTCATTTTGTTTTAATTTCTTTGTTAGATAGTTGTTTTTATGTTTTTTTTTCTAGGATTTAGATTTAATCCTAGGGTTTTTGGTGTGTTTATGCCCAAGTGGACACATAATCACATAAAACATCTTATAAGCCAAGGAATTTTAGTTGAAGTGCTATCCAATCACCATGTTAAAAAATGCTCTAATACTTGTGATTTAACTGAAAACATGGCTAAGAACGAAGCAAACTAGGATTAAAATGAAGTGCATAATGTTCCACCGATTAGGACACTACGTGATTACCTAGAACCTACAAGAACAACCATACCATCTTGTATGGTTTCTGTAGTGAATGTGACTAACATTGATTTTTAACCTGGAGTTATTTAATTGCTTCCTAAATTCCATCAACTTGATTATAAAAGTCCATACCCACATCTCAAAGAATTTGATGAGTTTGTAGAAACTTTGCATTACAGCAATGTCTTTGAAGATGTTGTTAAATTAAAAACTATTTCCCTTGTCTTTAAAGGAGAGGGCCAAATCATAATTATACTCCTTGAGTTGAGATCCATTGGGACATGGGCTAAGATGACCAGGAAATTTCTTAAAAGGTTTTTCCCTATCCATAAAACCAACACGTTGAGACATAACATCATGAATATTTTCCAAAAGGAGAATGAAACTTTTTTTCTTGCTAGGAATGTTTCAAGGAACTCTTACTTGCCTAACTATATCATGGCTATGAAACATGGCGAGTTATTAGTTTATTTATTTTTATTTTTTATTTTTTATGATGGGATAAACTTAAATATGTGCTAATTCATAGAGATGATGTGTAATGGCGAGTTTATGAGCAAGGATTTCGATGAGGCTTGTGAGTATTTTGATTTACTAGTTGAGAATGCCCAATCATGGGACACTTCCAACCAATCAAATAATACTAAGCCTGTGGCCAAGGAGAAAGGGGGTATTTACATATTGATGGAAGAAAATGATGTGAATCCAAAGATTGCGGGTCTCACTTGAAAAGTAGAGGCCATGAAATTAAGGAAGGTGGATATGTTTGAAAGTAATGAAATCGTTGAAAGTGCCAGTGGCATTTGTGAGAGCAATGCACAATTGAAAAAGGATTATCCTACAATTCTTGCTTTTCAGGAAGTGTTTCATACTCATGCCAATGCTATGAATGCCTATGAACGCCCCTTTAGTGCCCCAATGTCAAACACATATATTCCTGATTGGCAAAAGTATCCCAACTTCAGTTGGAGAAATGAACCTACTACTAATGCAGACAATAATCCTCAAGGGCCCTCTACTAGTACCTCTTATGTGTTTCCACTGAAGAAGATCCTAAAAGATACATTGTAAGCATTCATGCTTAGATGAACGCAGATGAATCAATCCACCATGCAAACTCTCCAAGAGCTCAAATCCTCAGTTGAGAGAATCAAATCTCGCCTCAATGTTAGGGAGAAAGGAACTTTTCCAGTCCAACTGCAATGAAATCTCAAAGGACAATATGAGGTGGTTGATTCTAATTCTTCCAACCCCCATATTGAGCATGTTAAGTCTGTCACCACCCTTAGAAGTTGCAAAGTAATTAAAAGAGAAATTTTGAAGAAGGTCAAAAAACCTAAGGAACCTTCTAAACCTAAGGGTGATGAAAAATCTAGTGATTCTTAGCATGAAAAAGAGCTGGGGCTTGGTCACAAAGTGCTAGCCTCGCTACTCTAGCGATTACTCTCATCTAAACCCCTAGTTAATAATCATGATGTTTTGAAAGTTTTCCAATAAGTGAAACTTAACAAATCCTTGTTGGATGCCATTAAGCAAATGCCGTCATATGCTAAGTTTCTTAAGGATCTTTCTACCATTAAGTGAAAGCTTAACGTATAAAAGAAAGCCTTTTTGAATGGACAAGTTAGTGTTATCATCAAGTAGAACACTCCCTCAAAATACAAAGATTCGAGTAGTCCTTCTATCTCTTGCATCATAAGGAACTTCCATATTGAACAATCACTTCTTGATTTAGGGACAAATGTCAATATCATACCCTACTCAGTATATGAACAATTAGCACTTAGTGAATTAAAACCCACCACAAAAATATTATAACTTGCTGACCATTTTGTGAGGATATTAAGAGGGTTTGTGTAACAGCTAGGCCAATCAGAGCTATGTCCTAAGGTGTCCACTAGCAGATTGCCATAGGACCACACCAGACGATCGCACATGTAGGGCCCACCATCGATAAATTAGAACAAATTAAGATGCTAACGCGAACAAGCCTGAACATGTTCGGGCCAAGCGTGGGCCGTAGAGTTGGTCTGCTTAATAATACTTTGTGATAGTCTGTATAGACCGTGCAACGCCCAAAAAGGGTCCAATAAATCTGAAACCATGGGAAGCTGTGGACCTCACTGGGTTTGCAGTCCATCACGGACAGTGGACTCAAACGATGCCTTGAAATGAACAGTTTGGATCGTCAAGGCGGAGCTTGCGAGACATAACTCTCCAAGTCAAAAGCCTAAAAATCTAAGATTTAAAATAATTAGCCTTGCCACTTAGGATAACAGATTATGACTTTTCAACCATTAGATTTCATTCAAACTCGTTCCATAGATCAAAGATATTTCCCTACCCCTTTTCATCGAATTAGACCCTTGATCAAGTAATAGTGACCACTGATTACAAATCGGACCCCTACGATCAAATTACCGCAACTTTTTGACACCAAATTTTGGACAACCCCTCATCAGACTATGGGACGCCTATCACATGGCAAAGATGGGCCTGAAGGCCACTGGGATAGTCCCAAAGGAAAAAATATACCCACAAAGGGTATATGCAATAGGTCCAGCCTTCCCAGGGCTAAATGATCTAATTTCCATGCTCTATAAACCTAAGAACTACTCTCCCTCACTCCCAAATGAAATTTTCAGCAAGGGAGAGAAGAGAGAGTGGAGAGTGAGAAGAGGAGGAAAGGGCCCAAGGGAGCTGAAATATTGAGAGATCTCCCTCTCCTACCATAACTACTCTCCGAGGATCATGACTCCACCTCCATAGAAGCGGTTTGTCGCCTATTGGAAGGTAATCACCCAAACCCTCGTCAAATTTTAGTATAGTAGGCCACTTGCATGTGTCCTAACATGTAAATTTAAATGGCACAAGGCCCGATACATCAATTCTCAGATTCGATGCCCTTAGAGCGGCTTTGCAAGCCATCAACCGACCCTAGGTGCGGAACATTATCTTTTGGTGATCATTTATCAATTCTAGGATGAATTTTAGTGATCCTGGTTGTTAATTTGTTCTGATGTCACTTGCATGGGGTATAATTGAAGAATTGGAATTTAGACATGTGTAATTTCTAAATAGAGAAGAAATATTGGCCCCCAATCACCCCAATACTTGCATTGTCTGATTTTTCTGTAAATCATGAAATTCCAAGCATGATACCACCAAATTCTTGAAATGAACGGGAAGAATGTTGCTGCATGTTTCCCCATATGCGTGAATTACGTACATTAACTATTAAATTTACTACATGCATGTTTAATTTTCCCTGAAATCAGTCATTGAACTTAATTCTCCTATGATTTTAAGTAACTTAGGATTTGTGTGCATGTCTATTTAGAGTTACATTAGATATTGTAAATCCATGACTCTTATGCCAATAGCAGTTGTGTTTTATCATTATGCATGCCTAATTCTCTCGCAACTAGAAGTAGATCGACTTCTACTTTAATTTAATTCACTATTAGACTGCCCCCTTTCCAGATTGTCTAGTAAATTTCAAAACCTACATGGGAAGCCACTCTGGTAGGGCTGTCCACAGGAAAATTTGACCTAATTAGTCAAATTACAGATAGTTGGCTGTAGTCGGACTACGTGGGACGTTACTCCTAATGTCGTACGATTCGTAGTTCATCTAGAGGGGACAAATTAGCTCATCAGCTGGCCATCCATGTTCATTAACCATGTATGTATATGCTTGTTTGAACCCAAGACACCCTGTGTCCATTTGCGCACACTAACAGCCTGCTGATTATGTAACACCCTAAAAATTGGGGGTCGTGTATAAACTCAACTCCCGAGTTCCAGACCGTCACTTATGCAACAAAAATGATTATGATTCAATGTTATCTGAGTTAAAGCATTCACATGAGTAAAAGTATACCAAAACTGTAATTCATACTCCAGATCCAGTGATAAAAGCAAGCGGAAGACTAAACAATATATATATCACTGTATGAAAAAACAAAGTAGATCTCGACTGTCACTAAAGTATGAATACATCATTGAGTCTCATATACATGTAAATGACAAAAAAATAAATGTCCAGAAGAGTCCCACTGTGAAGTCCCGTCAACCCAGGTCACCTAAGCAAAGCCATCATGATACTGTATGTACGAGAACTCATCCTGGTCCTCGTCAAAGTCTGGCTCTGCCTCCTGGATCTCAGCATCACTTGCATCTACAACAGGGTCTGGTGGGTGTTGCAAACACCATCCCGTAACGTGGGAATGAGTAGCTAACTCAGTGGAATAATAGAGAAAGAATTTACATGTTCTCAAATCAATCATGCGATAATAGTAAAACAGTAAATCAAACAATCCTAATACTGTTGTTAATGCAATATGACATGACGTGATGGATGCCCACACCGACGATCTCCCTCATACGGCACCATCTTACGACCGCAGCATGCAATCATCCCACAGTGCTCCACATCTTCCAGGCACATGCAATGTGATGGTGATATGATTACTGAGTTATTATTAGTCCATTCAAAGACCAGGATTGGGAAACTAAGGTACTTCCCTTATATCAATCCCAACACAGATCCTGTCTAGGGTCGTCACTCCTAGTAATCTCATGCGATGTATATTTTGTAGGTCGCTGCAAGGGCTGCCAGGGCTGTTGCTCGCACTCGTTGCACCGCTCCCCCATCACCTTATCAATACAGGCCTACTGTACTCTCACTGCTACGGAAGGGTCCTCGCCTCCCGTAGACTCAGAATACGCTCGCGGTCACTACAAAGGACTCGTCGCCTGATCAGTGTAGGCCGACAGCAAGAATATAGTGTCCCATACCACCATAATCTTCTCACGAGACTAGGTGCTCACTGGTCACTACGGGGAGGTTTGTGGCCCCAGTGTAGGCCGACATTTCATACATATAATGAAATCATGCATATAGTCAACGTGTAGGAAATCATTTACGTCAGCATATTAATTGAGAAATCCATCTCAAACTAGTTCATAACATCATTTAATTCAATACATACTAATACAAACATTTATACAAACACATACACTACACACTTAAGTCTACATATAATATGTCGACCCGAAGTGCGTAATTAGGCGAATCTCTTCACCAAAGTAATTATGCACGTATTCCTAACTTTCTAATGTGACAACAAACCATGTCAATCACATCAGCAAAATATGAATGTAATCAGTACTTCCTACAAATGACTAAAATGCCCTAAATCTCATATTCTTCGTTGATTTACGAAACAGGAAACGAATAGCATGTTGTACATGTCAAACGGCGATGCCGTCGATAATCTACTATTAAATGTCATTGAAAGCTTTGGAAACAGTTAATCAAAGCGTCTAAAATCCGCACCTTGTCTCTTATGGATGTGTAAATTCAAACGGAGCGTATACGCTTCGTCTACAGCGATAAGAGAACCTAATTCACGAGTTACATCAGCTAACAAGCTATGAATCCTAGTAAACCTCAAATCAATAACTTTCTAGGGTTATTTCATAACGAAAAAATTGGAGGAATCACCGGTCAGGTGATTGAGATGTGTTGCTGAAGCACGTGCAACAGGTGGCACAAAGGCAGAAAAAATCCCTCCTAATCTCTCTCACGAACTCTCACCTTTTTTCTCTCCCAATCTAGGGTTTCTCTCAAATTCGGATGGGAGAGAGGAGTGAGGGTTTCAACCCCTTTTATAAGCTTAAAAATGCCCAAAATAGGCTCCGGTACAAGGTTCACTTAGTGCATAACCAATTTGGGGCTGTTTCGGTCCAAAAGATGCTTTCTGGTGGTCCCCTGGTCGAATGCGATTGGACTTAAGCTCATGCGTACCAGATCTAGCACGTATTAAGTTTTCAATCCGACAGGATTTGCAGATCGCGCGTGGCGAACCAGTTTCAGTTCAGCGGTCACCGCACGTAGATCAGGGCTGAAAGTCTCATGATATGAAATATAAATTTTTCCTGATCCGAGGGTGTAATCTGGCTGAATTCTGACGGTCAGAACGCTTAATACTGACGCGTCAAGTCATGTGCCAGATTTGAATTTGAAATTCCAATTCTGTCCCTATTCGCACTCTCTTCAGTCCGGGCTCAATGAAATAGCCTGTGTTTATCGGTTGGACTTAATTTTAAAAATGATTGTCAAGTCCAGCTGGGCGGTCCTAACGGTCTAAGATAGGAGGTATCGAACTTTCGACACGCGGTGTAGATCCAATACAAAATTTCAAAGTGGTCCAGAGAACAAACCTGCTTAGAGTTTGATCCGAGGTTATAGAGTATTATAGAGCCATTGGTTCTACTCGATTTGGGTCTTGTAGAACGTATTTAAAGTGATCAGGGACTATTTTCCAGCTACTCTAACGTTGAGCTAGCTAACTTACGCTTAATTTCCATAGGAATTAATCCTAAGTGGTTTCTTTGGCTATGAAATTGGGTTCTGAGCGATTTTTTGGGTATTTTAGTTGACCCATTGCCTAAGGACGTCAAATCCCAGATTGGCCAAAATCCGGGGTATTACAATCTACCCCCCTTAAAACACAATTTCGTCCCCGAAATTAACGAAGGGTAAGGAGTACTTTTTCTAAGGAAGGTTCGAATCCTATTTAATGACCTAACCGTACGTACATCCTAACTCAAATGTTTCGATCCTGGGCCAGTGGGAAAGAGGCCAAGCACTCTTCCGCTGCGCCACTCTGATCGAACGGCAGCGTTGACTAACCTAACTGGATTGGACTCATTACGTTCTACCCCCCTTAAAACTTGATTTTACTTAGGGTTGAAGAATCTTCGCATCGATCCGTATATCGGAATGAGGTGCAACTTAGGGGCTATCCTTTACCTAAAATGGAAGCAACCTTTCTCTACAGGGTTTTCCTTACTAATGATGCGTTCTATGGCATTGGTACCTATGATCTTAGAGATGAGCCTAATCTCTATTGTGGTTAATTTTAGGGGCAGGTATGAGTTGGTGGCAAGATATCGAATTCTCTACTGGCTTTAAGTCCTCGCCATTTCCCAAAGACAAAGCAATAACTTTTGGTTATATGTGGTCGAGCCATCGCGAAAGAAGAGTTTTGTAGTGGGTCTGAGCCGGATACATAGACTTTCTGCCTAGAACAGAAATTTACTGTATCAGTTCTTAATCCTAAACGATGCCGATCTTCTGCTTGATCAGAGCATTGGATTTATTGGCAACTACCAGGATTGAGAAGTCAATTCAAACCGCGAATACTTCGCTGATAATTACATTTCCTTTACTCCGCGTTCCCGAATGCAATAAGCCCTTTGGGAAGGCAATACTAAGAGGCGTGCTAGTACATTCTAAGTTCAATCTGAGGGATTTATAAACATTCCCTGAGAGTGAATGGTTCTTTCCTAAGGGCGTCAACATAAATCTATAAGTCATAAAGGGATTTATTGAAGGGATAATGTTCTACTTCAACCAAATCTAACCTACAATTTCTTAGCATATACAGGCTTTACACTACTTAAAGCAATTAGTAGGCTAGTCTGTAACTCAGTAGCTATAATCTAAAGCCTAAGATTATACGTTAAATGGTTTCATACTATTTCTACTACAGGAAATTCTTCTATTGCTTAGGGTCAAGATTATCTAAATGGAATTGGATTTCTTATATCGTCAGACCCTTCAATCTGCGTCCTCAACTCCCCCATCTCACACGGTGCCATGCGATACGTCGGCAGTGAGACAGGCGAGGAACCAGGAACCAGATCGATAGTGAAATCGATCACTCGTCGGGGCGACAAGCCAGGGATCTTCCTGAACAAATCTCCAAACTCGCAAACGACTGGCGTATGCTCAAGCATCTGGGCACCAGCGTCTCGCAATAAGGTGGCGTAACTAAGTATGTGGAAAGGGAGATTTACCCGCACTGGAAACGTGAAGGATGTACCCTCTGGCTCGTACGCTGTCACTATACGAGTCTCGCAGTCAATCTCGGCCCTCGCTGCAGTCAACCAGTCCATGCCAAGAATGACATCGAGATAAACCAGAGCGGGATCGACGACGAGATCTAAAGCCATCGTCTTGCCCCCCAGATCCACCAAACAACCCTCACACATTTGGGTGGCATCTGTAAAGGACCCGTGAGCTGTATAAACTCGCACCCCATCCATAGTAATGGTCTGTGGCCCAAGACGCCCAACTATAGCACGTGATATCAAAGAAATCGTGGAACCAGTGTCCACCATCACGAGAATAGGAATACCTCCAATATGGGCAGTAACCTCGAAGGCTGAATGCTGAGAAGTCTGTGTCGCAGCTGCCTCTGCTGTCAAGGCATGTACCCGTGCCTGCTGTGGCTGGTTCGGTCGCTGCGCCGTGGGCCGTGAAAGCTGCCTGATCTGCGATACCGGGGGTCTGAAGGAAGGGTGCGCAGGAGCCAACCGTATAGGCGGTGCTGATATCGCCTGTGGACGTGTACGGTCGATCTTCTGCGGCGGCGAGAACCCACTGTCCCGCATCGTAGAAAAATAACTCTGCGCTAAGTGGCCCTCTCTCCCACAATATGTGCATAGTAAATCAGAGCACCGCATCGGGGGTACTGGCATGGTAGCCCTAGTAGGAGGGTCGATGCGAGGCCTCTTGCCCGCAAAGGGCCTGTCCTGCATCTCTGGTCGTAGCCTAGGAGCAACAGGGCCATGAGATCGCGCAAGTCGATCCATATCCTGCTCTGCCCGCATGGACATGTGAATCAGCTCCGCATAGGAGGGAATGCTCACACAGCACATCTTCGACCAAATATCCGGTCGTAAATCCTCTGAAAAGCACCGTATGCGCATCTGTTCATCAGCCAAAATAGTCTTTACGTATCTGCCCAACTCCGTGAACCGATGCTCATACTCCGTGACTGTCATGGCTCCCTGTCTGAGGCGGAGAAACTCATTCTCTCGGTCATGCCTATACGTCTGGGGATAATACTTCTCGTGGAAGTGGAACTCAAACGCTGCCCATGTCCATACAAAGTCGGCGGCAATGGTCCGTAATATGTTGTCCCACAACAACTGGCCTCTCTCTCAAATAGGAACGTAGCCAACTCTACCTGCTCAGCCTCTGTACAATGAAGCATCCGCAATATCTTCGACACACGGTCGAGCCAATACTCAGCCTCCTCGGGTCTATGAGAACCCGTAAAAGTGGGAGGCCGTAACCGCTGGAATCGCTCTAACAAGCCCCGTGTATCTGCGACATTCCCCGCAGGGTAAGCAGGTGGTGCAGGATGAGCCATGCCCTCATCTTGGGCATATGCATCAGCATCCTCAGCTGGATGCGCAGGTGGTGCAGGTGGAGTCACACCCCCGCCCTGGGCTAGTGTCCCCACAATAGTAGTCAGGAGCTGCTGCTGCTGCAGCATCATGGCTATCATCTGCTCGATCTGTCGGGAGGTGGAGCAGGCTGTGGCGTGTGCTGCGTCAAAGTAGATGCACGATAAGGCTCTCTGACTGGTGGTGTGAACGGCGGTGGTCCAACTGTTGGACCAGCAGTAGGCTGAGACGCACGAACTGTCTTAGGAATCGGGCCCACAGCAGGGTCCGCATGTGTGTCAGACTGTGAAGGAGCCTGATCCATAAGCTCAGTCAATGCAAGCCGAACCGTGCTCCGCGTAGCCTTAGGCGGCATTCCCTATATTCAAAATAGGGCACAACCTTGTCAGTCTCAATAGCACAAATACACCACAATCATTCACACAAGGAGTCAAAGGCATTCCATGCATTTCATTTAATCAAAATTGTCACAATACAAGGGATATGTCCTTATAAGCATCATGACGAGAAATACATGGGAACTAAGACAGTAAAATTACAACAGCAACGTAAGCAAAGCACTAGCCTTAACAGGCTTACACAACTTAAAGCAGGAAATGACTAACTACTAACAACAACATCAAAGATCTCATCGCTAGTCTGAGTTGGGTGACGGAGGAGGAGCACTCTTATCCTGCAAGCAGCACAGGATAGCCTTTAAGGTGCGAGTCACCTTGCCGAATTTCCTCTTCGTAACGGCCTTGGCATCCTCGACTTCAGCGCGAAGTTCCTGAACTTCCCTTCATAAGGCAATCTGGCTCTCCTCAATCCGAGCAATGCGATCATCGCCAGTAGCCTGTGCAGAAGGAGGAGGGCTCTCATCTGTATCCTGAGCCTCCTCTTCTGCCTCTTCCTAGACCTCTTCCTGAACTTCTGCTCCAGGTTCTCCCTCACTTGGATCCTCTTCATCATCAAAGTCATCCTCGCTATCCTCCTCAAGCTGATTCTCAAGATACTGAGACCCAATCGTCATCTTGACCATAGTCGACTCATCAATGCTATGAATCAAAACTGACAATTCCGGCCCAAGTCTGTAAGCAAACTCAAGCGCTATCTTCCATATCAGTCAGCCAAAAGGAAGCAATTCGGACATTCTTCTTGACTTGGCTATGAGAATTATCTGTCGCAAGATAAAAGTGGCCATACATACATTCTCTCCCTGGGCCACCAGATACAAAAAATCAACCATAAGGCGCGTACACTCAATGCGATTCGTCGACTTGGGATACACATTGAACGTACAGATATGGTGCAGTAGGTACAAATCATCAGACATATACGTCACCTTGAGGCTATTATTAGGCTTCCATGGAACCAATTTACCGCACAGGAACCTGGTACGGAGATCTCGCTCACGCCTACTCCTCAGATTCTTCTCACTAGGATGCACATCACCAAGAGGCACGTTCAGAAGCCGCGCAATCAACCGTACATTGATCGTAGCCATTCGATCTCTATCAAAAGGGATTTTAAACTGCAATGGCTCCAAGGTAGGATTCCGGATACTAGCGTAGAAGGCATGAATGGTGCTCACATTAGCACGAGCGCGAGCTTCAAAGATCGGACCCCAATGCGCAGCTTCAATGCTCTCGAACAATAAAAATTCACCGAACAATCGCCCTTCCACGTCCACCTCAAACAACACTTTGCGATCAGTGTATTGGCCGTGAGGCATCTCTGATAGAATTACTCACCCAAGGTGAGTATGGGGATCCAAATCCCGCTTTGTACGGCACTCTCGGGCTATAGCTGGACCTGTGGCGGCGCTTGAACTTGCGGCACCACCCCGCGGTCTCCTCGATTGAGCAGGGTGACTTGGCCTAGCCTTGTCTACTGCAGTTTTTCTTTTACCGATCAAAGATAAGATGGTGGAGAGTGACAAAAGGCCTAAAATAGCTTCCACAAAAGCCATGGAAAATGGAGAAAATGCGGAGAAGTGGCTGTACAAACTGGAAAAGGGAGATCTAGGCATTGTAGAGGGTTGCTTCAAGCTTCCCAAGGATGTATTTTCAAGGAGAAATGAAAATAAAAAAGTGAAATGGAGCACCTCACGATTTCAGCTCGATTTGGGAGTTTTTGGAGCTCCAAAAGATGAAATCTTCAAGAGGGAGGGCTGCCAACTTCAAAGGAACGATGAAGGGTGGTCATTTTTGGCCAAGGATGGATTTAGGGGTGGTTTGGAACCACAATTTTTGGGGATGGCAGCAGGAAAATGAGAAATGAGCTATGGGAAGGGCTATTTGTGAAGGAAGTGTATGATTTAGGGGTTTGCTATGGACTAGCACTACATGTAGGGGGTATATTACCCAAAATACCCCCAAACCCCAAAGTACACCTCAAATGGAGCATGGTGGTCGACGATGCATCGTCGAACCGGCGATGGCATCGCCGACCGATCACTTGTTCGGTCAGTGGGACCACATGGGTCTGGTCCCCCATGGTCCAGGGACCCCAAATAACTATGGGCCCCACCTTGGTTCATTGTATTTTGACCTATATAGGCCCAAACATGTGTTCAGGGATTTTCGGGATCAATCTGTAATCCTGAATAAAAAACCCTATCATGCAGCATATGATTTTGGGGGTAGAAGTAGCTAGTACATCCATCTAGACTATTAGTTGCTAAAGAAAGTGAAGTTAGAATGGCCTTATAGCCATTTTTCATGAAATTTTACTATTCACTGTAAAATTTTGTGAAAGTATCATTTTATGTTATTTTTACATTAGGTTTGATGCCTAACATGAAAAGAATAAGAAAGAAATGAAGATTGGAGTGGTGAGAGGAAGAATTTTGAAGATTTTTGGTGAAACGGGGTTTTTAAGCCCTGACGATTGAATACAGGAGTCGTGGTCATCCCATGCCCTAAGGATTTACTTTTATGGGTTTAAAATCATTCAAAGAACGTCTCAACCCGACTTCCTACGACCTAGGAGCTATTCGGGTTGCTTCACGTGACCCGAGATGCGTTACAGACTCGATCGTGCGATCGATTCGAATAGACTTCGCCTATTGGCGAATCTGCGATCCTAGAAGTGTTTTTACACCCTTCTCGCACCCACCTAAGTCAAAGGAAGTGACAGCGTACGTCACGAGACCATAACCCAGGCCCAGTATACTTTTATTCACGCTCTGATACCAACTTGTAACACCCTGAAAATCGGGGGTCGTGTATAAACTCAACTCCCGAGTTCCAGACCGTCACTTATGCAACAAAAATGATTATGATTCAATGTTGTCTGAGTTAAAGCATTCACATGAGTAAAAGTATACCAAAACTGTAATTCATACTCCAGCTCCAGTGATAAAAGTAAGCGGAAGACTAAACAATATATATATATCACTGTATGGAAAAACAAAGTAGATCTCGACTTCACTAAAGTATGAATACATCACTGAGTCTCATATACATGTAAATGATAAAAAAATAAATGTCCAGAAGAGTCCCACTGTGAAGTCCCGTCAACCCAGGTCACCTAAGCAAAGCCATCATGATACTGCATGTACGAGAACTATCCTGGTCCTCGTCAAAGTCTGGCTCTGCCTCCTGGATCTCAGCATCACCTGCATCTACAACAGGGTCTGGTGGGTGTTGCAAACACCATCCCGTAACATGGGAATGAGTAGCTAACTCAGTGGAATAATAGAGCAAGAATTTACATGTTCTTAAATCAATCATGCGATAATAGTAAAGCAGTAAATCAAACAATCCTAATACTGTTGTTAATGCAATATGACATGACGTGATGGATGCCCTCACCGACGATCTCCCTCATACGGCACCATCTTACGACTGCAACATGCAATCATCCCACAGTGCTCCACATCTTCCAGGCACATGCAATGTGATGGTGATATGATTACCGAGTTATTATTAGTCCATTCAAACAGCAGGATTGAGAAACTAAGGTACTTCCCTTATATCAATCCCAACACAGATCCTGTCTAGGGTCGTCACTCCTAGTAATCTCATGCGATGTATATTTTGTAGGTCGCTGCAAGGGTTGCCAGGGCTGTTGCTCGCACTCGTTGCACCGCTCCCCCATCACCTTATCAATACAGGCCTACTGTACTCTCACTGCTACGGAAGGGTCGTCGCCTCCCGTAGACTCAGAATACGCTCGCGGTCACTACAAAGGACTCGTCGCCTGATCAGTGTAGGCCGACAGCAAGAATATAGTGTCCCATACCACCATAATCTGCTCACGAGACTAGGTGCTCACTGGTCACTACGGGGAGGTTTGTGGCCCCAGCGTAGGCCGACAGCTCGACCACGGTGTCCCATACCACCATGCCCGGCTCATGAGTCTTCGTGGATCAAGGTACCATGGTTAACAGGGTTTACAATGGTAAGTTTAGTACCCTAGGTTCAAGCAGTTATGACTCATGCAAGGTGAACATACATCGGCCAGTCGGGTTACTTGATGGGCTCGACTAGTGCGATCGCATCTCAAGTCGAATGACATGAAGTGCGTAAAACACTTCGCGTGGCCTAACCACTGCCGCCAACTCCAGAACACGGCTCGCCTTGGTCGACGCGTCATTCGTGGCCACGAAAAGCTAACCACGAATTCGCTCGGTTACCGACTGCCTGGACTAAGTATAGTCCCAAACACATATGTATTCACATCAACAATTTATGTAGGAGTATTAGAATTGAAATACAATCATGTGAGCATGTTAACACATGTTATAACGTTCAACTTAAGTAAATCTTCAATCACATACATTTCATACATATAATGAAATCATGCATATAGTCAACGTGTAGGAAATCATTTACGTCAGCATATTAATTGAGAAATCCATCTCAAACTAGTTCATAACATCATTTAATTCAATACATACTAATACAAACATTTATACAAACATATACACTACACACTTAAGTCTACATATAATACCAGATCTAGCACGTATTAAGTTTTCAATCCGGCAGGATTCGCAGATCACGCGTGGCGGACCAGTTTCAGTTCAGCGGTCACCGCACGTAGATCAGGGCTGAAAGTCTCATGATATGAAATAGAAATTTTTCCTGATCCGAGGGTGTAATCTGGATGAATTCTGACGGTCAGAACGCTTAATACTGACACGTCAAGTCGTGTGCCAGATTTGAATTTGAAATTTCAATTCTGTCCCTATCGCACTCTCTTCAGTCCGGGCTCAATGAAATAGCCTGTGTTTATCGGTTGGACTTAATTTTTGAAATGATTGTCAAGTCCAGCTGGGCGGTCCTAACGGTCTAAGATGGGAGGTATCGGACTTTCGACGCGCGGTCTAGATCCAATACAAAATTTCAAAGTGGTCCAGAGAACAAACCTGCTTAGAGTTTGATCCGAGGTTATAGAGTATTATAGAGCCATTGGTTCTACTCGATTTGGGTCTTGTAGAACGTATTTAAAGTGATCAGGGACTATTTCCCAGCTACTCTAACGTTGCGCTAGCTAACTTACGCTTAATTTTCATAGGAATTAATCCTAAGTGGTTTCTTTGGCTATGGAATTGGGTTCTGAGCGATTTTCCGGGTGTTTTAGTTGACCCATTGCCTAAGGACGTCAAATCCCAGATTGGCCAAAATCTTGGGTATTACAGATTACGGCCCACAGGTCCCGAGAGCCGAGCATGGTCGTATGAGACACTATGTCCGAGCTGTTGGCCTACGCTGGGATAATAAGCCTCCCCATAGTGATCATGAGCAAGGACTCTTTCTCAAAATTACCTTCGTATGATTTTATTATTGGGAGTGACGAACCAAAAATGGGCCAAGGATCACGAGAGCAATATTGTCACGACCGCCAGGGCCACGCAATTGGGATAAGGCATTGATCTATCGTGGTGTCCTAGTTTCTCCAAATTACTGGATGAATGGATGTAATTAGTCAACGCGGCTAACATCTCACCATCACATTACATTAGCCAGGATTAACAATTTAGCAGTTGAGGTCGCAAAAAGGAAGTGTTGGGCATTGCGATTATTAGACATTGTTACTTGAGGGAGTGTTGGAAGAAAGGGCATGCATCACATCATGAAACCATGCATATGTATTAATAAGAGTGGTTAGGATTCTATGAATGATTATTTTTCACTAACTTTATTTATGTATTTGATAATTTGTGAACTTATTGATAATGGAACCACTGAGTTAGCCACTCACTCCCACTCTTGGATGCTGTTTTAAAACACCAACCAGAACATGTCTTAGATGCAGAGATCACGGAGCTCGACGCGCTTGATGGACCAAGTGTGGAGATGAAGAGGAGTCGTCGTATTTCCAGATCTTCGACAGATCCTCGTAGTTCACTATAGGCTTGGCCACAGGGTTCAGGGCAGGGGTCCGTTTATTTTAGAATGATATATTTTGTGAGACATAGTCCCTCATGTTTATTTACATTATCTTTACGTTTGGATATGGATTTTTATTTATCCACACATGAGTTCATCATATTGATCCTAATTTTTGTTGCATGGCCTGCTACTCCCCCACTTCTTATGAAATGAACAAACTACACGAATTCTAAATTCTAGTAGGGTGTAAGTGGCACCCAGGAATTCGAGTGTCGAGTACCTACTCGGCCCCCGAAATTCGGGGTGATATAACTTGGTATTAAAGCATGGTTCGGGGTTAAGTTGGGCCGTGGGTAGTGAGTCTATCATAACACAATTCTTAACAGAGGTGGGAGCGATTGAACTTAGTGACAATTAAGTACCCAAGGACCAAACCCTCTGGCTAATTTGAATGCTGAAATCTTAGTCTAAGGTTTAGACTTAGAAGGGATTTAAGCCATAAGTAATGGTGGTGATAACACTAAGGTCCAAGCCTAGGACGCTAAAGAATGATTCGAATCACTTTTAGTGAGAAATGCAAAAATTGGAAGTGACACGACCCGACATAGAAGAGTTCAGAAACTAAGGTAGCTTTCCCTACCCCAAACATGTGTATCGCATGTCCGATAGTCCGTTCTGATGTAGGATGTACTCACATTTCGGTTCCGGCAGGCCAAGTCGTCTCTGCCTTGAGCTTGAGGGACTTCTGGCCTACTTGGACCATCAAACAAACAACCCCTTGAATCCAAGTGGGCTACTGCCAACTTCGAATCAACCCTCTTGATCCATTTTGAACACGGCTTGCACTCCCAATCACTGGCAGGCCAAGGGATTACGACAAAGGAGTCACACCCCACTTGATAACCCAAGAAATATCTAAAGATGTGCGTGCCACCGCTGGACCCATCAGAGGGTGGTGGGGGCACCACCAACCATACCATAGGAAGTGGTGGGGCCATCATCGACCTCCTCAGAGGGTGGTGGGGCCACCGATGACCCCTCCAGTGAGTGGTAGGGCCACCGCCGAACCCTCTAGCGAGTGGTAGGGCCACCGCTAGATCAGCGGGCTACTACTGACGCTGGACTCAAGTGGGCCCTCCCACACATGAGGAGCCCCTCTCTTACCCTCCTAACCATTAAAAACCATAGGTACCCCATTTTTAAACCCATTCTAACCCTTCTCTTACCCCCATTCCAACTCTAAGCCCTCAAAAATGAAATCCCCAACTCTCCAATCCAACACAACCTCAAACCCCCACCTCAACCTTCGATCTCACTAACCACCTCCAACAACAACTCAAGGTCACCCATTCCCACTCTATTTTGAATCAAAATCCTTCTCCTCAAGGGTCTATAGGCCTCTTCTCTCTAGAACTCACCAACCAAGGCATTTTTCTCTATAACTCTTCATCCCATTGCTCTATCCTCATCCGAGGAAGAAGAAACCCATCCTCATGGCCTTCCTTGACCCGATATCCTCATTCTTTTCCATTTCCTTGGTCCTTTCCCCCATAGGGAAGAAGAGACCGACCCCTGATCAAGTGGGGCTAAGCCGAGAGAGAAGATCGAAGAAGAAGAAAGATGATCGTGCGGGGCAAAGCTTCGAGAGGAGGTCAAAAAGAGATTTTGATCCTCTAACTTCACCCACACGAGTGGCACCACCGGGCATAGAATTCAGAAGGTTTAGAGACCGGAAGATCGTATTCGAGGCACATGTGGATGAGAAGCTATTCGATGAGCATCAATTGCTAGACCACCTTCTAGAGAATGGTTGGGGTCGATGTTAGGAGGGAAGTGTCGTGCCAATGAAAATTTGGTACGGGAATTTTACGCGTGAATGTGTAATCCTAAGCTCAAACCGCTCAGATTTGACATTTTCCTTGGAAGACAAAAGGCCCATGTCGGCATGGAAACCATAGCTCGAATACTTAGTATGGAGCATGGGGATGTACATGCCCATGAGGATAACTTGATGGAGAAGCAACAGAGAGACAACCATGCTTGCCACATGTGCGGCAAACTTGTCGAGTGAAGAAGAGGAAGCAGCATCAAGTCATCGGGCTCATGCTTGATTCCTGACTACCGTCCACTCCACCACATATGCATGTATAATGTGTACCCGAGAGCTAGCAATCATACTGAGTGTTCTCATTTTATGGCAGATTTTCTCTACCAGGTGGGACAAGGAGAGAAGGTTTGCTTGCCGACACTCATGCTAACCACCCAGATCATGAGGGCTGCACTGGCACCTTGTGAAAAACTTGCGCTCCCATTTAACCATCTAATCTGCAAAATAGTGCACAACTACGGGTGCAGGCAGTCGGATGGACTCCCCTGCCCGATTAAGATGATCAACGAGGACACCGTGAATCACTTGAAGATGGGCCCTAATAGTGTAGGGCCCGCATTGAAGAATTTGGAGATGAAGAAGGAGAGGGAAGTGAAGATGAAGACGAAGACAAGGAGGAAGAAGGGAACAAAGAAGAAGAAGAGGAAGAAATCCAGGAAACTAGCGAGGAGCCACCTGCCACTCAAGGTGGACTTGAGGGCCTAGACACACTCAATGCCAGAATGGCCAAGATGGAGGAAAACCAGGGGAACCTAGAAAGGAGAATCAAAAAGCTATCGTGCATGGTGAAGGCGATATTATGCTATGTCCAGAAGGAGGGGGCACCCCCTCCTTCACCCAGCTCAGAAGATCAGTAGCGTAGTGTAGGAGTTATTGTATTCCATGTTGTTTGAAGTGGTTAGGATCCTTTTGTTAGGCATGTAGAAGTAAATTACTGTTGGACTAAGTCATAGTTTCTTTATGTCTTTCATTCACTGATAACTCTTATGTTTCCCTCGTACAAGTAATGTGTCAACTTATGTATCGATGGCATTTGGCCATAATGAAAATTCTTGGAGTTACCTAAATTTATGTGATGTTTGAAATTCATGATGATTGTTGTTAATACTTAAATGATGTCTCCATTGAAATGCGTACATACTTGGATATGTATGTCTATAGACTCTATTGTACTAGACCTTTCAGGAATATATTTCAGGAAATGAGGCCTCACGGTGATGTTAATTTAGTTCACCTATCTCTTGGAGGACTAGACGAAAGGGACCGCTCTACTCACAATGAGCAAAAAGGTTGCCCGGGGACAGTTGACCAATCTAATACAGGGAATGTCATCCAAGACAACAATCCAAAAGTGCTGCCAATTCAAGCCTCAACTTTCGCACCCCGAGTAGCCCCAGCCATGGGCATTATGGAGCAAGTGTTGTTCGTCATGCAACAACAAAAACAAATGCTAGCTACTCTGGTGGGAACTATGGCTCACAACATGAATGTGCACCTGCCAGAGCAGCCCAGGTCAACTACCACTCCGAGCAGTCTATTCGAGTGATTTCAAAGGCTCAGGCTGCCTACGTTTGCCGATACCAATCGCCCCTAAGAAGTCGAGTTTTGGGCAAACTGGGTCACCAAGATGATTCGGCCTCTCCATTCCACTGAGGCTAAGAAAGTTGAGTTGATCTCCTACCTCTTTAAGAAAGAGGCCGACTTGTGGTGGGAGAGCGTGCTGAGGGCCGTCCCTACAAAATTTATCTAGACGTGGGAAGAGTTTGAGGCGTGTTTCTTTCAGAAATACTTCCTACAAACCTACAAGAATGAGAAGGAGAATGAATTCCTGGCCTCCAACAAGGAAGGATGTCAATAGCCAAATACGAGAACCATTTTACGAAATTGTCGCGCTACGCACCCCAAATTATTATAGATGAGAAGACTCGGTGCGACGTTTCACTAAAGGCCTAAGAGTCAGTATTCGCACAAATATGTGTTATGCAAGTATCCGCTCATATGCCGATCTGGTGGAGATGTCCCTGCGATCTGAGCAAGATGGAGAGCGGGTCTCTTGAGCCCACTTATAGATAGGGCCTCGAGGCAGGATGAAGGGACAGTCCTCATCGTTCACAGGAAAGAGACCATGCCTAAACTCGCATCCCAGACCCTCGGCTCCGCCACCCGCCCTATGCGTGACCCGATTGCATTTGCAAATATTACAAGAAGGTGGGACATTCAGAGGCCTTCTATTTCTCTAATATGAGGGATCACGGCTACGCACCCCCTCAACGCATCAACTGACTGCCTCAACAAGCCATATAGGCTCCCCCTCAGCGAGCTCTGGGTCTTGCCCAACAGTTCTGCCACCCATCTGTGCCTTGGAATAGGCCATCACAATGGCCTATGCATCAACCCAACTTGTCATAACAAGCCCGGGTCCATGCAATGGAGACAGAGGGCCTGAATGCCGCCACGCCCATGACATTCGAAGTGACGACTCATATCCGAGGTATGCTCGTATTCCTTCTAGTAGACACTGGGTCCATTACGTCAATGATGTCATGCACAACTGTCAAGCATCTAAAACTACCCACCACTCCCATGTCGGGAGTGAGAATCATTACGGTGGCCAAGACTATCTCGAAAGCTACAAGAATGTATCGAGGCTGCCCCATCGACTTGGGGGTAAGAGAACACACGTGGACCTAATTGTCATAAAGGTTTTCCATTACAATGTCATCTTGGGCATGAATTGGCTCACCACAATGACAGCTGAGATAAATTGCAAAACTCAGATGGTGACAATCCTTGAAGACGATGGTGTGTCCTATATGTTTCCAGTCCTGGTCAGCTACCCCCATCGAGTTCTGTGTTATGCTTCCTTAGAGGAAGGCTACGACGAATCCTCACTAACGTCCACACCTGTCGTCTGGGAATATATTGACGTATTTAAACACATACAGGGACTCCCTCCCCAAAGGGAGATTGATTTCACCATTGATTTGGTACCAGGCGCTACGCCTATCTCCCTACCAACCTATCGCATGCCCTTGTGTGAAATGGAGGAGCTTAGGACTCAAATTGATGACCTGCTAGAGTCGGGCTTCATCCAGCCCAACGTCTCACCTTGGGGATGCCTAGTCCTATTTGTAAAGAAGAACGACGACACCTTGCAGTTGTGCATCGATTATGGGAGGCTAAACCACGTTACCATGAGAAATAAATATCTGTTGCGAAGGATTGATGACTTATTCGATCAGCCAAGAGGTGCTTAATATTTCTCAAAGATTGACTTACAATCTGGATATCACCAATTACGGGTTAGGAAAGATGTACAAAAAATAGCCTTCAGGACCAATTTCGGACATACGAGTTCCTAGTCATGCCTTTCAGACTCACGAACGTACTGGCTATGTTCATGGATCTTATGAATAGACTCTTTAGACCTTTCTTATATAGGTTCATTGTTGTGTTCATCGACGACATCCTGGTGTACTTGAAGACTCGAAAGGACCATGAAGAACACCTACAAGCAGTCCTCGAGATGCTCAAGCAAAACCAATTGCTTGCCCAATTCTAGAAATGTAACTTTTGGAAAGAAGAAGTCAAGTTTCTAGGACATGTGGCATCTAAGGAGGGCATTTTTATGGATTTGGCCAAGGTGACGACTGTGCAAGGTTAGAAGCAATCGGGCTTAGTTACCGAAGTGAGAAGTTTTCTTGGACTAGTGGGATACCACCACCGATTCATTAAGAATTTCTCAAAAATAGCTCAACCATTGTCGCAACTTACTCAAAAGGACATTGAGTTCTCCTGGAACGAAGGAGCAAGGCAGCCTTTCAAGAACTGAAGGATAAGTTGACGTCGGCACCGGAACTTGTTCTGCCTGAACAAGGGGTCAAATATACCATATATATGAATGCCTCTTGAGTAGGCTTGGGCTACATACTCATGCAAAAGGACAGGGTCATCGCCTACGCCTCCCAACAACTGAGAAAGCATGAACAGAATCATCCCACTCATAACCTTGAGTTAGCAACAATCATTTTCACTTTGAAGCTATGGATGCACTATATCTATGGGGAAGAATTTGTACTCTTCTACGATCATAAAAGTCTCAAATCATTTTAACCCAAAGAGATTTGAACATGAGACAATGTCACTGGATGGAGACGTTGAAGGATTTCAAGTTTAAAGTCTCATACCATCTAACCAAGGCCAACATGGTGGCGGATGTCTTGAGTCATAAAAGGGCACTAAAATTTACGACCCCATTGATGGTAGAAGAATGGAGCATAGTGGAGTTTATACAAGACTTTGACATGAAGTTGACGATGGAAGAACCATACGAGGCCATAGCCCATGTCCACATTCAACCGTTAATTGATAGTCAAATCATTGAGGCTCAAGGGGACGACGAATTGCTAAAAAGAATAAGGGGAATAACAAGGGACAGTGATGAGTCTGAATGAAGAGTTGGTTCCGATGGAGGTTTACGATTCCGAGGCTACCTTTGCGTCCTAAACCTTCCCAGACTAAAAGAAGAGGTTCTGAGTGCCGCCCACAAGTCCAAGTTAACGATACATCTGGGGAGCACTATAATGTACTGAGATCTCAAGCAAAATTACTGGTGGGACAATATGAAAAGGGAGATAGCTGACTACGTGTCTCAATGTCTAATCTGTCAACAAGTCAAGGTCAAACACTGTCGGCCACCAGGTCTTCTGCAGCCCATGCCTTTGGACGAGTGGAAATGGGATTTCATATCCATGGACTTCATTTCTAGCTTACCTAAGACAAGGAAGGGACATGATTCAATCTGGGTAATCGTAGATAGATTGATGAAATTGATCCACTTTCTCCCAATCCAAGCTTCTAACTCAGCCGATGATCTAGCTAAATTATATATTAAAGAGATAATACGACTTCATGGAATTCCTTTAGAAATTGTATTGGACCGAGATACTCGATTTACATCGCTGTTCTGGAAATGAATACAGGAAGAAATAGAGATGAAACTAAAATTTAACACTGCTTTCCACCCACAGACAATGGGTTAACCAGATATTGGAGGATATGCTCCGAGCTTGTGCACTGGACTTCCAGGATAGTTGGGATGATTATCTCCCCTATGCTGAGTTTGCGTACAATAATAGCTTCCAAGGTAGTATTGGCATGATGCCTTACGAAGCTTTATATGGGTGCCCATGTCGGGCTCTACATAGTTGGGCAGAAATTGATGAGAAAAGCCTGATAGGGCCTGACCTGGTACGAATGACTATCGAGAAGATCGAAATTATCCGGTGCCACCTCTTAGTAGCCCAAAGTAGGTAGAAGAGCTATATGGATGCAAGACGAAGGGACTTAGAATTTGAAGCAGGGGACCACGTATTTCTAAAAATCTCATCAATGAAAGGAGTCTTGCATTTTGATAAGAAAGGAAAGCTCGATCCATGGTACATTAGGCCTTTCCAAATCCTTGATCGCATAAGCCTTGTCACATATCGCCTGGCCTTATTCATGCCTCTTGCTAAGGTACATAAGGTATTTCACATCTCTATGTTAAAGAAATACATCCCCAATCCCACTCATGTCATCAAGTGGGAGCATGTGGAGCTTACAGAAAATGCAACTTATATCCTCTGACCCAATCAGATTCTGGATAAGAAAGAGCAAGTACTTTGAAACAAAGTAATCCCACTAGTAAAGGTGTTGTGGACACACCACGGCGAAGAGGAGGCCACCTGAGAGATGGAGGCCAAGATTTGCAAGCATTACCTAAACTTGCTCGAGCAGTACAAACATGTACAAATTTTGAGGATGAAATTTATTTATAGGGGGTAGATTGTAACACCTAGGCCAATCAGAGCCGTGTCCTAAGGCATCCACTAGCGGATTACCGTAGGACTGCACCAGACGGTCACATGTCCGGGGCCCACTATCGATAAATTAGAACAAATAAAGCTGCTAATGCGAATAAGCTTGAACACGTTTGTGCCAAGCGGGGGTCGTAGAGTCGGTCTGACCAATAATACTTTGCGATAGTTTGTACGGGCCGTGCAAAGCCTAAAAAGGGTCTAATAAATCTGAAACTATGGGAAGCTGTGGAGCTCATTGGGCTTGCTGTCCATCACGGGCAGTGGACTCAAACGACGCCTTAAAATGGATAGTTTGAACCGTCAAGCCGGCACTTGCGAGACGTGACTCCCCAAGTCAAAAGCCTAAAAATCTGAGATTAAAAAATAATTAGCCTTGCCACTTAGGACAACAAATTACAATTTTCCAACTTTAGATTTCATTTAAACTTTCACCATAGATCAAAGATATTTCCTTGCCCCTTTTCACCGAATCAGACCCCTGATCAAGTAACTTTGACCGTTGATCACAAATCGGACCCTTGCGATTAAATTACCACATCCATTTGACACTAAAATTTGGACAGCCCCTCATCAGACTATGGGACGCCTATCCTGTGGCACAGATGGGCCAGGGGGCCACTAGGACAGCACCAAAGGCCAAAAATACACCCACCAAGGGTATATGCATTAGGTCCAGCCTTCCTAGGGCTAAATGAGCTAATTTCCAAGCTTTATAAACCCAAAAACCACTCTCACACACTCCCATGTGAAATTTTCAGCAAGGGATAGAGAAGAGAGAGTAGAGAGAGAAGAGGATAAGAGGGCCCAAGGGAGCTGAAATCTTGAGAGATCTCCCTCTCCTCCCACAACTACTCTCTGGGGATCGCGACTCCATTGCATAGAAGCGGTTTGTTGTCAATTGGAAGGTAATCACCCAAACCCTCGTCAGATTTTAGTATGCTAGGCCATTAATATGTGTCCTAACATGCAAATTCAAATGGCACTAGGCCTGACACATCAATTCTCAGACCCAACGCCCTTAGAGCGACTTTGCAAGCCATCAACCAACCCTAGGTGCGGACTATTACCTTTAGGTGACCGTTTATGAAATCTAGGATAAATTTTAATGATTGTTGTTATTTGTTCTGCATGTCACTTGCGTGAGGTATAATTGAAGAATTGGAATTTAGACATGTGTAATTTCTAGATAGAGAAGAAATATTGGTCCCCAATCACCCCAATACTTGCATTGTCTAATTTTTCTGCCAATCATGAAATTCCAAGCATGATACCACCAAATTCTTGAAATCAGTAGGAAGAATCGTGCTACATGTTTCCCCATATGCGTGAATTGCGTAGATTAACTGTTAAATTTGCTACATGTATGTTTAATTTCCCTAAAATCAGTCATTGCACTCAATTCTCCTATGATTTTAAGTAACTTAGGATTTGTGTGCATGTCTATTTAGAGTTGCACCGGATATTGTAAATCCATGACTCTTATGCCAATAACGATTGTGTTTTATCATTATGCATGCCTAGTTCTCTCACAACTAGAAGTAGACCGACTTCTACTTTAATTTAATTCACTATTAGACTGCCCCCTTTCTAGATCGGCCAGGAAATTTTAGAACCTACATGGGAAGCCCCTCTGGTAGGGCTGCCCACGGCACACTTGACCTACTTAGTCGAATTACAGATTGTCGGCTGTAGTCGGACTACATGGGACGTTGTTCCCAATGCAGTACGATTCGTAGTTCATTTAGAGGGGACAAATTAGCTCACCATTTACCCATCCCTGTTCATTAACCATGTATGTACACGCTTATTTGTACCTGAGACACCCTACGTCCATTTACGCCCATTAATAACCTGTAGGTTGCAACCCACAAGTCTCGGGAGACGGGCATGGTGGTATGGGACACTATGTCCGAACTGTCAGATTACACTAGGGTGACTAGCCTTCCTGTAGTGACCGTGAGAACAGAATCTTTCTCAAAATTACCTTCATATGATTTTATTATTAGGATGACGAACCCAAAATGGGCCAAGGATCGTGAGAGCAATATTGCGACGACTGCCAGGGTCACGTGATCTAGATAGGGCATTGATCTGTCTTGGTGTCCCAGTTTCTCAAAACTGCTGGATGAATAGATGTAATTAATCAATGCGGCTAACATCTCACCATTACATTGCATTAGCTAGGAATGGCGATTTGACAGTTGAGGTCGCATTGAGGGAGTGTTGGGCATTGCGATCATTAGACGTTGTTGCTTGAGGGGGTGTTTGAAGAAAGGGCATGCATCATATCATGAAACCATGCATATGCATTAATAAGAGTGGTTAGGATTCTATGAATGATTGCTTTTCACTAACTTTGTCCATGTATTTGATAATTTGTGTAACTTATTGATAATGGAACCACTGAGTTAGTTGCTCACTCCTACTCTGGGACAGTTTTTTAAAACACCAACCAAAACCTTTCTTAGATGTAGAGATCATAGAGCTCGATGCGCTTGATGGAGTAAGCGTGGAGGATGAAGAGGAGATGTTGTATTTCTAGATGTTCAGCGAATCCTCGTAGTTCACTATAGGCTTGGCCACGGGGCTCAGGGCAGGGGTCCATTTATTTTGGGATTATATATTTTACAGGACGTAGTCCCTCATGTTTTTTAACATTATCTTTATGTTTGGTTATGGATTTTTATTTAGCCGCACATGAGTTCATCATATTGATCCTGATTTTTGTTGCATGGCTTGCTATACTCCCCCACTGCTTATGAAATGAACAAATTACACCAATTCTGAAACCCAGTAAGGCATAAGTGCACCCGAGAATTTGGGAGCAGAGTACATACTCGGCCCCTGAAATTCTAGGCATTACAGGTAGTTAAAGATATGTTAGTACAAGTTGATAAATTCTACTTCCCAGTAGACTTTATTATCTTGGATACCCAACATATGATAAATGTTAACATTCAAATTCTGGTCATCCTTGGCTGTCCATTCATGACAACCTCAAATGTTGTGATCAACTACAGGAATTGAATCATGAAACTCTCTTTTGGTAATATGAAATTGGAGCTGAATGTCTTTAATATGTGCAAACGACAAAGGGATGATGATGAGGTCCATGAGATAAACATGATCGATAAACACATGGAAGATGAGTTTCTTTCAAACTCATTTTCTGATCCCTTAGAAGCATGCTTGGCTCACTTCATTTATTCTAATGATGACATGATTCAAGATGTGGTGAATGCCTTTTGTTCCAATCCCTTACAAGTGTGCGTGGCTCATTTTTCCAACTCTAATGATGAAATGATTTTGGAGGTGGTGAATGTGTTAAGTGATTCCACTCCAATGCTTGATACCAATTCAAAGCCTTCACCATCAAGTGTTAAAGCATCGATGATTGACCCAAAACCATTACCTTCAAAATTGAAATATGAGCACTTGTATCAAGGAGACACATTCATTGATGAATAGTTATTTATAGTCTCTCAATCACATTGGTTTGCTAACATTGTTAATTATCTTGTGACAAGTAAAATTCCTATTCATTGGACCTCATAAGTTAAGAGGAATTTTTTTTTACAAGGTGTGTAATTTTTTCTGGGATGATCCCGATTTGTTTATCTATTGCCCAAATCAAATAATGAAGCATAAAGCCTACTGGAGTAATAAAAAGTTAAATTTCAATCTTGCCAAGGCTAGTTCACTTCATAACCTCTAGAAGATCCTGTTTATTAGGATTTATCTCCTAGTCTGATGGAGATCCTTTTTTAATATATTAGGTTGTTTTCTATTTTCTCTCTCTCTCTCTCTCTCTCTCTCTCTCTCTCTCTCTCTCTCTCTTTATGTTATGAAGACTTGAAAAATTAGTACTTATGAGTATTCAACTGCTCAGGTACTCTCTTCCCTTTATTTTTATCTTTCAGTTGTTTTCATGTTGCTTTTATCCTTCCATGTATTCATTTTTTTCAACATTGAGAATGACGTATAATTTAGGTTGAGGGTGGGTTTCCTGTGGAGAGTTCTTTCTTTTTTAAGCTATTTTTTTTAAAAAAATAAATTAAAAGTTTGATTTATGTGTATTCATGTGATTTGAAAATCGTTTGAATATAAGAATGATAAGGCACTTAATGATATTGATTTTGAAGTTTAGAAACTAGTAGATTTGTAGAAATTAACATGGGTTTTTTCCAGTAATCTTCTAATGGAATTTTTAAACGTTGATGACTCATGAATTTCGCAATTCACATCAAGCTTACACTAGTATGGTTTAAGTTGATACAATATTTGTTATCTTGATGATTGTTAGAGTGCTAGGAACTAAGCTTATTGAACCTTGATTATCTTGCTTCTTTGAAAAAAATAAAGAAAAAAAGGGCACATCGCAAAGGTCTACATGTTATTTTGATTGAAAAGAAAAGAAGTTGAAAGAAAATTGTCCGAGGGAAAGAAGAAAAATTGAGAAAGATTGTTGGGTATCCGGACTTGAAAAAAATGAAAAGAAGAATGAAAAGTGTGAAAGTCGTTGATGTAGAAAAAAAATGAGAGTAAGTTAGAATTTTTACTGAATAGCCAATGACTTTAGTTAGTCTTCTCACTTTTGATAATTATTAGCGTTATCATTACATTAGAATAATTGATCCCTTGTTGGTGTTAAGTTTAGAATTCAATGAGCACTATGGTACTCAATGTTTGAAATTCTTTCACTGGACGATTAGTGATTTGAACTAGGAATTTGATTGTATACTAAGTGTGCTGGAATCTAGAATGTCATTATTCTCAAAATTTTATGCCATAGAATTCGGTTATTTGGGTTTCCTTTTTTTTAGTTTTGGATTTTTAAATTTTTTTGCATATTTTTCTTGGGACTAGAAAAATGTTGGTTGGGGGTTTGATAACTACTAAATATTGCATAATTGTCCTCAAGTTTGCATCATTTTCCTTTGTATATGAATGGTGAACTAGTATGATTAAGTGAATTTTCAAAGTGCAAAAGAATTTGGAAGTCCGAGATAAACTGAGTCATTTGTGAAGAATTAAAGCCCAAAAGGAGAGGAAGATGGAGTGATTGAAGTGTTGAATAAGTGAATATTGAAGATTGAAGAAATCAAGTGCTTCTAATGAAGAGGATCATTGATCAAGTGTGCTTTTAAGAGAAGAATAAAAAAAAATTCTATCAATCGATCAGGATGTTCGATCGATTGAGAGACCTTCGATTAGACTCGATCAGAAGTTAATCAATCAAGAAAATTGAAAGAAAAGTTATTGGATAAATTTTGACACTTATAATCCATCAAAAGTACGGTTTTATCGATTGAGGAAATTTGGAATATTGGAAGTTATTTGTTAGATGTTTTAAAGTACGTTCAATTCATTTGACCAGGAGACTTCGATAGATCAAAGACTTATTGATTGCACTTGATCGATCGAAGGTTTCAATCGATGATTCACGCAAAAGTGAGTAAGTGTGGAATTTTCAAAGTTTGTAGAAAAAAATATATTTAAGGAGGGTCTGTAAACACGAATTGGCAGACCTAGGGCATCAAGGAAAGAGTGAGAGAGATAGAAGTGTCTTCGACATCATTCTACTTCTTAAATCATCCGGTTCTAGTTGTATTTTTTTTATGTTTTTCTTTTTGAGATTAGTTAATTAGCTACGCTTAGTTAATCTCTTAGCTAAGGCTAAGGGGTGAATCTTTAAATGGATTCAAATTGTTAATCCATTTTTAGTTCAATAATATAGTTTTGATTTATGAATTATAGTTGATGTAGTTGAATTCTTAGTATTGGTGAAAGTTTTGATCTATAAAATTCATTGATTATTGTTAAGTCTAGGTACAATAGATGCTTGGAATTCATTGCAATCAATTACTTATTTCTTCATGAGAGATTGATCAATTGAGATTCATAACTTTTGTTGGGAATTATTCTTTACTTTAACTTCTTCATATTTTGTAAGCCCCGTATCCTAGACCGTACCGTTCCATAAACTTCCGCGGTCTTACCGGTCGAATTCCGGTAACCTTCGACCCTTAACCAATATTTGCGTGTGACCCTGATTCGTATGCCATCAACCCGTATCGACTCAACCCAAGACCTTTACCATAGCGACCGCGCCGTCGCTGTGATTCCGATGCTGCGACTTGCGGGCTGAGGCGATACCCTGGTCAAGAAATGTGGGCCAACGTTCGGTGCGAAGAAAACGCCGCGCGTTGCGAAATCCAAGAGAATCTCTACGAGGTGTCACATCAATCCCATCAATCTATCAATCCATCAATCTATCACATGTCAAGTACATGTCAAGTACATGTTAAGTACACATCACCTTTCACCCATTCCCAAGAAACTACAAAAGTCAAGAATCTCTTACAAGCCCATACCCTCTTACACCAAAAGCCCTCAAAGTCAAAAAGTTCTTACACCACCCATGCTTTTCTTACACAAATGGTCACAAAAGTCAAGATTTTCTTGCACCCATCACTCACCACATCCATCACCCATCTCTCTCTCCCTTTACAACTCTCTCTCTCTCTCTCTCTCTCTCTCTCTCTCTCTCTTTCTCATTTTTAAACTCAAAAAAAATCTAAGGAGAGAAATCTCATATGTATGAGAATTCTCTAGGCCTCTCTCTCTCTTTCAAAACTTCAAGTGTGACCCACTTTCCTACCCCATGATCTCCCATCCTAACCATCCATTCCCCATCTCCTCCATTGGAATCAAAGATAAGGTGCTAAGGAACTCATAGGAGAAAGAAGATCGAATGGTGGGTGCTCCTCTAGATGTAAAAAAATCTGATTTCTATAGCCTAAATGTTTTCTTTCTTTCATGAGGGAAGTGTAGGACCCACCAATCAATGGTGAAGATCCCACACAATCCCATGGTTGTGGCCTAATGGCCTACCTTATGCATGCATGATCCATGCATGGGGCTTTTCTCTATGGGCCCCATCATGGTAGTTTTATTTCATATCATATTATGTTTGGGTCATCTAGACCTTATAACCATGGTGAGGATAAGCATTTTAATTATAGGCCATGCATGTGCAAGATCCATATTATAAATGTAAATCTAGGTATGACGTGCGGGTGTGATTGATCTTGGGAGGGCTCAATAGTGGCGGAGCCTCTTTCCCTATGGACGGATTGTCCTTCTATCTCTCTTTTTTCTCATTTTATTTCCTGATGTGTGTGACCCATTAATGTATTTTCCTTTTATTTAACTTATATAATAAATTTTATCTAAGTACATGTTGTTGTCCAGAATTTTCTAGACAGTTTCTGATTGTTTTTGGACCAGATTTTGGGACTATTTGGGGGACTATTCATACCTATTAAATATACTTTTCTGAAAGGTGGGGATATCATCTTAATGTCCCCAAAATTTCAGCCCAACTGACCTTCATTGGGGTCCCAAAGGTGTGGTCCAAGTAAGGTGGACAGTCTGGATTTTCTGCACTGTTCTAGCAACATTCCACCATGGACAGTTGGATTTTTGAAATTTATAAAAATACCTATGAGTGTTTAAAAATTATAAAAATTTTTATGGGGGTGTCCTACTTATGGTAGGACCCACCTATAAAATTTTGGGACCAATGGATGCCTATACACACCATGGTGATGGCGGGACCGGCCCATTATAATATGGTGTCCAGATCAGTCCGATTTTCAGGATAGATTGGCTTACGTAAATGAATTAAAATATTTATAGATGTCCAAAAATTTTAAAATTTTTTAAGAGTATGGTCTACTTATGTTAAAACCCACCTACCAAATTTCAGGGCCAATGGACCCCTGTACACACTGTGGTGAGGGCCGGACTAGCCCACCACGTTGGGACGTCCAGGTCTGTCCGATTTTTCTGGATAGTTTATTTTTTTTAAATTAATTAAAATACTTAGAGATATATAAAAATTATAAAATTTTGTGGGAGTGTGGCTCACCTATGGAAGTATCACTCTGTGAAATTTCAGCCTCAAGTGACCCCTTTTGGGTATCCAAAAGAATGGGCCAAGATGGTTGGACTCCCAGATTTTTTCTGCTATGCAGTCCAGCAATATGCCTTGATAAAAAATCATAATTCAAAAATATTTCTTCTGATGGTGGGCCACCTTTTTAGGTTTCCTCATTGTATGCATGATGAGGGACCTTGACCCTCAATTTTTAGAGTTTTCGAGGCCTTGGACCCACTCCAATGGAGTGCCCAAATTTAGGACAGCAACATGTTATAATTATGCTGGCCTTGGGCTGAATTTTTGAGTGGGGCCCACCATATTATAAAGATCTCAAAGGAAATGATTTATACCTTTAGTTCCTTGATTGTTGGGCTTAATGAATGCACTTTTGAGGCTCACCATAGTTGAATTTAATTGGGTCCATGAATGTAACTAGTTGTTGAACTATTTAAGGCCCGTAGAGTGGACCCATTTGATGTGTTCCAAGGTCCATGGGATTAGACCCATTTGATCTATTTCAAAGCCCATGGGATTAGGCCCATTTGATATGTATAAGGCCCATGGGTTGAGAACCATTTGATGCAATCTAAGGCCCACGAGTTATGACCCATTGCAATGCACATAAGGCCCATTGGTGCGGCCCATTGATGTGGCCCATTTGATGAGTAAAAGGCCCATATGACATGGCCCATTTGATGTATTTAAGGCCCAATGAGGTGTACCTAAGGTCCATTGTAATGTGTGATCCCAACCTGGTTTACGTAATGTTATTCACTACGGGCTACACCTTGGGAGCAATGTTGGTTTGACGTCCACATTGCGAGTATAATGTTGGTTAAATGTCCACATTGTGACTCTCTCTAGGGCCCATTGGTAGGCCCGTACTTGTTGTATGCAAGCCGTCTAGGCCAGCTGCGTTGTAAGGATAGGGCATTACTTTATAACATGCTTAGTATAACTCCATGATGCACAGCCCATTTGTATCGGTCCATTTGATCGGCCTACTCGTATCGGCCATTTGATTGATTTAGCCCATATGATTGATTAGGCCCATATTGATATATTTGTGACCTGTTGCTAAGGCCATATATGAGGCCACATTGTTGAGGCCCACCTTGATGTGTATGAGGCCCGTTGTTGAGGCCCAGCTTGATGTGTATGAGGCCTGTTGTTGAGGCCCACCTTGATGTGTATAAGGCCCATTATTGAGGCCCACCTTGATGTGTATGAGGCCCGTTGTTGAGGCCTACCTTGATGTGTATGAGGCCCGTTGTTGAGGCCCACCTTGATGTGTATGAGGCTCATTGTTGAGGCCCACCTTGATGTGTATGAGGCCTGTTGTTGAGGCCCACCTTGATGTGTATGAGGCCCGTTGTTGAGGCCCACCTTGATGTGTATGAGGCCCGTTGTTGAGGCCCACCTTGATGTGTATGAGGCCTGTTGTTGAGGCCCACCTTGATGTTTATGAGGCCCGTTGTTGAGGCCCACCTTGATGTGTATGAGGCCTGTTGTTGAGGCCCACCTTGATGTTTATGAGGCCCGTTGTTGAGGCCCACCTTGATGTGTATGAGGCCCGTTATTGAGGCCCACCTTAAATATATATGAGGCCCATGTTGCAAGGCCCATTGTGATGTATGCAAGGCCCATGGGTCATGGCCCATTGCAATGTATGTAAGGCCCAATTGGTGCGGCCTATTTGATATATTTATGGGGTCCATGTCATTAGACTCATCCTGTTATATTGGTGACCCGTCCATTGAGGCTCACCCGTGGTATATATTTGAGGCCCATGTGTAGGGCCCACCTATTGTGTATTTAAAGCCCATGGTTTGTGGACATAGTGATGTATATTAGGCCTATGTGATGTAGTCCATACTGATGTGTATTAGACCCAGGTATGTGACTCACCTGCGAAGTATATTTGAGGCCCATTGTGATATATCTGAGGCCCATGGGTGCGACCCATCCAGATGTATTTGAGGCCTATAGGCAAGGCCCATTGTGATATGTGTTAGGACCATGACTAGGGCCCACCTGTTTCATATATTTGGCCCTTGTGTGAGGCTATGTGCCCATTATATATTTGATTCTATGTGGGCCATTCCTTGGGGGCAATGTTGGTTAAAAGTCCGCATTGTCGACGCCGGTTATTGATACCGTTTATGAGTATATGACATCATAACATCATGATACATGCCCATTTGCATCATCTGCATGTTTGTTATGAGATGTGATTGACCATTGCATATGTTATTGGGCAGGATGATGTGAGAATCCCTGATAGGTGGAGATTATCTCACATGAGCGCATGACATGCGCAGGATTGATGCATGATTGGATTGTATGACTCATGCATCTTGCATTGTGTTGTGATTACTGTACGCCTTAGTGACATTAGGGTCGTAGCCTCCACAGGCATATCGTGGATGGCCAGATGGGACACCAAAAATCTGTTTGAGCATCGGGCCGCCATAGATGGCCCTGGGTGAAAATTCCTAAACACCCTCTTGGTTCCAGAGGATACTCCAACGTCTAGACCAAGTGGGTAAATAAGCGTTGAGTGCCGATTACTAGATGACTACGCTCTCCACTGTGTCGTGGTCAGTTGGAAGGGGGTGTGGCCTTACCCGTCCGAGGGAGTAGGCATGGCTAGGCTGAGTTTGACCAGCTCAAGGAATAGGTCCGCTATCGGTGAGCCGGGTGGGTATTGGAAGACTACTGACAGGCGGATAGTGAGGTCTTTTTCACTTACCCAGTTGTGCGCTTGATTGGGGCGGCAGGTGGTGTGAAGTGTAATAGACCCCGGTGATTTCTCCAGAGAGGAACCGTACTAATATGAGGACTGACATGATATTATGACACCCCGTCACTGTTGTGCATGTGGGCGGACGCACGTGGATGGACGTTGATGTGGGAGGGTGTGATGTGGACAGGGCTGAGGCCTGGGCAAGCTACCACACTGGGCGAGCTACCAGCGGTTGGCAGGCTATTGTGCTGATAGGCTACTGAGTAGGAGTTGCATACTCATTCATTCATCCATTCACTATCCACTTGGGCTGGTGGTGCACAACTAATTGTTGTGTATCTTCGTTATGACAAGGATTTCGGTTGGGCGCGCGACTAACCTGAGATCAAGAGTTTACCACGTTGAGTCAGACTATCCAAATTTAGGTATGGGACTGGTTTGGATAGAGGTTCCTTATGGTGGACCCCATAGCCTGCGATACTACGTACTATCATCCCGACATCACACTCCAGCATGGTCATTCCTTTAGCACCATATACTGCATATTCCATTACATCTTCAGTGTCTGGCATTATGGGTTGTTATGTTTCTGTATTCATGTGACTTAGATGAGAGTGATGATATTTGTTAGCTCTTTCGAATTGTGTATTACATTATATCATTGTCATTCGACATTTGATTTTTTATGACTCATCATTTGCATAGCTGTCCTATATTGCGTATTCTGATATTGATTAACTTATGGACTTGTTCATACTTCTGCTTATTTTGTTATCGCATGATTATAATCTTGTCAGTATTTTTATTTATGCTGATAATTCCTGCTCTTATCAGTGTTTCTGCTTATTCAGTCATTGTATGGTTTGTAGATTAATAGCTTTCCGGTATTATATGATTATGATATTATATTGAATACTTGGCACTTATCTCGTGCACACACTTACACCACCCTCTAAGTTTTCTATAAGCTTATGCACGATAGATGCGTGCAGGTGATGTTAGGTTGCAGCAGCATTGAGCTTGGAGCGTGCAGCTGTTTTCTGGAGCTTTGATTTTGACATATATATTTTCCTTTCCGCATTGTATTCAAATGATTATATTAGTGGATATGTGATGATGAAGTTGCCTTTATGATTTGGGTAAACTTGTGGTTATGCTTATTACTAGTTAAATGTATATAAAAAAAAAATCCTCCTTGTAGGATCCCAGGATCGAAAATCTGGCATATGAATGTTAGGAGCCGAGAATGGGGTACTACGGAGGCTATCGGCACCGATTCGGCGATCGGGATTCCTGTGAATCTGATTTCTGGGTTTGGGACGTGACTTATTTTGATTAGAAGGAATCCTTATTTGATTCCAATTGGGTTATCAATATTGAATTGACGCATCAATATTAAGGATTTATTAAAAGTGGATCCTTAGTTCTTCATTTATTATTTTTTCTACACAATTTTGAATGCACCCTAATGGGAAAAATTCATATTTCCTTTTATTTTCTAGTAATGTTTCTACCCTCTAGTCCTCAGTGGATTAACCTTGGTCTTACCAAGTACTTTACTACTTCGCTACTTGTACTTGGGTTTACAATCTTAGGATTGTAGCAAAATTATTAAAGCAGTGATGGTAGTGGTGAAAGGAGAGTTAACGACTGATTTATATTGTTGTATGGGAGATACCATTGTTGGCGATGCTATTGTTGCTAATGTCATTACTGACTCTCCTATAATCTAGTACAAATGGTTGGGCCACAATAACAAGTAAGGTTTAAAGGTACTTCTTGATTGAAATTTACTTCATGTTTTAAAGTCTATTAATTTAATTTTTTATGAGGATTGCCTATTTGGAAAGCTCCATAGAACTTGTTTTTCCTCATCTACTGTCAAAAGTAAGGATTTTTTAAATTTTATTCATTTTGATACTTGGGAGGCCTTAGTCGAATCTTTGTGAGATTCGAAGTACTTTATTTCTCTTATTGATGATTTCTCTAGAAAAATATAGGTTTATACTTTAGAAAGGAAAAGTAATACTTTTACTTATTTTACCAAGTTTACAGCATTGTTTGAAAAATTTTTTTTAAAAAAAAAGAAAGAAAATTTTATGTCAGAGAACTGATAATGAAGTAGAATACACCTCAAAAGAATTTAAAGATTTTTGTAATGAGCGTAACATTAAGAGGCACTACATGGTCCTTGGTACTTCATAGCAGAATGTAGTGACAAAACATGTTTATGGATCATCCTAGAAGCATGCTGAGTTCGGCTAGGCTTGAGTAGTGTTTTTGGGTGGAAGTCGCTAATACGGTTTATTATTTGATAAATTGTTATCCTATGATCGCACTTGATTCCAAGATCTTTGAAGAGGAATGGTCTGAAGAACTTATTAATTATTCATTCCTTCATATTTTTGGTTGTGATGCTTATGTATGAATTCCCAAAGCGTGCGAGGTTCAAAAAGTGTATTTTTCTTAGTTATGCTTATGGAGCAAAGGGGTACAAATTGTGGGATCCTACTGCTCACAAGTTAGTGATTAGCCAAGATGTGGTTTTTAATGAAGATTAATTACAGAAAGATATAAAATTGTTCAACTTAGAGTCACGAAAGATAATTGAATTAGAATCTTCAAATGATATTCAAAATCTATCCTTAGATTCAGAAGGTCAACAAATTGATGATATCGTCAAAGATGAAGCTGATAAAGAACATATAGATGAACCGGATGTCAAAAATTAAAAGTAATCAAGGTCGACCGATGAGAACTATAAACCTTCTATTTGGCTCAATAATTATGTTATGGCTGACGCTTCTATGACAGAAGAGTGAGACCTTGTTCATATTGAGAGGCATGTGATTCTATGAATGCTAGCCAATGAAGAGTGTCCATGGATGAGGATATGAAAGCTCTACATAAGAACAAGACTTAAGAATTGGTTGAATTACCCAAAGAGAAGAAGGCTATTGGTTGTAGATGGGTTTACAAGAAAAAGATACTAATGGGAATGCTAAAAGATACAAAGCTCGATTAGCTGTAAAAGAGTATACTTAGAAATTAGATATTGAATTTAATAAATTTCTCTTTAATTGTTCAGTCGTGCACACCCATACTATGACTCGATTCATATGGCCAATAATGCATGCCCATACTATGGAGATTCGCTGGCGTATCCCACGCTTAATATGGTTTTACACGGTTATCCTAAGACGAACACCACACATGACCAGGTGAATCTCACAACCTAGATTGGAGCGACTAAAGTGACAACTAACCCCCAAAAGACTGAAAATGGATCGACTAAGAGACATCCAATTCCCCAAAAGAAAAGATCGAATTGGAGCGACTGAATACGACATCTAATCCCCAAAAGAAAGAATTGATGTATCACATATATAGAACAATTTACACACACCAGCTGTTGCACCATCACCTGAGAAACATGAAATTATGTGTAACACCCTGAAAATCGGGGGTCGTGTATAAACTCAACTCCCGAGTTCCAGACCGTCACTTATGCAACAAAAATGGTTATGATTCAATGTTGTCTGATTTAAAGCATTCACATGAGTAAAAGTATACCAAAACTGCAATTCATACTTCAGATCCAGCGATAAAAGCAAGCGGAAGACTAAACAATATATATATCACTGTATGGAAAAATAAAGTAAATCTCATCTGTGTCCGAAGTATGACTACATCTCTGAGTCTCATATACATGTACATAAACAAAAGAATAATGTTCAAAATAGTCCCACTGAAGTCCCCTTGATCCAGGTCGCTTACGGGAAGCCGTCGTGATACTGCATATACGAGAACTCATCCTGGTCCTCGTCAATCTCTGGCTCCACCTCCTGGATCTTGTCCTCACCTGCATCTACAACAGGGTCTGGTGGGTGTTGCAAACACCATCCCGTAACGTGAGAATGAGTGATCAACTCAGTGGAATCATAGAGCAAAGATTAGCATGTTCACAATTTAATCACGCGATAATAGTAAAGCAGTAAATCAGACAATCCTTATACTGTTGTTAATGCAAGATGATATGACGTGATGTATGCCCTCACCGACGATCACCCTCATGCGGCAACATCTTACGACCGCGGCATGCCACACTCCCTAGAGTGCTCCACATCTTCCAGGCACATGCAATGCTATGGTGATATGATTTTCAAGTTGTTATTAGTCCATTCAAACAGCAGGATTGGGAAACTAAGGTACTTCCCTTGTATCAATCCCAACACAGATCCTGTCTAGGGTCGTCACTCCTAGTAATCTCATACGATGTGTATTTCGTAGGTCACTGCAAGGGCTGCCAGGGCTGTTGCTCGCACTCGTTGCACCGCTCCCCCATCACCTTATCAATACAGGCCTACCGTACTCTACTGCAACGGAAGGGTCGTCGCCTCCCGTGGACTCAGAATACGCTCGCGGTCACTACAAAGGGCTCGTCGCCTGATCAGTGTAGGCCGGCAGCTAGAATATAGTGTCCCATACCACCATAATCTGCTCACGAGTCTAGGTGCTCACTGGTCACTACGGGGAGGTTTGTGGCCCCAGCGTAGGCCGACAGCTCGACCACGGTGTCCCATACCACCATGCCCGGCTCATGAGTCTTCGTAGATCAAGGTACCATGGTTAACAGGGTTTTCAGTGGTAAGTTCAGTACCCTAGGTTCAAGTAGTTATGACTCATATAAGGTGAACATACATCGGCCAGTCGGGTTACTTGACGGGCTCGACTAGCGCGATCGCATCTCAAGTCGAACGACATGAAGTGCGTAAAACACTTCGCGTGGCCTAACCACTGCCGCCGACTCTAAACACGAATCACGTTCATCGACGCGTCGTTCGTGGCTATGACCAGTCAGCCATGAATTCGCTCGGTTACCGACTGCCTGGACTAAGTCAAGTCCCACACATCTATGGAATTACCTTAACAATATATGTAAAGGTATTAGAATTTAAATACAATCATGTGAGCATGTTAACACATGTTATAACATTCAACTTAAGCAAATCTTCAAGGCATACTTTCCATGCATGTAATGCAATCATGCATAAGGTCAACATGTAGGAAATCATTTAGGTCAGCATATTAATCAAGAAATCAATCTCAAACTACTACATAACATCATTTAATTCAATACATACTAATACAAGCATTTATACAAACACATACACTACACACTTAAGTCTACATATAGTATGTCGACCCAAAGTGCGCAACTAGGCGAATCTCTTCGCCAAACTGATTATGCAAGCATTCCTAACTCCCTAATGCGGCGACAAACCATGTCAATCATGTCAGCAAAATATGCATGTAGACCGTACTTCCTACAAATGACTAAAATGCCCTAAATCTCATATTCTTCGTTAATTTACGAAACAGGAAACGGAGAGCATGTTATACATGTCAAACGGTGATGCCGTCGATAATCTACTATTAAACGACATTGAAAGCATTGTAAACCGTCAATCAAAGCGTCTAAAATCCTCACCTAGTCTCTTACGGAAGCGTGATTTTGAACGGAGCGTGTACGCTTCGTCTACGGCAGTAGGAGAACCTGATTTATGAAATACGTTAGCTAACATGCCATGAATCTAGGTAAACCCTAAATCAGCAAGTTCTAGGGTTATTTTATACCTAAAAAAGGGGAGAAATCACCAGCCAGGTGATTGAAAAGAAGTGCTGAAGCAGCAGCAATCGACGGCTCGGAAGCGGGAAAAATCCCTTCCAATCTCTCTCTCAAACTCTCTCTCCTTTTCTCCTAGGGTTGCAATTTTCGGATGGGAGAGAGAAATGAGGGTTTCAACCCCTTTTATAAGCTTAAAAACGCCGAAAATAGGCTCCGGGACGAAGTTTACTTGGTGCCTATCCATTTCGGGGCTGTTTCGGTCCAAAAGTTGCTTTCTGGTGGTCCCCTGGTCGATTGCGATCAGACTTAAGCTCATGCGTACCAGATGTAGCACGTATTAAGTTTTCAGTCTGGCAGGGTTCGCATATCGCACGTGGCGGACCAGTTTCAGTTCAGCGGTCACCGCACGCAGATCAGGGCTGAAAGTCTCATGATAATAAATAGAAATTTTTCCTGATCCGAGGGTGTAATCTGGATGAATTCTGACGGTCAGAACGCTTAATACTGACGCGTCAAGTCGTGTGCCAGATTTAAAATTGAAATTCCAAATCTGTCCCTATTCGTGGTCGCTTCAGTCCGGGTTCAACGAAACAGTCTGTGATTATCGGTTTGACTTGATTTTCGAGATGAGTGTCAAGTCCAGCTGGGCGGTTCTAATGGTCTAAGATAGAAGGTATCGGACCTTCGACGCGTGGTCTAAATTCAATACAAAAATTCAATGTGGTCTAGAGGACAAACCCGCTTAGAGTTTGATCCGAGGTTATAGAGTATTATAGGATTGTTTGTTCTACTCGATTTGGGTCTTGCAGAACGTATTTAAAGTGATCAGGGACTATTTCCCAGCTACTCTAGCGTTGCGCTAGCTAACTTACGCTTAATTTCCATGGAAATTATTTCTACGCGATTTCGGGTCGAGTTGGTACTCGAGTCCAAGTACGGATTTTTCACGGGCGTTACATTATGTGTCGCTCTAGGGCCGCTACCAAAAACGCATTACGTCCATGATATTTAATCAATCACTAGAGGAGGGATTCCCAACATATTACTTGCACCAAGATAGAATTCATTTATCCATGGAAGGTTAAGAATATCAAGACACCTGCCAAGCCCTTGAGGAAAAGGGGCGAGTGACAATAACGAACTCGAATAAGAGGCGAGTGACGAAGGTCAACTCGAATATGAGGAGAGTGGTTAGAGCTAACTCAGTAATTAGAAGAGCGGCACGATCGATTCTTTAAGAAGGGCTGCAATGGCCAACTCTATAAGTAGAAGAGGGACCACCGTCGATTCTTGGATACGGAGAGTGGAAGAGCCAAATCAATGGTAAGGCAACGGCAAAGCTTGTATCCATAGCCTTCCCATGAATCTAGGCAAGCCTCTTACAATGGATATCATGTAAAAATCTCAAAAGGACTAATAATTGATGATATCAATTTAAAATGAAAACAGAAGAAAAGTAATGAAAATCTGAGGACAGATAAATGACATGTAAAAGGACAAGTGTAAAGGCAAGATAAAATGCATCAACTCAATTAAGATAAATGGTACGTAAAAGATACGATAAAATAGCATGAAGGCATAAAAGGACAGGATAAATATATCAACTTAAATTAACATGAGCTTAAAGGATAAAACCCTCACCTTTAAAGTCGAATTGTCCTTGTTCGAGGCTAGGCATTCTTGCATACTCCTTCACATTCAATCTTATCCTACATATTTAGATCTAGGGGGCTTACAAGGTTAGGATTAAATCTAGAGTTATGTTTATGGCCTAGATATAAGGCTTAAATAATTCCTATTTCAGAAAACTTGAGTCAAGACATTAGGTATTACATACTTTACTTGGACCTGGCCCTGACTCAGTCCTAAGACTCGGCGAGTCGACTTATCACACCATCTCTCTCTTTCTTTCTTTCCTTACTTCTCTTTTCCTCCCTTCCTTGCTGCAATGACCACTTCTACGGTCGGTCTCTCTCTCTTTTATGGACGGACAAGAATTGATTTCTCTCTCTCTTTCCCATTTCTCTCTCTTTCTTCTTCACTATGCTCCTTCAATGGTGGGATAAGAGAGATTTTATAGGCGTGGAAGTTCTCGAAACCTCCATGCGTAACCTTTAAGCAAGACGTGCTGAGTTGTAAATTACGTAGCCTGGTTTATGTGTAAGGGAGTCGGCAATGACTTATGTTCGAAAAGGAGGACTAGCTAGCGGTCTTCGCGTGGGGAGATTTTTCAGATGGACTCCTTGGGTTTGCTCGATTATGGACGACCAACTAGGTGGACGGTTTGAATCTCGTGATTGGTTGTTCGTGGTGGCCCACAACTACTCGCAGTCAAATGCTACTCATAAGTTGGCGGGGATTTTTGTGACTACCATTGCAGGCATGTGTGTGTGCATGAGTGTACGAGATCGAATAGGTTTTGGTCAAACCCACCACCCAGACACGATGGACGGTTTGCATCATCTAAACAATCGTGGTAGTGAGCCACAACGTCATCACAGCGGACGTGCATCCGAAGATTGAAATTCATTGTGAATTTCATCGGGAGATGTTCGCACATGGGAGTTTGAATGATGTGTTTGGATGCCTAGGATCCGGTCGATTTCTCCCTCCGGATGTAATGGACGATTCAGATCATCCACACGAATGATGATGGTGGCCCACATCTCGTCCGAGTGGACGATCGTTCGCTACTTCTGCAAATGTGAGAGGAACTCTCCCTCTCATATTCGAATTCGGTCGGGTCAAGGAGCCTTTAACCGACCTCATGTCCTCGGGCGGTGCGGGTGTGCACTCTCTGTGCGCACGCACCTCCTAAGTGTAGGGCCCATGGTGATGTAGTGTAAAATCCACATTGTCTATTCATTTTTCCATCTAATTTAAGGGCTTAAACCCAAATTTGAAGCATATCCATAGGTCAGGTGGTCCCAGAATCAACGATTACAGGTTTTTTCCTCAGTTTGGGCCACATCTATGATGATCTAAGGGCTGAAATTTGATGTGTACGGTTAAGTTATACTGATTAAGCTTGATATAAGGTTTTACATGAACCGAATCATGTAAACCCAGTGATTTATACTTCGGGACCTAGGTTAATAACACTTTCGTAATTATTGTTAATATGAGAGCCTTGTGAAATCTAATGGTTCTACCTGGTTGTAGGCATATTTCTAAGTAATTCTTACAAAAGAACTTACATTTAAATTATTATAAGATAAAGAGTTATTTACCTATTCAGCCAAAGGAAAGTACATATAACGAATCACATGATCAATGGTCCGATGACTTGGTTTGTGGATGGGGATCATTCTTAATGGTCAAATGGTGTTATACGATATGTGTAAGGTTAGGACTGTTAATTTGGTATCGTACACGTGTACATTTTATGTTAAATTCATAGCAATGCTCGAGGACTTTCGATGCTCGAATATCAAAAAGTTTGAGGCGTTACATGTAGGACATCATTTAACATTAGAGTATTCTCAAAAGTCAGTTTTACAAGTATTTTCTCTTTTTCTACAACTGAAAAAGTTCTAGCATTACCTATGAACACTTGTTCGTCATCTCCTGATGCTTGATAGAAGGTAAGCATGTTACGATCTTTGCACATGTGCCGAGTTGCACCAATGTCAAGCACTCACTCTAAGTTGTTTATAAAAAAAACTTCTGACACCACAACTAATGTCAGATTCATTGCCCATTTTTGTAAAATTAGCTCGGGCTTACCTTTGTTTTTCTTAAGCTTGTTGGTTTTAATGTGATGTATAGGTTTTCCATAGTTATAACAATTTTGTTCTCTTGAATTGCTTATTTGCATTCTTCTTTTTTAGCCTACATTAATAGGCATATTGTCCAAGCTTGCCATGGTTATTACATATTCCCTTTTTCTTCCTATTATTATTTTTTTGACTTGATTCTACTAGATTTGTCTTTGAATCTATCTCATTTGAATTTTATTTTTATTTTTTGGATTTTTAATAGTCTATTTGATTTAAACATATATTTCAACCATCTTGAAATGAACTTTCTTGAATTAAATAGACTATGGCTACCATAACAGTTAATGCTTCTACCTAGTTAAGCAAAATTGAACCATTCGTTGGACAACACTTTAAACGGAGGAAACAGAAACTTATGTTTGCACTGACCACCCTTAAAGTTTCATACACACCGTTTGAATCATTTATTATAGATCTAGCAAATCAAACTAAAGTAACAGATGAAATTATTTAGAAAAATTATATTATGAACTCTTTGGCTAACGAGTTATACGATGTGTAATCTTCTTATGAGTCATCTAAGAAAATATGAACTTCTTTAGAAAAGAAGTGTGTTACGGAAGATGCAGGCTTTAAAAAATATGAAATCGTTAATTTCCTTCACTATAAAATGACAAATGATAAACCTGTCACAAATCAGATTCATAATTTTCCAAATCTAGTTCATGAACTGTCGTTAGAAGGAATTAAGTTGGATGAAGTATTTCTATCAGGAGCGTTGATAGAAAAGCTACCGCCCTTCTAGAAAGAATATAAGATTAAAATAAAACATAAAAAGAATGGTGTCTCATTAAAAAATTTCAATTGTACACATACGAATAAATGAGGGCAATACAAACATGGACCAAGAAGAAAATTCAAATGAGCTAGATTGAAAGGCGAATCTTGTGGAATCAAGTTAGAAAAATAATAAGAAAAAAATGCCAAATGTAACAATTGTGGCAAGCCTAGACATTATGCTAATGAATGCATGCTCAAAAAGAAGAATGCAAACATGTAATTTAAGAAAAAAGAAAATTTCTATAACTATGAAAAGTCTGGGCATCACATTAAAACCTGTGGGCTTAAGAAAAATAAAAATAAGCCCTATACTAATCTTAAAGAAATGGGCAACGAGTCAGATATGGTAGTAGTTGTGGTGTCAAAAGTCTTTCTTGTAAACAACTTGGAGTAGGTGTTGACACTGGTGCAACTTGGCATGTGTGCAAAGATCGTAGCATATTTACCTCCTATCAAGCATCAAGAGATGACGAACAAGTATTCATGAATAATGCTAGAAGTTCTCCAGTTATAGGAAAATGGAAAATACCTCTGATATTGGAAGAAACTTGGTTTCTGGTTCACTCCTGAATAAGGCGGGCATAAAGTTAGTTTATTTATTATTATTATTTTTTTAAAAAAATATATATATTCAAACAAGCTTGTAATAACTAAGAATGAAGCTTTTGCTGGTAAGGGATATTGTAGTGATGATTTATTCATTGTAAATGTACTCAATGATAATAATAAGAATTAAGTCAAGACGTGACATGAGTTACACAACTTGAATTCATATGTTCTCCCATTGGACAACATCCCAAGTGTAATGGGTTTCCAGAGCAATTGATCTCTAGGATACAATGACTATGACTCGGTCTTAATAGTGCACTCACTGTACGCGGGTTCAAACTACTTTCACTTTAACCTGAATGTTCTGAATTAACTCAACGACGAACTCAACAACCAAAAACTCGTAAAACAAAGAAGGAATAGAGAGTTTTTCACTGACAGAAGAAAGAATTTTTGCATTTTTTAAAATGGAATGGAAGTCCTTATGTAGACTTCGAAGTGGTGCATTAAGCACCTTTTTGAAAGGGTTTGGTCTATTGGATTTAGACCCAACATGTGCGACCAACTGACCAGCCATATCTCTCTATTTCAAAACGATAAGGTGCAAGTGTGAGTACACTCTCACATAAAATAAAGTCATGTGACTACCCATCCACACACACCCACATGAGTACACCACACTTACACCTATGGCCCGTCCCGTCCTGTCCCATCGTGCACGCACACATAGATATGGACTTAGACTGAGACTCAGCTCAGATCAACTCGCGTGCGCGCATAGTTAAGGGTATGGATTAGAACTATTAGCATAAACCCCCCTCCCTCCCCCCATTGGACTAAATTCACATGCGCCCTGAATGGGGTTCAAGCTCTAAGGAAAAAATCTTATCTTATATACAAGAAAAAATTATTGGGAAAATCCGATGTGCGACTAAATCCACAACTCAAAAATAACAAAAATTTTAACTTTGGAGGGAAACTGAAATATTTAAAATTCTCATTTTTTTAATTAAATTTGAAACAAAATAGAACATTGGTTTGAGTTACCGATACTGATAGATAGTGTGAGGTCCACCGGGATGTTGCGAGCAATCCGCTTTATCCATCAGTTTTGCCAACTCTTGCTTAGACAAGAGTCCAAAAACGAGGTAGGTAAGAGACTTCAAGTGGGCCACATTATCGAAGGTCAGGTAGGGAGATGTCTACCGTTGAAAACCTCCCTAGGGCCCGAACTTGATGAACGAATTGAATTGGAAAGTGGGTCCCACTATGATGGATAATCAAGCTCAGTTTTGGGTTCCATCAGTTTCAAACGGATGAGAGAGAGCAGAAGATGAGTCGAAAACTATTCCTTTTGGTTTTCTTTGGTCAGCGACACTGCTAGATGACTTAAATTTTTTTACTCAGTCTATGGATCCCCGTACTAGACGTCTGTACAACCATATGAGTCATTCATTAGGTTGGATAGACTTTATTAGGTAATGGGTCAAAAAATGAGGTAGATTAAAACCTAAGTGGGCCTCCCAAATATATGGTTTTGATCTGAACATGAATCCCATGGGATTTTTTCGTGACATGGGGGTTGAAGTGAAAACCAAACGGCTGGCTATCCTAATATATCTGCGAGAGGTACACTAAATGGTTCAAATCATTGGTCGTGTGCCAAGTAGCATGTCTAAAAGTATGTACAAGTGTGCACTCGTGTACGTACTCATGTGCAAAATTTATGGATTGTTACAATTTGCTCAATTGTTATTGGGTGCTTTTTTTATACTATTAGACGAACTAGTCTTCAATTGGGAGAACATTATGGTGGTGAGGCACTGACGTCTCCCAACGGGAGATGTCACTCCCTCTTTCCTTCTCTCTCTCTCACTCTCTCTCTCTCTCTCCATACGACGGTATGTCTATGTGTATGTGAAGCTCGGTTTCTCTAGGGCTTGTTACGTACTCTCTCACATGGTGTTAGCAATATACCAATGGCCACACATAGAGGAGGGTAGTCAATTTCATTGTATTCATCTTCTGAGGTATTACTTTGTGTAGAGTTCTTATACAGGTGGGAGAGAGGTAATCTTTGTATTTCGGTTTCTCTTGTTTTTGGTAAAGAAAAAAGCTCTATTACTACCTCGTGGAGTAAGTATATTGTCGAATTGTGTAAATCTTGTGCATCTTGTCTCTTATTCTAATTTGACCATTTTGTCTTTTATTTGGTCATTTTCTTTTATATTTTGACATCGCTTACATTAATCGAGTGCGGATATTTTTCCCCAACATATCAAAATATAATCAATCAAAATGTTTTTTTTTTTTATATCATAATATCAATTATAGAGGGACTACATCATAATATCGATGGTCTTGATATCGACTCTTTAATATCCATGATCAAGATGTTTTATATAAGAAAAAGAATATTTTATAATAATATCATTGGTGTGGGTTGTTTGGATCATAATATTAACAATCAACATGATTTGTTCATAATATAAACTAGGTATGTTATGTAGTTTAAATATTGATATTTTGGATGATAATGATCATAGTAACCATAGTTTGGATGGCCTCTATAATAATATGGATGGAGAATGTAATATTAATTTTCATGAGGTTCTGGAAAAATAGTATATCGATGTCTAGAACAATGGGATAATAATATTGACAATCTAGATGATTTGGATAACAATATCAATGGTATGAGTGGTCTTTAACATAACATTAATAGTCTGCATGGTTTGGCTCATAATGTTAATGGTCTAGGTGTTATGGATAACAATATACATAGTATTGATAACCTGGATCATAATATGAACGGTCTAAATTGTCTAGGTCATAATATCAATGTTAAGATGGCCTACTTATAATATCCATAATTAAGATGTTTTGAATTTTAATATTGATTGTATAAGTATGAACTATAATATTTAATGTTTTGATTGTCTAAATCATAGCATCGATGATATGAATGATTCAGATGATATTATTCATGATCTAAAGTATTAAATCATAAGACGGATGCTCTAGATGTTAAGGATAAATATAGCAATGATATATTTGGCATAGATCATATTGTAAATGGTTAAAATGTTCTCCATCATAATATTTATAATCAGATTGTTTGGATTATAATATTATTGGTGCACTATTTGTTGCACAAGAAATGCATTTGGTTAAGCTAAGTCTGAAATTTAGATAAATATCATGTTATTGCTCGATCACCATGTAGCCCAATTTGGGCTCCCCTTGAATTCATAAGGAAAAAGGCCACCAACCATCCACATGCTCTAAGAATAGTGTGGCACGTGTCATATTAGCCTAAGAGGCAAAAATCAATAAAAGCCACATAGCCACGCTATGGACGCGGTCCACTGACATAAAGATGAATCGATAGTTGCGTACCATCATTGGGCACACCTTCACAAGGACATGCACATGTGGACCATGCAGTCAGCACACCTTCACAAGGACACATGTGGACCATGCAGTCGGCCATGCATAACCTGGCTGCAGTACCATGAATGCCAACCCTACTGACATTTTTTCTCGAAGCACGTGGTTAAGCAACGAACGCTAAATGATCTAACCATGACCGACTCCTACACAAAGCTCATCTATGTGGGGTTAAAAAACGCACTGCCATTATCTAATGACCATCTCACATCAAAGCTTAACCATGCAATGAATGGACGGTAAAGATCTTCCCACCATTGGCCATTTTGTTACACAACTCAGATTTGTTTGATAAATAGGTAGTTGCCACAATGCCCATCTTACTACGAAGCTAGTGGAGAGAAATAGATGTCCACCCGCCACTTGCGAACCACAATTGTCCAGCGTAACAAAACTTAGTCACGTGACAATGGAAATGTCTTTCTCAATGACCGTCTTGCCACGAAGCAGCTAAGCAAGTGATCTAACTTACATGCTTAGCGACCACCTTTCCTATGAAGCCTACTATTTTACTAGAAAACAAATATATTATCTTTAGTTATCCCTTTTATTTTCTTATGTTTTTTTCTTCCGGCGATTTTAAATACATTTAGATTATTAAATTCACTTGCTTCGGCCTAATTTACTTTTTTAAAGTTAGATAATCTTAATATTGAACAATGTAAACTATCACGAGCTTAATTAAAAGTCATTCCTCCAAAGGTAAAAAGAACTAAGTAGAAGTATAACCCACACCCTCCAAACCAATCAATTGATTTTGTGTAACCGGTGGCCTCATAGATAGGCAATCTTAATTGGTTCACAAGACATTTGGTTTGATTCGCATAGCGAGTACTATTGAATTTGGGCCAAACACCAAACCTGCCTAATGGATTGGAAATAAAGATGGTACTTGGAATTGAATTACCGTAATTTTGAGGGTGGTTGATGATGTCGAACATGAGGGTGTAGATGTCCACATAGACTATCTTGGAGCCTTCAAGCTGAGCAGCGACTTTATAGCCATTGAGAGCTGACTGTTGTAGATCATAGAAGCATTGTTCACGGACTCATCACACTCTCCAAGTGCTCCTCCTCCCACTGTTCTTTGAAAAGGGAGACAACCCAATGGTGGGGCCCCAACAACGGCGATCTTCCGAGCTCCCATGCCAGATAATTTCTGAAAAAACTCAGATGTTATCATTCAGCAAGGATAAACTGAAGGGAAAACATCTCAAGCAACCCATTTGCACCATAGTAGGGTGCAACTGGTATGTGTTTAACATATGGGCAACAGAAACTTGATCTGGACGTCCATCAGATTGGTCTAGCCATTGATGATGAGCCGCTGTAAAGTAGTATGGATCCAACGGTCCTAAAAGTTTATCAACAGCCTCTAAACATAACCATCAATAGTAAAAACACAATGAATCTTCTATATTTTGAATCATCTGTTTGTAGGTCTGTGAATAAGCCCTACTCACTGAGGCCTGGCGGTTGTCAGCCTGAGTCCGGAATATTTGTTTTCCAGCTCTGAAATTTAAGAATTGAATATGTAGTTCAAGGTCAAATTAACTCACCCTGATTAGTTAATGGATACATAAAAACATATATGCATCATTTGCGCGTATATAACTTGTTTCAAAATTTTGGGCCTTGTCTGTTGATCACTATAGGCCCAGCCCATTTTAAGCTATATGGTTCAACCAGAGCTGAACTCATTTTAATTAAATGGTCCATGCTTTCTAACCTGACCTCAACCCACGGCTCAACCCTGCATCAGAAGTGGGTCAGCCCATTAACCAAATGGACTGGCCCAGCTCACAGATAGACTAGTTCCAGAGTATAAAGAGCATCCGCGGATTAGCTACTGACAGTTTCAGTAGCGAGACTGGCCACTGAAGTGACGTCACCAAGTTCTGTGGGTCCCACCATGATGTTTGTTTTGTATCGACACCGTTCATCCATTTGGAGAGATCACTTTAGGGCATTATCAAAAGAACTAGGTAGATCCAAAGCTATAGTGGAACCCACCACAGAAAACAGTGGAGAGAGTGACGCCACCGTTGAGACCTTCTTAAGGTCCACTGTGATGTTTATCTCAGATCCAACCTGTTCATGAGACATTAAAGAAGGTAAAACACAGATATCATCTTGATCAAAAACTTTTGTGGCCCTTATAGGTTTTTAATAGTGGGCGTCACTCTCTCCACTTTTTTGTGTGGTTGGATCCACTAGGGATTTGGACCTGACTCATTCTTTGGATCATGCCTTAAAATGGCCTCTCCAAATGGATGGACGGTGTGGATACAAAACATACATCATAGTGGGACCCACTGAACTTTTGGTGACCTCACTTCAGTAGCGAGTCTTGCTGCTCAACCTGTATAAGTAATGAGAAATTGACCGTACTCGCCTCGAAGTTTGGGAAAATTACCTCGATCTCGCCTCGAAGTTTGGGAAAATTACCTCGATCGCTACGACCCTCCCCATATTCCCCAAAGGGCCTTCTGACAGCTTTTAGACCCTATTTCAGACGAAAATGCTCCTAACCATGGTTCAAGAGTTGTACTGTCCTTGCATGAGGCATAAGTCGCCCGCTGTCTTAACTCAAGAGAAACGGACGGATCGGCTACTCCCCGAGACACCGTCTGATGGCTGGTGCTCGGCGCTCTGCGGGCTACGAAACCACGTACGTGTTTCATCCATGTCGTCCATATATTTCTCCAGATCATTTAATGACAAGAGACCAAAAACGAGCATGATCCAATCACGCCGGCCCTAGGGGAATTTTAATGGTGAATATCCAATAACTATAATTTTTCCGCAGTGTGGTCCACCGGGGAGTTATATCACCCTCTTTTTTCGTTTCAAGCCATAAAAGGATATTTTAAACCGGAAGGACAGCTTGGACGAAACACATATATCATGCCGGGGCCCACAGACCACCGATCACCTGCACCACAAGCTTCGGAAGGGGCATTTGTCTCACTTATGTACATTTTGAAAGGCCCTCTCCTTCCTCTTCTTTTGTTTTCTTACAGAAGCCAAGATCCAGGGACCAACAGCCAGAGAGCGATGTTGTTTCTCCTCTTCGCCTTGCTCGTCTGAAAGCCTCCTCCACTACGAGGTCTGTTTTTTATTTTGCTTTTGCCAAGCTAAAGGAAGAACAGAGTCGACAAGCCGAGGTACTCTGGTGGTCACACGAAAGGGAGCCAAATGTAGGGCACACCTTTATCTGGTCTTTCATTCAAAATAATGGAGCAGATAATTGAAGAGACCATGGAGCCCCAATCGCGTTCTTCCTTTATGCGTGATACCTTCTCCTTCCTCAGGGACGTTCACGATCTGCCTAAAGCTCAACGAACTCCACTGGAAGTTCTGAAGACAACTTCCGAACTCCGCCAACTTGACAATTTCAACGGGTACTCGGTTATCGGAAAAGAGTTAGCTACTTCCTTCGGACGTTCTATCGCAGCTTTTGCGTTTCTTCATCCCTGTCCTTTTGATTTCATCTCCTGCTACTTATCTCCAACTGTGACCCTGAATCCGAAGGAAAGGGTCGTAGTTTTTGTCCACCGAAAATGAGGGTGAGGAGGATGATGATAATATCCCCATTTGCAAACTAAGGTGGAACAAACTTGCACAGTCTTGGCTTGCATGCCGAACTTCTCTTCTGAAAGTCACTGTATTATATGGGTCATGGTTGTCATGTTGTATGGATTGTAGTTGTCATGGATCGTTTGTTCAACTTTACAATGGATCGTGATGTTGATGTTATATGGGTCAAGCGTAGCTTGCCGCAGTTTAGCCGCCCGCGTATTGTCCTCTTTTGCCTGTTGAAGAGGAGCCTTTGTGGTTATCAATCTTAGTCATCGCCTTTAGCCTCTCCCGAATCAAAAGACATCGGCCCCGCCTGAGAAAGAAAAGAGGAAGAAAGTATAAATCAACAATCAGAGCCAACAAATCGACTAAGCTTAAGAGCTTAGCGTATAACAGACCAAAGCGTAGTCTTTGATGAACGACTCGGGAAGGCGAGTAAGAGTATTGGCGATTGATTTGCCGCCCAGTCAACTAGGAGAGACCTATGATAGCTGGGTGTTAGTAATACTCCGATCCCAATGGGGGTCGTGGTTTGTAATGTAATATGGGATGTATTTTCCATGTTATATGAATAACAACAATATTCTCGAACGGGACCCGGCGAGGTTTGGTTGTGGATTGCATGGCAGGTTAGCCGTAAAGATGACATGGGTCGTGGTTGTAATTTAACTTCGACAATCCACTATTCATATTAACCACGACACTACGTAATGCATAATCACGACCCACTATTGATCCACGTTTCATCGGTCGTTCTATCCTTTGATATGTGTCGTGGTTGTAATGTTGTATAGGTATTGGCTGTGATGAAATTTGGATCCTTCATGTAATTATTAAAGGGTCGTGGTTGGCCTGTTATACGGACCTTGAATTTCGTGTATCATGGTTCGTAGTTGTCATTTTGAAATGGGTTCGTGTTAATCATTTTGCATGGTCGTTGTTGCTTTGTTTCATGTGTCGTTGTTGACAACAACGACATTGTTTTTGTGCACTACCCATTTACATGACAACCACGATCCTTATATCATGAAAACCACGACCACTGTATCATGAAAACCACGGCCTATTATATGTACACGATTGCCATGTTTTCGTGGCTCAGATACATAAAGGCTCGTTATTATCATCCACTCTGGGTCGTGGTTTTCATGAAACATGTGTCGTGACTGATATTGTATAGGTATTTGTTGTTATGATACATGGAACCAGCAATGGATTAATACGTAGGTCATTGTTGCCGTTTTAAAATAAATATGGCGCATTGGTTGTAATTGATCTCTGTCGTGCTTGTCGTGTTAAAATGGTCGTGTTCCACAGTTGTAATGGTTGGTGGTTGTAGTAAACACGACGATCTTACTAGAAACACAACCCAGGCAATATGGTGTTATAATAGGTATTTGGATCGTGGTTCTGGTGTTATATGGGTCGTGGTGTTCATGTAGAAAGGGTCGTGGTATTAGTGTCCCAAGGGTCGTTGTTCTAATGTTGTTGTTCACGATCTAACGCGGATAAAAACCATAACCCAATGTGCATGTTAACCACAATCACACGACAGTGTCGTGGTTGTCATACACACTAGGTCGTGTTATATGGGTCCTATCTTTGGAACCAGCGCCACACTCTGTTTCAGGAAATCACATTACGCTACTTTCCCGTAATCCCTTTGTAATCAGCAGGACCCCTCAGAATGTTTAACCAGCCTATAAAAGCGGTTCTTGGGTTTAAAATTATTTTCACAAGCCAATCCGAAGTAGAATCCTATTGGAACACCTTAAGCATTGATGGATTTCTTTGCTTTCTCAGTCAATGTAATGAGCAGATACTCGAAGGAGCCATCGAGTTCTTCTCACGTTCTTCTTCTATGGGTGATCCCTTCCATTTCCTCAGCGATGTTGAAGGGCCTTCTGAATATCAACGGCCTCCACAGGGAATTCTGAAGACACCTTCAATCCGCTTTCCAAAAATTCCCTTTCCAAGGGATTTTGGATTGAAATTTTGAAAACCACTACCCATATAACACAGTCACTGCCAAAAAATAAGCTAAAGCAGATTGAAGGCGTCTTCAGAATTTCCTGAGGAGGCCGCTTATATTCAGGAAGATCGTCAACTGTAAATGTCATCATGGTCGTAGTTGTCATGTTAGATCGGTCGTGGCTCTTGTTTATATAGCAGAACAAATCAGAACACTAGAGATATTGCTTTTATAGCAGAAATTAGAACAATAAAGTTCTGTTCCCTATTGTATGCTAAATGGGTCCTGGCTTACATGCTACATGCGGCGCTTATTCCGGACGCTCGCTCTGAATCTAAAGGAAAGGGTCGTAGTTTTTAACCACTGAAGATGAGAGTGATTTTCAGGTAAATCGGTCTTGGCTGTCTTACAGTTTTCGCATTGTCATGAATCAGTCGTTTCCGTCTGATAATGGATCGTGATTTCCAGTTTATATGGGTCGTTGTTTGTAATGCAATATGGGATGTATTTTGTCATGTTAGATCTGTCGTGCCTGTCTTACCACAAACAATTTCCTTTAACGGGCACCCATCGTTGTTTGCATGGAAGAGTGGTCGTGAAGATGACATGGGTCATGGTCCACATCAATAATGGGTTGTGAATGTCACTGCATATCGCTCGTTGTTCTCATTTGTCAACAATGATCCACATTTCATTATAACAATGACAATGCAATGAACAATCACGACCCACTATTGATGAAAGTTTCATTGGTCGTATTATTGTTTGATATGGGTCGTTGTTGTAAGGTTGTATATGTCTTGGCTGTCACGATATTTGGGCCCTTCATGTCAGTATTAATGGGTCATGGTTGCCCTGTTATACTGATCGGGTTGTCGTGTAATATGGTTAGTAGTTGATGCGAAGCATCGATCGTAGTTGTCATTTGATATGTAAAAATATTAATTTCTTGAGCTGATTTTTTGCACTACCCATCTTCCTACTCGTGGCTCATGATTATCGTTCACGTTGGGTCGTGGTTGACAATAAAAATGGGATGTGACTGTCATTATACAGGTCTTGTTTGTCATGATTCATGGACCCTGAATGGATTGATACATAGGTCGTTATTGTCGTTTAATGATCTCGGTGGGTTACGTGAAGCAATGGTCATAGTTTATCTGGGTAGTGGTTGTCATGTGAAATTCGTCGTGGTTCACTGTCGTTAATATTGTTCATGTTTGCCGTCCGTGTTGAATCTTCGCAAACACGACAACCACGATTCGTATAACATGACGACCATATCGAAAGACAACTACAGTCAACGCTTCACGTCAACCATGAACCATATAACACGACTTACACGATTTTTATTACACGACGTCCACGACCCATATATCTTTACATTCAAGATCCATAAATCAAGACAACCATGATGTTTACTACATTACAACCATGACCCATAAGCAACGACAGTCACGACCCATATATCTTTCCTCGACCTCGATCATAGGGCTTCTGTCTGTCTGACCACGACCTTATAATCTGAATCCTTCTGTCTTAGCTTAGCTGCATATCAGGCAGATGTGAAAGGCCCTCAAAAGAACTTGATATCTTGTGGATGAGCACCTACTCGGTGTCGGCGGACCAGTGTGTAATGTCCCCTCTAGGATTCCAAGCTGATGTAACCTGGCTTCTTCTGGGTTCCAGGCTGTTGTCAAAGCTCTACAAATGAACTCGTTATTTTGTAGCATGACAACAACCATCCGTACAATACGACAAGAACGATCCGAAAAACATGAAAACCACGACCAATAGCAACCGACATCACGTCCATGTAACTTTGACAACCACGATCCATATATCATAACAACCACAATCCATTTCACATGAAAAGCACGGGAAAAAAAACAGAGTCAACATATCATCACGTTCCTGGGTAGTTTCTTGCTGACGTGAAGGACCGTGGTTGTCATCTACGAAGGGTCGTGTTTGTCTCTGTGCAAGGTAGACATGACTTTGAGTAAGTTGTGTTAATGAAAGCCCTCACCATATCCTGTTCGAAGCCCAAGTCCTTGGCCCAGAACTCTGTATCGTGGTTATTATGTCATACTGGTCGTCGTGTTTATGTTCGATGTGTCATAGTTGACATGAAGATATATATCGTCATTTTCATTGTATATCTATCACTATAATCATGGATCGTTGTATTCGAATTTTATTGACCAGTATGCCCAAGATACGTAAATAGAGGTAACAATGAAAGGTGTGGTCGGTGCGTTATTTGTGTTGTGCTTGTACGTCTCACAAGATTTGGTTATCACCCGGCTGTGGGACAGATCTTATTTAAATTTTCGAACTACACCGATTGTTAGTTGTTAGAGCATGTACTACTCTTTATCCTAAAATTTGAACCTTACAGGCGTAGCTGATCACACCGAAATAACCATTATAAGTCGTTGAGAACTACGTGGGCCGTACATTAGCCTGGTCAAACTTATTTTTATGGTAATGCCTTTATACACGGTCATTACAGTACGACGGTCAGTTTAGATGACATATATATCACTGTGGACCCTATACATCTTAGTTCGTACCAAATATGACGCATGTACATATTACGCGTGCTAAAAAGGCGAAGTTCGCTTACGGTTCCAATCGCAGAATATCAATCGTCGGTCACCTGGTTCGAGTCTATATGGGCCCATCATAAATCGAATCCAATCCGTTGGAATTGTTCATAGATGATGGATTTCTTCAGAAAATTTTATAGTGGCACGTATTGAGACATCAGTGGCCCATACTGCTTAAAGATGACAAATCATGGGCTTTTATTGAAACTACTGGTTCGACTGTTGTGGTCCATTAGATTCAAAAATTTTAACAACTGTTTGGGTTTCTTGATGTTACAAATTAAATGGACGGTGCGGATCAGAGAATATCTACAGATCGATGTGACTTACGGAACACCGACTGTATCTTGGACGCTTTTACGGAATCTTACATTTCAAAACGCAGAACATCAACAGGATGTACCCATGCCGATCACTGACTGGACGCGGATTTCCTGCGAAAGCCTTTCGCAGGAAGTTCCTGCGTAAGGTTTCTGTGTGGGACCCACTTAGATGTTTGTGAGAAATCAAATCTACCCATCCATTTTTTAAGCTCATTTTATGACGTGAGACCAAAAATGAGAATGATCCAAAACTCAAGTGGGCCATAGGAGATGAAATAGTGGGGAAAGGGATGACCACCGTTGAAACCTTCCTAAGCTCCATCTTACTGTTTATATGCCATCTTAACCGTTTATAACATCATTTTCACTCAGATAAAGTGAAAACACCAGAAACGTGGACCATTACAAAACTTTTATGGCCATATAAATGTTTCGACGGTGGTCACTAAATATTCACTTTTTCCTCTTGTGTGGCCGAATTGAGATGTGGATCCTCCTCACTTTTGGTCTCACGTCATAAAATGAGCTTAAAAAATGGATAGAGGGGTTGGATTTCTCACAAACATCTAAGTAGGCCCCACTCAGAAACCTTGGCAAGGAACTTCCTGCGAAAGGTTAATGCAGGAAATCCGCGTCCGACTATATCCTGGAGCTTCCTCTCGGTGACCCCTTCACTTTTTATCCCTAATCCTCTTTTTTGATTTTTACTGGTTTTGAATCTTATTCGCTGGGTCCCTCCATCGCCAGTCAACGAGCACATCTACAAGTTCAGTGAACCTCAGTGCAAAGCAAGGTAATGGTTGACATGGTCGGTGTATGATGGTTATTATTATGTGGGTCGTGTGTGTGAACCACAACCCAATGCATATGACTATAACAAAATGTATAGCAGGACAATCAACACCCAATTGATCGTGGTTGTCACGGTTAGTGTATCGTGGCCATCATGTTATGTGCGTCATGGCTGTGAATCAGGCCTCAATGTATATGACATGAACGATATATATGGTATGACAACCGCGATCATGGTCGTCATCGTGGTTTGTTGCGTATTGGATCATGGTTGACAGACGAGGCGTCAGGTAAACCAGCGAAGAAAGCCAAGCACTGATTTGATGTTGAATGATGAATTGATTTGTTGCATTCGATGTTTTTCTGCTTATTATTATCGTCTATAATGGGTTGGTAAATGAGATGGGTCGTAATTGTTTGTGAACAAGTGGAAGTTAGTTGACATGCACAATGGATCGTTGTTGTATATGTGTGGTTGAATGTGGATGCCAAACAAGATCCATATAACTTGACAACCACGACCCCTGTAACATCAGAACCACGACGCATATCATCTTAATACCACGATCTCTGTAACATCATAACCACAACCCGTCTAAAACGAAAACCTCTTCCTAACAACAACGACAGAGTCTGTATGACAACTGCCAAACTGTCACGTAATCTGATCCGTCATTCACGTGCATGTTAGTTCGTGGTTATTGTCCACGTTGGATCATGGTTATTGTCCACGTTGGATTATGGTATTGTCCACATTGGATCGTGGTTATTGTCCATGTTGGTTCTTGGTTCACAACCACAGCCCTAGTCTGGTCCCATGAAAATGTACCATAAAGTATATGTATTACAGTTCAAATGACAATTCGTAAACAATGTAAATTTTAAACCAACATATTAAGTCATCATTAGCCTCAGCCCCAGCTAGAGGGGATGAAAGTGCACCGACGCCGGTTGTGACCTATTTGTCTGCATCCAGAGCATTTGGGTGTTGTCCCATCTTCCGTGGGCCGTGGCTGTGAATCATGGCAGTGGTGCTATATGGGTCATGGTTATGCCAACATAGATCATAATAACAACCACAATATCGTTGTTGTAATTATTTATCAATATTCTGATTTTTTTACTTTTTTGTTAAAAACTCGAGTGTAGATATGTCATCATCTTACCCATCGTCAGACATTTGGGCCTACGCTTCCCTTGTTGAATCACCACCAAGATCTGGAAAAACAAAGATCAAGTGTGGTGTGTGTGGCGTAAAGTTTGCGAATAATACTAATCGGTTTCGGTTACACTTGTCATGTCAAGGTGGTGATGCAAAACCATGCTCTAATGACCCCAACGATGTCTGAATACTTTTTCAAGTCCTGTTAGATTCGAATAGAAAACCTTCTACTCCATCCAAACCATATGCTTCTGGATCCAGTACACGAATGAGAATCACAAAAGACGCAGAGGAGGATGCCAGATTAATAGCTTTGGTGGAAGAACAAGTCCAACTCACCTTAAAACGTAGTATCGAAGAAGTTACTAAACCTCAGTGACATTCGAGTCAAAGACAACACGATGTTGAAGCCGAATCGAGTGCGACAAACAAGAAAAAGAAGAAGAGTAACAAATTCAAATTCCTAACCCGTCTTGGTGAATTTTATAGGGCATTGGGTACTACATACAATTCTTCACATAAAGAAAGTTTAAAAAATCTAGTTCAAAGTGTAAAAGAGCAAGAAGGAAATATATCTTCGCCTTCCGACTCAAATGAAGTGAACCAATATGTATATGAAAAAATAGACAGCAGTTCTGATGGATTAGATGACAATACAAAAAGGCACTCCTCCAATAGCAGTTCTGATGGATCAGATGACAATACAGGATGTTATTAGTTGTAAATTGTCATTTTGAATAATGTAAATATGAAATTATGGAAGTTTTTGTAATCGTAAATTATGCATTATATATATATTATCGCTTTGTTCGACTTTGAATTTGACAATCGAGTGGTTAATGTCAGTATGATGTCGTGCGACTATTGGTTTTTCGATGTTAGAAATACCGCCTTTGTAGCATTATAATCACGACCCATATAACTTGAAAATCGCGACACTTATGGATCCTGGTTGTCCATACAAGACATTTGACTGCACCCGAAAATCACATCAATCGTGAACTCTGCATGATGACTATAAAATCAACAAGTGAACTTTCGTTTAATTACAAGAATATTAGGATAAGGAAGAAGAATGTAACAGATGAGAGGACCGGTCGGCCAATTTGAGCTCTTCAAATCTTTTAGCGGCCCTAGCTTTTACTTTTTTTGCCGCATCGTTTGTCTCGATCCAGTGCAGCCTTTTCTCGTTAAAGTCCTGATCGAGAGACCTAATGGAACAACACTGCTCGATTTCTCTGTCCGCCGGAGAAAAATTCTCTGCGAGTTGCCAGAGTTATGAAATTGTCGTGATTGTAATGCCTTCTTCGAATGTCTCCTCCACTATTTTGATTGAAAGAACAACCAAATCCATGAATGCTTAAGTTGTTGCAATAAGGATTCTGGGTCAGATTGTCAATTGATAATTTATTTCACCTAAGTACCACTTTTATAGTCTGGTCAAACATTTCGAATGGTCTCCCTGATTCCAGATAGGTTAAGGGGAAGTAGCGACATTAAAGAAAGTAATTGAATCCAAGTATGTAACGCCCTGAAAAAATCCGTACTTGGACTCGAGTACCAACTCGGCCAGAAATCGCGTAGGATTGATTCCTTTGAAAAATAAGAGTAAGTTAGCTAGCACAACGCTAGAGTAGCTGGAAAATAGTCCCTGATCACTTTAAATACGTTCTACAAGACCCAAATCGAGTAGAACCAAAGATGCTATAATACTCTAAAACCTCGGATCAAACTTTAAGCCGGTTTGTTCTCTAGACCTCTTTGAAACTTTGTATTGGATCTAGACCGCGCGTCGAAAGTCCGATACCTACTATCTTAGACCGTTAGAACCGCCTAGTTGGACTTGACAATCCTTTCAAAAATCAAGTCCAACCGACATTCGCAGGCAATTTCATTGAGCCTGGACTGAAGAGAGTGAGAATAGGGTTAGATTTGAAATTTAAAATTCAAATCTGGCACACGACTTGATGTGTCAGTATTAAGCGTTCTGACCGTCAGAATTCATTCAAATTACACCCTCAGATCAGGAAAAAATTCTATTTCATATCATGAGACTTACTGGCCTGATCTACGTGCGGTGACCGCTGAACTAAAACTGGATCGCCACGTGCGATATACGAACACTGTTGGTCTGAAAAAGGTATGTGAGCGATATCCGACATGTAGGAACTTAAGTCCGATCGCGTTCGGCTAGGGGACCACCAGAAATGTCCTTTTGGACCGAAACAGCCCCGATTTGGATATACCTTAAGTAAACATTGTTCCCGAGCCTATTTCGGGCATGTTTGGGCTTATAAAAGGGCTTGAAACCCTCACTCCTCTCTCCCATCCGAAATTGGAAAGAGCCCTAGATTGAGAGAGAGAAAAGGTGAGAGATTGTGAGAGAGAGTAGGAGAGAATTTTTCTGCTGTCGTGCCACCTGTTGCACGCGATTAAGCCACGCAATCCAATCACTTGGCCGGTGATTTCTCCCATTTCTAGGTAAGAAAACAACCCTAATAGTTGCTGATTTGAGGTTCCCTTGGTACCATAGCGAAATAGCTGATAGATCTTGTGTATTAGGTTCACAGTTCACCGTAAACGAAGCGTATACGCTCCGTTTGAATCGCTTCACCTATAAGAGATAAGGTGCGGATTTTAGACACTTTTATTGACTGTTTCCAACGCTTTCAATGTCATTTAATAGTAGATTATTGACGGTAACGCCGTTTGACATGTACAACATGCTGTCCGTTTTCCGTTTCGTAAACCGACTAAGAATATGAGATTTAGGGCATTTTAGTCATTTGTAGGAAGTACTGTTTTTATCCATAATTTGCTGATGTAATTGACATAGCTTCTTGTCGCATTAGGATATTAGGAATGCGTGCATAATTAGTTTGGCGAAGAGATTCGCCTAAATGCGCACTTTGAGTCGACATACTATATGTAGACTTAAGTGTGTAGTGTAAGTGTTTGTTTAAATGCTTGTATTAGTATGTATTGAATTAAATGGTGTTATGAATTAGTTTGAGATTGATTTCTCAATTAATATGCTGATGTAAATGATTTCCTACATGTTAGCTATATGCATGATTTCATTATATGTATGAAATGCATATGCTTGATGATTCACTTAAGTTGTATGTTATAACATGTGTTAACATGCTCACATGGTTGTATTTCATTTCCATTACTCTTACATGATGGCTGATGTGATTCCAAAATTGTTTGGGACTATACCTAGTCCAGGCAGTCGGCAACCAAGCAAGTTCGTGGTTGGCTTATCTTTGCCATGAACGACGCGTCGATAAACGCGAGCCGTGTTTCGGAGTTGGCGGCAGTGGTTTGGCCACGCGAGGTGTTTTACGCACTTCATGTCGTTCGACTTGAGATGTGATCATGCTAGTCGAGCCCGTCAAGTAACCCAACTGGCCTTTGTATGTTCACCCTGTATGAGTCATAACTGCTTGAACCTAGGGTACTGAACTTACCATTCTAAACCCTGTTAACCATGGTACCTTGATCCATAAAGACTCATGAGCCGGGCATGGTGGTATGGGACACCGTTGTCGAGCTGTCGGCCTACGCTGGGGCCACAAACCTCCCCGTAGTGACCAGTTAGTGCTTATATCTCGTGAGTAGATTATGGTGGTATGGGACACTATATTCTTGCTGTCGGCCTACACTGATCAGGCGACGAATCCTTTGTAGTGACCGCGAGCGTATTCTGAGTCTACGGGAGGCGACGACCCTTCCGTAGCAGTGAGAGTACAGTAGACCTGTATTGATAAGGTGATGGGGGAGCGGTGTAACGAGTGCGAGCAACAGCCCTGGCAGCCCTTGCAGCGACGTACAAAATATACATCGTATGAGATTACTAGGAGTGACGACCCTAGACAGGATCTATGTTGGGATTGATATAAGAGAAGTACCTTAGTTTTTCAATCCTGCTGTTTGAATGGACTAATAATAACTCGGCAATCATATCACCATCACATTGTATGTGCCTGGAAGATGTGGAGCACTGAGCGGTACGCAAGCATGCCGCGGACGAAGATGGTGCCGTATGAGGGAGAATGTCGGTGAGGGCATCCATCATGTCATGTCATATTACATTAACAACAGTATTAGGATTTTCTGATTTACTGCTTTACTATTATCGCATGATTGATTTGAGAATATGTTAATCCTTGCTCTATTATTCCACTGAGTTAGCTACTCATTCCCACGTTTCGGGATGATGTTTGCAACACCCACCAGACCCTGTTTTAGATCTAGGTGACGCGGAGATCCAGGAGGCAGAGCCAGACTATGATGAGGAGCAGGACGAGTTCTCATACATGCAGTACCACGACGGCTTTGCTTAGGTGGCCTGAGTTGATGGGACTTCTCAGTGGGAGTCTTTTCGACATTTAATTTTATTTATTTACATGTATATGAGACTCAGATATGTATTCATAGTTTAGAGACAGTCGAGATCTACTTTGTTTTACCATACAGTGATATATATATTCTTTAGTCTTTCGCTTGCTTTTATCACTGAATCTGGAGTATGAATTGCAGTTTTGGTATACTTTTACTCATGTGAATGCTTTAACTCAGACAACATTGAATCATAATCATTTTTGTTGCATAAGTGACGGTCTGGAACTCGGGAGTTGAGTTTATACACGACCCCCGATTTTCAGGGTGTTACAAGTTGGTATCAGAGCATGAATAAGATTATACCGGGCCTGGGTTATGGTCACGTGACGTACGTTGTCGCTTCCTTTCACTTAGGTGGGTGCGAGAAAGGTCTAGAAACACTGATAGGATCACAGATTCGCCAATAGGCGAAGTCTATTCGTATCGATCGCATGATCGAGTCTGTAACGCATCTAGGGTTGTGTGAAGCGACCTAAGTGGCTCCTAGGTTGTAGGTAGGTGGGTTGAGACATTCTTTGAATGATTATAAACCTGTAAAAGTGAATCCTTGAGCTGTGGGACAACCACGATCCTTACATTCAATCGCTAGGGCTTAAAAACCCCGTTTCACCTAAATTCTTCAAAATTCTTCCTCTCACCACTTCATTCTTCAATTCTTTCTTATTATTTTCATTTTAGGCATTGATCCTAATGTGAAAATAACATAAAATCATACTTCGACAAAATTTTATGGTGAATAGTAAAATTTCATGAAAACTGGCTATTAGGCCATTCTAAGTTTGCGATATTTAGTAACTAATGGGCTAGATGGATGTATTAGCTCCTTCTACCCCAAAATAATATACTGAATGATAGGGGATTGTATTCAGGTTTACAGATTGACCCTGGAAAGCCCCGGACGCATGTTTGGGCCTCCATAGGGCAATATACAATGAACTGAGGTGGGGCCCATAGTTTTTTGGGGTCCCTGGACCAGGGGGGACCTGACCCATGTGGTCCCACCGGCTGGATGCACCACCGGCCGGCAATGCCATCGCCGATCCGGCGATGCATCACCGCCCGGTGGACCCCACTCGCTGTGAAATTTGGCACGTGTGGTCTTTTGGGGTAGTACACCCCCTCCACGTAGGGTTCATCCATAGAAAACCCCAAAAAGGGGTACTTCCTTCACAACAGCCCCCTTTTCAAGCTCTATTTACATTTTCTTGCTGCCCTCCTTCCAAACCGTGGCTTCAAATCACTCTCAAACCCATTCTTTGTTGAAAATGACCCCACTCCATCACTCCATAGTGATTTGCAATCCTCCCTCTTGCAAATCTCATCGTTTGGAGCTCTTACAATCCCCAAAACCAGCTGAAATCGTGAGGAGCTCCATTTCCCTTTTTCATTCTCTTTTCTTTCTGAAAATCCATCTTAGGGGAGCTTGAAACATCCCTCTACAACGCCTAAATCTCCCTTTTTGAGTTTGGGCAGCCATTTCTTTGCATTTCCTCCATTTTTCATGGCTTTTGTTGAAGCCATTTTGGGTCTTTTGTCTCTCTCCTCCATCCTCTCTTTGATGAGAAAGAGAAAGACCGCAGCGGATGAGGCTGAGCCTAGTCGCCCTGCACAATCAACCGAATGTGCCCCTTGGTGATGTTCATCCCAGTGCGAAGAATTTGAGGAGTCGGCGTGAGCGAGATCGCCGTACCAGGTTCCTATGTGGTAAACTAGTTCAATGGCAGCCTGACAATAGCCTCAAGGCGTCTCATATGTCTGATGATTTGTGCCTGCTGCACCACATTTGCACGTTCAACGTGTATCCCAGGTCGACAAATCGCATTGAATGTACGCGTCTTATGGTCGATTTCTTATATCTGGTGGCCCAGGGAGAGAATGTATGTATGGCCACTTTCATCTTGTGACAGATTATCCTCATAGCGAAATCAAGAAGAATGTCTGAGTCGCTTCCTTTTGGCCGACTTATATGCAAGATCGCGCTTGAGTTTGCTTACAGACTTGGGCCGGAGTTGCTAGTTCTGATTCACTGCATTGATGAGTCTACCATGGTCAAGATAAAGATCGGGTCTCAGTACCGTGAGACTCAGCTTGAGGAGGATAGCGAGGATGATTTTGATGATGAAGAGGATCCAAGTGAGGGAGAACCTGGAGCAGAAGTTGAGGAAGAAGTCCAGGAAGAGGTAGAAGAGGAGGCTCAGGATACAGATGAGAGCCCTCCTCCTTCTGCTCAGGCTACTGGTGACGATCGCATTGCTCGAATTGAGGAGAGCCAGGTCACCTTGGGAAGGGAAGTTCAGGAACTTCGAGCTGAGGTCGAGGATACTAAGGCCGTTATGAAGAGGAAATTCGGCAAGGTGACTCGCACCTTGAAGGCGATTCTGTACTGCTTGCAGGATAAGGGTGCTCCTCCTCTGTCACCCGACTCAGACTAGTGATGCGATCTTTGATGTTGTTGTTAGTAGTTAGTCATTTCCTGCTTTATGTTGTGTAAGCCTGTTAAGGATAGTAGTTTGTTTGTGTTGCTGTTGTAACTTTAACTGCCTTAGTTCCCATGTATTTCTTGTCATGATGCTTGTAAGGAGATATCCCCTGTATTGTGACAATTTTGATTAAATGAAATGCATAGAATGCCTTTGACTCTTAATGTGAATGATTGCTGTATGTTGTGCTATTGAGACTGATAAGGTTGCGCCCTATTTTGAATATAGGGAATGCCGCCGAAGGCTACACGAAGCACAGCTCGGTTTATATTGGGTGAGCCTATGGATCAGGCTCCTTCGCAGTCTGATGCACATGCGGACCCTGCTGTGGGCCCGATTCCTGAGACGACACGTGCGTCTCAGCCTACTACTGGTCCTGTAGTTGGACCACTACCTTTTACACCGTCCGTCAGAGAGCAGTACCACGTGTCTTCTTCGACGCAGTACACGCCACAGCCTGCTTCACCTCCAGATAGATTTGAACAGATGATGGCCATGATGCAGCAGCAACAGCAGCTCCTGACTACTATTGTGGGGACTTTAGCCCAGGGTGGGAGTGTGCCCCACCTGCACCACCTACGCATCCAGCTAAGGATGCTGATACATATGCCTAGGATGAGGGCATGGTTCATCCTGTACCACCTGCTTACTCTACGGGGAATGCCGCAGACACACGGGGCTTGTTAGAGCGATTCCAGCGTTACGGCCTCTCACTTTTATGGGTTCTCATAGACCCGAGGAGGCCGAGTATTGGCTCGACCGTGTGTCGAAGATACTGCGGATGCTACATTATTCAGAGGCCGAGCAGGTCAAGTTGGCTACATTCTTATTCGAGCGAGAGGCCAGCTTGTGGTGGGACAGTGTATTGCGGACCGTTGCCGCTGATTATATTTGGACCTGGGCAGCGTTCGAGTTCCGTTTCCACGAGAAATACTATCCCCAGACGTACAGGCATGAGCGGGAGAATGAGTTTCTGCGCCTTAGACAGGGAGGCATGACAGTGACTGAGTATGAGCATCGGTTCACTGAGTTGGGCAGATACGTCCCGACTATTTTGACAGATGAGCAGATGCGCATACGGCGCTTTTCAGAGGGTTTACGACCGGATATTCGGTCAAAGATGTGCTGCGTGAGCATTCCCTCCTATGCAGAGCTGATTCACATGTCCATGCGGGCAGAGTAGGATGTGGGTCGACTTACCCGATCTCGTGGCCCTGTTGCTCCTAGGCCACGACCAGAGTTGCAGGACAGGCCCTTTACAGGCAAGAGTCCTCACGCCGACCCTCCTATTAGGGCTACAGTGCCAGTACCCCCGATGCGGCACCCTGATTTATCATGTACATATTGTGGGAGATCGGACCATTTGGCACAGAGTTGTTTTGCTCGGATGCGGGACAGTGGGTTCTCACCACCGCAGAAGATCGACCGTACATGCTCGCAGGCGATATCAGCACCGCCTTTACGGTTGGCTCCTGCGCACCCTTCCTTCAGACCTCACGTATCGCAGTTCAGACCGCCTCTACGGCCCACGGCACAGTGGCCGAATCGACCACAGCAGGCACGGGTGCATGCCTTGACAGCTGAGGCAGCTACGACAGAGACTTCTCAGCATTCGGCCTTTGAGGTCATCGCCCACATCGGAGGTATTCCTATTCTTGTGATGGTGGACACAGGGTCCACGATTTCATTGATATCACGCGCCATAGTCAGGCGCCTTGAGCTACCGACTATTAGGATGGATGGGGTGCGAGTCCTTTCAGCTCATGGGGATTTTTCTGATGCCACCCTGATGTGTGAGGGTTGCTTAGTGGATCTGGGAGGCAAGACGATAGCTCTTGATCTTGTCGTCGACCCCTCTCTTGTTTATCTCGTTGTCATTCTTTGCATGGACTGGTTGACTGCAGCGAGGGCCGAGATTGACTGCGAGACTCGTACAGTGACTGCGTACGAGACAGAGGGCACGCCTTTCACATTTTCAGTTCGGATAAATCTCTCCTTCCGCATACTTAGCTAAGCTTCTTTACTACGAGACGCTGGTGCCCAGATACTTGAGCATACGTCAGTCATTTGCGAGTTTAGGGATCTGTTCAGGAAGATCCCTGGTTTACCGCCTAGACGAGAGATTGATTTCACTATCGATCTGGTGTCTGGTTCCACGCCCGTCTCACTGCCGACGTATCGCATGACACCGTGTGAGATGGAGGAGTTGAGGACGCAGATTAATGGTTTGTTGGAGCTTGGCCTTATACGGCCTAGTGTGTCTCCTTGGGGAGCACCGGTTCTATTTGTGAAGAAGAAGGATGGTTCGATGCGATTGTGTATTGATTATCGTAGGCTGAGCCAGATCACGGTGAAGAACAAGTACCCTTTACCCAGGATCGATGACTTATTTGATCAGTTGAGAGAAGTGCAGTACTTCTCGAAGATTGATCTTCAGTCAGGATATCATCAGTTACGCGTCAGGGATGAGGACGTGCAGAAGACATCATTCAGGACCAGCTTTGGCCACTACGAGTTCCTTGTGATGTCGTTCGGTGTCACGAACGCACCAGCCGTGTTCATGGATTTGATGAACCGGGTATTTCATCCTTTCCTCTATTGATTCATTGTTGTGTTCATTGACGACATTTTGGTATACTCCAGGAGTCGAGAGGAGCATGAGGAGCACTTGCGCTTGGTCCTGGATACGCTCAGACAGTATCAGTTGTTCGCACAGTACAAGAAGTGTGACTTCTAGAAGTAAGAAGTGAAGTTCCTGGGACACGTGGTGTCCAAGGATGGCATGAAAATTGACCTGTCTAAGGTAGCTGCAGTTCAGGACTGGGAGCAGCCTGGTTCTGTCATTGAGGTGAGGAGTTTCTTGGGTCTCGCCGGCTATTATCGACGCTTCATTCGGGATTTCTCGAAGATCGCGAGACCTCTATCTCAGTTGACACGGAAGGACGTGAAGTTCGCCTGGAATGACAAGGCGGAGTCAGCTTTTCAGGAGTTGAAGGACAGACTTACGTCCGCTCCCGTGCTAGTATTGCCAGAACAGGGGGTTAGATACACTATATACACTGATGCGTCTAGCGTTGGTCTGGGTTGTGTCCTTATATAGAGGGACAGGGTAATTTCGTATGCCTCGAGACAATTAAGGAAGCACGAGGAGAATTACCCTACACACGACCTAGAGTTGGCAGCCGTCATATTCGCACTGAGACTCTGGAGACATTACCTCTATGGAGAGGAGTTCGAGCTCTTTTGCGACCACAAGAGCCTCAAGTACATATTCACGCAGCGAGACTTGAATATGAGGCAGTGGCGATGGATGGAGACGTTGAAGGACTTCAAGTACGAAGTCTCTTACCATCTTGGGAAGGCGAACCTTGTGGCTGACGCGTTGAGCCCCAAGAAGGTGATAGAGTTTGCGGCTCCGCTGATGGTTGCTGAGTGGGATATGGTTGAGTTTTTGCGAGACTTTTAGCAGAAACTCACTATAGAGGAGCCATATGAGTTCATCGCACATGTACAGGTGTGATCTCAGATCGATGACCGGGTCATCGAGGCGCAGAGGGATGATGCGCATCTGACTGAGCTTCGAGAGCAGGCCAGTGATGATGCGGAAGCCGAGTGGCGAGTTGGCATGGATGGGGGCTTACGTTATCGTGGTCGCCTATGCATCCCAGATGTCCCTGACTTGAGACGAGAGATTCTCGAGGCTGCGCATTGTACCAGACTCGCGATGCATCCAGGCAGTACGAAGATGTATCACGACGTGAAGAGGACTTATTGGTGAGAAGGTATGAAGACCCACATAGTAGAGTTCGTGTCCCGTTATCTCACTTGCCAGCAGGTGAAGGCAGAGCATCGCCGACCACCTGGACTCTTGCAGCCTATGCCGATCGCAGAGTGGAAATGGAATTTCATTTCCATGGATTTCATTTCAGTGCTGCCGAAGATGAGGAAGGGACATGATTCCATATGGGTGATCGTCGACCATCTGACGAAGTCGGCGCACTTCCTACCGATCAGAGTTACGAACTCTGCAGACGAGCTGGCTAGACTGTACATCAGAGCGATCGTGCGTCTGCATGGAGTTTCATTGGAGATCGTGTCGGACAGAGACACGCGGTTCACTTCTATTTTCTAGACTCGCATTCAGGAGGCTATGGGTGTGAAGTTAAGGTTCAGTACTGCCTTCTACCCACAGACAGATGGACAGATAGAGTGGGTGAACCAGATCTTAGAGGATATGTTGCGAGCTTGCGCATTGGACTTCAAGGACAGTTGGGATGATTGTCTTGCATATACGAGTTCGCGTACAACAACAGCTTTCAGGCGAGTATCGGTATGACACCTTACGAGGCGTTGTATGGGCGACCATGTCGCGCACCGCATTGCTGGGCAGAGGTCGGTGAGCGTAGTTTGATTGGCCCAGAGTTAGTGCAGGCGACGTCGGAGAAGATTGATATTATTAAACGTTGGCTTCTCACAGCGTAGTGCAGACAGAAGAGTTATGCCGATACGAGACGACGGCGGCTAGAGTTCACAGTTGGGGATCATGTATTTTTGCAAGTTTTCCCTACGAAGGGAGTCCTTCGGTTCGGGAAGAAGGAAAAGCTAGCACCGCGATTTATCGGTCCATTCTAGATCCTCGATCGATTGGCTTTACCCACGCCTCTCGCGAGCGTTCACAACGTATTTCATGTTTCTATGTTGAAGAAGTACGTTGCTGATCCTTCCCATATCATCAGATGGGAGCAGGTGCAGTTAGGAGAGGATGTTACATATATCCTGCGACCGACATGTATCCTAGACAGGAAGGAGCAGGTACTGCGTAGCAAAGTGATTCCCCTTGTGAAGGTATTGTGGACGCATCACTCTGAGGAAGAGGCTACCTGGGAGACAGAAGCCGAGATCAGAAAGAACTACCCACAGCTTCTCGAGGAGTATGAAAAGGTACAAATTTTGAGGATGAAATTATTTATTAAGGGGGGTAGATTGTAACGCCTTGGAAAATTCGTACTTGGACTCGAGTACCAACTCGACCAGAAATCGCGTAGGATTAATTCCTTTGGAAGAAATGCGTAAGTTAGCTAGCGCAACGCTAGAGCAACTGGGAAATAGTCCCTGATCACTTTAAATACGTTCTACAAGACCCAAAACGAGTAGAACCAAAGACGCTATAATACTCTAAAACTTCGGATCAAACTCTAAACCGGTTTGTTCCCTGGACCACTTTGAAACTTTGTATTGGATCTACACCGCGCGTCGAAAGTCCGATACCTACAATCTTAGACCGTTATAACCGCCTACCTGGACTTGACAATCATTTTGAAAATCAATTCCAACCGACATTCGCAGGTTATTTCATTGAGCCTGGACTGAAGAGAGTGAGAATATGGTTAGATTTGAAATTTAAGTTTGGCACATGACTTGACGCGTTATTATTAAGCGTTCTGACCATCAGAATTCAGCCAAATTACACCCTCGGATCAGGAAAATTTTCTATTTCATATCATGAGACTTACAGACCTGATCTACGTGCGGTGACCGCTGAACTGAAACTGGACCGCCACGTGCGATCTACGAACACTGATGGTCTGAAAATGGGATGTGAGCGACATCCGGCATGTATGAACTTAAGTCCGATCGCGTTCGACCAGGGGACCACCAGAAATGGTCTTTTGGTTCGAAATAGTCCCGATTTAGATACAACTTAAGTATACCTTGACCTGAAGCCTGTTTTGGGCATGTTTGGGCTTATAAAAGGGCTTGAAACCCTCACTCTTCTCACCCATCCGAATTTGATAGAAACCCTAGCAAGAGTGAGAGAGAAAGTGAGAGTTTGTGAGAGTGAGTGGAAGGGAATTTCCTGCTGCTTGTGCCACCGGTTGCACGTGTTTAAGCCACGCGATCCAATCACTTTACCGGTGATTTCTCCGCATTTCTAGGTAAGAAAATACCCTAAACTCTTGCTGATTTTCTGATCCTTTATTTCCATAGTATGGTAGCTGATGCATCTTGTAAATTAGGTTGTCTATTCGCCGTAGACGAAGCGTATATGCTCCGTTCGAATTAATACACCTGTAGGAGAAAAGGTGCGGATTTTAGACGCTTTGATTGACTGTTTCCAACGCTTTCAATGTTGTTTAATAGTAGATTATTGACGGCAACGCCGTTTGACATGTACAACATGCTGTTCGTTTCCTATTTCGTAAGCAGACGAAGAATATGAGATTTAGGGCATTTTAGTCATTTATAGGAAATACTGTTTTCATCCATAATTTGCTGATGTGATTGACATGGCTTCTTGTCGCATTAGGATACTAGGAATGCGTTCATAATTAGTTTGGCGAAGAGATTTGCCTAAATGCGCACTTTGAGTCGACATACTATATGTAGACATACTATTATGTAGACTTAACTGGGAAATAGTCCCTGATCACTTTAAAAACGTTCTACAAGACCCAAATCGAGTAGAACCAAAGATCCTATAATACTCTAAAACCTCGGATCAAACTCTAAGCCGGTTTGTTCTCTGGACCTCTTTGAAACTTTGTATTGGATCTAGTCCAAGCGTCGAAAGTCCGATACCTACTATCTTAGACCGTTAGAACCGCCTAGTTGGACTTGACAATCATTTCAAAAATCAAGTCCAACCGACATTCGCAGGCTATTTCATTGAGCCTGTACTGAAGAGAGTGAGAATAGGGTTAGATTTGGAATTTGAAATTCAAATCTGGCACACGACTTGACGTGTCAGTATTAAGCGTTCTGACCGTCAGAATTCAGTCAAATTACACCCTCGGATCAGGAAATTTTTTTATTTCATATCATGAGACTTGCAGGCCTGATCTACGTGCGGTGACCGCTGAACTGAAACTGGACCGCCACGTGCGATCTACGAACACTGTTAGTCTGAAAACCGTATGTGAGCGACATCCGACATGTACGAACTTAAGTCCGATCGCGTTCGGCCAGGGGACCACCAGAAATGTCCTTTTGGACCGAAACAACCCCGATTTGGATATACCTTAAGTAAACATTGTTCCCGAGCCTATTTCGGACATGTTTGAGCTTATAAAAGGGCTTGAAATCCTCACTCCTCTCTCTCATCCGAAATTGGAAAGAGCCTTAGATTGAGAGAGAGAAAAGGTGAGAGATTGTGAGAGAGAGTAGGAGAGAATTTTTCCTGCTGTCGTGCCACCTGTTGCACGCGATTAAGCCACGTAATCCAATCACTTGGCCGGTGATTTCTTCACGTTTCTAGGTAAGAAAAAAACCCTAATAGTTGCTGATTTGAGGTTCCCTTGGTTCCATAGTGAAATAGCTGATAGATCTTGTGTATTAGGTTCACAGTTCGCCGTAAACGAAGCGTATACGCTCCGTTCAAATCGCTTCACCTATAAGAGATAGGGTGCGGATTTTAGACGCTTTGATTGACTGTTTCCAACGCTTTCAATGTCGTTTAATAGTAGATTATCGACGGTAACGCCGTTTGACATGTACAACATGCTGTCCGTTTTCCGTTTCGTAAACCGACGAAGAATTTGAGATTTAGGGCATTTTAGTCATTTGTAGGAAGTACTGTTTTTATCCATAATTTTCTGATGTAATTGACATGGCTTCTTGTCGCATTAGGATATTAGGAATGCGTGCATAATTAGTTTGGTGAAGAGATTCACCTAAATGCACAATTTGAGTCGACATACTATATGTAGACTTAAGTGTGTAGTGTAAGTGTTTGTTTAAATGCTTGTATTAGTATGTATTGAACTAAACGGTGTTATGAATTGGTTTGAGATTGATTTCTCAATTAATATGCTGATGTAAATGATTTCCTACATGTTAGCTATATGCATGATTTCATTATATGTATGAAATGCATGTGCTTGATGATTCACTTAAGTTGTACGTTATAACATGTGTTAACATGCTCACATGGTTGTATTTCATTTCCATTACTCTTACATGATGGCTGATGTGATTCTAAAATTGTTTGGGACTATACCTAGTCCAGGCAGTCGGCAACCGAGCAAGTTCGTGGTTGGCTTATCTTTGCCACGAACGATGCATCAATGAACGCGAGCCGTGTTTTGGAGTTGGCGGCAGTGGTTTGGTCACGCGAGGTGTTTTACGTACTTTATGTCGTTCGACTTGAGATGCGATCGTGCTAGTCGAGCCCTTCAAGTAACCCGACTGGCCTTTGTATGTTCACCCTGTATGAGTCATAACTGCTTGAACCTAGGGTACTGAACTTACCATTGTAAACCCTATTAACCATGGTACCTTGATCCATAAAGACTCATGAGCCGGGCATGGTGGTATGGGACACCGTGGTCGAGCTGTCGGCCTACGCTGGGGCCACAAACCTCCCCGTAGTGACCAGTGAGCACCTATGTCTCGTGAGAAGATTATAGTAGTATGAGACACTATATTCTTGCTGTCCGCCTACACTGATCAGGCGACGAGTCCTTTGTAGTGACCAAAAGCGTATTCTGAGTCTACGGGAGGCGACGACCCTTCCATAGCAGTGAGAGTACAGTAGGCCTGTATTGATAAGGTAATGGGGGAGCGGTGCAACGAGTGCAAGCAACAGCCCTGGCAGCCCTTGCAGCGACGTACAAAATATACATCGTATGAGATTACTAGGAGTGACGACCCTAGACAGGATCTGTATTGGGATTGATATAAGGGAAGTACCTTAGTTTCCCAATCCTGCTGTTTGAATGGATTAATAATAACTCGACAATCATATCACCATCACATTGCATGTGCCTGGAAGATGTGGAGCACTGAGCGGTACGTAAGCATGTCGCGGACGAAGATGGTGTCGTATGAGGGAGAATGTCGGTGAGGGCATCCATCATGTCATGTCATATTGCATTAACAACAGTATTAGGATTGTCTGATTTACTGCTTTACTATTATCGCATGATTGATTTGAGAACATGTTAATCCTTGCTCTATTATTCCACTGAGTTAGCTACTCATTCCCACGTTTCGAGATGGTGTTTGCAACACCCACCAGACCCTGTCTTTGATGCAGGTGACACGGAGATCTAGGAGGCAGAGCCAGACTATGATGAGGACCAGGATGAGTTCTCATGCATGCAATACCACGACGGCTTTGCTTAGGTGGCCTGGGTTGACGGGACTTCTCAGTGGGACTCTTTTGGACATTTGATATTGTTTATTTACATGTATATGAGACTCAGAGATGTATTCATACTTTGGAGACAGTCGAGATCTACTTTATTTTACCATACAGTGATATATATATTCTTTAGTCTTCCGCTTGCTTTTATCACTGAATCTAGAGTATGAATTGCAGTTTTGGTATACTTTTACTCATGTGAATGCTTTAACTCAGACAACATTGAATCATAATCATTTTTGTTGCACAAGTGACGGTCTGGAACTCGGGAGTTGAGTTTATACACGACCCTCGATTTTCAGGGTGTTACACAGTAGCGCCTTGATAGGCTCGTGAACGAGTGGTTAATGTGAGTAGGATGTCGTGCGACTATTGGTTTTCCAAGGCTGGTGGCTGTCAGCCACGTTCATTGACATGCACAAGGGATCGTTATTGTATATGTGTAGTTAAACGTGGACGGCAAACCATGATGAATATGGTGATAACCACGACCCCTGTAACACTAAAAACTATACATAACATCTTACAACCACGATCCGCCCAACATCATACCCCCGACCCAGCTGAGACGGAAATCATGATCTGAACAACACGAAACTGTCATGTGATCGGATCCACTGGATTCACGTGCGTATGTTAGATCGTGGTCATTATCCACGATCGTCCTTGTTTCACAACCCACGACTCTAATCTGGTCCCCTGAAAAACCTACATGATACGTGTACACGTCATGGCTCATATGGATCATGCCAATGTGTTTCGTCCACGATGTACATAATCCATATAACATGACAAACACGACCCATACAACATGACAAACACGACCCATACAACATGACAAACACGTTCCATGCAACATCGGAGTATGCCCCAAGCAACCCATGGCCCATATAACATGGAAAATCACGATGCATATAACATAAACCCCACGGCCCACAGCTTAGTGATAGGTGTTCTTCATACATTCACGATCCATGTAACAATCACGATCACACAGAACAGTTGTTGTTGTCATATACATTGGGTTGTGATTCCCAGCAACTATCGATGTGAAAAACAACCTCGACTCTTTGTGCATCCCATCCACGACCATTCCCTCAAAATTTCACGCCACCCTCCGGAAACAGTGCCCCGACCTTCTTCTCCCTGAAATCACGCTAGAGTCGCTACTTCCCCGTAATCCATTGGGCACTGAGAGGGACCCTTCGTTCTCAGCGCAACCGTACCGAATCATGGGGACCCTTCGAAATCCGTGCCTTTACCATTGAATGGCCAGCCTATAAGAGTGGTACTTTGGTGATACTTCCACGATCAAATTCATGCATTTATCTGCCCTCTCATTCAAAATCATGGATCAGATATCCGAATAAACAATAGAGCTCTTATCGCGTTCTTCCTTCATTCGTGATCCCTTCTTGTAACATCCCTAATTTTTGCCAACCTGGAATTAGACGTCCTTAGGCAATGGGTCAACCATAACACCTTGGTAACCTCTCAGAACCCAATTCCAAAGCCAAAGAAATCATTTAGGATGAAATTCTTTAGAAATTTAACGTGGATTAACTAGCGCTACACTAGATTACCTGTGAAATAAGCACCAACCACTTTAAATACGATCTGTAAGACCCAAAACCTATAAAATCATTGACGCTATCTTACCCTAAAATCCAGGATCAAACTCTAAACCTGTTTGTTCTCAGGAACCCTTTGAAACTTTGTATTGGATCTAGACCGCACGTCGAAAGTCTGATAGCGATAATCTTAGACAATTACGACCGCCTAGTTGGACTTGACAATCAGTTCAAAAATCAAGCCCAACCGATATCCTGAGACCATTTTATTAAGACGGAGTGAAGAGAGTGAGAAAAGGAAAATACTTAGAAAATTAATTCAATTTTTAATAAATCTAGCACAGTTCGCTTGCACGTTATTTTTAAGCGTTCTGACCGTTGGAATCTGACCCAAATACACCCTCGGATCAGGGAACATATCCCACTCAGGTCAGTATACTTGGAATCTTTGATCGAGTCTCAGTGATCGCTGAACTGAAACTGGTCCGACACGTGCGATCTGGAAACCCTATCAAACTGAAAATATAATATGATCAGGATCCAGCATCCATGAGCTTAAGTCTGACCGCATTTAGTAACAGGACCCCCAGAAGTGCTCCGTTGAGACGGAACAATCCGTATTTGGACATAACCTAAGTATACCTTGACTTAAAGTCTGTTTTGGTTATGTTTGGGCTTATAAAGGACCTTAAACCCTTAGATTTCTAACCCATACGAATTTGGGAAAAACCCTAGGAGAGAGAGGAGAGAAAAGAGAGAGAAAGTGAGAGAGAGTCGGAGTTTCTCCCAGGGATTCTTCCCTGCTGCTCCACGTGCCAAAGCCACCCACCTGCATCGTTATTCTGGCAATTCCAACTTCGTTCTAGGTAAGAAAACCCTAATCCTAACCTATTTTAAGGCTCTTATGGGTATAAGTAGCTAAGTAGCTGACTCACCTTGTGTTGTAGGTTGCTAATCAGTCGTTGACGACGACGTAGAGTTCCTATTCGATTCATTACGCTCCTACGGCATAAGGTTCAGATTTTAGATGCTTAGATTACCTTTTTTCAAAGCTTTCAATGCCGTTTAATGGTATATTGCTGATAAGGATGTTGTTTGACATGTAGAACATGCTGTCCGTTTTCATTTCGAATACGTACGAAGAATATGAGATTTAGTGTATTTTAGGTATTTGTAGGAAATACTGTATACGTACGTATTTTGCTGATATGATTGCCATGAGTATTTACCGTGTACCTATACTAGTTATACGTGTATGATCTATTTGGTAAAGAGATTCGCCCTAATGCACATATTGGCCACATATGCTATGTAGACTAATGTGTGTTGACTAAGTGTTTGTTGAAATGCCTAAATCAATATGATTTATGCCTGCCATATGTTTTGAATGTAAGAAAATGATTGTTGAGTATTAGACATCTCCTTGATAAAAGGATCTGTCATATTATATGTTGAAATCAACATACATCAAGTACGTTGGAGTTGTGTAGTCTAAATGTTTGTATAAAGGTATGTATTAGTAAGTATTGAGCAAATGGTGTTGTAGATTAGCGTTGAGACTGGATTCTCAACTAATTTGATGATGTACATGATTTCCTCCATGTTTGTTGTATTTCAATTGATTACCTTATGCGTGAAGTATTCGTGTATAGTTAACTGCTTATGATCTATGTTATAACATGCTGATAACATGCTGAAATTTCTTGTATTTCAATTCTCTCTCTCATATGATTATTGATTTAGATTACATGTGCTTGGGGCTATACTCTAGTCCAGGCAGTCGGTAACAGTTTAGAATTCGTGGTTGGATTCTATTCACCACGAAGGATGTGTATGACGAACCCGAGTCGTACTATAGTCGTCGGCAGTGGTTAGGCCACACGAAGTGCTTGTGCACTTCATGTCGGTTGATTCAACGTGCGCTCACGCTAGTCGGACTCATCAAGTAACCTGACTGACCATTGAATGTTCACCTTGTAATTGTCATAACTGCTTGAACCTAGGGTACTGAACTTACCAGTGATAACTCTGATAACCATGGTACCTTGATCCACTAAGACTCATGAGCCAGGCATGGTGGTATGGGACACCGTGGTCAAGCTGTCGGCCTACGCTGGGGCCACAAACCTTCCTGTAGTGACCAGTGAGTAACCCAGACTCATGAGCCTATTATGGTGGTATGGGACACTATATTTGAGCTGTTGGCATACACTGATAAGGTGATGGGGAGGTGGTGCAACGAGTGCGAGCAACAGCCCTGACAGCCCTTTGTAGTGACCTCGAGCGTACTCTGAGTCTACGTGAGGCGACGACCCTTCCGTAGTAACAAGAGTACAACTAGGCCTGTATTGATAAGCTGATGGGGGATCGGAGCAACGAGTGCGTGCAACAGCCCTGACAGCTCTTGCAGTGACCTAGAAATATATCATCGTATGAGACTACTAGGAGTGACGACCCTAGACAGGATCCTTGTTGGAAATGATATAAGGGAAGTACCTTAGTTTTCCAATCCTGCTGTATGCAAAGGACTAATAACAACTCAGTAATCATATTCATATCGCACTGCATGTGCCTGGAAGATGTGGAGCACTGAGGGAAAAAAGCATTCCGCGGACGTAAGATGGTGTCGCATGAGGGAGTATGTTGGTAAGGGCATCCATCATGTCATTTCATTCTTGCATTAATCACAGTATTTAGGAATGTTTGATTGCTTGCTTTACCATTATCGCGTGATTGATTTGATAACATGTTAATCTTTGCTCTATGATTCCACTGAGTTAGCTACTCACTCCCACATTACGGGATGGTGTTGCGCACACCAACCAGTCCCTATTTTAGTTTCAGATGGTGACGATGCTTGTGAAGCAGAGTCGGACTTGATGATAATGAGGAAGATCCCTCCTATATGCAGGTTCTGATTGACGGGGTTAGAGGGTTACTGAGTAGATGCCAATACACTTGGTATTTTGCCTTTCATTTACATACTCATGTATATTCTTTTCTTTCTATTTTGGAGTATACATGTATTTAGTTAACCTGATAACATGTTCACACTCTGGAGACTTACAACAGTTCATATATTTTATGTATCTGTCACATTCTTCTGCTTGCTAATTTAACTGTCTCTGGAGTATGATATGCTGTTTTGGCTTAATCCACCTCATGTTTTATGTACTATTACCATCGAAATTCATCCATCATTGAAAATGTTGCATAAGTGATGTTCTGGAACTCGGGAGTTGGGTTTCTACCCGACCCCCGATTTTCGAGGCATTACACTTCTCTTTCCTCACGGACGTTCATGATCAGCCTGAAGCTCAATGGCCTCCATTAGAAGACCTGCATACAACTTCTGTACTTCATCAAATCGATAATTTCAACAGGCACCCAGCCATCTGAAAAATGTTAACTACTCCATTTCCTTCTGCATCGTCTCAGTGAGTCTTGCATTTCTTTGGAATCATCGCGTGACCCATGTCACGCCCCATACAACATGACAACCACGATCCCCGTGCCATGACAGCAAGACCTTGACCAGTCCCTTCTACGGCACCCAGGGAGAACCACTGAAGAACACTTGTGAGTATGTCTCGTTTATGCCTAACCTTCTCAATATAGTGTTGTTCGGGCAAAACAAGTCATCGTCTATAGTGACTTTCTGCATCGCTGGTTGCCGCTGGAGAGAGATCTTCTTCCTACTCTAAATGTCATCATGGTCACAGTTGTAACGGTAAATAGGTCATGGCTTTTGTTTATATGGCAGAAATTAAACAATGGATCTTTTGTTTACATAGCAAAAATAAGAATAGTGGAGTAACGTTCCCTACTGTATGTTAAATGGGTCATGGCTTGCATACTGCATGTGGCGTTTATGCCAGACGCTCGCTCTGAATCCGAAGGAAAGGGTCGTAGTTTGTAACCACCGAATATGATAGTGAGGAGGATGATAATATCTCTATATGCAAACTTAGGTAGAAGAGACGAGCAGAGCATTGGCTTGCATGTCGAGCTTCTCTTCTGAAAGTCTCTGTATTATATGTGTCATTGTTGTCATGTTGTATGGATTGTAGTTGTCATGGATCATTTATTTAACTTTACAATAGATCGTGATTTTTAGGTTAGTTGGGTCAAGCATTGCTTGCCCCAGTTTAGCCGCCCGCCGCATATTGTCTCCTCCGCCAGGTTGAAGATGAGCATCTGTGGTTGTCAGTTCAGTCTCAGCTGAGTCCAAACTTGATTGAACTGGTCATCTCCTGGATCATCATCTCCCTGACTTTGCCTTCTCCTATCAGACCCTTCAGCTTCTGTTCCCCTACAGAAGTTGTCAGGAATTCTTCCAGCCCGGCCTTCGCCTTTCAATCTTAGTCATCGCCTTTAGCCTCTCCCAAATCAGTAGAAACATCAGCTGCGCCTGATAAACAAAATAGTTTAAAATTATAAAACGACAATCAGCGCCAAAAAATTAAGCTTGAGAGCTTCCCGTATGACAGACTGAGGAGTAGTCGTTGATGAATGATGGAAGTTGATTAATAGTATCTACGATTGATTTCTGCCTAGTCGACTAGTAGAGACATATGGCTCGAAAATCTCTGATCCCAAGGGGGTCGTGGTTTGTAATGTAGATATGGGATGTATTTGTCATGTCATACAAATAACAACAGTATTCTCGAACGGCCTCCAGCTAGATTTGGACGTGGTTTACATGGAAGATTGGTCGTTTGATGACATGGGTCGTGGTTCACATGAACAATTGGTGGCGCATGTCACGGCATATGTGTCGTGGTTCTAATTTAACATCAATGATCCACTATTCATAATAACCATGACACAACGCATGCACAATCACGACTTAGTATTGATCAAATTTTCATCGATCGTTGTATCCTTTGATATGGGTCGGGGTTGTAATGTTGTATATGTCTTGGTGCAATGAATTGGATTCTTAACGTAATTATTAAAGGGACGTGATTGTCCTATTATACTGACCATGGTTTTCGTGTATATGGTTCGTGTTAATCTTTTTGCATGGTCGTTGTTGCCTTGTTTCATGTGTCGTCGCTGAAAACCACGACACTATTTTTTTTTCTTTTTGTTTTGCACTACCCATTTACATGAAAACCACGAGCAATTTTATGTACACGATTGCCATCTGCGTTCGTGGCTTAGATGCAAAAAGGCTCGTTATTATCATCCACCTTGGGTCACGGTTGTCAAGAAACACGGGCCGTGTCTGACATTGGAAAGGTATTGGTTTTGATATGCATTCAATGTATTGATACGTAGGTCGTTGTTGTCGTTTTAAAATATACGCGAAGCATTGGTCGTTGTTGATCTGGGACGTGTTTGTTGTGTTAAAATGGTCTCTGTAAAAATGGCGATCTTAAGAGATACCCAACGTAGGCAAAATGAGAACCATTATCCACTTGTCATGCGTGCCACGACTCGTCGATAAGCCTACCATTTCCTGTAAATGGGTAGTGCAAAAAACAAGTGTCGTGGTTGTGCAAAAAAAAAAAATAGTGTAATACAAATCATACTATACAAATCATCAAATGTAACGTGCACATCCATTGGAAATACGTCAACTGCTTCGTGGTTTTTATTTTTATAGTTGAAATCAGAACTTTGGTGTTAAGTTCCCTATTGTAAGTTAAATGGGTCGTAACTTGCATGCTACAGGTGGCGCTTATTCCAGACGCTCGCTCTGAATCTGAAAGAAAGGCTCGTAGTTTTTAACCATCGAAGATGAGAGTGATTTTTAGTTAAAACGGCCTTGGCTGTCTTACAGTGTCATTGTTGTTATGTTATATAGATCGTGGTTGTTAAGTTACATGAGGGGTGTTTATAAAACATGATACATATAAAGTAACAACTATGATCCATATAACATGGTTCGTGGTTCTCATGTTGTATTGGTCGTTATTATAATCTTATATGGGTCGTGATTGACATTTTTTCAACGATCCACGATCAAGGTTTGGAGGACAACGGCGATGCATAAAGGATAAAAACCACGATCCAGTTTGCATTTGAACCACGATCGGTTCGGTTTCTGGTCCGAGTAGGCTCAAAACCCAAGTACCACATCTCTGTCTTATCATTCAATGGTCAAGGTCCTAATTCCGAATGCTTGCATATGATTCTGAACGGTTGCTGGTTCCCAACAGATTGCGGTGAGGAGGCGACATTAACGCGATTTCCTGAAATGATTGGCGGCCATGGCTATTACATTACAAGGGTCATGGCTATTTTGTTATATGGACCGCGGTTGTTACTCTAAATGGGTCGATTGTGGATGAATCGGTTCAGATGGTTGAGTAGAACAGGAAGAGAACATATTAAAAGCTACAAGCACAATCAATGAAACGGGACAATCACAATCCATATAGCATGGCAAGTAATAACCATATAGAATTACATTGACGACCCATATAACATGAAATCAGCGACCCTTACAAAATTGCAACGACGACATATTTAACAAGTAACTGCCAGACGAGAAGCTCAGTGATGCACAAGACTCTACAAGTTTCTTCCACTAAAGATTGCAAATGGGGATATCATCATACTTTATTATTCCTTCCACACCGGATTCAATGCGACCCTTCAAAATTAGCACCACCTTCAGTATGCAAGTGAGGACTCGTTCGATATTCAGGACACCATTATAAAATTTTAATTTATTATGCGACACGCTGATTCCAAATGGTCGTGGTGATTCCAAGGAGACGCTAAGTAATTACATGTCACTGCAGAGAAATATGAATTTTTCACTGGCTGGGTGCCCGTTGAGCATGTCGAGTTGCAGGTGTTCGAAAACTGTCTTCAGAACTTTTTGAAAAGGCCATTGAGCTTCTGGAGGGTCGTCAACATTCCTGATGAAAGAGAGTGGATCACCTATAAATGAAGAACGCAACTGAGATTTAATGGCTTCTACAAATACATCCTCTATTATATTTTGAATGAAAGAGCAAAGAAGTCAATGGATGTGTAAGGTGATGCTAAATAAAGATTGTGGTTCAGATTTGCGTGTGGAAGTAGTAATAATTTGAAGCCAAATCACCACTTTTATAGGCTGGTCATTCAATGGTCAATGCGCTGATTTCGAAGAGTCGCCCTAAATCTGAACGTCGCGCGAATTCATATTTCTAGAGCTGTGGAGGAATTTCCTGAATTACTGGGGCGGTTGTGGCTAGTTATATGAACAGTGGTTGTTACGCTATATGTATCGGGATGTTATAACATAAATTCATGACATGAATAAAGTAAAAAATCATGACCCAACGTGGCAATTGCATTACAAGGGTCGTTAAATAAACCGCGGTTCGTGAATCTCGTGTTATAATGGTCGTGCTTATAATGTTATATGGGTCGTCGTTTCCATTCCTTTATTTAATGATCCACGACCCAACGTGGAAAAAAATATGGATCCAGTGTGCATGTGAATCACGATTCAACATGTAAGATAACCACGGCCAAATATTTTTCATATCCACGATCATTCCCTTCAGATATAGCGCGATTCTCTCCAGAAACAGCGCCACATTTTACTTTTTTCAAGAGAGGACATTAACCCACTACTTCTCCGCAATCCATTGGGCAGCGAGCGCGATCCTTCAAAATCCGTGCGACCATTCAAAATATGCACCTTGACCATTGAATGACTCGCTACCTCCCCACCATCCGTTGGGCAGCGAACGTGATCCTCCGGAATCCAGATGCGGATTTCTTGCGAAAGCCTTTCGCAGGAAGTTCCTGCGCAAGGATTTTGGATGGGGCCCACTATGATGTTTGTTAGAAATCCAACCCATCCATCCATTTTTTGAACTCATTTTAGGACATGAGACCGAAAATGATTAGGATCTAAAACTCAAGTGGGCCATACTAGATGAAACAGTGGGGAAAGCAATTCCTACCGTTGAAACCTTATAGGATCCACCTTGATGTTTATATTCCATCTGAACCATTTATGAGGTCATTTTCACTGATTTGAAGTGAAAAATCCAAGAAATTAAACCGATACAAAACATTTGTGGCCATATAAATGTTTCAACGGTGGTCACTAAATTCCCACTGTTTCCTCTCGTGTGGCCCACTTGAGTTTTTGATCCTCCTCATTTTTTGTGTCATATCCTAAAATGAACTCGAAAAATGGATGGATGGAGTGGCTTTCTCACAAACATTGTAATGGCCCCACACAGAATCTTGCGCAGGAACTTCGTGCGAAAGGCTTTCGCAGGAAATCCGCGTCCCCAGAATCCGTGCGACCATTCAGAATCAGCGTGACCGTTCGTAATCGGTGCCCTGACCATTTAATGACTCACTACTTCCCCCCTCCGTAATCTGCTGGGCACCGAGCGCGATCTTTCTGAATCTACGCGAACAAGCCAATTCAGTAGTGAGTCATTCAATGGTCAGAGTCAGCGCGACAGTTCAGAATCAGCGCGACCCTTCGAAATCGGCGCCTTGACCATCGGAATCGGCGCCTTGACCATTGAGTGACCTCTCTATAAGAGCGGTACATATTCCACAAACCAGTCCGAACCCTATTGCAACACCTTTCGCTTAATGTATTTTTTTTTCTTTTTTTTTACTCTATTCTTCTAACGAAAACAATGGAGGAGATATTGGAATCAGCCATCAATTCCCTATCACCTCCATCCTTTAACTGTGATTGTCTCTTGCCGGAGGGATTTGACGATTTTTCTGCCGCTCTACCACCTCCACAGGAAGTTCTGAAGGTGATCCTTGCAGCTCATTCGGCCCATTGTAATCAGCGCGCCACATGATAATAAATTCTTCCCATACAACACAACACCACGACTACTATAACGTGACAATGAGGACCATAATCACAACGTATTAGGAAGTACAGTCTCTTCAACAGGACCCAGCCATCTGAAAAACACTGGCGAGAATGTCTTGTTTAAGCTTGACATTCTCAACGGAGTTTTATATCAGGCTACAACAAGACATTCTCGACAGAGTTTTTTCGATGGTTGAGTGCCTGTTGTAGAAATCTTCTCTTCGGATTATCACTATGAATATGGTCGTGGTTGTCACGTTGGATCTGTCATGTTCATCATCCTGAAAATTAAGTAGTCTAATCATTCATTCACCGCCGTTGTCGTGTTAAATGGGCCATGGCTTGCATGTATCGTTTATTACGAATGGGCGTGTTGAATCTAAAGGGAATTGTCGCGTTGAGTCCGGATAGAAGGTTGGAGTTATTAACTAGTGATGATAAGAGTGAGGAGGATGATAATGCCCCCATTTTTAAGCTTAAGTGGGTGTCTTGTGCATCACTGAGCTCCTCTTCCGGTAGTAGTTGTGTTATATGGATTGTACTTGTCATGGATTGTTGTTTTAATGTGATACTGGTCGTGGTTTTCATGTTATATTGGTCCTTGTTTGTAATTTCACATGGCAGAAACATTAACATTGTTGCGAGATTATAAAGATCATGGTTTTCAGCCGATATTAGTCGTGGTTTTAAAGGCAGAATGATCATGAATATGATATAGGTCTTTGTTGTCTGCTAAAATCGTGTGGTTTGACCAGCCTATATGGGTCGTGAATCACACACACAATGGATGGTGTTTTCCAACAACCATCCATTATGCATTACATCACCACCCAATTTTTGTCACATCCAGGAACAATCGAGATTGTCGTGGCTGGCGTGGGTTGTGGTTCTAATGCTACATGGGTCGTGGATGTTCACGATATATGGATCGTTCTGTCACTTCACGTTCAACCACCCATATATAACAACGATCCATTGTGGATGTCAACTGACCTAGCTGACAATCACGATCCAATGTGAATCTGAGTCACGATCACAGAACGGGGTCGTTGCTGTCGTACAAACTTGGCGATGGTTTCCAGTGAGGATGGATTGTGTATGTTAATCACGACACATTGTTCGTCATATCCACGACCCATATCAATCACTTAGTCATAATGGAAAAATGTTTAGAACAGACATCAAGGACACCAATCCATCCCGCATTTAATTATTAATAAAAAATTTGACTCTCTTCGGTGGTCTACCCATCCCCAAAGTCGCATCTTTAGACTTCGCTAACTGCAGACAATCGTATGCAATTGTCTTTCGAAACTTAGGAATGTCCTCCTACAGAAAAGGAATGAACTAGTATTAAATCAAATGACATGGAAATAAATAATTAATGTAGATGGATATATACACACACACATACAAACCTTTGTGAAGTCAATTTTACGCATGCTGCTCACGAAGTCTATATATTTCAGCATGAATACTCCACAATCATCTGAGTTATCTTACCCCGGTCTGTCACTGGCTATCTTTAAACTCCAAGGTTTCTCCCAGATTTTAGATCCACTGTCGAGAATATGGAATAGCCATCTCAGTCCGTGCGTGACCTGCGCGACAATTGACTCGTTGTTCTCTTGCAACTCGGTACTTAGGCTGTCGTACACAGCGACATCTTTCTTCTTCGTATTAACAACAGCCAAGAACCAGTGCGGGCCCCTCGCATTGAGTGGGATGTATAGCTGTCAATCACAAGAAATATGACAACATTTAAAAGATAAGTCCTTTCAAAATGAATAATATTATTTAAGTTCACGTATATGTTCAAGTAAATAAATCTTACCACTTCATACTTCCATAGAGGCTTCGATCTACCTCGACTGTCGACTAATTCTACAAGCATTTCATTCAATTTGCCACTCTTGACGATGGTCTGTCGATCCTTGTGGTTGCCAGCTCAATAAGTTTGCAAGTCGCTAAGTTGGACTTCCATGGCTTGCTGTTGACATATTGGAAAGGGTTAGACACATAAATAATTAATGATGTTTTAAAGATAAGTATGGTCCTTAAATTAACATTACCGAAAATATCGACGGAATGAAAGCGCAGTCCTGACTACGTCATGGTCTCTTTTCCTGACGCACTGATAGGAAGCGTAGGTATCTATCAATGGCCTACACAATGAGGAAGCTGTGATATATTTCATATATCGATATTATTAAATAAATAAAGTCAATATGTAGATACAGACGTCAGAGTCGACCCATGATTTTAGGTCACAGATGCTCTTCAGCCAGCCAGGTGAATCCGATGATGATCTGATAGCTCTCAACTCATTGTCTTCTCCTTCGGTTAGCTCTCGGTGCGGATCCATGTGCCCCTGATGACTCTCCATTACAGGTAGAAATCGGTGGGGTTCCGCCGCATCGCGGCATGGTATCCCTTCCTCACACACTTGCGAAGTACCGATGTTGATCTGAAAAATATGATATACCATTATCTATGCAATTCACACCATAACGTCCATTGAAAATGTAACGCCCGTGAAAAATCCGTACTTGGGCTCGAGTACCGATTTGACCCGAAATCGCGTAGGAATAATTTCCATGGAAATTAAGCGTAAGTTAGCTAGCGCAACGCTAGAGTAGCTGGGAAATAGTCCCTGATCACTTTAAATACGTTCTACAAGACCCAAATCGAGTAGAACAGATAACTCTACAATACTCTATAACCTTGGATCAAACTCTAAGCAGGTTTGTCCTCTGGACCATATTGAACTTTTGTATTGGATTTAGACCGCGCGTCGAAGGTCCGATACCTCCTATCTTAGACCGTTAGAACCGCCCAGCTGGACTTGACAATCATCTCGAAAATCAAGTCAAACCGATAATCACAGACTATTTCGTTGAACCCGGACTGAAGCGACCGCGAATAGGGACGAATTTGGAATTTCAAATCCAAATCTGGCACACGACTTGACGCGTCAGTATTAAGCGTTCTGACCGTCAGAATTCATCCAGATTACACCCTCGGATCAGGAAAAATTTCTATTTATTATCATGAGACTTTCAGCCCTGATCTATGTGCGGTTACCGCTGAACTGAAACTGGTCCGCCACGTGCGATCTGCGAACCCTGCCAGACTGAAAACTTAATACGAGGTACATCTGGTACCCATGAGCTTAAGTCTGATCGCAATCGACCAGGGGACCACCAGAAAGCAGTTTTTGGACCGAAACAGCCCCGAAATGGATAGGCATCAAGTAAACTTCGTCCCGGAGCCTATTTCCGGCAATTTCAGGCTTATAAAAGGGGTTGAAACCCTCATTTCTCCTTCCCATCCGAAATTCACAAACCCTAGGAAGAAAAGAGAGAGAGTTTGAGAGAAAGGGAAGAGGAGATTTTTCCCGCTTCCGAGCCCCTGACAGTTGCTGCTTCAGCACTTCCTTCCAATCACCTGGCTGGTGATTTCTATACTTTTTCAGGTATAGAATAATCCTAAAAACTTGCTGATTTAGGGTTTTCTTAGACGCTTAACATGTTAGCTAACGTATTCCATAAATCAGGCTTTCCTACCGCCGTAGACGAAGCGTACACGCTCCGTTCAAAATCTCGCAACCGTAAGAGACTAGGTGAGGATTTTAGACGCTTTGATTGACGGTTTACAATGCTTTCAATGTTGTTTAATAGTAGATTATCGATGGCATCGCCGTTTGACATGTACAACATGCTCTCCGTTTCCTGTTTCGTAAATTAACGAAGAATATGAGATTTAGGGCATTTTAGTCATTTGTAGGAAGTACGGTCTACATGCATATTTTGCTGACGTGATTGCCATGGTTTGTCGCTGTATTAGAGAGTTAGGAATGTTTGCACAATCAGTTTGGCGAAGAGATTCGCCAAGTTGCGCACTTTGGGTCGACATACTATATGTGGACTTAAGAGTGTAGTGTTTGTGTTTGTGTAAATGCTTGTATTAGTATGTATTGAATTAAATGATGTTATGTAGTAGTTTGAGATTGATTTCATGATTAAAATGCTGACCTAAATGATTTCCTACATGTTGACCTTATGCATGATTGCATTACATGCATAGGAAGTATGCCTTGAAGATTTGCTTAAGTTGAATATGCATGGAAGGTATGCCTTGAAGATTTGCTTAAGTTGAATGTTATAACATGTGCTAACATGCTCACATGATATATTTCAATTCCAATACCTTTGTATATAGTGTTAATGTAATTCTATAGATGTGTGGGACTTGACTTAGTCCAGGCAGTCGGTAACCGAGCGAATTCGTGGCTGACTGGTCATAGCCACGAACGACGCGTCGATGAATGTGATTCGTGTTGAGAGTTGGCGGCAGTGGTTAGGCCACGCGAAGTGTTTTACGCACTTCATGTCGTTCAATTCGAGATGCGATCGCGCTAGTCCAGCCCGTCAAGTAACCCGACTGGCCGATGTTTGTTCACCTTGTATGTATCATAACTGCTTGAACCTAGGGTACTGAACTTACCATTGTAAACCCTATTAACCGTGGTACCTTGATCCACGAAGACTCATGAGCCGGGCATGGTGGTATGGGACACCGTGGTCGAGCTGTCGGCCTACGCTGGGGCCACAAACCTCCCCGTAGTGACTAGTGAGCACCTTGACTCGTGAGCAGATTATGGTGGTATGGGACACTATATTCTAGCTGTCGGCCTACACTGATCAGGCGACGAGCCCTTTGTAGTGACCGCGAGCGTATTCTGTGTCCACGGGAGGCGACGACCCTTCCGTTGCAGTAGAGTACGGTAGGCCTGTATTGATAAGGTGATGGGGGAGCGGTGCAACGAGTGCGAGCAACAGCCCTGGCAGCCCTTGCAGTGACCTACGAAATATACATCGTATGAGATTTCTAGGAGTGACGACCCTAGACAGGATCTGTGTTGGGATTGATACAAGGGAAGTACCTTAGTTTCCCAATCCTGCTGTTTGAATGGACTAATAACAACTTGGTAATCATATCACCATAGCATTGCATGTGCCTGGAAGATGTGGAGCACTCTAGGGAGTGTGGCATGCCGCGGTCGTAAGATGTTGCCTCATGAGGGTGATCGTCGGTGAGGGCATACATCACGTCATATCATCTTGCATTAACAACAGTATTAGGATTGTCTGATTTACTGCTTTACTATTATCGCGTGATTGAATTGTGAACATGCTAATCTTTGCTCTATGATTCCACTGAGTTGATCACTCATTCCCACGTTACGGGATGGTGTTTGCAACACCCACCAGACCCTGTTGTAGCTGCAGGTGAGGACGAGATCCATGAGGTGGAGCCAGAGATTGACGAGGACCAGGATGAGTTCTCGTATATGCAGTATCACGACGGCTTCCCGTAGGTGACCTGGATCGAGGGGACTTCAGTGGGACTATTTTGAACTTTATTCTTTTGTTTATTTACATGTATATGAGACTCAGAGATGTAGTCATACTTTGGAGACAGATGAGATTACTTTGTTTTTTCATACAGTGATATATACATTGTTTAGTCTTCCGCTTGCTTTTATCACTGGATCTGAAGTATGAATTGCAGTTTTGGTATACTTTTACTCATGTGAATGCTTTAAATCAGACAACATTGAATCATAACCATTTTTGTTGCATAAGTGACGGTCTGGAACTCGGGAGTTGAGTTTATACACGACCCCCGATTTTCAGGGTGTTACAGAAAACCACGATCCAAATGCACTCTCACGTACAGTATTCTTATTAGCTTCATCCTTAATAGATTCATATCGTGGCTTAGTGAAGCATGGAGCTCCTTCAGGTTCAGAATTTTTACTTTGTTGCGTTGCACCAAAGTGATTTTCTCATGTAACACACGCATATTATTTGATTTTTACTTACTTATTTCAACACGTCATGTAGTGAAGTCATGCTGACATCCACAGGGCGACCTGGATCGTGGTTGTTGTCCACGTAAGGTCGATGTTCACACTTGATGTGGTTCGTGAATCATGTCTGTCATCTATACTGTGTCATTGTTTATACATAATGTACTCTGGACGATACCCACGAGCAAGTATTACACGATAACGACGACCAATAGACGATTACAAAGACCCAAAATGATGACAGTGACCATAGTCCTCATTGGATCATGGTTGTCATCTATATTGGGCCGTGCACCAACCACCCACGACCCACTGTGGCTGGAAACCACAATCCACTAGCGAGCTGGCTCATCCCAGCCTCAATGGTGGACTGTTGATGACCCGTTATGAACCTGTATAAACATTAGACTTATAGTGACTTGTTAAATATTAATAATACAAACCACGTACTATCGACAATGGGTCGTAATGTCAACCACAACCCATATGGACGATAGACACTATCAATCACACCTGGTAACAATGATCTGACCTTCACAATGACCACAGTCGAACTTGGAACACATCTACTGCCAAAGTTCAATTTCATATACCTTTATTGTTTGCATGTCCTCTTCAATATGCTTCATCTGCTCATTCATGTACGCATTCTCTTCCCTGAGATCGTGTACTGATTGGACACGGGCCTATCACAATGATCTGTACTGTATCATAAGCACGACCCATCGAGGGACACAACAACGACCGATAAGATTCAGGAAAATCACAACTGCATATACCTACATTCCCTGTATCTCATTTGCAAAATGCTTTATCTTCTCCAGCAGCGAAGCAATCTCTACGCTTGGAGGGCTGCTCGAAGGGACATTGTCCTGTAATAAAATCATAGAGCAGAGATTAGCCAAAATAGGGATAGAACAATGACCAAATTAGGTTCAGGATAAATTGATAACTTCAATTTCATGTACCTTCATTGCCTGAATCTCCATCCTAAGTTGCTTCACCTGCTCTTGCAGTGAAGCATTCTCTCCTACGATAGGGATGCTTGAAGCAACGAATTCCTGTAATGGAGTACTATATTATTATGTATGTCCCATTCGAAGTGTGACCACGACCCATAGTTCATAGAAACACGATCCATCATACACAAAAACTACGACACTATGTTGAGAGGTGGTTGCCACCAATGTTGGGTCGTGTATGAACCACGACCCAGTGTGCATGGCAGTCGCGACCTCTACTGGACGGAAACTAGGATTATATATGGATGATAACCACGATCCATTTTTCATTTACATTCATTGACTGAAACTCAATTATTTGCTGATTCATCTGCCCCCGTAGTGAAGCAATGTCATCTTTGAGATGGCACATCCCATCTTCAAAACATTTGACGTGGTCCTTCCCATCATCAACGGTTGTTGTTGTTGCCGTTGGGTTGTTAACCTGTATTATTATTAACATATATAAGACAGTACATTCACATAAACCTATTAACGTAAAAATAATAATTCAGGGCAATCTCACATACGTAGTTTGTATTACTATCTTCTCTTAACGTCTTAACTTCTTCCGTCTTGAGGTTCTTTATTTCTCCGCCAAACTCTTCCTGTATTCTTTCCACTTCTGTGATAAGGAACTTAATCCTCTTATTGAATTTTTTTTCCTGCGGATCTTGATTTTTTATTACCTATCAATACGTTGCTAATATCTTTCTGGACAGAGGTTCTAATCTCGGCCACAATTTCATTTCTCATTTTCAAGAGGGAGGCTGTAATTTCAGCCTCCACTTGATTTCTTCTTTCACCCCCCTTCACCACCGTTGTCACTGATGTGGGTGCTGCCCACGGCTCGTCGGCTATACTCCTGATAACCTCAGTCTCTGCTTCTTCGACCGTCAGTTGAAGCTCTGGAGCTAGCATCACCTGCATGTGTAAAATTGATTCATTTATAATTATAACCGCACTGCATAGTTAAAATACACTACTATTTAAAAAACTCTTACCGGTACAACTATGAAGATGGCGGATAAGGGGCGATATTTGCCTGATTTCTTCAGTTTTCAATTTAGGATTCGAGGAATCATTGTAGGTTGTCTTCTATCTACCCACCCCTTATCACCTATGAGTTTTGGGAATGATTCGTATGCCCAGATCTGCTTTAGATCAATCATCATGGATTACATATTGATTGACATGTATGGAGTATAAATTCAAACTTAGAATTATGAACCATGACAATAATAACGTACTTGCAGGGCGAACACGCAACTGCATATATTATATGATTTGGGGTACCGGCCAAACGCCCGAATAATGCCAGACGCAGCGTTAACCCCTTTCTTCAAATAATCATACCCCACACTGCCCCAGGGGTAGTTATTAAAATATTCTAAGTCATCAACCATGCCTATAAACATATCAACGCAGTTATTCTTTTACGGAGATCCAACTAATAGATCCTCAACGTAAATTATTAGAGCCATCTTCACTGTTTTCATATGTTCGTCTTTATCGGCGAGTGACAAATAGGCTTGTTTCAGCTTTTCTTTACTAACACTACCTGCTTTCAGGTAGGATTCCTGAATACCTCTTCCTCCCTCCACTATTCCGACCTCGACACGACCGTCACCATCTATCCTAGATGGTCTAAACTTGAGACCCATTATTAAAGCAAAGTCGAGCTCAGTGAATTTTACCTTGGTGCCCTGAACATCGAATTTTAGATCACCAACGTGCCTTTGCATTAGGCAATGCAATATCTGGGAGTGCGCCTTAAATTCGGTCAATGGTAAGTCAAGCAGATATCCAAAACAGCTGTCTCTAAATAGTTTCTTTCTATCCGGTTTCTTTTCCATATCTACAATGATATACTTCAAAAAAATGACTGAGCACTTGGGAGAGACTTGCTGTAACGCCCGTGAAAAATCCATACTTGGGCTCGAGTACCAACTCGACCCGAAATTGCGTAGAATTCATTCCTTTAGAAAATATGACTAGGTTAGCTAGTGCAACGTTAGAATAGCTGGGAAATGGTCCCTGATCACTTTAAATACGTTCTACAAGGGCCGAAGCGAGTGGAACCAAGGGTGCTATAATGCTCTAAAGCCTCGGATCAAACTCTAAACCGGTTTGTTCTCTGGACCACTTTGAATCTTTGTATTGGATCTAGACCGCACGTTGAAAGTCCGATACCTCCTATCTTACACCGTTAGAACCGTCTAGCTGGACTTGACACTCATTCCAAAAATCAAGTCAAACCGATAATCACAGGCTATTTCATTGAGCCCGGACCGAAGAGAGTGAGAATAGGGTTAGAATTGGAATTTGAAATTCAAATCTGGCACACAATTTGACGCATCAGTATTGAGCGTTCTGACCGTCAGAATACAGCCAAATTACACCCTTGGATCAGGAAAAATATCTATTATATATCACGAGACTTATAGGCCTGATCTTGGTGCGGTGACCGTTAAACTGAAACTGGGCCGCCACGTGCGATCTGGGAACCCAACCGGTCTGAAAACTGGATGTGTGCTAGATCCAGTATGCATGAGCTTAAGTCCGACCGCATTTGGCCTGGGGACCTCCAGAAATGCCCTTTTGGACCGAAACGGCCCCGATTTGGTTAGGCACCAAGTAAACATTGTTCCCAAGCCTATTTTGGGCATGTTTTAGGCTATAAAAGGGGTTGAAACCCTCACTCCTCTCTCCCATCCGAATTTGAGAGAAGCCCTAGCTTGGGAGAGAGAAAAAGAGTGAGAGATTGTGAGAGAGTGGGAGAGTTCTTCCTGCCACTTGTGCTACGTGTTGCACGTGCTTAAGCAACACTCCTCTACCGCTTTCCCGGCGATTCCACCGCGATCCTAGGTAAGTAAAAACCCTAAATAGTTGTTGATTTGAGTTTTCCTTGTTTCCATAGCGATGTAGCTTATGGATCTTATGTATTAGGCTCCTTACTCGCCGTAGACGAAGCATATACGCTCCGCTTCAATTCCCGAGTCTACAAGACACTAGGTGAGGATTTTAGACGCTTTGATTGACGGTTCCCAACGCTTTCAATGTCGTTTAATAGTAGATTCTTGACGGCATCGCCGTTTGACATGTACAAAATGCTCTCCGTTTCCCGTTTCGTAAGCTAACGAAGAATATGAGATTTAGGGCATTTTAGTCATTTGTAGGAAGTACTGTTTACATTCATATTTTGCTGATGTGATTGACATGGTTTGTTGTCGCATTAGGAAGTTAGGAATGCGTGCATAATTAGTTTGGCGAAGAGATTCACCTAGTTGCGCACTTTGGGTCGACATACTATATGTAGACTTAAGTGTGTAGTGTATGTGTTTGTATAAATGCTTGTATTAGTATGTATTGAATTAAATGATGTTATTTGATAGTTTGTGATTGATTTTTCAATTATTATGCTGACCTAAATGATTTTCTACATGTTGACAAAATGCATGATTTCATTACATGCATGGAATGTATGTGCTTGAGGATTTGCTTAAGTTGAATATGCATGGGAAGTATGCCTTGAAGATTTGCTTAAGTTGAATGTTATAACATGTGCTAACATGCTCACATGATGTATTTCAATTCCAATACCTTTTTATAGTGTTAATGTAATTCCATAGATGTGTGGGACTTGACTTAGTCCAGGCAGTCGGTAACCGAGCGAATTCGTGGCTGACTGGTCATAGCCACGAACGACGCGTCGATGAATGTGATTCGTGTTGAGAGTTGGCGGCAGTGGTTAGGCCACGCGAAGTGTTTTACGCACTTCATGTCGTTCAATTCGAGATGCGATCGCGCTAGTCCAGCCCGTCAAGTAACCCGACTGGCCGATGTTTGTTCACCTTGTATGTATCATAACTGCTTGAACTTAGGGTACTGAACTTACCATTGTAAACCCTATTAACCGTGGTACCTTGATCCACGAAGACTCATGAGCCGGGCATGGTGGTATGGGACACCGTGGTCGAGCTGTCGGCCTACGCTGGGGCCACAAACCTCCCCGTAGTGACCAATGAGCACCTTGACTCGTGAGCAGATTATGGTGGTATGGGACACTATATTCTAGCTGTCGGCCTACACTGATCAGGCGACGAGCCCTTTGTAGTGACCGCGAGCGTATTCCGAGTTCACGGGAGGCGACGACCCTTCCGTGCAGTAGAGTACAGTAGGCCTGTATTGATAAGGTGATGGGGGAGCGGTGCAACGAGTGCGAGCAACAGCCCTGGCAGCCCTTGCAGTGACCTACGAAATGTACATCGTATGAGATTACTAGGAGTGACGACCCTAGACAGGATCCGTGTTGGGATTGATACAAGGGAAGTATCTTAGTTTCCCAATCCTGCTGTTTGAATGGATTAATAACAACTTGGTAATCATATCACCATAGCATTGCATGTGCCTGGAAGATGTGGAGCACTCTAGGGAGTGTGGCATGCCGCGGTCGTAAGATGTTGCCGTATGAGGGTGATCGTCGGTGAGGGCATACATCACATCATATCATCTTGCATTAACAACAGTATTAGGATTTGTCTGATTTACTGCTTTACTATTATCGCGTGATTGAATTGTGAACATGCTAATCTTTGCTCTATGATTCCACTGAGTTGATCACTCATTCCCACGTTACGGGATGGTGTTTGCAACACCCACCAGACCCTGTTGTAGTTGCAGGTGAGGACGAGATCCAGGAGGTGGAGCTAGATGTTAACGAGGACCAGGATGAGTTCTCGTATATGCAGTATCATGACGGCTTCCCGTAGGTGACCTGGATCGAGGGGACATCAGTGGGACTTTTCTTTTTGAACATTATTCTTTTGTTATGTATATGTACATGAGACTCAGTGATGTAGTCATACTTTGGAGACAGATGAGATTACTTTGTTTTTTTTTCATACAGTGATATATACATTGTTTAGTCTTCCGCTTGCTTTTATCACTGGATCTGAAGTATGAATTGCAGTTTTGGTATACTTTTACTCATGTGAATGCTTTAAATCAGACAACATTGAATCATAACCATTTTTGTTGCATAAGTGACGGTCTGGAACTCGGGAGTTGAGTTTATACACGACCTCCGATTTTCAGGGTGTTACAAGTTGGTATCAGAGCATGAATGAGAGTATACTGGGCCTGGGTTATGGTCTTGCGACGTACGCTGTCGTTTCCTTTGACTTAGGTGGGTGCGAGAAGAGTCTAGAAACACTTCTAGGATCGCAGATTCGCCGATAGGGGAAGTCAATTAGGATCGATCTCAAGAACGAATCTGTAACGTATCTCGGGTCGCGTAATGCAACCCGAATCACTTCTAAGTTGTAGGAAGTCGGGTTGAGACGTCCTATGAGCGGTTTTAAGCCGCAAAAGTGAATCCATGGGCCGTGGAATGACCACGACTCCAGTAATCAATCGCCAGGGCTTAAAAACCTCATTTTGCCAAAAATTCTCAAAATTCCTTCTCTAAACACTTCAACCTTTAGTTTATTCTTATCCATTTCATGTTAGGCATCAAACCTAATGTGAAAATAACACAAATTAGTACATTCACCAACTTTTACAGTGATTAGTAAAATTTCATGAAAAATGGCCATAAGGCCATTCTAACTTCACTTTATTTAGCAACTAAGGAGCTAGATAGGTGTACTGGCTCCTTCTACCCCAAATTCATATGCTGCATCATATGGTTTGGTATTCGGGATTGCGATGTGGACCCAGAAAGCCCGGAACACATGTTTGGGCTCATAGAGACCAAAATACTATGAACCAAGGGGTGGGACCTGACTTTTTGGGACCCTGGGACCATGGGGGACCAGACCCATGGGTTCCCACCGGTCAACTTGCGAGTTGACCGGTGATGCCATCGCCGGCCGGGCGATGCATCGCCGGCCAGCGAGCTCCGGTGGTGCTGTCCTTCGGGCGCACTCCCTTAAACAGGGTCCACATCACCCCTATGCACCTCCCACCCCACGAAAACCCCCAAAACCCACCTCTCCTTCACAAACAGCCCCCTTGCATACCCTAGATTCGATTTTCAGCAACCAATCCCAAACCCCGGCGTCCCAAACCACCTCTACAACCTTCCTTGGCCAAAACCGACCACCACCCATCAGTTATTGGGTGTTGGCAGCCCCTTTCCTTGAAGATTTCCCCATTTGGAGCTCCAAAATCCCTCAAATATAGCTGAAATCGTGAGCTGCTCCATCCCATCTTTTTGTTCATATTTTTCCCTGAAAGTACAGCCTTGGGAAGCTTGAAGCATCCCTCTACGATGCCTAGATTTCCTTTTTTCAGATTGGGCAGCCATTTCTCCGCATTTTCGGCGTTTTCCATGGCTTTTGTGGAAGCCATTTTGGGCCTTTTGTCGCTCTCATCCATCATATCTTTGATGGGTAAGAGGAAAACTGCGACAGACGAGGCTGGGCCGAGCTGCCCTGCTCGATCGAGAAGATCGCGGGGTGGTGCCGCAAGTTCAAGCGCCGCCGCAGGTCCAGCTGCAGTCCTGGAGTGCCATACAAAGCGGGATTTGGATCCCCATGCACATCTTGGACGAACCATCCTATCAGAGATGCCTCATGATGAATACACTGATCGTAGAGTGTTATTTGAGGCGGACGTAGATGGGTGATTGTTCGGCGAATATCTGTTGTTCGAACGCATTGAAGCTGCGCACTGGGGACCGATCTTTGAAGCTCGCGCTCGTGCTAATGTGAGCACTGTTCGTGCCTTCTATGCTAGCATCCAGAATCCTACCTTGGATCCTTTGCAGTTCAAAATCCCTTTTGGTAGAGATCGGATGGCTACGATCGACGTCCGGTTAATTGCGCGACTTCTCAATGTGCCTCTAGGTGATGTGCATCCAAGTGAGAAGAGTTTGAGGACCAGACGTGAACGAGATCGCCGCACCAGGTTTCTGTGCGGTAAGTTGGTTCCATGGCAGCCTAATAATAGCCTTAAGGTGACGTACATGTCTGAGGATTTGCGTCTGCTGCATCATATCTGCACGTTCAATGTTTATCCTAGGTCGACGAACCGCATTGAATGTACACGTCTTATGGTCGATTTCTTATTTCTGGTGGCCCAGGGAGAGAACGTATGTATGGCCACTTTCATCTTACGGCAGATAGTTCTCATAGCCAGGTCGAGGAGAACATCCGAATCCCTTCCCTTTGGCCGACTCATTTGCAAGATTGCGCTTGAGTTTGCCTATAGACTTGGACCCGAATTGCCGGTATCGATTCACACCATCGATGAGTCGACAATGGTTAAGATGAAGATTGGGTCGCAATACCATGAAAATCAACTTGAAAGGGATAGTGGGGATGACTTTGATGAAGAGGAAGATCAAAGCGAAGAAGAACCTAGAGCAGAGGTTCAGGAAGAGGTTCAGGAAGAAGCAGAAGAGGAGGCTCAGGATACTGATGAGAGCCCTCCTCCTTCTGCGCAGACTACTATCGACGACCGCATTGCTCGGATGGAGGAGAGTCAGACCGCTTTGCGAAGGGAAGTCCAAGAACTTCGAGCGGAAGTCGCTGATGCCAAGGCTGTTACAAAGAAGAAGTTTGGCAAGGTGACTCGCATCTTGAAGGCAATCCTGTGTTGCTTACAGGATAAGGGTGCTCCCCCTCCGTCGCCAGACTCCGACTAGCGACGCGATCTTTGATGTTGTTATGAGTAGTTAGCCATTTTCTGTTTTATGTGTGTAAAGCCTATTAGGGCTAGTGCTTTGCTTATGTTGCTGTTGCTTAACTGTCTTAATTTCCATGTCATTCTAGTCATGATGCTTGTAAGGATATATCCCTTGTATTGTGACAATTTTGATTAATTGAAATGCATGGAATGCCTTTGACTCTTTAGTGAATGATTGTGGTGTATTTGAGCAATTGAGACTGACAAGGTTGCGCCCTATTTTGAATATAGGGAATGCCACCTAAGACTACGAGGAGCGCGGTTCGGCTTTCATTGTCAGAGCAGATGGATCAGGCTCCCTCTCAGTCTGGCACTCGTCCGGACCCTGCTGTGGGCCCGATTCCTGAGACGGTTCGGTCGTCTCAGCCTGCTGTTGGTCCTACGGATGGACCACCGCCATTTACACCATCAGTTAGAGAGCCACAGCGCGCATCTACTTCCGCACCTCATCCGCCACAGCCTGCTCCACCACCTGATAGATTCGAGCGAATGATGGCTATGATGCTACAGCAGCAGCAGCTTCTGACCACCATAGTTGGGACTTTAGCCCAGGGTGGGGGTGCGACTGCATCTACTCCGCCTGCACCACCTGCGCATCCAGCTGAGGATGCCTATACTTACGCCCAGGATGAGGGCATAGCACACCCTGCGCAACCTGCTTTCCCTGCGGGGAATCCTGCCGACACACGGGGCCTTCTGGAGCGATTTCAGCGCTTGCGACCTCCTACTTTCACGGGTTCTCACAGACCCGAGGAGGCTGAGTTCTGGCTCGACCGAGTGTCGAAGATTCTACGCATGTTGCACTGTACCGAGGCTGAGCAGGTAGAGCTGGGTACCTTCCAGTTTGAGAGGGAGGCCAGTATGTGGTGGGATAGCATATTGCGGACTGTTGCCGCAGATTTCGTGTGGACATGGGCAGCATTCGAGTTCCGCTTCCATGAGAAGTATTATCCCCAGACCTACAGGCACGAGAGGGAGAATGAGTTTCTCCGTCTCAGGCAGGCAGCGATGACGGTTACCGAGTATGAGCATCGGTTCACAGAGTTGGGCAGGTATGTCCCGACGATTCTGGCTGATGAGCAGATGCGCATACGGCGCTTTTTGGAGGGCTTGCGACCGGATATTCGGTCGAAGATGTGCTGTGTCAGTTTCTCCTCCTATGCGGAGTTGGTTCACATGTCCATGCGGGCAGAACAGGACGTGGATTGACTTGCGCGATCACGAGGCCCGACTACTTCCAGGCCGCGACCGGAGTTGCCAGATAGGCCCTTCGCGGGCAAGAGGCCTCGCATTGATCCTCCTACCAGGACCACGGCGCCAGTAGGACCGTTTCGGTGCCCTGATTTATCATGCACATACTGTGGGAGGACGGGCCACCTAGCGCAGAGTTGCTTTTCGAGGATGCGGGACAGTGGGTTCTCGCCGCCGCAGAAGATTGATCGTGTACGTCCACAGGCGATATCAGCACCGCCTATACGGTCAGCTCCTGCGCATCCCTCTTTCAGACCCACAGTATCGCAGATTCGACAGTCCCCACGACCCTTGACACAGCGGCCGAACCGGCCACAGAAGGCTCGAATTCATGCACTGACCGCTGAGGCAGCTATGACGCCGACTTTCCAGCATTCAGCCTTCGAGGTCACGGGCCATATCGGAGGTACTCCCGTTCTTGTCATGGTGGACACTGGTTCCACGATTTCTTTGATATCGCCTGCCGTAGTCAGACGTCTTGGGTTGCAGAATATCACTATGGATAGCGTGCGAGTCCTTGCAGCTCATGGAGATTATTCGGATGTCACCCAGATGTGTGAGGGTTGTTTAGTTGATCTGGGAGGCAGGACGATGACTCTTGATCTGGTCGTCGATCCCTCGCTCGTATATCTCGACGTCATTCTTGGCATGGACTGGTTGACTGCAGCGAGAGCCGAGATTGACTGCGAGGCTCGTGTGGTGACGGTGTACGAGCCTGAGGGCACGCCTTTCACATTTTCAGTGCGGGTAAATCTTCCTTTCCGCATTCTTAGCTACGCCACTCTATTGCGCGACGCTGGTGCCCAGGTACTTGAGCAGACGCCAGTTGTTTCTGAGTTCGGGGATCTGTTCAGGAAGATCCCTGGTTTGTCGCCCCGACGTGAGATCGATTTTACTATCGATCTGATTCCTGGTTCTACACCCGTCTCACTGCCGACGTATCGCATGGCACCATGTGAGATGGAGGAGTTGAGGATGCAGATTGATGGCCTGCTAGAGCTTGGCTTTATACGGCCTAGCGTGTCTCCTTGGGGAGCACCGGTCTTGTTCGTGAAGAAGAAGGATGGTTCGCTGCGATTGTGTATTGATTATCGCAGGCTGAACCAGCTCACGGTGAAGAACAAGTACCCTTTGCCCAGGATCGATGACTTGTTTAATCAGTTGAGAGGAGCGCAGTACTTCTCGAAGATTGATCTTCAGTCAGGATATCATCAGCTGCGCGTCAGAGATGAGGACGTGAAGAAGACAGCATTCAGGACCAGTTTTGGTCATTACGAGTTCCTTGTGATGTCGTTCGGTCTCACGAACGCACCGGCCGTGTTCATGGATCTGATGAACCGGGTATTGCGGCCTTTCCTCTATCGATTCGTCGTTGTCTTCATCGACGACATTTTGGTATACTCTAGGAGTCGAGAGGAGCATGAGGAGCACTTGCGTTTGGTCCTTGATACGCTCAGACAGCATCAGTTGTTCGCACAGTATAAGAAGTGCGACTTCTGGAAGCAGGAGGTGAAGTTTCTGGGACACGTGGTGTCCAAGGATGGCATGGCAGTTGACCTGTCTAAGGTAGCTGCGGTGCAGGACTGGGAGCAGCCTGGTTCTGTCACTGAGGTGAGGAGTTTCTTGGGTCTCGCTGGCTACTATCGGCGCTTCATTCAGGATTTCTCGAAGATCGCGAGACCCTTATCTCAGTTGACACGGAAGGACGTGAAGTTCGCCTGGAATGATAAGGCGGAGTCAGCTTTTCAGGAGCTGAAGGACAGACTTACGTCCGCCCCTGTGCTAGTATTGCCAGAGCAGGGGGTTAAATACACTATATACACTGACGCGTCTAGCGTTGGTTTGGGTTGTGTCCTTATGCAGAGGGACAGGGTAATTTCATATGCCTCGAGACAATTAAGGAAGCACGAGGAGAATTACCCTACACACGACCTGGAGTTGGCAGCCGTTATATTCGCACTGAGACTCTGGAGACATTACCTCTACGGAGAGGAGTTCGAGCTCTTTTGCGACCACAAGAGCCTCAAGTACATATTCACGCAGCGGGACTTGAACATGAGGCAGCGGCGATGGATGGAGATGCTGAAGGACTTCAAGTTTGAAGTCTCTTACCATCCTGGGAAGGCGAACCTTGTGGCTGATGCGTTGAGCCGCAAGAAGGCGATAGAGTTTGCGGCTCCTCTGATGGTTGCCGAGTGGGATATGGTGGAGTTTTTGCGAGACTTTGAGCAGAAACTCACCGTAGAGGAGCCGTTTGAGTTCATCGTACATGTACAGGTGCGATCTCAGATCGATGACCGAGTCATCGAGGCGCAGAGGGACGACGCGCATCTTACTGAGCTTCGAGAGCAGGCCAGTGATGATGCTGACGCCGACTGGCGAGTTGGTATGGATGGGGGCTTACGTTACCGTGGCCGCCTATGCGTTCCTGATGTCCCTGACTTGAGACGAGAGATTCTCGAGGCTGCGCATTCTACTAGACTCGCGATGCATCCAGGCAGTACGAAGATGTATCGTGACGTGAAGAGGACGTATTGGTGGGAAGGTATGAAGACCCACATTGCTGAGTTCGTGTCCCGTTGTCTCACTTATCAGCAGGTGAAGGCAGAGCATCGCCGACCACCTGGACTTTTGCAGCCTATGCCGATTGCAGAGTGGAAGTGGGATTTCATTTCCATGGACTTCATTTCTGGGTTGCCGAAGACGAGGAAGGGGCATGATTCCATTTGGGTGATCGTCGACCGATTGACGAAGTCAGCGCACTTCCTACCGATCAGAGTTATGAACTCTGCAGACGAGCTGGCTAGATTGTACATCCGAGAGATCGTGCGTCTGCATGGAGTTCCGTTGGAGATCGTGTCGGATAGAGACACGCGGTTCACTTCTATTTTCTGGACTCGCATTCAGGAGGCTATGGGTGTGAAGTTGAAGTTCAGTACTGCCTTCCACCCACAGACGGACGGACAGACGGAGCGAGTGAACCAGATCCTGGAGGACATGTTGCGAGCTTGCGCATTGGACTTCAAGGACAGTTGGGATGACTGTCTTGCATATGCGGAGTTTTCGTACAACAATAGCTTCCAGGCGAGTATCGGCATGGCACCTTATGAGGCGCTGTATGGGCGACCTTGTCGCGCACCGCATTGCTGGTTAGAGGTCGGTGAGCGCAGCTTGATTGGCCCAGAGTTGGTGCAGGCGACGTCAGAGAAGATTGATATTATTCGACGTCGGCTTCTTACAGCGCAGAGCAGACAGAAGAGCTACGCCGATACGAGACGGAGACCACTAGAGTTCACAGTCGGGGATCATGTGTTTTTGCGAGTTTCCCCTATGAAGGGAGTCCTTCGGTTCGGGAAGAAGGGGAAACTGGCACCGCGATTCATTGGTCCATTTCAGATCCTCGATCGTGTGGGAGCAGTGGCTTACCGATTGGCTTTACCCACGCCCCTCGCGAGCGTCCACAACGTATTTCATGTTTCTATGCTGAAGAAGTACGTTGCTGATCCTTCTCATATCATCAGATGGGAGCAGGTGCAGTTAGGAGAGGATGTTACTTATATCCTGCGACCGACACGCATCTTAGACCGGAAGGAGCAGGTACTGCGTAGCAAGGTGATTCTCCTTGTGAAGGTACTATGGACGCATCATACTGAGGAGGAGGCTACTTGGGAGACAGAAGCCAAGATCAGAAAGAACTATCCACAGCTTCTCGAGGAGTACGAAAAGGTACAAAATTTTGAGGACGAAATTATTTGTTAAGGGGGGTAGATTGTAACGCCCGTGAAAAATCCATACTTGGGCTCGAGTACCAACTCGACCCGAAATTGCGTAGAATTCATTCCTTTAGAAAATATGACTAGGTTAGCTAGTGCAACGTTAGAATAGCTGGGAAATGGTCCCTGATCACTTTAAATACGTTCTACAAGGGCCGAAGCGAGTGGAACCAAGGGTGCTATAATGCTCTAAAGCCTCGGATCAAACTCTAAACCGGTTTGTTCTCTGGACCACTTTGAATCTTTGTATTGGATCTAGACCGCACGTTGAAAGTCCGATACCTCCTATCTTACACCGTTAGAATCGTCTAGCTGGACTTGACACTCATTCCAAAAATCAAGTCAAACCGATAATCACAGGCTATTTCATTGAGCCCGGACCGAAGAGAGTGAGAATAGGGTTAGAATTGGAATTTGAAATTCAAATCTGGCACACAATTTGACGCATCAGTATTGAGCGTTCTGACCGTCAGAATACAGCCAAATTACACCCTTGGATCAGGAAAAATATCTATTATATATCACGAGACTTATAGGCCTGATCTTGGTGCGGTGACCGTTAAACTGAAACTGGGCCGCCACGTGCGATCTGGGAACCCAACCGGTCTGAAAACTGGATGTGTGCTAGATCCAGTATGCATGAGCTTAAGTCCGACCGCATTTGGCCTGGGGACCTCCAGAAATGCCCTTTTGGACCGAAACGGCCCCGATTTGGTTAGGCACCAAGTAAACATTGTTCCCAAGCCTATTTTGGGCATGTTTTAGGCTATAAAAGGGGTTGAAACCCTCACTCCTCTCTCCCATCCGAATTTGAGAGAAGCCCTAGCTTGGGAGAGAGAAAAAGAGTGAGAGATTGTGAGAGAGTGGGAGAGTTCTTCCTGCCACTTGTGCTACGTGTTGCACGTGCTTAAGCAACACTCCTCTACCGCTTTCCCGGCGATTCCACCGCGATCCTAGGTAAGTAAAAACCCTAAATAGTTGTTGATTTGAGTTTTCCTTGTTTCCATAGCGATGTAGCTTATGGATCTTATGTATTAGGCTCCTTACTCGCCGTAGACGAAGCATATACGCTCCGCTTCAATTCCCGAGTCTACAAGACACTAGGTGAGGATTTTAGACGCTTTGATTGACGGTTCCCAACGCTTTCAATGTCGTTTAATAGTAGATTCTTGACAGCATCGCCGTTTGACATGTACAAAATGCTCTCCGTTTCCCGTTTCGTAAGCTAACGAAGAATATGAGATTTAGGGCATTTTAGTCATTTGTAGGAAGTACTGTTTACATTCATATTTTGCTGATGTGATTAACATGGTTTGTTGTCGCATTAGGAAGTTAGGAATGCGTGCATAATTAGTTTGGCGAAGAGATTCGCCTAGTTGCGCACTTTGGGTCGACATACTATATGTAGACTTAAGTGTGTAGTGTATGTGTTTGTATAAATGCTTGTATTAGTATGTATTGAATTAAATGATGTTATTTGATAGTTTGTGATTGATTTTTCAATTATTATGCTGACCTAAATGATTTTCTACATGTTGACAAAATGCATGATTTCATTACATGCATGGAATGTATGTGCTTGAGGATTTGCTTAAGTTGAATATGCATGGGAAGTATGCCTTGAAGATTTGCTTAAGTTGAATGTTATAACATGTGCTAACATGCTCACATGATGTATTTCAATTCCAATACCTTTTTATAGTGTTAATGTAATTCCATAGATGTGTGGGACTTGACTTAGTCCAGGCAGTCGGTAACCGAGCGAATTCGTGGCTGACTGGTCATAGCCACGAACGACGCGTCGATGAATGTGATTCGTGTTGAGAGTTGGCGGCAGTGGTTAGGCCACGCGAAGTGTTTTACGCACTTCATGTCGTTCAATTCGAGATGCGATCGCGCTAGTCCAGCCCGTCAAGTAACCCGACTGGCCGATGTTTGTTCACCTTGTATGTATCATAACTGCTTGAACCTAGGGTACTGAACTTACCATTGTAAACCCTATTAACCGTGGTACCTTGATCCACGAAGACTCATGAGCCGGGCATGGTGGTATGGGACACCGTGGTCGAGCTGTCGGCCTACGCTGGGGCCACAAACCTCCCCGTAGTGACCAATGAGCACCTTGACTCGTGAGCAGATTATGGTGGTATGGGACACTATATTCTAGCTGTCGGCCTACACTGATCAGGCGACGAGCCCTTTGTAGTGACCGCGAGCGTATTCTGAGTTCACGGGAGGCGACGACCCTTCCGTGCAGGAGAGTACAGTAGGCCTGTATTGATAAGGTGATGGGGGAGCGGTGCAACGAGTGCGAGCAACAGCCCTTGCAGTGACCTACGAAATGTACATCGTATGAGATTACTAGGAGTGACGACCCTAGACAGGATCCGTGTTGGGATTGATACAAGGGAAGTACCTTAGTTTCCCAATCCTGCTGTTTGAATGGATTAATAACAACTTGGTAATCATATCACCATAGCATTGCATGTGCCTGGAAGATGTGGAGCACTCTAGGGAGTGTGGCATGCCGCGGTCGTAAGATGTTACCGTATGAGGGTGATCGTCGGTGAGGGCATACATCACGTCATATCATCTTGCATTAACAACAGTATTAGGATTTGTCTGATTTACTGCTTTACTATTATCGCGTGATTGAATTGTGAACATGCTAATCTTTGCTCTATGATTCCACTGAGTTGATCACTCATTCCCACGTTACGGGATGGTGTTTGCAACACCCACCAGACCCTGTTGTAGTTGCAGGTGAGGACGAGATCCAGGAGGTGGAGCTAGATGTTAACGAGGACCAGGATGAGTTCTCGTATATGCAGTATCATGACGGCTTCCCGTAGGCGACCTGGATCGAGGGGAGATCAGTGGGACTTTTCTTTTTGAACATTATTCTTTTGTTATGTATATGTACATGAGACTCAGTGATGTAGTCATACTTTGGAGACAGATGAGATTACTTTGTTTTTTTTTTCATACAGTGATATATACATTGTTTAGTCTTCCGCTTGCTTTTATCACTGGATCTGAAGTATGAATTGCAGTTTTGGTATACTTTTACTCATGTGAATGCTTTAAATCAGAAAACATTGAATCATAACCATTTTTGTTGCATAAGTGACGGTCTGGAACTCGGGAGTTGAGTTTATACACGACCCCCAATTTTCAGGGTGTTACACTTGTGCCTGTTCGAAGTTTAAGCAAGTGGTCATCATTGGCTTCCCTCGACCTGCATTCCAAAATGGTCATTGACTGTTGATCAATCAATAATAATGACTTACAAAATCAAACACGGTCGTGACTGAACTACATAGTTGATCGGTGATGTAACCAACAAAGGGTCGTGGTTATCAGGTGTTCGACAGGATCGATGTTGTCATGCAGCACGGTTCGTTGTTGTCCATTACTCTAGGTCGGTCAAGACCACCCACCCACAATATGATCCACGATCCACCGTGTTTCAACCACGATCCAATGGGCAAACTAACCACCCACATAATATTGGGTCAACACGATCCATTGGGCATATTAACCCCGATCACAGCTCACCACGATCATGATTGTCACGCCATACATATGGTTGTAGTCATATATAACAGGTCGTGGTTCACATCCACTCCCGACATAAACTGTCCCTGTCAACCACGACCCATTCAGTTGTCTTCACATCTACGACCCACATAACATGGTATCAACGATCCGATGGGCACAGTAACAATGATCACAACCACGATCGTGACTGTCATGCTATACAGATCATTTTTGTTGTTAACAATGAATCGCAAGCACGATCTTGGCTGTCATTCCATACTGTTCGTTGTTGTCATCTATGTGCGCATAACCACTACTCATATAGCCTGACTACCATGACTCACAGCCCCGACCCAAAATACATGTGAACAACGATTCATTGCGTTGTATTTCACATCTACGACCCACAACATTTGAGACACGATCCACTGGGCACATCAACAACGATCAGAACCACTATCGTGATTGTCATGCTATAAGGATCGTTGTCGCCGATAACATTGAATCACAACCACGATGGTGGTTGTCATATCATATGGTTCATTGTTGTCATCTATGTGGGCATAACCACTACCCATATAGCATGACTACCATGACTCACATCCCCGACTCAAATAACATGTGAGCAAAGATCAAAACCACATGTGAGCAAAGATCAAAACCACTATCGTGACTGTCATGCTATACAGATCGTTGTCGTCGCTTACAATGAATCGCAACCACACGCAGGTGGTTGTCATATCATACAGTTCGTTGTTGTCATCTATGTGGGCATAACCACTACCCATATAGCATAACTACCATGACTCACAGCCCCGACCAAAATAACATGTGAGAAAAGATCAACTGCACTTGTCATCCACGATCCATTCGACATTTCAATCGCGATGCAGTCACATACACCGGGTCATGGCTGGTAGCATTGCGCCCGTAACATGTGAACAATGTCATACCGTCCCTGTCAGCCATTACCTTACTTTGCCATTTATAAGAAATGAGCTACCCTCTAATTGTATAGATGTACTCGCTGAGTGGCGATGGAGGGGCCCAGGGTAGAAGAATCAAAACCAATAAAAAAAGGGTAGAGATAAGAAGTGAAGGGGTCCTAAAGAAGAAGCTGTAAATATATACATAATTATATAAATACATAAAACAATATATATATATATATATATATATATATATATATATATATATATATATACACACACACACACACAATCGGATTTCCCTATGGGGAGAAGCGGTTGCTTTACACTGTATACATTCCAAGCTTGGTAATTTCTAAGTCACACCGAACCGCCTTTCTCTTATCCACGCCGACCATTCTATTTGTAGCGACAAGAAAAAGAGCTACCCAATAAATGATAGGAATATTTAATTCCGATGGACCACAATAGTTCTAACGCGCTGGTTCCGTAAAATCCCACAATTGTCATCTTTACACATTGTGGGCCACTGATGGCTCGATACGTGTCGCTATTAAACTTATCGGAGGAATCCATATCCATGAACTATTCCAACGGATTAGATCTGATTTATGATGTACCCATGGTGTTGACCAGGATGATCGACGAATGATGTTCTGCGTTGGGAATCGTATGCAAAAATGGGTCGTGTTTAACATGCCACTTTAATGTAATATATGTACATGCAACATATGTTTTCAGTACAAGCTAAGGTTGTGGGTTGTGGGTTGTGGTCCCACCGTGATGTTTGTGAGAAATCAACTCCGTCCATCCGCTTAATGAGCTAATCTTATGGCTTAGAACTATAAATGAACCAGATCTGAGGCTCAGATGTGCTGGAAACGTAAGGATTGAACTTCCGTGTCTGAAATATTTATGGCGCAGCCAAAGTGTTAAGTCAGGACAATATTTGGGTTTTCACTTCATCCCATTATGAAATAAGTTATGAACGGTATGGATGGCATGTAAACGTAACTGTCGACCCCAAGGAAGTTTCAACGGTTGAAATTTCCATACCCACTGCTTCCTTAGATGCCGTCGAGATGTGTCATGGATCCTGCTCACCTTTTTTGTCTCAAGCCCTAAATTGATCTTAAAAAGCGGATGAACGTGATAGATTCATCATAAATATCAGGGTGGGGCCCACTTGTGATTCCTGCAAAGTAACTTCCTGTCAAAGGCATTCGTAGGGAAGCGCGCCCGTGCCAACTTGACATTTTCATCATTACATCTTTTGGCGGGTCGACGGCATATTGGTCAGTAAAATTTGAATACACGATCCATATATCGTGACTACATCGTAACACGATCTTTTGCCATGTACAATGAAAACACGCTGCCATGTCAACGACGACCCATCGAACATTAACACCACGACCATATAACATAGTTACAACGGTGTGGGCCAAATAATTGGACTTCAACATGCCCCCCCTGAACATGGGTCGTGGTTGTGACGGATTTGGATCGTGGGTTCTGGTCAATGCGATTCGTTCATGTCGTGTCGTATGAGTCGTGGTTTGCACGTTGGAAGGAACGTGATTGTAAGACGACAACCACGAACTCATTCACATGACAACCACGATCCAAACCCATCGTACAACGACCGTTTAACCATACATGGGATGTTGTGGAAAAGGGAAAACTACCGAACCCCATGCAAGAAACATAGTATAATGGATTTACCAGTGGAAGATGATCGTTTCCCTATGGGGGTGTATATATTTTTCGGACCTTCTTGTAGGTACTTGATACGGATCACAAAGATCAAACATCGGATGGTGAGGGCTCTCGTGATCAAGTGGGGGGACCTTACTGTATGGGTCCCCTTGATTAAAGTCATCTCAACCTTCCACGTTTACAAACCACGCACTTCGTATATGACAACCCCGATCCTTCACTTAGTCAAAACACGACGCAGACTAATGATCGTTGTGTACATTTTTTATTTATCGTGTTATTCATGTAACTTTAATGGTGGTTGTTATGATATATGGATCGTGGATTACAGGTTAACATGGGTAGTGGAGTGGGTTGCTAAGGGTTTTGGTTTTCATGTTTTATGGTTCGCTGCTGCTGTATTATACAGATCGTTGCTGTCCTGCTACAAAATAATGAGTTCTTGCCTAGAGCGTTGACGCCAGCTTAGATCCCAAAAGAAGCCAGGCTACATCAGCGTGGAATCCCGAAGAAACCAGTACATAATGGGGCCCCCAACTGCGGGTATGTGCCCATCGATAAAAGATCAACATATTTTATAGGGCTTTTGCATCAGCCTGGAGCTCAGAATAGCGGGGAGGGAACGATTCAGATTATGAGTCAGACTCGGGCAGAGACAAGCCCTATGATCGAGCTCGAAACACGATATATGGGTCGTGACCCTCGTTGAATATGGGTCTTGACTCTCATGGTGTATGGGTTGTGGTCATATAGAATACATCGTCGCTGTCACTTTTTGGGTTGTGTTTTCCATAAGATCGTGATTGTTAGCAACGTTCCATGTAACAGGACACCCACGACCATGCAAACAATCGTTATTGACATAAAAGATGTCCATTTACATGAAGAACAAACAATAAAAATAAATAAAAAAATCAAAAAGCAAAAACGTAAACTTGTTATCCCCTCCAAGCAGTGGGACCAGCGGGCTGAACATCGATGCCAGCCCCGGTGACAGGGTCATCTTGGGCAATCTCCGCAGCAGGTAGGTCGATCTCGGGCACGTCTGCCATGACAGGCTCTACGTCACCGGCGGTGTCTTCCGTGAGAGCGTCGAAGTTGAGGGTCGGGTAAAGCTTCCTAACTTCGACGAGGCAAGCATAAAAGCTAGTGTCATAGCCGAAATCGTATAATTTATCCAGCTCCTTGGCCCTCTTAGCAGAGTCGTTGTATTCAGCCACTGCCGCGGCTGCCTGTGAGGCAGCCTGAGCCTCCAGCTCTGCTCGTAATGAAGCCTTCTCCGCGGTTGCAGCCGACTCAAGGACCTCCCACTTGTCGACTAGACGGGTTGCCGCCATCCGCCACTCTGAATACAGCTTATCTTTCTCTGCTTCGATCCCCTTCTCGGCTTCCACCAACTGGATCTTCAGTTTCTTGTTAGCCCGGCTCAATCTCCTGACTTCGGGCTCGACCACGTCCAATCGAGCTTGAAGTTGGTTGACTTCACCCTGGAGCTTAAGCTCTCTCACCCGGCCTTCCACAACAGCATTCTTCAGCTCCTCCAGGTCAGCAGTAGAGGCCTCCAGCCTCTTCTCGAGCTCGACTCGCTTAGCGTCTTGCTCGGCCTTCTCCACCACAAACTTGGCCACACTGCATCTTGCTCAGCCTTTTCGGCCATAAATTTGGCCCGATCATCTTTGAGCTGATCCATCTCCTTCAGCCTCTCCTTCACCGCCAACATCTTCGGCAGCGACGTGTAACATACAGATGCAAAATTTTCCATGAAGGCGAAGTGGCGGCTGGAAAGGGTGTCGGCGATTAGCAACTTTGGCGCGTGCTCAGCTACCCAAGGAATCAGCTAAACCATGTGAAAACCGGGCGACAGGCCCCTTGAAGACGGTGCAAAATCTCCCCCATTTGGAGAGGATGCGGAATCTTCCCCCCTTGGAGAGGGTGCAAGACATCCTCTGATCATGCTAGCATCAGAAGCATGTATAGCTGCCTCAGGCGCACCCACCTTGGGGGCTTGTTCCTCCGCAGAATGTGACGAAATGGTGATGGCATCGTCTCAGGCAGGAGCTCCATCCTCCTTGACTCGAGCAGGATCTCCAACCTCCGAAGACTCCCGAATGGGGGTCGGAGCAGTAGCAGGAGAAGCCACTCGAACGCCCGTAACAGGCACGGTCCTACCCGAGATTGCAACTGGAGCCACCTCGGCCTCGTCCTCAGGAGTCTTCCTCTTCTTCGACCCCGCTGTCATCCTTGGTTCAGAGGAGAGGACGACGTCTAGCGGAGGGCGCAGGGGCCGCCTCCTCTTTGATCCACCTGCCACCATCTCTGGAAAAAGGAAGAATCAAACACGAGACTCGTGGAATGGTGCGATGTACCCGAGCCCACGCTTCAAGGTCAGGATCTTCGTCCCATTTAATGGAAGTGGATTGCGTACTGAGTTACTCAGTACGCTTACCATACTGAGTAAACTCTATGAGGTTCAATAGGATTTATGTATTTGATCCACTCCGTCCACTCATTCTCTTGGATAATTTCAGGGCTTGAGCCCAAAAATGAAGCATATCCAACACTAGAATGAACCACACAACAGAAAATAGTGTAAATTGATCATCCACCGTTGAAAAATTCTCGGGGACTAAGTAAGTTTTGAATCAAGCTTATTTTTATTTTTTTCCATTCATCCATGTCTTTATGATCTTATGAATAGGTTGGATGACAGATAAACATCACTGTGGGGCCTAACTTTATTTCAATGGTGGAAATCATTATTCCCAGTGTTTCCTGAGGTATGATCGGCTTGATCCTTGGACATGCTTCAATTTTGGGTTCAACCCCTTAAATTATTTGGAAAAACAGATGGACGGTGTGGATAGACTACATACATTGACGGTGGGCCCAACTGAGTTTACTCAATACGATAAGAGCCTACTGAGTAACTCAGTATGCAATCCAATTTCCCATTTAATGCCATTTATAGGCACCGAAATCTCCCACGATCATCCGCTACATGTGGCGCCATTCCTTCGCCCCGCCGTCCGTACCGAATGCGGATTTCCTGCGATCATCCCAATCGATAGATGGAACACGTGTAGCGGATTTGCTGTGATCATGCCAATTTTAATTAATGTTAGCAAGCTGTGTAGGTCCCACCATGATGTGTAGGCTATATCCACACCATCCGTCCGTTTTGAGAACACTTATGGCGTGTTTGGCCAGGCGGATTGAAAGGGATATAGCCCACACATCATGGTGTTTTGAGAACACGCCCGGCCAATCCTGGGATTTACCTTCCAATCCCTCCAATCCGCTCGGCCAAACAGGCACTTACATCACAGTGGGCACCACAGATACTGCCCGGAGTAGGAGGTAATTCGCTTCCGATCATCCCCATCGATAGATGGAACACGAAGTGATCGACTTATTTCCTCAGGCATATACTCTCTAAGTCCGAGCTCCAATTAGAAGAGTAGGGAGGGGGCTTCTTTTATGGGGTCATTCATCTCAACGAACCACAAAATATATGAGCCACAATCCACTGGCCACATCAACCGCGATGTAACACCCTGAAAATCGGGGGTCGTGTAGAAACCCGACTCCCGAGTTCCAGACCATCACTTATGCAACAACTATGATTATGATTCAATGTTGACTGAGTTAGAGCATTCACATGAGTAAGATTATACCAAAACTGTAATTCATACTCTAGATCCAGCGATAAAACGCAAGCGGAAGACTGAAAAATATATATATCACTGTACAAAAACAAAATAATCTCAAACTGTCTCCAAAGTATGAATACATCACTGAGTCTCATATATATGTCATAAATCAAGAAATAAATGTCAGGTGATAATCCAACTAGCATGTCCCACCGATCCAGGCCACCTACGCAAAACCGTCGGAGAACTGCATATACGAGAACTCATCCTGATCCTCGTAGTAATCCGCCTCTGCGTCCTGAATCGCCTCATCACCCGCATCTAAGACAGGGTCTGGTGGTGTTACAAACACCGTCCCGTAACGTGGGAGTGAGTGATTAACTCAGTGAAATAATAGAGTAAAGATTAACATGTTATCAAATCAATCACGCGATAATAGTAACGCAGACAATCAAATATTCCTGGATACTGTTATTAATGAAAGCATGAGATGACATGATGGATGCCCTCATCGACATTCTCCCTCATACGGCACCATCTTATGCCCGCAGCATGCTTTCTTCCCACAGTGCTCCACATCTTCCAGGCACATGCAATGCGATGTGGATATGATTACCGAGTTATTATTAGTCCTTTCATTCAGCAGTATTGGGAAACTAAGGTACCTTCCTTATATCAATCCCAACACAGATCCTGTCTAGGGTCGTCACTCCTAGTAATCTCGTACGATATTATATTTGTAGGTCGCTGCAAGGGCTATCAAGGCTGTTGCTCGCACTCGTTGCACCGCTCCCCCATCACCTTATCAATCAGGCTTAATGTACTCTCGTCGCTACGGAAGGGTCGTCTCCTCCCGTAGACTCAAAATACGCTCGCGGTCACTACAAAGGTGTCACGCCCCAAACCCGGGAATCGGATTCATAAGAATCCCGATTACCGAATCTGGTGCCTACAGCCTCCGTAGTATCCCATTCTCGGCTCCTAGCATTCATATGCCAGATTTTCGATCCTGGGATCCTACAAGGAGGATTTTTTTTTTATACATATAACTAGTAATAAGCATAACCATAAGATTACCCAATTCACAAAGGCAACATCATCATCATATATCCACTAATATAATCGTTTGAGTACAATACTGAAAAGGAAATACATAAGTAAAAATCGAGCTTCTAGAAGACCACTGCACGCTCCAAGCTCAACACTGTTGCAACCTAACATCACCTGCACCATCTATCGTGCATAAGCTTATGGAAAGCTTAGAGGGTAGTGTAAGTGTGTGCATAAGGTAAGTGCCAAGTATTCAATACAATGCTATAATCATACAAAACCAGAAAATTGGTAATCTATAAACCATACAATGTCTGAATAAGCAGAAATACTGACAAGAGCAGGAAATATCAGAGTAAGCAGGAATCTGACAAGATATAAATCATACGATAACAGAGTAAGCGAAAGTATGGACAAGTCTATAAGTCAATCAATATCAGAATACGTGATATAGAACAGCTATGCGATGAGGGGTCATAAAGAGCCAAATATCACATGCTGAGGATGCAATGCAATATACAAATCCTACTAAATCTGTCTAGGCCATGTAAGTGTAGAAATAGCAACCCAAGATGTCATATGCTTGCGGATGTAATGCAACATGCAATGCGAATGAAATAACCATGCTGGAGTGTGAAGTCGGGATGATAGTACGTAGTATCGCAGGCATGAGGTCCACCACAAGGGACTCCTATCCAAACCAGTCTCATACCTAAATTTGGATAATCAGACTCAATGTGGTAAACTCCTGATCTCAGGTTAGTCGCGCGCCCAACCGAAATCCATGCCATAACGAAGGTACACAATAATTAGTTACGCACAACCAGCCCGAGTGGATAGTGAATGGATGAATGAATGAGAATGCATCTCCTACTCAATAAGTCCACATATCAGTACGGTTCCTCTCTGGGAAATCACCGGGGTCTATTACACTCCAAACCAGATTGTCGTCCCATCGCGCCAACAAGGCGAGTGGAAGAGACCTCACTAGCCGCCTGCCAATATCGGGCCCGGCTCGTCTATAGCGGACCCATTCCTCGAGCTGGTCAAACTCATTCTAGCTTTTCCCCCTCCTCTCGGGCAGGTAAGGCCGCACCCCCTTCCAAACGACCACGACATAGTGGAGAGCGCAGCCATCTGGTAATCGGCACTCGGCGCTCATCTACCCACTCGGTCTAGACGTTGGAGCAACCTCTGGAACCAAGAGGGTTTAAGGACTTTCACCCAGGGATATCTATAGCACCCCATGTAGAACAGATTTTCGGTGTCCCATCTGGCCATCCACGATATGCCTATGGAGGCTACGACCCTGATATCGCTAGGGCATACATTAATCACAGCACACAATGCAAGATGCATGAGTCATACAATCAAGTCATGCGCCAATCCTGCACAAACCGTGCGCTCATGTGAGACAATCTCCACCTATCAGGGAGTCTCATAACAACCAGCACTATGACATATGCAATGGTCAATCATATCTCATAACAGACATGCAGATGATGTGTATGGGCATGTATCATGATGCTATACAGTCACATACTCATAATTGGTATCAATAACGGCATTAACAATCGGCCTCGACAATGTGGACATCTAACCAACATTGCTCCCCAAGGAACGGCCTACAAAAAGCCTAACATATAGTGGACTCTTAGCCGCACACAAGGGCCAAATATACAACACCATGGGCCTCACTTAAGAGTTTAATATACATCACGATGGGCCTTTCACATGGGCCTAACATACATCACGATGGGCTCCATCGCCTGGACCTCAAATGCATCATAATGGGCCTCATCACATCAGTCGCATATGCATCACATTGGGCCTTAAACACGGGCCGAATGCACGTCACAATGGACCTCAAGTATGGGTCGCATATACATCGTATAGGTCTTGATAATCGACCACGATCGGTAATCGGTCACGATAATCGGCCTCGATCAATAATCGATCAATCGGCCACGACAAACAGAATAAAAAATTAGTCACGTCAATCGACAATCGACCATGATCGGTAATCAGTCATGATAAACGGCCTCGATCGCTAATCGACAATCGGCCAGGATAATCGGTCTCGATCGTTAATCGGTAATCGGTCAGGATAATCGGCTTCGATTGCTAATCAGTAATCGGTCGTGATAATCGACCTCGATCGCTAATCGGCAATCGGTCATGATAATCGGCCTCGATCGCTAATCGGCAATCGGTCAGGATAATCGGCCTCGATCGCTAATCGACAATCGGTCAGGATAATCGGCTTCGATTGCTAATCAGTAATCGGTCGTGATAATCGGCCTCAATTGCTAATGGCAATCGGTCATGATAATCGGCCTCGATCGTTAATCGGCAATCGGTCAGGATAAACGGCCTCGATCGCTAATCGGCAATCGGTCGGGATAATCGGCCTCGATCGCTAATCAGCAATCGGTCAGGATAATAGGCCTCGATCACTAATCAGCAATCAGTCAGGATAATCGGCTTCGATTGCTAATCAGTAATCGATCATGATAATAGGCCTCGATCGCTAATCGACAATCAGTCATGATAATCGGCCTCGATCGCTAATCGGCAATCGGTCAGGATAAACGGCCTCTATCGCTAATCGACAATCGGTTAGGATAATCGGCCTCGATCGCTAATCGACAATCGGTCAGGATAATCAGCTTCGATTGCTAATCAGTAATCGATCGTGATAATCGACCTCGATCGCTAATCGGTAATCGGTCATGATAATCGGCCTCAATCGCTAATCGGCAATCGATCAGGATAAACGGCCTCGATCGCTAATCGACAATCGGTCAGGATAAACGGCCTCAATCACTAATCGACAATCGGTCAGGATAATCGGCCTCGATCGCTAATCGACAATCGATCAGGATAATCGTCTTCGATTGCTAATCAGTAATCAATCGTGATAATCGGCCTCGATCGCTAATCGGAAATCGGTCATGATAATCAGCCTCGATCGCTAATCGGCAATCGGTCAGGATAAACGGCCTCGATCGCTAATCGACAATCGGTCAGGATAATCGGCCTCGATCGCTAATCGGCAATCGGTCAGGATAATCAGCCTCGATGGCTAATCCGCAATCGGTCAGGATAATCGGCTTCGATTGCTAATCAGTAATCGATCGTGATAATCGGCCTCGATCGCTAATCGAAAATCGGTCATGATAATCGGCCTCGATCGCTAATCGACAATCGGTCAGGATAAACGGCCTCGATCGCTAATCGGCAATCGATCAGGATAATCAGCCCCGATCGCTAATCGACAATCGGTCAGGATAATCGGCCTCGATCTCTAATCAGTAATCGGCCATGATAAATGGAATCGGTAAGAATGAGCCTGACAAGGCCTAAGGGAAAGTCACAATGTGGACATTAAACCATCATTGCCCATCAATGTGGCCATTTAACCAACATTGCTCCCAAGGAGGGGCCTACATAAGTTCAAACATATAGTGGACCCATGGCCTCACACAAAGGTCTAATACTCAACACAATGGGCCTTACTCAAGGGCCGCATATACATAACTCAACAGGTGGTCCCTGCTCATGGGCCTAATACATATCACAATGGATCACGATATATAGGCTGGAATTACATTATAGTGGGTCCTTGCTAATGGGTCATAAATACACAACAGATGGGCCTTGTTCATGGGCCTCAATATATCATATGAGCCTTATCGCATTGGCCTCAATACTAGGCCTCATATATCGAGTGGGCCTCATTACATGGGCTTAACAATACAAACGGGTGAGCCCCGCCCATGGGCCAAAGTACATCATGATAGGTCGTACCAGTGGGCTTCATGTATATCAAATCAGGCTGCACCAATGGGCCATTATATCATCAAGTGGGCCGCATCAATGGGCCTCGCCAATGGGCTAAATATATCAAGTGGGCCGCATCAACGGGCCTTAACCCTTGGGCCCCAAACACATCTCAATGGGCCTTAACCCATGGGCCACAAATACATCAAATGAGCCATATCAAGTGGTCCAAATACACGTCATGGTGGGCCTCATGTATCCCCAAAAGAATCATATGGAAGGATCATTTGGACCATACCCCAAGTAACGGTGGAGATAATAATTTTTCCCATTGTCCAAACCTCAATGGGCCCACCATAGCGTTTATTTCCCATCCAGTCTGTTCATAAAGTCACAAGGACCTGAACTAGGGGGAAAAAGAAACAAATATCATATTGGTACAAAACTTCTACAACCAAAGGGATTTCAATAGTAGACGTTTAATCCCACTGTTTCTGCAGTATGGTCCACTTGATAATTAGACCCGTCTTATTTTAATCTCAAGCCCTAAAATTATCTCTTAAAATGGTTGGATAGTGTAGATACAGCGCCTGCATCATGGTGGGTGGTTAGACGGTGCAGCTGCATCATGGTGGGGCCGCACATGGCACCGTCCAAATAGACGGTGCAGATGAAACACTTATGTCAAGATGGGGTCATCGGTCTGGATGGCATAAATGAGGCACATACCTCATGGGGACCATAGTACTTGGTGACGTCAATTCGCCAGCCATATAGCAGGCATGAAGCACACAGTCCAAACCTTCTAGCAAGTGGGTCCCACATATAGATGGATGGCGTGAATACATACATCAGGGTAGTGGGTACCACCCATACTATGAGGTGGGCCCTCATAGAACTTGCTGACGTCAATCAGCAATGGGACCCACCGTCCTGAAAATCGAATGAACGATATGGATGTAACATATACATCAAGTGGCTCCCACCTTCCATCTTAAAATGGCTGGACTGTGTGTGATAGATTAGATACCTTAAGGTGGTATCTCACTGTCCAGATGATGGACGGCTGGGATAAAACACTTACACGTGGGCTCCACACATTTAAGTGGACGGTGGGTGAGGAACATTCATCAAAGGGACCCACCGTCCCATAAAACTTGCTGACGTCAATTACACCAGCCGTTGCTGGTGTGTGGTACGCCAACCACTCCACTTCAACATAGGTGGGTCCCATGTGGGGTCCACCATAACGTTTCTTTTACATCCGAACTGTTGATAGGGTCACATAGACATGGGTGAGGAGGAAAAATAAATTTCAGCTTGATCCAAAACTCCTGTGGCCCAGGAAAGGGGTTTCAAGGGCAGATGTTTAATCACACTGTTTTCTATGATGTGGGGGCCGCCTGAGTGTTAGATGCGGCTGAAATTTGGAGGGTGGCCCATTTCCATAAGGGCTCACCATATGAACGGATTGGATTACAAATAAACATCGAGGTGGGGCCCACGGCTGGAGCCGTGGGTTGCTGCCCACCGTCCGTCCACCTGGTGCAGGCAGTGCCTGCACATCCTCTGTGCTACAGCAGCGGGCGGCTGCTGCTTATTTTAGTTTTTTTTAAAAAAAATGGGTTTTCTTGGGGTTTTTCGCATGTGGGGCCCACTCCAAGTGAATCCATTCCATCCATTGGATTCCACAACTCGTAAGAAATCCAACGAGTCCAATGTTGGGTATTCTTTTAGTGCATAGAAAAATCAGGGAAGATTTCAATAGTGAAAATCACTGTTTCCTGAAGTATGGCCCGTCAGAAGATTAGATCAGTCCCTTATTTTGGCTCAACGCCTAAAATATTATGAGGAAAGGGATGAATGGCGTGGATTGAATACATCCATCAAGGTGGGGCCTATACAAGTAGTCCATCAAAAAGCCAGAAATCAAGTACTTTTCTTTTATTTTCTTGCAGCGAGCAACCCTCACTATCTGCTTTATTCCAAAGAGCGTGTCCAGCGTCCCTGGACGCTGGACGGACGATGCTTATATGAAATTCGTCAAGGTGGGTTCCACGTGTGGGACCACAGCTAGTGGGTCCCACGTGGATGTGGCCTACATGATTTGAATCAATCTGATATTCATGTTTTCCATCACCAAGGGTAGGGCCCACATGGCTTAAACGGTTGGATAAGACACACATTGAGGTGGGGTACATCTAGGTGGGCCACACGGCCACATCATCACACCAAAATATTGAAAGAGAGGGGGAAAGAGAGAGAGAAAGAAGCACCCACATTGATCGCCTATTCCTTCTTCCGCCTATGCACTCTAGAGCTCCAAGAGGACATTTTCAACGGTTGAGATAATGGTCCAAGGGTTGGATTTTATGGTAGGAAGGTGGGCCACACTAGCTCTCTCATGGGGAGCTTGGACGTGGCTTGCTTCCATGGGAGTTTTCTTGAAATGATAAGAGAGAAAATGAGAGAGAGAAGGGTGAGGTGGAGTGATGGGATGAGAGGGATGGTGAGTGATGTTAGGGAGTACTTTTGTTGTAAGAAAAGTTGACTTTTGGGGAGGGTGGTTGTACTTGACATTAATTGGGGATGTATACTTTGATTGATAGGATTGATGAGATGTTTCGTAGAGATTCCCTTGATACTTGCAACGCGTGGTGTTTTCTCGAACTGAACGCGGGCCCACATCTCCTGGCCTAGGTATCGCCTCGGCGCGCGAGACGTGCTATCGGAACCGCGGCGACGACGCGGTCGCTAGGGTACAAGTCTCAGGTTGAGTCGACTCGGGTTAACGGCGTGTGAATCTGGGTCATGTGCAAATACCGGTTAAGGGTCGAGGTTGATGAGATTCGACCGGGAAGACCACGGAAGATTACCGAACGATACGGTTTAGGATACGGGTCTTACAAAGGGCTCGTCACCTGATCAGTGTAGGTCGATAGCAAGAATATAGTGTCCCATACCACCATAATCTGCTCACGAGTCATAGGTGCTCACTGGTCACTACGGGGAGGTTTGTGGCCCCAGCGTAGGCCGACAACTCGACCACGGTGTCACATACCACCATGCCTGGCTCATGAGTCTTTATGGATCAAGGTACCATGGTTAACAGGGTTTCCAATGTTAAGTTCAGTACCCTAGGTTCAAGCAGTTATGACTCATACAGGGTGAACATACAATGGCCAGTCGGGTTACTTGACGGGCTCGACTAGTACGAGCGCATATCAAGCTGAGGGACATGAAGTGCATAAAACACTTCGTGTGGCCTAACCACTGCCGCCAACACAAAACACGACTCACGTTCATCGACGCGTCCTTTGTGGCAAATAGAAGCCAACCACGAATTCAATCCATTACCGACTGGCTGGACTAATGTATAACCCCAAACACTTGAATATCAACATCAGTAATCATATGAGAGTAATAGAAATGAAATACAACAATGTAAGCATGTTGACACATGTTATAACATACAACTTAAGCAAATCATCCAACATATGCATTTCATGTATATAATGAAATCAATATATATAGCCAACATAATGGAAATCATTTACATCAGCATATTACTTGAGAATTCAATCTCAAAACTCATTCACAACACCATCTACTCAATACATACTAATACAAACATTTATACAAACACTTAGCCTACACACTTTAGTCTACATAGCGTATGTCGACTCAAAGTACGCATTTGGGCGAATCTCTTCGCCAAACAGATCATGCACGCATTCCTAATATCCTAACACGACAAATAAACATGGAAAACATTTCAGCAAAATGTGGATGTAAACAGTATTTCCTACAAATGACTAAAATGCCCTAAATCTCATATTTTTCATACGTTTACGAAATGAAAAATGGACAGCATGTTCTACATGTCAAACGGCGTTGCTGTCGATAATCTACTATTAAATGACATTGAAAGCTTTGAAATCAGTCAATCAAAGCATCTAAAATCCTCACCTTTTGCCCTAGACGTGTATCAATTTGATTTGAACGTATATGCTTCGTCAATAACGTAAAGGCGACCTAATGCACAATATATATAAGCTACTTCGCTATTTGAATCGAAGGAATCCTAAAACAGCAAGTGGTTAGGGTTTTTCTTACCTAGAAGTGTGTTGGAATCACCAAAAAAGTGATTTGAATGCAGTGAATGAGCACGTGTAGCAGTTGTAGCAAGTGGCGGGAAATCTCTCCCACAACTCTCTCACTTTCTCTCACTTTCTCTCTCTCTCTATCTATCTACGGTTTCTAACAAATTCAGATGGGAGAAATATAAGAGGGTTTAAGGCCCTTATATAGGCTAAAAACTAACCTAAATAGACTTGAGAACAAAGTTTACTTGGGTTATAGTCAAATCGGGGCTGTTTCGATCCAAAAGAGCATTTCGGGAGGTCCCCTGGCTGAACGCGGTTGGACTTAAGCTCATGATCACTGGATGCTGTCCACACCAAGTTTTTAGTCTGGTAGAGTTCGCAGATCGCACGTGACGGTCCAGTTTCAGTTCAGCGGTCATCGTGCCTTAATCAGGTCTACAAGTCTCATGATATGAAAGAGAAATTTTTCCTGATCCGAGGGTGAAATTTGGCTGAATTCTGACGGTCGGAACGCCTAATAATAACGTGCAAAGACTCATGCTAGATTTGAATTAAAATTTCAAATCTTTACCCATTTCTCACTCTCTTCACTCCAGGCTCAATGAAATAGCCTCAGAGCATCGGTTGAGCTTGATTTTCAAAATGATTGTCAAGTCCAGCTAAGCGGTCATAACGGTCTAAGATTGTAGATATCGGACTTTCGACGTGCGATCTAGATCCAATACAAAGTTTCAAAGGGTTCCTCAGAGCAATCGGGTTTAGAGTTTGATCCTAGGTTTCAGGGTATTATAGCGTCATTGATTCTACAAGTTTTGGGTCTTGCAGAATCTATTTAAAGTGTTCAGGGACAATTTCACAGCTACTCTAGCGTAGCGCTAGCTAACTTACGCTTATTTTCTAAAGGAATTAATCCTATGTGATTTCTGATCGAGTTGGTACTCGGGTCTCAGTACAAATTTTTTCGAGACGTTACATGCGATCACAACCACAAAACATGCGATAGCGGTACATGAAGTATGGATCATGAATGTAATGAGAAATGTTTCGTGCTTGTGGCCTTATGAAGATCGTGGCTGTCATGTTGAACGGTTCGTCGTTGATGTGATGCAATGATCACAGTTATCATTCGACAACGGAATGTCATTGTCATGATACATGGACCCTGAATGATATAATAAATGGGTCATTGTCATCGTGTTATATGGGTCGTGGTATACACGACGAACTGGTCGTAGTTGATACGAGTCGGGTTCTCATGTTAAATTGGTCATCGTTCACAGCTGTATCAGATCGTGGTCATCGTCCATGTTGAATCGTGTTCTACAACAACGACCAATTGAGGAAGACATGCATACAACATGGAAACAATGATCCATATATACTGAGAACCACGATCCGTTGTTGAGTCCCTAATCCATTGTTAACGACAGGCCGACAGCCATGACCAGTGCAACTTGCAGAACCTTGCCTACAACAACGACGATCCAGTCACCATGATGGCCACGATCTGTAGAACATGGGAATTACAAACCATATAGTATTACAATCACAATAATGTGGCAAGAAAACATCGACCCCTGTAGCATTGCAGCCACGACTCATATAACAGATTAACTGTCAAAAGAGAATCTCATTGATGTGCAAGACTCCGCGAATTTCTTCCACTGAAGCTTACAATATAACAAGACGACGCGGTCATTATAAACACTTTAACCAATCGTGGTTGTCGTGACATGGGGATCGTTATTTCCCGTACGTATATATCGTGACTTCCATGACGTATTGATCATGTTTCTCTTAAGGCCCTTTCTGACAACAACGATTAAGCATGGATGACAACCACAAGCTATTGCATAAATGAACCACGAAAATATTAACACACAACAACAACATATATTAACACGACCAACGATCCAGTTGTTCTTTTTGTAAATATCTCAAAAACTACTCTAGCAGCAATAATAAATTCACCGACGAACATCTCCTCCACATGTTCATACTTACCACGCATATACACACATGGGATATTCGATATCTCCTAACTTTGATGGGAAGTTCTTCATACACTTCTACAAGAACAGATCAAATGCATTTCCATATTCTAGCCCATTAGACAATTTATCTCAACCACACCTCCCTATAAATAAATACGATGGCAGTAGAAAACTATCCACCCCGAAAGATTGGTAACGAGATCCATCATGTAATAGTGATTCGAGATGAGCAGTTTCACCAGTAATGGGCTGATCTTTTGAAATTTTGTCGACAAAGTTGACCTTCATACCAAGCCACTCCATGAATAATAGTGCAGACACGTCACCTCTACTAAGGTATGCACCGATCAGTGCTTCAACAACATCGGCAATTACCTTCCTCTTTATATACGCAATGATAATTTATCATGCGGCGCGCTGATTCTAAAGTGTAGCGCTGCTGCGCAGCAGAAGGTAAGTAGAAGAAAACGGTAAGTAGTCCCATGTCATTGCAGAGAATTCTTCATCAAAAAAAATTTCCGCTGGCTGGGTGCCCATTGAAATTGTCGAGTAGCCAGAGATCTGATAGAAATCTGCCTCCTCAGACGCCCTATGTTTGTAAACTAATAGCAACAGGAATGAATGTGGTCTGCTTCGAGGGGAACCGACCCTCTAATCTTCTGGGAATAGAAGAGTTTGATTGAAAGTTTTTATCCATATTCACATCTCGTCATAGCCTTAAATACAAGGGAAAATAACAAAATACAAAAGAAAATAACCAAAGGACATGTGCACTCTACCCTTGGACATGTGGACTCTACCCAAAGCAAAGCAAACCCCTTAAAATTAGCAAACTGTTATTAACTGAAATAACCCAAACAACCCAACGTATTAACTTGACTGAGGCATACCTGACGTAACAAGATCAGAAATTGTCTTCGGAACTGTTTGTGAAGGCCGTTGAGCGATTGGAAGATCGGCAACATCCATGAGGAAAGAGAATGGATCACTAATTAAGGAAGACAGAGAAATGGATTCAATGGCTCCAGTGATGCATTTAAATAAGGATCCTTGTTCAGGTTTTCTTTTGAAATTAATATGAAACCCAGGTACCACCTGTATAGGCTGGTCATTCAATGGTTAGTGCACTGATTCCGAAGGGACTTGGCTGTGTTACCAATGGATTACGGGGGGATGTCACAATATAAAACCATGACACATATAAAGTAACAACAACGACCCATATATCATGGCTAGTGGTTATCTTGTTATACTTGACGTGGTTAGAATATCATATGGGTCGTCCTTGTCATTCCTTTTTTCAACGATCCATGACAAGGTGTTGAATGACCGTGCTGACCCAACGTGGATAAAAAACACGATCCAGTGTGCACGTGAATGACGATACATCATGGAAGATAACCACGACCATTTATTGGTCACATCCACGACTATTCCCTTCAGATTGAGCACGATCCCACGGACACAGCGCCACGTTCTACCTTTTCAGGAGAGGACATTAACTCGCTACTTCCCCGTAATCCGTTGGGCAACGAACGTGATCTTTTGGAATCTGCGCGTCCGTTCAAAATCAGGGCGACCCTTCGGAATCGACGCCTTGACCATTGAATGACTCGCTACTTCCCCGCAATTCGCTGGGCAACGAGCTCGATCTTTCGAAATCCATGCGTCCGTTCAAAATCAGCGCGACCCTTCAAAATCGGTACCTTGACCATTGAATGACTCTCTATTTCCCCTCAATCCACTGGGCACCGAGCGTGATACTTCAGAATCCGCATGACCGTTCAGAATCTGCGTGACCATGCAGCTACACCGGCTCCGCATGAATCTCTGAAGACGATCTTCGCATCTCTTTCCACCCTTAGTAATCAGCTCCCCTGTGATAATAAGTTCTTGTTGTACAACATGACATTGGGCGACCGCAATAACATGATAATCAGGAACATAATCACAACACATTAGGAAGGACAGCCTCTTCAACGGGACTCAGAGAGCTAGAAAAAATACTGTCAATAATGTCTTGTTTAAGACTGACCTTCTCAACAGAGCTTTAGATCGGGCTAAAACAGGACATTCTCGACATAGTTTTTTCCACTGACTGAGTACCCGTTGAAGAGATCCACTCTTCGGATTGTCACCGTGAATATGGTCTTAGTTGTCATGTTAAATCTGTCGTGGTTGCCATCCCTGAAAGGGCATAGTCCGATGATTCATTTATCGTGGTTGCCATGTTAAATGGGTCGTGGCTTGCATGTTGCATGTAGCGTTTATTGTGAAGGGTCATGGTGAAAATTAAATGAGTTGCCGTGCTGTATCCCAATGGAATATCGTACTTATTAAAGGAGTTGTCGCGTTTCTTGCGTTATATGGATTGTACTTGTCATGGATTGTTGTTTTGATACAATACTGGTCTTGGTTTTCATGTTATATGGGTAAGGATCGTGGTTGTCATCCAATATTTGTTGTGTTTTGAATGGCAGACGTGTCGTGAAGATGACATGGGTCGTGTTGTCTGCTTACTTCGTGTGCTTTGGCCAGACTATATGGTCATGGTGAATGTGGCTTCCATGACGCAAGGATCTTGTTTCTATTAAGGCCGTTGGTGACAATAACGATAGAGCATGGGCGACAACAATGATCTATTACATATAAGAACCATGAAAAAGTTAAGATACGACAACGACATATATTAACACGGCCAGCAATCCAGTCGTTCCTTTTTAAAATATCTCAGAAACTACTCAAAGTGGCAACGATAAATTCAACGACATACATATATGAGGGGTTTTCGATATCTACGCATGCCATGTCCTTAATTTGATGGGTAGTTTCTGCCATGAGAGCAGTTTTTGAGTTGAAAACAAAACCACGTGATCGTTGGTCATGTTAATATTGGTCGTTGCTGTGGGTTATTATTTTTGTGGATCATATATGTAATAGATCGTGGTTTTCATCCAAGTTCGATCATTGTTGACAAATGTTCTTACCAGAACCGTGATCCATACCTCATGGAAGCCACGATCTATACTTTATGGAAACTACGAATTCCATGCCACGCCAACCACGACCCGTTTAAGTGGTTTTAACGGCCTCGTCTTTTTGTTATACTGTAAACTTCGGTGGAAGAAACTTGTAGTGACATGCGCATCACTGAGCTTCTTGTAAAGGCTGAAGTTCTCATCCACGCCTCTCGGGCAGTTACTGTGTTATATGAATCAGGGTTGAAATGTAATAAGTGTCGATATTTTAAGTTACAATGTCGTGATTGTAGATGTCATCTTGTCATGTTTTCGTGGATCATGTTTTCATGTTAATAGATCGTGATTGTGGTGTGCACGGCTCTGCATGTTAAATGGGTCATGGTTGTCATCAACAATGGATCATGAACTTAACAACAGGGCGTGGTTCTCATGACATCTGGATCGTGGTTTCCACGTTGTATGGGTCGTGTACCTCATACGGCGTAGTTGTTGAATACGTTTCAACATGGACAAGAACCACGATTCTTTACATGGACGTGAACCACGACCATATTAAATACGTACCATTCATCCAGTATATCACGACCCATAATTATACGACAACAACGACACATATATCATACTATTCATGGAGCATGTATCACGACAACCACGACCTATACATCCCTACAACCACAACCCATATACAATGACAGTCACTGCTCGTGTTCCATTTTACTCGCAACCCACATATTGATGATAATCACGAGCCTTTATTCATATAAACCACGACCCAAGTATGGAAATAGTGTATGTAACAATACGTTGTCATTTTCGGGATTCATGTGTCGTGATTGTCATATTAATGTTTCTTTCCTTCATTCAGTACCTTTGATGAACCACAACCCAGATAATGACAACGACGATGCATTCTAAATATTGGAATACAACCCATGTAATATGACAACCACGTTCCGTATAACATGACAACCTTCTCGAATGACAACTGCGATCAATGCTTCACCCTAGTCACGAACCATGCTGATGTAACCTAGCTTCTTTCGGGCTCCAAGCTGGCGTCAAAGCTCTACAGATGAACTCAAGAATTTGTAGATCGACAACAACGATCCGTAAAATATGACAACAACGATCCATGAAACATGAAACCCACGACACATCACAACCGTCGTGTTATATAGAACGCTGTTGTTGCGTGATATGGTCGTGTTTATCATGGGTCGTGGTTGTCATCCACATTAGTTCGGGATTATTTTCCCCAATAGGTCGTTGATGCCGTTGATGACGACAACGGCCCACCGTGAATGGCAACAACGAACCACTCGAGGGTTGTCGTTTTGACCTAATCACAACAATGAACCACTCCAGGGTCGTGGTTTTGACCCACAATAGGTCGAGGTTGTGTTTTTATAAGGATCGTGGATCGCCTTTCTATTAAGGCCGTTGGTGACAACAACGATCTATCATGGACGACAACCACGATCTATTACATATATGAACTAGGAAAATGTTCAGACACGACAACCACATTGTAAGACCCGTATCATAGACCGTATCGTTCCATAGACCTCTGCGGTCTTACCGGTCGAATTTCAGCAACCTTCGACCCTTAACCGATAGTTACGCGCAACCCTGATTCATACACCGTCAGCCCGTATCGACTCAACTGATATCCTTACCATAGCAACCGTTCCGTCGCCACGGTTCCGATGCTGCGACTCGCGCGCCGAGGAGATACCCTGGTCAAGAGTTGTAGGCCGACGTTCGGTGTGAGGAAAATGCCGGGCATTGGGAACCCAAGAGAATCTTTACAATGTGTCACATCAATCCATCAATCCATCACATGTCAAGTACATGTCAAGTACACATCACCTTTCACCCATTCCCAAGCAACCACAAAAGTCAAGGATTTCTTACAAAGCCCATACCTCTCTTACATAAAAAGCCTCAAAAGTCAAGGTTTTCTTACACAACCATCATTCACCACATCCATCCATCACCCATCTCTCTCTACAACACTCTCTCTCTTTCTCATTTCTCATCTCATTCTCCCAAGAAAAGCTCCATACGTATGAGAGCTCTCCAAGCACTCCTAAAATTCTAAGTGTGGCCCACCTTTCTTACCCCACCATCTCCCATCTCAACCCTCCATTTCCCATCTCCTCCATTGAAATCAAAGCTAAGGTGCTAAGGAACCCCTTGGAGCAAGAAGATCGGACAATGGGTGCCTCTATAGGGTAGTTTTTCTTATTTTTATGATGGGCCAAGTGAGGCACACCGATCCATGGTGTGGATCTCACTTGGGATCCTAAGGTGTGGCCGATGGCCCACTAGGATCATCATGATTGTTCCATGATGGGGCCATTCTCTATGGACCCCATCATGATGTTTATTTCTTAAAAAGGTCATCTAGACCCTCCATTTTGGTGGAGAAAGGATCTCCACCGTTGATTTTAGATTTTGGTGGTCCCACATGCTTTAGGACCCATTTGATTGTATGATTCATTGCAAGGGAGGGCCCATAGTATCGGGGTCCCTCCATCACAAGTGGGTCCCACTCTCTATCTCTCTCTCTCTCTCTTTCATGTCTTTTTTTTCTTTATATGGTTGTGTGGCCCACTTGAATAGACCTCACCATGAGGCATGTACTCTATCCATGCCATCTTCAAGTGGGGTCCACCTTATATGTTGCACCCACACCATCCATCAATGGTGGCCCACCTAAATAAGGCCCACCACAATATTTTTTTTTAGACCAAACCGTCCCAGACGCTGGACGTCCCTGTACAAAAAAAAAAGAAGAAGAAATGGAGCTTTTAGAGTGGCCCACCTGCATAGGCCCCACCTTGATGTACGGGAACAATCCAAGTCGTCCATCCTATTCCTTGTATCATTTTAACCGTTGAGCCGAAGAATGAGGCTGACATGATCAACTGGTGGGCCATAATATAGAAACTTTGGTGGTTACCGTTAAATGTATTTCCTGGTGTTTTTAATCATCCAAAAATTTTGAACTCCGGACTCATTTCGCCTGTTGCGAGCCACTGAACGCAATGGCCGGGGCGAATTTTTGTATAGTGGGCCCCACATGCGAAAAACCCCAGAAAAATGGGTTTTCCCAAAATTTACAAGAGGCAGAGCCTCTGTCTCCCTGCTGCAGGCTGCTGCGTGCAGCGTTAGGCGGGCGAGCGGACAGCCACCCACGGCCCCTGTCGTGGGCCCCACCATGATGTATATGTTAGATCCACGCCATTTATGTGGTGGGCCCCCTCGTCAGGTGGGCCCCCTCCACATTTCGGCCCTATCCAATGCTCAGGTGGCCTACACCGTAGGAAACAGAGGCGATTGAACTCTACCATTGAAACCTCCTTTGGGGCCCACGGAAGTTTTGAATCAATCTGATATTTGTTTTTCCTGTTCATCCAGGTCTTTGTGTCCTTATCAACAGGTTAGATGGTAAATAAGCATTATGGTGGGCCCCACATGGGACCCACAGTGATGTATGTGTCTTAGCCACCGTCCAGGCGGACGGTGGAAGCCCAACTTGATGTTTGTGTTTTACCTCCACCATCCAGCGGACAGTGGAGCCCACCTTGTGCACGTGTTGATCACGCCACCCCCCTCCCTTGGCTGAACTACAAATAAATATCTCAGTGGGCCTTCCCTTGGCCCACTCACCGGATGATAAATAAACATTTCAGTGGGCCCAAGGTCCACGTGACCTTATGAAAAGATTGGATGGCAAATAGATATTACAGTGGACCCCGCCATGATGCATGTGATGCATCCAGACCATCCATCCACTTGGTGAGATCATTTAAGGCATGAGTTAAAGTTTGGGTGGGCCGCCTATGATTGGGTTAGGCCCATTTGATTTATAAAAAAGGGCCCATGGGATTAGGCCCATTTGACTTATAAGAAGGCCCATGGAATTAGGCTCATTTGATGTATTTTAAAGCCCATGGGAGTAGGCCCATTTGATATGTATAAGGCCCTTGGGTCGAGAACCATTGATGCTTTCTAAGGCCCACGGGTTATGACCCATTGCAATGCACTTACGGCCCATTGATGCGGCCCATGGATGTGGCCTACTTAATGAATATAAGGCCCATAGGATATGGCCCATTTGATATACTTAAGACCCAATGGGATATACCTAAGGTCCATTGCAATGTGTGATCCCAACCTGATTTATATAAGGATATTCTCTACGAACTATGCCTTGGGAGCAATGTTGATTTGACGTCCACATTGCGAGTATAATGCTGGTTGGATGTCCACATTGTCACTCTCCCTAAGGCTCACTAATAGGCCATACTTGTAGTATGTAGGCCATCTAGGCTCATCTTCATTATGATCAGGGCCCATCTGTTTATATTTTGGCCCATGTGATAGGGCCCATCTTGTAGTGTGTTGCTCGCACCGTTCATTCACGTGGCCCCGACGTGATGTACGTGTTTTATCTAAGTTGTCCAGTAATGGGCCCCTTTGGAATAAATAGGGCTCAACCCATTGTGATGTATTCAAGGCCCTGGGTTATGGCCCATTACAATGTATGTAAGGCCCAATTGGCATGGTTTATTAGATATATACATGAGGCCCATGTGAGTAGGCCTACCTTGATGTACCTTGTGGCCTATCCGTTAGGCCACTTTGATTTATTTGTGGCCGTCATTGAGGCCCACCTTGGTATATATAAAACCCATTGGAAAGGCCCATGGACACAGTCCACTTGATGAATATGAGGCCCATTAGTGTGACCGTTGATGTAGCCCAGTTGATATATATGAAGTCCATTGGTGCGGCCCATGGGCGGGGCCCACCCGTTTGTATTGTCAGGCCCATGTTTAAGACCCATGTCTGAGGCCCATTATAATGTCTATGCTGCCCGTGTATGGGGCCCATAGTGATATATATGCGGCCCAGAGATGAGGCCCATTTGTGCGGCTCATTGATGAAGCCACTTGATGTGAATAAGGCCCATGTATAGGGCTCACCTATTATGTATTTGGAGCTCATGGGCGAGGCCCATTGTGATGTATTCGATGCCCATGGGACATGACCCATTGTGATGTATTTGAAATCCAGATATAAGGCTCAATATGATATGTATATTAGGCCTTATGTGAGGCCGTGGGCCGCTATATGTTTTGCTCCATGGGAGCAATATTGGTTGAATATCCATACTGATGGGCAATGACGGTTAGAGGTCCTCATTGTGACCTTCCCTTAGACCTTGTTAGGCCCATTCTCTTCGTAGGTTAACCCAAACAAATGGGCCCCATTCACCACAGACGGATGACTTCATGTTATTGGATTTGGTGTAATCACGGCCAAGAGCCGATATTTACATTGTGGTTGATTATTATCCATCTATGGACCCCGCCTTGTATATATGTGGGTGGTCGGTGCCGACTATTAATATTGATTATCGGTGCTGATTACTATGGCCGATTATAGATCGAGGCCAATCATCGTGGCCGATTGTGGATCCCGATTGTGATGTACATTCTGCTCGCGTTTGAGGCCCATTGAGATATGTTTATGGCCTATGGGCAAGGCCCATTGTGATATGTATTAGGTCATGATGCATAGCCCATTTGATGTATTTAAGACCCATGTGTAGGGTTCACATGCCATGGATTCAGGGCCAATGAGCAGGGCCCACCTGTTGTGTACATGTAACCCTTGAGTAAGGCCCATTGTGTTGTATATTAGGCCCTTGTGTGAGGCCGTGGGCCCATTATATGTTTAGATCTATGTGGGTCATTTCTTGGGGTAATGTTGGTTAAATGTACACATTGTTGAGGCCAATTTTTGATACCGACTATGAGTATGTGACAGCATAGCATCATGATACATGCCCATACGCATCATCTGCATGTTTGTTATGAGATGTGATTGACCATTACATATGTCATTGGGCAGGATGATATGAGACTCCCTGATAGGCGGAGGTTATCTCACATGAGCACATGATATGCATAGGATTGGTGCATGACTGGATTGTATGACTCATACATCTTGCATTGTGTGTTGTGACTACTGTACGCCCTAACGACACCAAGGTTGAAGCCTCCACAGGCATATCGTGGATGGCCAGATGGGACACCGAAAATGTTTGGTTCGAGCATCGGGCTTCTATAGATGGCCTTGGGTGAAAATCCCTAAACACACTCTTGATTTCAGAGGATGCTCCAATGTCTAGATTGAGTGGGTGGATGAGCGTTGTGTGCCGATTACCAGATGACTGCGCTCTCCACTGTATCGTGGTCGGTTGGAAGGGGGTGTGGCCTTACCCGCCCGATGGAGTAGGCATGGCGAGGTTAAGTTTGACCAGCTCGAGGAATAGGTCGGCTATCGGTGAGCCGGGTAGGTATTGGCAGACTACTGACAGGCGGATAGTGAGGTCTCTTTCACTTACCCAATTGTACGCTTGATTGGGGTGGCAAGTGGTGTGAAGTGTAATAGACCCCGGTGATTTCCCCAGAGAGGAACCGTACTGATATGAGGACTGACATCATATTATGACACCCCGTCACTGTTGTGCATGTGGGCAAGCGCACGTGGGTGGACGCTGATGTGGGCGGGGATGAGGCCTGGGCGAGCTACCACACTGGGTGAGCTACCAGCGGTTGGCAGGCTACTATCCTGACAGGCTACTGAGTAGGAGTTGCATATTCATTCATTCATCCATTCACTATCCACTCGGGCTGGTGGTGCACAACTAATTGTTGTGTATCTTTATTATGATAAGGATTTCGGTTGGGCGCACGACTAACCTGAGATCAGGAGTTTACCACGTTAAGTCATACTATCCAAATTTAAGTATGGGACTGGTTTGGATAGAGGTTCCTTGTGGTGGACCCCGTAGCCTGCGATACTACATACTATCATCCCGACATCACACTCCAGCATGGTCATTCCATAAGCACCATATACTGCATATTCCATTACATCCTCGACGTGTGGCATTGTGGGTTATTATGTTTCTGTATTTCTGTAACTTAGATGAGAGTGATTATATTTGTTAGCTCTTTCGAATTGTGTATTATATTATATCCTTGTCATTTGACATTTGATTATTTATGACTCATCATTTGCATAGCTGTCCTATATTGCGTATTCTGATATTGATTAACTTATGGACTTGATCATACTTTCGCTTATTCTGTTATCGCATGATTATAATCTTGACAGTATTTCTGTTTACACTGATAATTCCTGCTCTTATCAGTGTTTCTACTTATTCAGTCATTGTATGGGTTATGGATTAATAGCTTTTCAGTATTGTATGATTATGATATTGTATTGAATACTTGACACTTATCTCGTACACACACTTACACCACCCTCTAAGCTTTCTATAAGCTCATGCATGATAGATGCGTGCAAGTGATGTTAGGTTGCAGCAGCTTTGAGCTTGGAGCGTGCAGCTATTTTCTGGAGCTTTGTTTTTGGCATATATTTTTCTTTTTCAGCATTGTATTCAAATGATTATATTAGTGGATATGTGATGATGATGTTGCCTTTATGATTTGGGAAAACTTGTGGTTATGCTTATTACTAGTTAAATGTATATATATAAAAAAAATCCTCCTTGTAGGATCCCAGGATCAGAAATCTGGCATATGAATGCTAGGAGCCGAGAATGGGGTACTACAGAGGCTGTCGGCACCGGATTCGGCGATCGGAATTCCTGTGAATACGATTTTCGAGTTTGGGGCGTGACATACATATATTAACACGACCAACGTTCCAGTCGTTCCTTTTGTAAATATCTCAGAAACTACTCTCGTAACAAGAATAAATTATGTTCATGATTGCCTCACATACATATACATGGGTTATTCAATATCGACGCATGCCATGTGCCAACTTTTACCAGCAAAGGGTCGATGTTATCACTAGTTCCAAAGGGTCATGACTGTCATGGAACACGGTTCACTATTATCGTATATGATGGGTCGACATCGAAAATCACCATCTGTTCCACGACTTTCCGTGCTGTCAAAAGCGAACATGATTGTTATGCTATAGAGATCGTTGCTGTTATCTACGTTGAGATGTGGTTCACATCCACGGCCCAACCTTCGTCCAATCCACGACCACCACATTTAAATGCAGGAAATTGCATTCATGACGATACCTACCCAGGATCCTTCGGAATCAAAGCGACCCTTTGGAATCACCACCCCCACATTAACCATTGGTTGAACACCCTATAAAAGTGGTACTTATCTCGCATTCATCCTTCGTGGGTGATCCCATCCCTTTCTTCAAGAATGTTGACGATCTTCCTGAAGATCAACGGTCTCTACCTGAAATTTCGAAGACCGTTTGGGGCCCGTGGCAGAACAACGACTCCTTCTCAACGGATGGCGTCGGATCCCTAGGTCGCCTTCGAAGAGAACTGTTCTTCATCGTCGTGGCTTATAGTCGTCGTGAGCGATTTCAAGATAAACGTCTCCATTCCACACTATTTCCCGCATAATTCCATGTTCTTTTTGGAGATCTCTCAAACTCTATTCTCACAGCAACAATATGGTCATGATCGCGTGGACAAGTATGGTTAGTTCTTCAAAGTTAGGACATGGCATACGTAGATATCGAATATCTCATGTTATGGGTCGTGCAATAAACGATGTCATTCATAATATTGCGATCATTTTTTCATGGTGCTCATTGGCCGTTGTTATCATGTTCTGTGGGTCGTGGTGAACATCAGCAGTGGTTATACTGTAGTATGGGTCGTTGTTATCATGTAATATTCATTGTGGCGGTAATGCTAACGGGCATCATTGTTGTCAATGTAATATGGGCTCGTGATTGTAATGTAAAATGCATCGTGATTTTCATGTAATATGGATCGTGGTTCTAACTTGAAATGCTTCCTAGACCCACGGTTGTTACGTGTACACTTGTAACAGTGTGTTCCATTATCCCCATTGTTTTCTTTGATTGCCCCTGTCACCAACCATCTGCTCCAACCATGACATCTGTGTTACATCCATTTCGTTCATCTGCATCCACAATAAAGGCACGGACGTTTGTCAGCTTATGCAGATCATTTGTGTGCGTGGTCACATAAAAATGAGAGGGATCATTTTAATGGTATACGACAGTCAATCATCACTGTACCATTTAATGTCCACAGCCTGTGCAGTGGAGAATCATTCATTTTTGGACTACTACAATATACTCATCTGTATAAACGTATGGATGGCATGGATGAAACACATACGTGGTGGTGGGGCCCACAGAGCGCTGAGCACCAGCCATTGGCCAGTGTCACGGGGAGTGGCTGATTCGTCCGTTGTTCGGGGTTGCAACAGCAGGTGACCTCTGCTTCACTCTAGGTCATCGCATCTCCTGAAAAGAGGTCAGGGCATATTCGTCAGGCACGATCATGAATCTATTCTGACAGAACATTATAGGGCTTGATCAAAATATTAAGGATCACCGACGACGCTCATTCACCTCTGTTTCCTGTGATGTGGTCCACTTTCTATTCTATTGGGATGTAACTCATTTTTTATGGTTGTCATGTTTTATGGTTACTACATACATGATCTTGAAATATATATATGGATGGCGTGGATGAAATACATACATGAAGGACAAGGAATGAGCAAAAAAAAAAAGAAAAAAAAAGCGATGGATCCAACGCACAAGTGGACCACACCAAATAATAAGCTGGTTGCATTAAAATACACAAAGCGTTAAATGTCGGTTGCATTAGTTGCGAGAGTCATCTGTGGTGTGATCCAGTTGACCGTTGGATTTGCTCCATTTTATTTTTCGATACCCTAAAAATAATCTGAGATAAGCGATAGACGGCTTGGATGTACAGATACACCACGACGGGCCCGCCCACAGGACTGCCCATTCACAACTAGTGTCTTGCGGGGTTAGTACGCAATTCACGTCTGTACATGAGGCCTTCTGAAAATGGCCCTGACATTGTGTCAGGAGACGTATGGACATAGAGTGAGGCAGAGGTCTCTTGCTGTTGCAAACCCTGAGAAATGGACTGATCAGTTACTCCCCGGGACAGCAGCCAATTGCTGGTTATTGGCGTTATATGGGCCCCACCACCACGTACGTGTTTCATCTATGCCGTCCATTCATTTATACAGATGATTAGATAGTAGGAGTCCAAAAATGAATGATACTCCGTTCACAGGCGGTGGACATTAAAAGGTACTGTGATGATTGACCCTTGTGTACCATAAAAATGATCCATCTCATTTTTATGTGACCACGCACACAAATGATCGATCATGCCTCTCATTGTAGATGCAGACGAACGGAATGGATGTAACACATATGTCTTGGTTGGTAGTTGGACGGTGACAGGGGAGTAGCCAGTCCATTATTCCGCGGACTAAAAGGTAGGATATATGACATATGAGCGATGGATCAAGCCAAATGTAGCATTTCACATGCAACTTTTACAGAACTTCTTATGCCTTTTTTAAAGTCTAAAGAAGAAAGGAGGAGTTCCATTACTCCCAATTACCAGAGAGGCACGCTGTTTGTCCTGTCTGCAATCATCCTCTTCCACTAGGAGGCCAGTTTGCTAGGGCCAAGGTAGAGTAGAGAAGGTTCACATGCGAAGGATCGTGGTACCATATTCCCATGCACACTGGATCTTGGTTGTCATGTTACAGTGATCTTGGTTTTCACGCTGTAAAGATCAGATTCCCATGCACATTAGATCATGATACATGGGTCATGGTTGGCAATTTTATGGCTCGTGGTTTTCATTCTAGGTGGCTAGTGGTCATCATGTTATAAGGGTGGTACTTTTCACTGCCCTGTGAGCCACGACCCATTTTGGTTGAAAACTTTGAACCACGGCCCATGTAACATGTCAACCCCGACCCATATAACATCTGTGGAAACTACGAACTATGTAACATGAGAACCAGACTCATATCAGCTGACAACCACGAACCCTCTAACTTGTGATCGTGGTTCACATTCACAATTTCCCGTTGTTGCCATCAAAGATGATCGTGAGTATGATAAACAATGGATCATAGTTGTATATCATGATATTTCTCGATATACATGATAAACATGGATATCGGTCGATGAACGTAAGGAAGGTGGTTGACAATCATGATCCATAAACCGTGAAAAACACAATCTATATAATGTAACAATCACGATCCTCAAAAGCTGACAACCACGACCCCCTATAGCTTAAAAATAATCAGGCATATAACATGACGGTGCACTGACCAACATTTTGGGCGTTGCATAGTCTGGTGAAATGGACAATCCTTATAAAAACACGACCTCGACCTATCGTGGGTCAAAACCACGATACTTGGAGTGGGTCGTTGTTGACATATTGTAATTATGATCCATTTGCCGTGACAACCACGAACAATGTAACATGATGACCACGATCCTTATCAGCTGACAACCACGATCCCTCTAGCTTACAAAGCATACGCCATATAACATGACGATCATGCCCAACATTGTGTCCGTTGCATAGTCCAGTGAACGGGATGACCCATATAACAACACAAACTCGACCCATTGTGGGTCAAAACCACGAACCATGGAGTGGGTCGCTGTTCTCATTGGGTCAAAACACCGACACTTCGAAAGGTTCATTGTTATCATTCACAGTGGGCCGTTGCCATCAACCACAACGCATTGTGGATTACTATCAATATCCAATGTGGATGACCAGTGAATAGGACGATCCTTATAACAACACAACCTAGACCCATTGTGGGTCAAATGGTCTCCCTGGAGTGGTTCGCTGCTGTGATTGGGTCAAAACGACAACCTTCGAGTGGTTCGTTGCTGTCATTCACAGTGAGTCATTGTCGTCAAGCACGACCTATTATGGATTACAATCATGTACCAATGTGGATGATAACCACAACCCATGTAATTGACAACCAGTATCCTGCATTGCTCACAATTTGGACCCATTCATTTTATTTATTTTTATAATAGAACTACCAATTTTGGAATGGGCACGGGTTGCAGAGCTATATTATGCTACTATGACGGAGAGTGTGTGTATGACAAGGGAATGTTTACCTACGATGGTGGGGACTCAAGGGGATTTGTGTACGGTGATGCAATTCATGGATTCCTATGCCCACATACAATCAAAGACGATGAAGATGTCGAAGCATACATGTTATTCTGTGTATAGAATCTCTCAGCACAATTACCATTGTATGTGGAGAAAGTGAGGCGTTGTCCGGTCGTTGAGGATTACAACAGAGATTATACCCTACATTCGAACCCATCGTCTCCCCCTTCGCAACCTTCAGGCAGTGATCGGATAGTCGATGATTTCGATATACTAGACACTTCTGTTAGATGTCAAGAAGGAGTCAACGACTACGATATAAGCGGCCCTTCGTATAGCGATACATCGCATGATTTGGGGAACGACGACGAATGCAATATACCTGGCCCATCAAGTAGTGATGGATATCACGATCGGGAACCCGAAGATTGCGATATAGGCAGCCATTCAGCCAACGATACACACCATTTGGGGAATGATGACTGCGACATACCTAGCCCATCAAGTAGTGATAGACATCATGACCAAGGAACAGCTGACCAGTATGATATCCAAACCCCATCTGTCAATGGTCCATCTATTGTTGACCCATCTGATGATGCTTTCGTCAATTTCGATCAGCAAGGATACCCGGATTTCGTGGATGATCCAGACAAAATATCTGTCTCACAGGTGTTCAAGGACAAAGGTCGACTACAGTATTGTCTATGTAAATATGCGATGCAACACAAATTCCAGTACAAGGTCTTGAAGTCTAACAAGATGATTTGTACAATTGGCTGCATTGTAGAAAATTGTACTTGGAGGATGCACGCTTCAAAACTTAATGGCACAGGGATGTTCAAGATCAAGACATACAACTCGAAGCATACCTGTACCATGTCATTTGAGGTGATACCCCAATCTGAGATCACGATCGTGGATGACCGTACTAATATAGTGACCTCGAAGAGGAAGGGGAGAGATCATCGCCAAGCCACCAGTTTGATAAGCAGTGAATTCGGAGTCGGTCGTATGAGTTCGGGGCTGACATGCACGGCAAAGGAAATTCAATATCGTATGAGTGAGATGTACGGTGTTGAGATCAACTACAAGAAAGCGTGGAAGGGTAAAGAGATAGAAACCAAACAAGTATTGGGATCATACGAGGGTTCTTATAATGAGCTCCCGGCGTATCTTCATGAGTTGAAAAAGGCCAATTTAGGGACTGTAAAGGAGGTGCAGGTGAACGAGGGGACAAATAGTTTCGAACGATGCTTTATTGCGCTTGGGCAGTGCATCAGAAGCCTAAATTTACATGTTCAGAGGGTGCTGTGTATTGATGCCGCACATTTGACGGGAAGGTACAAGGGCGTTCTCTTCATGGCTACTACATTGGATGGAAACAATCACATCCTTCCTGTGGCGTATGGGATCGGAGAATCTAAGAATAATGGTAGCTGGAGGTGGTTCCTTGGGATTTTATCCAGGAAAATTGGGAATCTTCCTGGACTTGTGATAGTGTCAAATCGTCATAAAGGATTGGTCAGTGAAGTCCCTAACATGTTCCCGCATGCGATCCATGGATATTGTGCTCATCAAATACTTGAAAACATGAAGAAGGCATGTTCGGATGATTCTATGAGGGAATACTTTTGGGGCGTCGTTAAGACGTACCAGACATCAATATTTTGGGAGATGATGCGATGCATTCAAATGTTGAATCCCACGGCGTATCAATTCCTCAATGGTATAGAAAAAGAAAGATGGGCAACCGCTTTCTTTCCTGGCATGCGGTATAACATCGTCACCACCAACATTATGGAAAGCATGAATACATTGTTCATAGATGCACGAGAGTACCCTGTCACTAAACTCCTTGAATCAATAAGGAGTAAAATCCAACACTTCTTCCTCCACCGACGGGACGAGGCATTGGCTTGTAAAGAAATTTTGACTCATTGGGCATCTAAAAAACTGTCCGAACTTTATCACTCAGAGGTGCGAAAGACACAATGCACTGCGATTTCAGCCAATGAGTACCAAGTGTCCGCACGGGGAATGACAGATGTTGTGAATCTAAGAGTAATGAAGTGTACGTGCAATGAATTTGAGAAAATACTGCCTTCTTGTGTTCATGTGATAGTGGCATGTGAGAAGTACAAGCGTAACATGTATAAATACTACTCTCCATTCTACTTTAATGAAATATATCACAAAACATACAAAGAGTCGATTTATCCAGTGCTTGACAACACACAATGGAACACTCCGGAGGAAGTGAAGGTTTTGTGTGATAATATAAAGCCTCCAGAAATGAGAAGATCCGTTGGGAGATCAAAAAAGGTACGCATTACTTCCCAGGGAGAAGATAGGATAGCACCCAAATGCTTTAAATGTTGTCGAATGGGTCACAATCAACATCGATGCACTTTTATCCCTGCTGCCTGAGGCCGAGGCTATCCACGTTGGTTTATTTTATGAATTTATTACCTACGATAATGTAATTTGACCTGTTATACACACACACACACATACACACTTATTGATTCCTGAACCTTACTGCATATTAAACACGATCTAATGTGGAGACTAACGACATATTCTTGTGCTTTTTAACCACGACCCATAGGGGCAATGGTGAACGTAGCCAATCAAGGGAAATGGTCATGGATGAGATGAGTAAAGGGTCGTGGTTATTGCCTACATTGACAGTTTGTGGTAATCACAAACCAATGTGTATGCCAATGACGATAGTTACTTGTGATCGTGGTTCTCTTGCACATTGGGTCGTGATTGATTAATGGATCGTGATTGTAAGAAGAAAACTTAGAATCAGGCGGACGGTAATGAGGGAACATGTTTATATAGGATCCATTGCATCCATCTGACAAGGAATCATATCTTCACCATGTATCAAAAATTTCATTGAGTATGTCAAAGAGAAGTACGAAGTTGTCCTCCAGGACAATAATGCAATGTGGGTCATGGTGAACGTTTAATAACCGCGACCCCTATTAAATTACAACAATGACACAAATTACATGACAACCACGACCCATGAACATGAAGTTGCAATCTGACTTTTGTCGTTCCCAGAAGAGAGGCGTGGCAGCTGCTGACGGACAAGAACTTGTAAACATAACAACCAGGACCTGTTTAACTAGTCATCTACGAACATTGTAACAACCGAAAATCACTCTCATCTTCGGTGGTTCAAAACCACATTCAGATTCAGAGCGAGCTTCTGGAATAAGCACCACATGTAACATGCAAGCCATGACCCATTTTACTTACAGTAGGGAACATATCTCCATAGTTACAAATTCTGCTACATGAACAAAAGCAACGATCGATTTAACATGACAAGTGCAATCACGATGAGATTTATAGTAGGAAGAAGTTTTCTCTTCAGCCAGCATTTTTAAGCCGAACCTCCATATGCAGATATTGCTTTCTTGATTGCTCTGATTCGACTTGCTGCTGCTCCCCTATGTGCTTCTCAGCCAAAACTAATTGCTTCGTCGTTCTAACACTGACATGCCAAAAGATCAGAGCACAAGGATTTATGCCGCCTTGAATGGTTTTACATCAAGTTCTCCCATTCTTTTGATCCCAGTTGATGGATGGCCAACGAACACCTCTTCCACAGCCTACGCGGCAAGGAAGGATATTCGATATCCATGGATGCCATGTACTACATTTTTTCCACTGGCCGAGTGCCCGTTGAAACTGTCGACTTGGTGGGGTTTTGAAATTGTGTACAGAACTTCCTGTGGAGGCCGTTGAGCTTCAGGGAGATCGTCAGCATTCCTGAGGAAGGAGAAGGGATCACGAATAAAGGAAGAACGCGATAGGGGATCTATTATTTCTTCGATTATCTGTTCCATTTTTAAGAACGAGAGGACAAATAAATGCATGAATTGGCTTGTAGTAGTATCACCAAGGAACTACTCTTATAGGATGGCCATTCAATGGTCAAGTCGCCAATTTCGAAGGGTCGCACCGATTCATACGGTCGCACGGATAACGAAGGGTTGCGCTGATTCATACGGTCGCACGGATAACGAATGGTCACGCTCGGTGACAAATGGTTTAAGGGGAAGTGGCAACTTTAGTGCGATTACGTGAAATAGAAGTGGCACAGTTTCTGGAGTCGTCAGCCACGACCATAATTACAGTACAATATGGGTCATGGTGAAAATGCCACAACCATGACTAATATTACATTACAACAACGACACATATTACATGACAAACACGACCATATTACGAGTAACAACAACGATCCATCTAACGTGACAACTACGACACAGTGTATATGACAACCACGACCCTTTTTATGTGATCGTGAAAAACATGCACATTGGATCGTGATTTTTATCGAGGTTGGATCGTGAATAAAAACATGAGAACCTCGACCCTTATGATCTTAAAACCACGACGCATGCTACATGCGAACCAAGACCCATATAACACTATATCCACGATCCATATACATGTTTTAACATCATGAATAATGATATACTTGTTAAGTTGGTCGTGGCGCACAGTTGTCATGGATCGTGATTAACGTCCATGTTAGATCGTATTTGACAACCACGACATTATTATGGAAAAAACAACCCCTACAACATGGAAACCACTCCAGGTGTCAAGAGAACCACAACCATACAAGTTACAAAATCTTGCGATCCACAACCACGATTAGGGCAGCATGACAACCACCATCCATATAACATGGCAACTATAGCCCATATACCATTACAATCACGACAATATAAAAAATAAACATCGACCCTTGCACATTACAAACATGACCCATATAACACAGCAACTGCCAGAAGTGAAGCTCAGTGATACGCAAGATCGTGCTAGTTCTTCCACTTAAGTTTACAATATAACAATCGTAGCTGCCCTTATAATAACTTTAACGGGTTGTGGTTGCCATGAGAAGCGATCGTAGCTGCCACGACATATTGATCGTGGTTTCGATGACGTATGGATCGTGTTTCTCTTAGTGTCCTGTTTGTCAATGGCGATCCAAATTGATGACAACCATGAAAGATTACATATATGAACCACGTAAACATTAACACCACTGGCATTCCATTTGTTCCTGTTGTAAATTTCCCAAACGACCAATATATATATATATATATATATATATATATATATATATATATATATATATATATATATATATATATATATATATATATGGCAATGACAACTACGACCCATCGAACATAAACACCATGATACAAACTTCTGGGTCGAAGAACTGAGCTTCAACACTGCCCCTTGAACATGGGTCATGGTTGTGATGTAATATGGTTCGTGGGTTCTGGTAGATATGGCTCGTTCATTTCATGTTATATGAGTCGTGGTTTGCGTGATTATAATATGACCTAGAAATGTTAGTGGAAATGAAAAACTACCGTTCTCCATATAGAGAATTAATGTATTGGATTTACCAGTGAAAATTGATCGTTTCCCTATACGGGGATGTATCTATTTTTTCAGACCTTCTTGTAGACAATTGCTATGGATCGAGAAGATAAACACGACCCTTCGTATATGACAACCACGATCCTTCACGTTGGTAACAAACGACCCAGGCAAAGGATCCTTGTTGATAGTTTTCCTTTATCGTGTTTTTCATGTAAATTTATCCGTGTTTGTTATGATATATGGATCTTGGTTGTCAACGTTACATGGGTCGTGGTGTCGGTTGTTATGGGTCGTAGTTTTTATGCTTTATGGATCATCGTTGTCGTATTATGCGGATCGTTGTTATCATGCTGTGTAACCAGCTGGCTGTTACTCTCATAAGAACAACTGAATGTATTTAGGGACGGTATGCATGGACTAAACACATAAGCACTAAGAAATCCATGAGCCATGTCGTGTACATAATCTGTGGTTCTCCGGTTACATGGGCCGCTGTTGTGACGGTATATGGATCATGACTTGAAGGCTGTTACGGATCGTCTTTCTTGTGTAATATGAGTCACAGTTTTCCTGCTTAGGGTCGTGGTACTGCACTCGGTTCCATTACTTCCCATAACGTAGATAGATATATCATGCATGCTTTTCAGGGGTCCGGATTAAAGTCATGGATGTGAACCACAAACAAACATGCGTGACAACCACGATCCAACGTGGATAGTAATCATGATATAACATGGATGTGGACCACAGGATCAGATCACATGACAGTTTGGTGGTTGTCGTAGAGATTGTGTCGCTGTTCTTATGGTCCATAGTCATTGTTTTAGACTGGTCATGGTTATGATGCTAGAAGGATCATGCTTGTAACATGATGTATGTCGTGGTTCTAGTGTTACGGGAGTCGTGGATGTCACCATATATGGATCGTGTTTGGCATGCTCCTTCAGCCACACATATACAACAACGATCCATTGTGCAAGTCAACCTACGTGGCTGACAGCCAAAGTGCAATACAACTTCGATTTGTTCACGGACAATTACTACCCATCTCATTTACCAACCCATTATGGATCATAATAAGAAGAACTGACACCAAATACACTAATTCATTCATCATTCAATATCAAATCAGTGTTTGGCTCTCTTCACTGGTTTACCTGACGTCTCTTCTCATTATTTTTTTGGGAACTCGGCACCTTCTACTCTTGTCTGTTACAGACAGTCATATGCAATCGTCTTTCTAAATTTTAGGATTTCCTCCTACAGAATCAGAATGAGCTAATCTTAAAACAAAGTGCAAAGTAGTCAAACTTGAATGTAGACTCAATAATAGAATAGAACTTACATGCGTAAAGTCAATTACACTCATACTGCACAAGAAGTCTATATATTTCAGTATGTATACGCCACAATCGTCCGAGTTCGGTTATGTAAGCCTGTCAGTGGATGGCTTCACATTCCACGGCTTCTCCCACTTAAGGAATCCATCATCAAGAACATGGAATAACCACCTCAGTTCGTCCATTACCTGTGCGATGACCAGCTGGTTCTTCTCTTACAATTCGATACTCATGCTGTCGTACAAAGTGACCTCTTTATTCCTTGGATAAACAGCAACCATCAGCCAGTGCTTCCCCCTCGCATTAAGAGGGATGTACACCTTTGAAGCATAAGAAATATGATAATAGTTAAAGTATTGCCCTTTCAAATATGGATCTAATCATTTAAGTCCATGTGCAAGAAACTAGGATCTTACCACATCATACTTCCATAGAGGTTTCAGTTTACAGTCGACTATTTCTATAAGCACTTCACACTACCTTTCAGACTTCATGGTCCGACAATCCGTGTGGTTCCAAGCGCCATAAGTTCGCAGCAGGTCAAGCTATCATTCCATGTATTTCTATTGATATGTTGAATATTGTTAGAAACAGAAATGATTAATGACGTTTAAAGAAGGTTATGGTCCTTAAATTCACATTACCGTAAATAGTGACGAGACGAATGCGCAGTCCTGTTTACCTCATGGTCGATGGTCCTGACGTGCTGATAGGTATCTTAGGTATAGATCTATGGCCTACATAATGTGGAAAATGTCTCATATAACTATAATATTCATACATTGATATGAAACAGTGAAGGAGAAAGGGTATAAACTTACCTTAGAGTCGACCCATGAATTTGGGTCATAGACGATTTTCAGCCAGACGAGTGAACCTGACTCTCTGACAGCTCTCAAATTGTCCTCTTCGGTATCGGTTAGAGCTTGGTGGAGTTCACTCAGCCCCTGATGAGGCTCTATTACAGATAGAGCTCTGTCTGGATCCACTGTAACACAACGTGGTCTCCCTTCATCACTCACTTGCAGGGTAACGATGTCGAGCTGTAATAAAACCAATTGTATCTATGGAGTTCATAATATAATGTTCGATTTAAAGCACGATCCAAATGTAATTCCACGTACAATTATGCCCGTAGAGCGGCATTCTCATCTTTAAGATGGGTCATCCCAGCTTCAAACCTAGAGACCTGGCTGATCCCGTCCTCGAAATTGGAGATGTTGACATTATCCATGATCCAAGGTGGAACACAACAATCACCAATTTTCCATTTCATATACTATTATTGCTTGTACATCCTCTCTATGCTTCATTCAAGAAAGCATCCTCATGCCTGGGAGGACTCGTTGAATGGGCAAGGGCATGTAACAGCGACCCTCACTGGATCATGACCACTACCTAAAAAAGGAACACAACAATGACAAAATATGACGAGCGAAAATTTCATTTTTATATACCTTTACTCATTTTATTTCCTCCCCACGCTACCTCATCTGCTCCAGCAGTGAAGAATTATTTACGATCAGAGGGCTGGTCGAAGGAACATTGACCTGTAATGAGATCGTATATTAGAAATGGTTATTACGGCCATTGGAGCCTTGTTGTCATCCATAATGGGCCGCGGTTCACAACCTTCGTGATATTGGATGGCTGAACGATCCAATATTTATGATAATCACAATCCACATTGGATGGGAATAACGATCGCGATGAATGATAATAACAATAAACACTGAACGATGGTCACGATCCACGTCTCGAAGAAACCACGTCCATTGTCTAGATAGAAGACTATCATGTTATGTCGATCGCTACTCATCCACTATTCAGTGTGCATGTCAACCACGACCCCTAGTGTATGATAAGAACGATTCAAGATAGATTCAACTTCATATACCTTCATTGCATGGATCTCCACTCTGAGTTGCTTCACCAGTTCCTGCAGTGAAGAGTTGATGTCTTCTCTGATTTGCTTCACCTGCTCCTGCAGTGAAGCATTGATCTCCTTCCAGAGTTGCTTCACCTGATCCTGCAGTGAAGCATTTATCTCCTCTCTATGCTACTTCACCTTCTCCTGCAGTGAAGCATCGATCTCCTCTCCATGTTGCTTCACCTGCTCATGCAGTGAAGCATCTTCTGCACTAAGATGGCTGATCGAAGAGACAATGTTTGTATTGGGTAGTGGTTGAAAGATATGTGGGTAAAAGCCACGATCGAGAATAGGGTCGTGGTTATTAAAACCAATGGGTCGTGATTGTCATCCATGTTAGGTCGTAGTTAAAACACACAGTCCATCGTGGATGAAAACCACGATCCACTGTGTGTCATCCATATTTCATTTAAACCACTAACCACGTTACACGGTAACCGCGTGTAACACCCTGAAAATCGAGGGTCGTGTATAAACTCAACTCCCGAGTTTCAGACCGTCACTTATGCAACAAAATGATTATGATTCAATGTTGTCTGATTTAAAGCATTCACATGAGTAAAAGTATACCAAAACTGCAATTCATACTCCAGATCCTGTGATAAAAGCAAGCGGAAGACTAAACAATATATATATCACTGTAAGGAAAAACAAAGTAGATCTCATCTGTCTCTAAAGTATGAATACATCTCTGAGTCTCATATACATATACATGAACAAAATCAAATATTCAAAATAGTCCCACTGAAGTCCCGTCAACCCAGGTCGCCTAAGCAAAGCCATCATGATACTGCATGTACGAGAACTCGTCCTGATCCTCGTCGAAGTCTGGCTCTGCCTCCTGGATCTCAGCATCACCTGCATCTACAACAGGGTCTGGTGGGTGTTGCAAACACCATCTCGTAACATGGGAGTGAGTGATCAACTCAGTGGAATCATAGAACAAAGATTAGCATGTTCACAAATCAATCATGCGATAATAGTAAAGCAGTAAATCAGACAATCCTAATACTGTTGTTAATGCAAGATGACATGACGTGATGTATGCCCTCACCGACGATCTCTCTCATACGGCACCATCTTACGACCGCGGCATGCAATCGACCCTCAAGTGCTCCACATCTTCCAGGCACATGCAATGGTATGGTGATATGATTTCTGAGTTGTTATTAGTCCATTCAAACAGCAGGATTGAGAAACTAAGGTACTTCCCTTGTATCAATCCCAACACAGATCCTGTCTAGGGTCGTCACTCCTATTAATCTCATATGATGTATATTTCGTAGGTCGCTGCAAGGGCTGCTAGGGCTGTTGCTCGCACTCGTTGTACCGCTCCCCCATCACCTTATCAATACAGGCCTACTGTACTCTACTGCTACTGAAGGGTCGTCGCCTCCCGTAGACTCAGAATACGCTCGCGGTCACTACAAAGGACTCGTCGCCTGATCAGTGTAGGCCGACAGGTAGAATATAGTGTCCCATACTACCATAATCTGCTCACGAGACTAGGTGCTCACTGGTCACTACGGGGAGGTTTATGGCCCCAGCGTAGGCCGACAGCTCGACCACGGTGTCCCATACCACCATGCCCGACTCATGAGTCTTCGTGGATCAAGGTACCATGGTTAACAGGGTTTACAATGGTAAGTTCAGTACCCTAGGTTCAAGCAGTTATGACTCATACCGGGTGAACATACATCGGCCAGTCGGGTTACTTGACGGGCTCGACTAGCGCGATCGCATCTCAAGTCGAACGACATGAAGTGCGTAAAACACTTCGCGTGGCCTAACCACTACCGCCAACTCCAAACACGGCTCGCGTTCATCGACGCGTCGTTCTTGGCCAAGACCAGCCAACCACGAATTCGCTCGGTTACCGACTGCCTGGACTAAGTATAGTCCCAAACACATATGAATTCACATCAGAAATTTACGTAGGAGTATTGGAATTGAAATACAATCATGTGAGCATGTTAACACATGTTATAACATACAACTTAGGCAAATCTCCAAGCATGTACATTTTATGCATATAATGGAATCATGTACATAGTCAACATGTAGGAAATCATTTACGTCAGCATATTAATTGAGAAATCAGTCTCAAACTAATTCATAACATCATTTAATTCAATACATACTAATACAAGCATTTATACAAACACATACACTACACACTTAAGTCTACATATCGTATGTCGACCCGAAGTGCGCAATTAGGTGAATCTCTTCGCCAAACTAATTATGCACGTATTCCTAACTTCCTAATGTGACAAAAAACCATGTTAATCACATCAGAAAAATATGAATGTAATCAGTACTTTCTACAAATGACTAAAATGCCCTAAATCTCATATTCCTCGTTGATTTACGAAACGGGAAACGGATAGCAAGTTGTACATGTCAAACGGCGATGCCGTCGATAATCTACTATTAAAAGACATTGAAAGCATTGTAAACCGTCAATCAAAGCATCTAAAATCCTCACCTTATCTCTTATGGATGCGTGATTTCGAACGGAGCGTATACGCTTCGTCTACGGCAATAAGAGAACCTAATTTACGAGTTACGTTAGCTAACATGCTACAAATCCTAGTAAACCTTAAATCAGTAACTTCTAGGGTTGTTTCATACCTGAAAATGTGGAAGAATCACCGGCTTGGTGATCAGGAGGTGTTGCTACAGCACGTGCAACAGGCGGCACGAAGACAGGAAAATTCTCTCCTACACTCTCTCTCAAACTCTCACCTTTTCTCCCTCCAAATCTAGGGTTTCTCTCAAATTCGGATGGGAGAGAGGAGTGAGGGTTTCAACCCCTTTTATAAGCCTAAAAGTGCTGAAAATAGGCTCGGTACAAGGTTCACTTAGTGCATATCCAAATCGGGGCTGTTTCGGTCCAAAAGATGCTTTCTGGTGGTCCCCTGGCCAAATGCAATCGGACTTAAGCTCATGCGTACCAGATCTAGCACGTATTAAGTTTTCAATCCGGCAGGGTTCGCAGATCGCGCGTGGCGGACCAGTTTCAGTTCAGCGGTCACCGCACGTAGATCAGGGCTGAAAGTCTCTTGATATGAAATAGAAATTTTTCCTGATCCGAGGGTGTAATCTGGCTGAATTCTGACGGTCAGAACGCTTAATACGGACGCGTCAAGTTGTGTGCCAGATTTGAATTTGAAATTCCAATTCTGTCCCTATTCGTACTCTCTTCAGTCCGAGCTCAATGAAATAGCCTGTGATTATCGGTTGGACTTGATTTTTGAAATGATTGTCAAGTCCAGCAAGGCGGTTCTAACGGTCTAAGATAGGAGGTATCAGACTTTTGACGCGTGGTCTAGATCCAATACAAAGATTCAAAGTGGTCCAGAGAACAAACCTGCTTAGAGTTTGATCCGAGGTTATAGAGTATTGTAGAGTCATTGGTTCTACTCGATTTGGGTCTTGTAGAATGCATTTAAAGTGATCAGGGACTATTTCCCAGCTACTCTAGCGTTGCGCTAGCTAACTTACGCATAATTTCCATAGGAATTAATTCTACGCAATTTCGGGTCGAGTTGGTACTCGAGCCCAAGTATGGATTTTTCACGGGCGTTACACCGTGACCCTAGGCCATCAATGTCAGGTCATGGACCCTAGGTACATGAAAACAATGACCCTTACTGTATGATAATAACGATCTTGTGTGGATGACAACCACGGTCAATTTTTATTTTCCTTTACAGTGAGCTATTAACAAATAGGTTGGATGAAGTAAGGAGATTTTACGTGCGTGTTTTGTATTCATATCGTCTCTCATTGAAGTCACTTCTCGTAAAAAAGCATAATCCTCCTTGAGGTGCTTTATTTCTACTCCAAACTCATTAATCCTCTTCAATTCACCCTTTATTCCTTGCACCTCAGTGGCAAGGAAATCAATCCGCTTATTAGATTTCTTTATTGTGGATCTTGTTTTTTTATTTTCTTTCAATACATTCCGCAAATGGGAAAATTTCCCATTAAGCCCAGTTGTTTTTTTCATTTCCAAGAGGGAGGCTGTAAGATCAACCTTAGCTTTATTTCTTTCGTTATCCTCTGTTGTCTCTACCGTGGGTACGAACCACAGAGCCTTGTCCTTCGTCTGAATGTCATCGGCAGTTATACTCCTGGCAACCTCGGTCTCTGCTTCTTCGACCGTTGGTCAAAGCTCTGGAGCTAGCACCACCTACAGGAGCAGAATTAAATCCTTCATTAATTATAAACATACTGCATGATTCTAATTACAATACCATTTGAAGAAATCTTACAGGCACAGCTGTGAATATGACGGATATGGTGTCATATCTGGTTGTTTTACTTGGAACCCAATTTAGGATTCGAGGAATCCTTGTAGGGAGTCTTCTAACGGCCCACCTACTGTCACCAGTGAGTTGAGGGAACCATTCGTAGGCCCAAATCTGTATAAGAACAATTATCATGCATTCCTTGTTGGTTGACATGTATGGAGGAAAAGGGGAACATTTCGAACTCAAGTGTGAATCAGGACAATAATGATGTACTTACAGGGCATATGCGCATCCGCATATGTTGTATGATTTGGGGTACTTGCTAGTCTCCCTTTCCATCCGAATAATGCCGGACGCAGCGTTAACCCCATTCTTCAAAAAAACATACCCCACACTGCCCTAGGGGTAGTTATTAAAATATTCTACGTCATCAACCATGTCTATAAATGTATCAACGCAGTTATTCTTTTGCGGAGATCCAACTAATAGATCCTCAACGCAAATTATTAGAGCCATTTTCACCGCGTCCATATGTTCGTCTTTATCGGCGAGTGACAAATAGGCTTGTTTCAGCTTTTCTTTACTAACACTACCTGCTTTCAGGTAGGACTCCCGAATACCTCTTCCACCCTCCACTATTCCGGCCTCAGCACGATCATCACCGTCTTTCCTAGCTGGTCCAAACTTGAGACCCATTATTAAAGCAAAGTCGAGCTCAGTGAATTTTACCTTGGTGCCCTAAATATCAAATTTCAGATTACCAACATGCCTTTGCATCAGGTAATGCATGATCCGAGACTGTGCCGTCCATTCGGCCAGTGGAAAGTCCAGCAGAAATCTAAAAAAAGTGTCTCTAAATAGTTTCTTTTTATCGGCTTTCTTCTCCATATCTTCAACTAAGACTTTCAAAAACTTGACGGAGCACTTGGGAGAGACCTGTACCTTTTCAAAGTCTAAGCATGTGGTCATGGTTGGCTTCTTTCGACTTGCATCCAATATGGCCGTGGATTGTTAATTGATAATGATAGGAAGGTCTTGCAAAATCTAAGATGGGTCGTAATTGTACTACACAATGGATCGGGATTGAAATCCACGTAGGGTCGTGTTTATAACGACTTCTGAAGCAGTGTAGTTATCATGCTAAACGGTTCGTTGTTGTCATCTATTCTGGATGGTGGTTGTAATCTGACCTTCGTGCTATAGGGTTCGTTGAAGTAGTACATATGACTGTCACCAACGATCCATTAGGAGAACTAACATCGATCGCAACAACGATTGTGGTTGTTATGGCATAGAGATCGTTGTTGTCTTCTACATTGAATCGTGGTTCAGAGGCACGACCCGTAGAAGATGTGATCCACGATCCCGTCCCACTATCAACTACGACCCATCAAGCAACAAACCATGATCATGGTTGTCATGCCATACATATCGTTGATGGCATCTACGTTGAGTCGGGGTTCACAGTGAGGACCCACATAACACGTGGGCCATGATACACTGACCCTGTCAACCACGATCCATTCGACATATTACCACCGATCACAACAGCGATCACCATTCTCATGCTATGCATCTCGTTATAGTCATATACATTGGGTCGTGGTTCACCTCCCACACCCTCTAACATAGTAACCACCATACACCATCGCTTTCAACCATTACCTTGCTTTGCCATTTATATTGTCTGAGCTGCACTGAACTTGTAGATGTACTCGCTGAGTGGCGATGGATGGGCCCAGTGGAGCAGATTCAAAATAAAAAAAAGAAAAGAAACGAGTTAGGATAGGGATAGAAAAAAAGTCTAGGGGTCCTCGAGAAGAAGCAACACTATATATATAATCGGTGTTCCGTATGGGGACAGGCGGATGAAGTTATGCCTTTGGAGTCGTAAGCATCCGTAAAAGTGTCCGTTGATATTTTGCGTTTGGGATGTTATAGTCGGTGTTCCGTAAGTCACATCGAAATGCCTTTTCTCTGATTCGCACCGTCCATATTATTTTCAACAACAAGAATCGTAATGAATGGTGAAAATATTGGAATCCAATGGATCACAACAGTTCAACCAATAGATTCCCGCCTTTAGCACGCCATCTTTTGTGTATGTTTGTGCAATATTTTACTTTCATTCAAACAAAGATATATGAGGTCCACAGTGATATATATATATATATATATATATATATATATATATTATATATATATATATATATATATATATATATATATATATATATATATATTTCATCTAAACTGATCATCGTATGTAATGTACGTATATATACAATGACGACCACGATATATATTGTCATGTCAACTACGACCCATCGAACATTAAAACTATGACCCATATAACATTATAACCATGATACAGAATTGTGGGTCAGAGACTTCGGCTTCAAACTGGATATGGTGAGGGCTTTCGTTGTCATAACTTGATCAAAGTCATCCCTACCTTGCACAATGACAACCACGTTGTTGACAATAACTATCCTTCATGTTGTCAATACACAATCGAGGCAACTACGATCAGTTGTGTTTTTTTTTTTTTAATCGTGCTTTTCATGTAAAGTGGATTGTGGTTATTATGATATATATGGATTGTAGGTTGTCAAATAATAAGTATATATGTATATATATATAAGTGTATATATATATATATATATATATATATATATATATATATTACAGTTCTCATTACACTATCACAAGAAAAAAATAATAATAATAATAAATAAAGGCGACCAATATTACAATATTGGAAAGTGGCGCTAGTTTTCGGAGTTATTATCCACAACCATAATTACAATACAGTAGGGTCGTGGTGAACATGCAACAACCGCGACCAATATTACATAACAACAATGACACATATTACATGACAACCACCAACCATTACAACCATGACAAACATGACTATATAACGTAACAACAACGATCCATATAACATGACAACTACGACCAATAAAGCACAGTCACTACCATATGAGAATCTAACGTTGCACTCTCACTTATGTCACTACCAAAAGAAAAGCTAAAGCTGCTGAAAAACACGACCATATAACGTAAACACCACGACTCATGAAACATGAAAGCTACGACCCATACAAACCATGAGCCATATAACACGGTCACTGCAAGAACAGTTGCTTTAGTTGCACTCAGACTCTGGCACTGCCAGAAGAGAAGCTAAAGCTGTTGATAATACACGACCATGATTACATACAGTATGAAGAACTGTTCTCTTCAAAGTGCACCCAGTGAGTTGAAACACTCGGTTGAGAAGGTGTCTTCAAGATTTCCTGTGGAAGCCGTTGATCTTCAGGAAGACCATCAACATCCACGAAGAAAGGGAAGGGATCACCCATAAAGGAAGTAGACGAGAAGAACATGGCTCCTTCAAATATCTCCTCCATTATTTTGATTGAAGAAGTAAAGAAATCCATCAATGCTCAGGTGTTGCAATAGGAATATGATTTGGATTAGCTTGTGAGAATAGTTTGAAACCCTGGTACCACATTTATAGGTTGGTCAAACATTCTGAAGGGGCTTACTGATTCCAAGGGGAGAAGGGAAGTAGCGAAATGCGATTTCCTGAAAAATAGTGTGGCGCTTATTCCAAAGGGTCGCTATGATTCTGAATGGAAAGGTCGAGGATATGAGGACACATATAACACGGCCCAATGTGCATGACAACCACGACCCTATCGTGTGATCATGAATAACATGCATCTTGGATCGTGGTTTTTTCCATATTGGATCGTGAATAAAAACATGAGTACCACGACACATGTAACCCTAAAACCACGACCCATACAACACCAGAACCACTATCCATGTACGTTATAACACCATGAAATATGAATAACAATATACTTGTTAAATTGGGCATGGCGCACAGTTGTCGTGGGTTGTGGTTCTCATCCATGTTGGATCGTATTCGACGACCACGACCTTATGAGGAACGCGACCCGTACAACATGGGAACCACTCCAGGTGTCATGAGAACCATGACCATAAAACTTACAGAATCTTACGCACCACAACCACGATCACGACAATATAAAATGAAAACATCGACCCTTATAGGATTACACCCACGACCCATATAACACAATAACTGTCAGGAGTGAAACTCAGTGATGCGCAAAATCTGCTAGTTTCTTCTTAAGTTTACACTACAATAAGAATACGAGGCCCTTATAATCACTTTAAGGGGTCATGGTTTCCATGATATGGGGATCATAGCTGCCATGATGTATTGATCGTGGTTTCCATGACGTATGGACAGTGTTTCTCATTGTTGCGTGGTTGTGAACGGTGATCCTACATGGATGACAACCACGAATGATTACATATATGAACCAAAAAAATATTAACACCACAACGACAACCAATATTAACACGACCCGAGATCCATTTGTTCCTTTTGTAAATTTCTCAAACGACCAATATATATAAATGGTCATGGCAACTACGACCAATTGAACATAAACACCACGACCGTATATCATAATAACCATGATATAAAGCTGTGGGTCGGAGAATTGAGGTTCAACAAGGCCCCTTAAACATGGGTCATGGTTGTGACTAAATATGGTTCGTGGGTTCTAGTAGATATGGCTCGTTCATCTCATGTTATATGAGTCGAGGTTTGCATGTTAGAAGGGTCGAAAAACCACGAACCCATTAAATGACAACCACGACCCATTATCACGAAAACCATGAACCCATATAAATTACATCCGTGACCCATTCACACGACAACTACGAAACCATTCAGATGACAACCAAGGCCCAACCTACGTCATACAATGACTGTTTCCCCATACTTGAAATGTTGAAGGAAAAGAAAAACTACCGTTCCCCATACAGAGAATTAATGTATTGGACTTACCAGTGAGAAAGGACCGTTTCCCTATATGGGGGTGTATCTATTTATCGGACCTTCTTGTAGACGCTTGCTACGGATCAAACATGGTATGGTGAGGGCTTTCACGGCCAAGTTAAGGGAGCTTACTGTAGGGCACGCCTTATCAAAGTAATATCAACCTTCCATGGTGATAAACACAACCCTTCGTATATGACAACCACGGTCCTTCACGTCGTTAACAAAAGACATAGGCAAAGGACCGTTCTTGACAGTTTTACCTTGTCGTGTTTTCAAGTATTGCAGGAAGTATTTCGCAGGATCGTTGGAGTATCTAGTATATCTTTTTTAAATGGACAGAACCCTTGCAAGACATGAATGGATAGAAATTTTCAAAAGGTTCTCATTCTGTCTCTTCAAATTGTTTGGATTATTTCCATACACTTAATCCAAGCACAATCAAGAGACAGAATGAGAACCTTTTAAAAATTTTTATCCATCCATGTCTTGCAAGGGTTCTGTCCATTTAAAAAAGATATACTAGATACTCCAACGATCCTGCAAAATACTTCTTGCAATACCTGAAAACACGACAAGGTAAAACTGTCAAGAACGGTCCTTTGCCTGGGTCTTTTTTTAACGACGTGAAGGACCGTGGTTGTCATATACGAAGGGTCCTGTTTATCGCTGTGGAAGGTTGAAATTACTTTGATAAGGTGTGCCCTACAATAAGCTCCCTTCACGTGGCCGCCTACACAGATATGGCTTGTTGATATGATGAAAATTTCTCATTCTGTCGTATTATACGGATCGTTGTTGTCAGGCTGGAATCCCGAAGAACCCATTACACACTAGGTCCGCCTACACAGAGTAGGTGCTCATCCAAAAAATATCAATTTCTCTTACAGGGCTTTTACGTCAACCTGAAACTCAACTGACAGCTAAGACGGACGGATTCAGACTATAAGGTCGTGGTGAGACATAGACAAGAAATAGGTGGGCGCTCGAATAGGTCGTGCCTGTCATAGATAATGGTTCGTGGTTGTAGTTTTGAATAGGTCGTGGTTGTCCAGAAATATGGATCTTGAATGTAATTATATATGGGTCGTGGTTGTCGTGTTATATGGTTCGTGGTTGGGGTGAAGCATAGATCGCAGTTGTCATACGATATGGTTGTTGTGTTATATGGGTAGTATTCCAATATTTAGAATGTATCGTCGTTGTCATTGTTTGGGTTGTGGTTCAACAAAGGCACTAAATGAAAGCAGAAAACATTAATATGACAATCACAACGGAGGAATCCTGATAACCACAGCATATTGTTACATACACTATTTTCATACTTGTGCCGTGGTTTAAATGCATAAAGGCTCGCGATTATCATCAATATGTGGATCGTTATTAGCATGGTACATGGGTAGTGACTGTCATTGTATATGGGTTGTGGTTGTAAGATTATATAGGTCGTGGTTGCCATGATACATGGCCCATGAATGGCATAATATATGTGTCGTTGTTGTCATTTTATATGGTCGTGACACACGGGACGAATGGTTCGTACTTGATATGAGTCATGGTTCTCATCCATATAATGGATCGTGGTTCTAGTCCATGTTGAAACATATTAGACAACAACGACCGTATGGGAACACGACCCATACATCCTGAAAAAAAATGATCCACCTGTCAAGTGAACCACGACCCGTGGTTAAGTTCATGATCCATTGTTGATGACGACCACGAACCATTCAACTTGTAGAGCCGTGCACACCACAATAATGACCAAGGAACACCAACCACGATCCATATAACATGGCAATTAAAACCCATATAACATTACAATCATGATAATGTAACATGAAAACATCGACCCTTGTTACATTACAACCACGATTCATACAACACAACTACCAGAAGAGAAGCTCAGTGATGGGCAAGACTCTGCGAGTTTCTTCCACTGACGTTTACAATATAACAAGAAGATGCGGCCATTACAACTACTTTAACAAGTCGCGGTTTCCATGACATGGGAATCGTAGTTGCCATTACGTATAGATCATGGTTGGCATGACGTATGGATCATCGTTCTCTTAAGAACGTTTGTCAAAAACGATCGAGCATGGATTACAACCACGATCTATTACATATATGAACCAAGAAAATATTAACACAACAATTACCAAAATTAACAAGACCGACAATCCAGTTGTTCTGTTTGCAAATCTCTCAAAAAATACTCACGCAACAATAAATTTCACCGACGAACATGTTCTCCACATGTTCATAATCATGACACACACACACACACACACACACACACACACACACACACACACACACACATATATATATATACATGGGATTTTCGATATCTACATATGCAATGTCCTAACGTTCATCGGAAGATTTTCATACACTACAACGAGGAGAGATCAATATTTGTGGATGGCCAGATTTCCATGCACTTATAGATCATAAGATAATTTCTCAACCCCATGTCTCTATAGATAAATACGACGGCGGGTAGAAAAGTATCCACCCATTGATGTGTTATATGTCACTGTACTTGCCATGTTATACAAATCGTGTTTGTCATGTTGCCTGGATCTGTTATTATTGTTTCAACATGTATGACATGAAATGGATTTTGTACGCCATGGATGAAACATATAAGCACCGAGCCATCCATGACTCATGTCATGTGCATAATCTGTAGTTGTCCAGTTACATGGGCTGCTGTTGTGATAGTTTATGGATCATGGGTTGAAGGCTGTTACTGATCGTCTTTCTCCTGTAATATGAGGCGTGGTTTTCATTCTTGGAGGTCGTGGTACTGCACGCAGTTCCATTACTTCCCATAATGTAGATATATCATGTAGGCTTTTCAGGGGTCCTGGTTAGTAGGGTCGTGGTTGTGAACCACAAACAAATATGGGTGACAACCACGATCCAACGTGGACAGTAATCATGATCTAAAATGCATGTGAACCTACACGAAGATCACATGATAGTTTCGTGGTTGTCGGTGTTTTAGACCGGTCGTGGTTATGATTTTAGAAGGATCGTGGTTGTCGTCCTTGTAGATCCGGTGCTGACAACCACGACCTAATGAGAAAGACGACCCATATGACATTTCAATCGCGATCGGATTATCATGACAACCACGACCCGTTGTTCAATTCACATTTTCCAATATGGGTCGTGGTTCAAATGCACAATGGATCGTGGTTAGTATACACATTGGAAAGTGGTTAACATGCACCAATGTTGATGAATCAACCGATAAGGTGTGTGTGTGTGTGTGTATATATATATATATATATATATATATATATATATATATATATATATATATATATATTACAGTTCGCACTACATTATCACAAGTAATAAAAAATATAATAATAATAAGTCATCACCAGCCTCGGCCTCGTCCTCAACCAGAAGGGACGAAGGTGTATCGACGCCGATTGTAACATATTCGTTTGCATCTCGAGCATCTGGGTGTTGGCCTATCTTCTCGCTGGCATTTAATTCGAACCCTTTTCGATCTCCCATCAGATCTTCTACTTTCTGGAGGCATCACATTCTCATATGAAACCTTCACTTCATCTGAAATGTCACGTTGTGTCTTGTGAAGCACCGTGTAAACTGACCGTCTATACACTTCAAACCTCTTAGATTCACTACATCGGTCATTCCCCGTGCGGTGATACACCTCAAGAGTTGCATCACCGTACACAACTTTAGTTATCAAATAGAATTCAACTGACGCAGTCTTCGTAATCTAAGAGGCTAATGACACAGGGTCGTAATCTTATGCTAATGAAGCACACTGGATCATGGTTCTCATACACGTTGGATCGTGGTAATGAAGAACACTGGGTGGTAGTTGTATCCAGTGTCATATCCCTGACGAGCACGATCCATATAACATCACAACTGCGGTAGTGAGAAGTGGCAGCCACGATCCAAATATCGTCAAAAACATGATGCCGTGGTTGGCTACCATCCAATGGTGGAGGTTTGATAAAGGTGTGCCCTACGTTTGACTCCCTTTTGCATAACCACCAGAGTACCTCGACTTGTCAACTCTGTTCTTCCTTTAGATTGGCAGAAGCAAAATAAAAAAACAGACCTCGTAGTGGAGGAGGCTTTCAGACGAGCGAGGCGAAGAGGAGAAACAACGTTGCTCTCTGGCTGTTGGTCCCTGGATCTTGGCTTTTGTAGGAAAACAAAAGAAGAGGAAGGAGAGGGCCTTTCAAAATGTACATAAGTGCAACAAATGCCCCTTCCGAAGCTCGTGGTGCGGGTGATCGGTGGTCTGTGGGCCTCAGCACGATGTATGTGCTTCGTCCAAGCCGTCTGTCCAGTTTAAAATATCCTTTTATGGCTTGAACCGACAAAAGAGGCTGATATAACTCCCCGGTGGACCACACTGCGGGGAAATTATAGTTATTGGATATTCACCATTAAAATTCCCATAGGGCCGGCATGATTGGATCATGCTCGTTTTTGGTCTCTTGCCATTAAATGATCTGGAGAAATATATGGACGGCATGGATGAAACACGTACATGGTTTCGTGGCCCGCAGAGCGTTGAGCACCAGCCAATGGACGATGTCCTGGGGGTTGCCGATCCGTCCGTTTCTCTACGGTTAAGACAACGGGCGACTTATGCCTCACGTTAGGACCGTACGACTCCTGAACCATGGTCATGGGCATTTTCATCCGAAACAGGGTCCAAAAGCTGTCAGAAGGCCCTTTGGGGAATATGTGGAGTGTCGTAGCGATCGAGGTAATTGACCCAAACTTCGAGGCAAGTACGGTCAATTTCCTATAAGTAATCGGCTTCCTGTAAGGAGGGCCATGGGGAAATGCAACCGGAGGCAAGCGGACTGCGTACAGGATAACTCAGTTCCATACTGAGTAAACTCTGTGGGGTCCACCTTGATGTATGTGTCTTATCCACACTGTCCATCCATTTTAACAGATCATTTTAGAATCGAGCTCAAAATTGAAGTTCATACAAAGCTCAAGTGGACCACACCACAGGAAATAGTGGTGTGAATTGAACGGCTACCATTGAAAACTTCGTGGGAACCACAAGTTTTGGATGGAGTTGATATTTATGTTTTCCCTTCATCCATGTTTATGTTACCTTAGGTTGGATGACAAATAAACAACACTGTGGACCCTAGGAAGGTCTCAACAGTGTACATCAGTATCCTCACTTTTTCCTGTGGTGTGGTCCACTTGAGCTTGGGATATGATTCATTTTTAGAATCACAATGTAAAATGAGCTGGTAAAATGGATGGACGGCGTGGATAAGATACATACATCACGGTGGGACCCATAAAAAGTAAGTACACTTGAGTATTCGCGATCTACTTCCCAACTGAAGCCTCCTGATGGTATATGGATGGACGAGTGTCCATCCACATTTATTTTTACCCATAACTACATTAGACGTAGCATTCACCGGTAAGCTAGCGTACGCCGGAGGGTCATACTGCACTTTTCTAAGGTGCGTGGAGAAGTACGTGACCAGCAAAGCGTTGCTCCCTAAGATCACACCGTACAAAGAGTGGGCCACTATTTCCTCCACTCTGTCCTCTCTGATCTCTTCTATCATTCTCTTTACGCATTCTCCCAACCACTTCAACTGCTTCCACACTGGAATCACTGACTGTCAGTACCACGCATGAAATACAAGTAGAGAGGAAAAGAAGAGGTTTAATTTCCCAAAAATTATACGTGATCCACACCGTTTAATGGATGGGTCCAGTTATGGATAGTGTATGTCCCAAAAATTTTCTCTTGGAATATATGGACCATCAAATCTTTTTCCATCTTCGCATTAAAGGTGGGCCATTACCATGTTTTCTTTTCGACCACATGTTTCTTGGCCACCAACCATGCCTTAAGATTTCTTCCTTATCGCCCATAAATTCAACTGTCTGCATCACCATTGCCCTTCTGTCTAATATCGATGTCCTAGGATCGGACTAGGTTTGGCTAGTGAACTCAACACCAACCAACTAGACGATGTCAAAGCTCTGTGGGCCCCATCATGTATTATTGCAGTCATTTTTACACCCTAGTTTGTCAATCACGTGAGTCGTTGTGTTATAAAGTTGGTTGAGCCTTTGAAATGTGAAGACTGAACACACGGCGGAACAAAAGCATCAAGGTGGCAAGAACATGTAAATAAGTAGCCTTGGTGATCCTAACCCTTGTCCCAAAACAACTCATTAACCTCTAGATGATTTGAACCCAAATAGGAAAATCCACTTAGACCATCTATTCAATCCATTCTAAGTTCATATTTTTCATCATTCTAGAGTTGGCTTAAGAAAGAATGATGTTGTTAAAGATTTAAAGGACAAAGAACTTTAACAGAAAAATCTGTCTAATTTAAGTAGCAGAATGTGCCACCGAAGCTATTTAGGTAGCAAAATATGCCACCGAAAGTGACTGTTTTTGTCCAGCGACTTCAGGATATATTTCGGTACCACCAAAGCAAGTTTGGTGATACCGAAGGTACCTTTGATAGTACAGTAAAGTAGTCGTTTTCTATTCATTGGAACTTTTTATTTATAAAAGCATCTTATAGAAACTTGCAAAATGGATGGATTAAGGCATTTTAGAGACTCTAGTGTATCCCAAGCCTAATCTATATCCTAAAACTCTTTTCCATTGAGTTTCATATCCTCTTCCTTGTGATTCATCACTCAACAAGCATTCCACGCTTCTATTAATGAAGAACATGATCTCATGCCTTCTCTAAAGTATTGAGACCAACCTTATAAGTATATCTATAGTCTTTATGATACTCTAGAGTGTCCGTTGGTTGAATTACCTATGATAAATAACTTCTCATTAGTTGTAGGAGATTCAACCCACTCCTATCACCTTAGTCATCTTTAAGAAGAATCAAATGTAAGAAGATTGATAGTGGAATTAAAGCCTCGGTGAAGCAGCAACAACATGATCGGGGGAGCAGCGGGGAACTGATTGAAGCATGGGAGAGTGGAGATCAAGCAACCCAAGAGGAGCTACAAAATGGGACTCAATCCGACAAGTAAGTGTTTGTTAGGAGTCCAAAGGTTAGCCTCCTTCCTTGTAAAGGATTGAGGCTAAGAGTATGCTATCCACAAACTTGATTAGGTGCCTAGTGTGGGACCTTGGCCTGTGTGTCTAAATGTAGGTGCCTTGTATGAGACCTTGGCCGGTGGGCCTAAATGAATGTTCGAGATTAGGACCTTGGCCGGTGGGCCTAAATGAAGGTTCAAGATTAGGAAATTGGTCGGTGGGCCTAAATGAAGCTTCAGGATTAGGACCTTGGCCTGTGTGGCCTAAATTATTAGATTCGGGAGTAGGACCTTTGCTCTTGTGTAGAACATAAATCTTAGGTTTGGGATTGGGACCTTATCCTGTGTGGCCTAAATTGTCAGGTTCGGGATTATGACCTTGGCCTGTGTGGTCTAAACACTAAGGTTCGGGATTAGGACTTTTTCTCTTGTGTAGGGCATAAATTGTATAGTCCTTCTGTAGAGCCGTAAAGGTTTGAGGTGAACCTGATTTAAAACCTCTGATAGTGAAATCCAGTGTACTCTGGGATTGAGTGTGGATGCTGGGAGCAGAATAGACACGTAGTCGAACCATTATATATGATCGCGTTTGAGATTGCTATTTGTGCATTTACTTAATTATGTTTATGAGTCTTGAATGTTTAAATATGATGCATGATTAGATGAATGTTTAGGATTAACTAGAATCATATCCCACACATTTATATACAATATCTTATATAGGCTAGTTGCTTAACTTGCATATCCAGTATAGCCTATGTGATTGAACCCTCTATTGGATTGAAAGCCTTTAAAGTTATATTGTCTTGCTTAGTTTAATTACAAATTAGTTTAAGTTAGATATTCAGAATTTTAAATTGACATAATTTTTAAAATTGGTCCTAAACACTGCCCCCCCCAAGGACTTAGTCTACATTCTATAGCAACGCCATACTCCACACTTATATGCATTGCGTCTCATTACCACAATTTCACCATGATGTATGTGTTTTATCCATGCTGTCCATCCACTTTACCAAGTATTTTTAGGTCATGCACCAAAAAAATGAGGCAGACCCAAATCTCAAGTAGACCACACCACAAGAAAATAGTGTTGATTGAATTTCCACCATTAAAATCTTCATAGGGCCAACTGTAATATTTATTTTCCATTCAACCTGTTGATAAGGTTATAGAGGTCTGGATGAAGGGAAAACATAAAAATTAGCTTGATCCAAAACTTCTGTGGCCAAAATGTTTTCAATGGTGGACGCTCAATCGACATTGTTTCTTGTGGTGTGGTCCTACAAAGATTTGGATCTGCCGCATTTTTGGGCTCATGCCCTAAAATGATCTGAAAAAATGGATGGATGTAATGGATAAAACATATAAGTCATGGTGGGGCCCACAGAGCTTTGACACAAGCTAGGTGGATGGTGTTGGGGTTAGTAGCCAAATTGCTCCCCAAGGATCATGTAATTCTTTTCTCATTGTTGAGTTGGTGCACCATCATATGTGTGACATCTTGAACAAGTTCGTTTCTTGGATATGCGTCGATACCATGTATAAAGTGTGTAACCGCCTAATCAAATTAACCATTCCAAAAAAAAAAACTCCCCCACTATGAGCTGGGTTTGGTGTTCGGGAAGTTCACTAACTATTCACTAAGTCCAGTGAGTGGCCAGAAAGCTGTCGCGAACTGAGTTCAGGAGTTGGGAAGTAGAAGGGCCTGGGTTCCAGATTTGGGGCGTGACATAGAGAGATTTTAACAATACAAATTTAGAAACATACAAAAGTGATCATAAGAAAACAAGTAAATAGAGAGAAGTATGGGTTTCATCAGACCATATAATTTGTAATGTAGATCCTTAGCTAGGAGAAGATTGTTCTTTTAGACATCTTCCTTCACTAATGAAGTTGTACACCTGCTTCTGGTGACATGAGACATATTCAAGAAGATACAAGAATATCTAACCGTTTTTCGATGCCGGTGGATCATGAAACTGTGAATAAATAGCAATCTAAAAGTTTTAGTAAAGAATAAAGCTCTATGTTATTGTCCCATAGACATAGGTATTGTTAAACTATATAAATCTTTATACATCTTGTCTCTTGCTTCTTTTCTTCTTTTTTTTTGCTTTTTCCTTTTGGGTTTTAGTTTGGCTTTTTTTTTTTTTTTTTATAGTTTGGCTTTATTAACATTGATGGTAAGCTGAATGTTTTTTTATAATAATTTATATTAGCGATAAAGAATGAGAAGCCTTTTAGCATGAGATTAGTGTCCGCCTTTGTATGAAAATTGCGTTTGTGTTGTAGATGTCTAAATTGATAACTACCAGGTTTGAGATGTGGAAATTCGATGAAACTAATTACACATTATGCAAACTAAAAATGAATGCAGTGTCCATGAGAAGCTTATGCAATTTCTATAGAAATAAAAGAAAATAAACTTAAAGATGAAAGATGAGGTATTTAAGGAGAAAAATTAATTAATTATAGTATGAAATTATGTAAGGCAGTGGGCCCGCGGTCGATATGTGTAGAAGCTTGAAGGAGTTATAGAATAAAAGCTATGCCCTGAGGGGGGGGTGAGTAGGATCAAATAAAATTTTTACCAATTTAAACACAAATGTCTAACTTAAACTAATATACAAATTTAACTAAGGCAATTAAATATAAGGCTTCCAAGCCAATAGAGGGTCTAATCACATAGATACAATAGATGTAAGACCTGTATCCTAGCCGTACCATTCAATAGACTTCCGCAGTCCTCCCGATCGAATTCCGGTGACCTGCGATCTATTTTCAACGTTTGCGCACAACTCTAAGTCATACCTCGTATTCTAGAGTTTGTTCAACCCGAGACTTGTACTCTTGCGTGTCGAGGCGATACCCAGGCTAGGAGATGTGGGCCCACATCCAGTTTGAGGAAAACTCTAGGCGTTGTAAAACCTAAGAGAATCTCTACAACATGTCACATTAATCAAGTATACTTCACTCCCATCACTCACACCCATCCCTAAGTACAACAACCATCTCTAAAGTCAACTCTTCCATCACTCACCCATCTCTTTCTCTCTCTCTTACAACCTCTCTCTCACATATCTCTCTTCTCATTCTCCAAGCAACCCAACCGTCTAAGGCATGAGAGCTCCATGAGAGAGCTTTGTGTAGCCCATTTCCCACCTCCTCATCTATCATCTCCACCCTTCATTCTTCATCATCCTCCGTCAAAGTCGAAGCCAAGGAGCTAGGGATTCCATCAGACTAAGAGGATCGAATGGTGGGTGTTTTTATAAGCTTAGATTTCTTATTTTGATGATGGGCCAAGTGAGGCCTACCGATCGATGGTATGGATCTAATTTTGGACCCTAGATGTGGCCGATTGTCTGCCTTGATTCTTATGATCATTTCATGATGGGGCCATTTTTCATGGACCCCATCAAGATGTTTATTTTTCTTACATAAATAGGGTCATCTAGACCATTGCATTTTGGTGGAGAAAGGATCTCCACCGTTGATTTTGATTAGTAGGCTCACATATATTAGAACCCAATTGATGTATGATTGAATGCTTGAAAGGGAGGGACCATAGTGTTGGGGTCCCTCCATCACACGTGTGTGTCTATCTCTCTCTCTTTCTTTTTTTTATTATTGTGTGTGATGATGTGGCCATGTGGCCCACCCGGATGGACCCCACCATGAAGCATGTATTTTATCCAAGCCATCTGTAGGTGGGGCCCACTTTATATGTGTTGTATTCACACCATCCACCGTTTGGTGGCCCACCTTACATACGTAGTGTGCCCAAACCGTCCAGCATCCAGGGATGCTGGACGTTAACTGGAAACATAAATATTAGCTTTGGTTCAAAGATTTTGGGAAGGGCTACTCATACAAGCCCCACCTTGATGCATTGATCCAATCCACGCCGTCCATCCCATTCCCCAGATCATTTTAGGTGTTGAGCCGAAAAATGAAACTAATCCGATTCTCTGGCGGGCCATAGCATAGAAAATAGTCGTTTCACCCTTAAAATTCACTTGGATGTTTCTATACACTGAAACATGCTCAATATTGGGCTTGTTGGATCTGTTATGGGTTGTAGAATCTAATGGGTGGGGTGAATTCTCTTGACGCAGGCCCCACCTATGAAAATCCTCAAGAAAACCATAAAAATTAAAAAAAAATGATGCAGATGTGCAGCAGGGATTGCTGCTGTCCAAAGGACGCGCAACGTCCTGCTATGCTGGGTGTGAAAGGGGCCAAGGACCGTGGGTCCCAGCACTAGGACCCACCATGGTGTTTGCATTTTATCTACACCGTCTACACCATTGGATAGTGGGACCCACTATGAAGTGCGTGTTTCATCTATGTCATCCAACCATTTTACTGGGTTGTTGGACGGTCAGTGGACCCCACTTTTTGATGTATGTGTTGCATCCAGTCTATCCATCCAATTAGCAAGCCCATCTTAGGCTTAAGACTAAGAATGAGTCAGACTAAAGTTCAAGTAGACCCCCACCATTGAAAATAGTGGAGACAGTGACATTCACCATTCAAACTTCTAAGGGCCACAGTAGTCCCCAATTAAGATGATATTTTTCTTCAATTCATCTATCACTATGTTAACTTATGAATAGATTAGATCTCAAATACCTCACGGCGGGCCACACCATGATGTGTCCAGCCCTTTGATCAGGTGGACCTCACCGTAAAGAAATAGTGGGATTTGAACGTCTACCATTAAAACCCTTTGGGGTCATGGAAGTTTTGGATCAATGTGGAATTTGTTTTCCATCTTAATATTCCAGGTTCTTAAGACCTTATGATAAGATTGGGTGAAAAATAAATTTTATGATGGGCCATGTGATTTGTTTAAACAGTGAGAACTATTATCCCCACTACTTTTTGAGGTATGGTCCAAATAATCCTTCAAGATGATTCTTTTTGGGATGTGATGAGGCCCATCTTAATGTATTTGTGGGCCATCCGTTGAGACCCACCTTGATATATATGAGGCCCGATGTCACGTATTAGGCCCATGCCATGCGACCCTTTGCGATGTATATTAGGCCTTTGTATGAGGCCATGGGCCCACTATATGTTTAGCCCTATGTGGGCCACTCCTTGGGAGCAATGTTAGTTAGATGTCCACATTGATAGGTAATGATGGTTGGATGTTCACATTGTGACCTTCACTTAGGCCTTGTTAGGCTCATTCTCATAATTCTCTTGTGGGTTAACCCAAATAAGTGGGCCTCATTCACCGTAGACGGATGACTCCGTGCTATCGGATTTGATATAACCACGAATGAGTGTCAATTTTTATACTATGGTTAATCGGATGATCATTTATGGACCCTACCTTGTTTATATGTTGATTATCGGTGTCGATTATCAATCGATTCCGATTGTCGTGGCCGATTGACCTATTAGCATCGAGACCGAGTATCGAGGCTGATTCTAATTATCGAGGCCGATTCCGAATTGTTGAGGGCGATTGTATATGCCGATTCCTATTGTCGATGCTGAGTATTGAGGCCGATTTCGATTGTCAAGACCGAGTATTGAGGCCAATTCCGATTGTCGAGGCCGATTTCGATTGTCGAGACTGAGTATTGAGACCAATTTTGATTGTTGAGGCTGATTATATAGGCCGATTCCGATTGCCGAGGCCAAGTGTCAAGACCGATTCCGTGTGTCAATTCTGATTGTGAGGCCTATTGTATAAGCCAATTATCGATGCCGATTTTGACTATCGAGGTCGTTTCCAATTGTCGAGGTCGATCACCGAGATCGATTTTGATTGTTGAGGCCGATTGTCGAGGCCCGATGTGATATATATACGGCCCATGTTTGAGGCCTAATGTGATGTATATGTGGCCCGTGTTTAAGGTCCAATGTGATGTATATGTGGCTCGTATTTAAGGCCCATTTTGATGTGTACTTAGCCTGTTTTTAAGGCCTAATATGATAAATATGAGATCTATGTGATGAGGCCCATGTGATACATTTGAAGGCCAGGCGATAAAACCCATTATGATGTATATTAGGCCCATATGAGAGGCACACCGTGATGTGTATTAAGCTCTTGAGTGAGGCCCATGGTGTTGTATATTAGGTCCTTGTGTGAAGTCATGGGTCTACTATATGTTAGGCCCTATGTGGGTCATCCCTTGAGGGTAATGTTGGTTAAACGTCCACAGTGTCGAGGCCGATTGTTAATGCCGGTTATTAATACCGATTATGAGTATCTGACAGCATAGCATCATGATACATGCCCATACGCATCATCTGTATGTTTATTATGAGATGTGATTGATCATTGCATATGTCATTGGGCAAGTTGCTATGAGACTCCCTAATAGGCTAAAATTGTCTCACATAAGCGCATGATATGCGTAGGATGGATGTATGACTAAATTGTATGACTCATGCATCTTGCATTGCATGTTGTGAGTATTGTATACTGATGAGGGTCAAATATTGCATATCGGACCCCGATTATTGCCTGATTTTAAGTTCATGATAATGCTTAATGTCGTATTTTAATTGTGTTTTTGTCGCAGGATATAATCAGGAGCTTGGACGGAAAAAGGATATTAAAAGCGTGGATTTGACACTCCGAAGTCACCAAAGTAAGGGACGGAATCCAGAGGACCAAGATTGAAGAATTTACATGCCAGGGGTCCGAAGAAATCAAGCCGTTCACGTCAAAAAGGCCCAAAAATGGTCCAGAATGAAGGATCACAGGGTTCCCGCCATCTATTCAGCCTGAAACTTCATACATGGCTTGGAGGCCATAAATTAACCGTACACATCAAATATCAGCTCTCGGATCACTAGGGAAGTGAGCCAATGGCCAGATCAGCCCCTTAATTCATTAAATGGGGCTCACTTGATAACAAGATATGTTTTAACTTTGGTCTTAACCCCTTAATAGGGGAGACAAAATAGATGGACGGTGCATATTTCTCAAAAACATCATAATGGACCCCACTTCACGTGGCTGGTGTACACAGCATGTGTACACCCGCCATGCATCAGACCACATGAAACGATCAAAGTCGGTTTGACCGACCTTCTCTCGACAAAAAAATGAAAATTTTTGTTTTTGTTACAGCGTTCGGGAACTGATCGTCAGTTCGCAGTTGTGGGCCCCACCTATTATCTATATAGACAATCTAAACCGTCCATTAGATTTCCAAGGCCGATGTTACCAAGGCCTAGGTGACAATATTTGAAGAAATAAAGAGAATGAGATCCTAGCCGTTCAAACGTTGAACGAACTACAGCGAGAAAAGTCCAATGGGCCACACTCAACCCAATCTAAAACTGTCCATATTTGAATGGTTTTTTGACGTGAATCTAGTGGACCGAATGGATCCATTAGTAGAAACAGATCATGGGCCCCACCGACTTTCACAGAGCAACGCTCGCATGCTCTGTTTCGCAACAGAGGCTGCAGATAATCAAAGTGGGCCATCATCATGCACCAAACAATCAATTAGAGTCGTCCATCATGCAGAGGGGCACGATCTGATCAAAATCATGTTGATATTGTGTACCCGTGCACACACACGTGTTGGTTTCAACGGTCACAAACGGAAAGCCCTGGCCGATTGCAGCGTGATTACTACCATTAGCTGCATCAATAACATGCCAAAACCGCCCATCCTTGGTCAAAATTTCGAGAAGAATAGAATGGACAGAGTGGATTTCTCAATATAAAAGAAAAGTGGGCCCCACCATCAAAACAGCGTAAGAGATGTTATGCAGGCCGCTATTTTCAAACGTCCGTAAGTTCTGGATGTTTCGAAATCCTGTGGGCTACTATATTTGATTAGATGGATGATCCAAACCGTCCATCATGTAGGCCAGCCAAAATCCTCCCAAGGGATGTTAAAACTTTAGAAAGAAAGCAAGGAAGATGGGAATTTTCAGAGCTATCTTCCGATTGCGAAACGTATTGCGCTGCCAGCTACGTAAGCAGCTTTCGTCCGATTTCTACCAACTCCAGTAAAGTCGGTTCTCCAAACCGACCTCTCCACCGCCCTCTCCTGCTATAAAAGAAATAGAAGAAAGAGAGAAAAAGGGAAGGCAAGCAAGGAGCTGAGCAGCCGTGGAGTGCAAGAGAGTTTCAATTTGTTGTTTGGTTTTATTTTACCGTTTATTTTAATATTTTTGAGAGATCTAATCCCATCATGTTGAGATAAATTTCTTAGCTAGGACTGAAATGAAGCCCCTAATTTGAACAACTCTTGTTGAATGTGAATTTTATCTGGATTTGATTTATTTATTTCTTTCTCTAGTGTGCTTGAATGACATGTCACGCCCCAAACCCGGAAATCGGATTCACAGAAATCCAGATTGCCGAATCCGGTGCCGACAGCCTACATAGTACCCCATTCTTGACTCCTAATGTTCACACGCCAGATTCCGATCCTGGGGTCCTACAAGGAGGATTTTATTTTTATTTTTTTATAAATTTAAATCGTAATAAGCATAACCACAAGATTACCCAAATCACGAAAGCAACATCATCATCACATATCCACTAATATAATCATTTGAGTACAATGCTGAAGGAAAAATACATAAATTGAGAATTAACCTCCAGAAGACCGCTGCACACTCCAAGCTCAACACGGCTGCAACCTAACATCACCTGCACGCATCTATCGTGCATAAGCTTATGAAAAGCTTAGAGGGTGGTGTAAGTGTGTGCACAAGGTAAGTGCCAAGTATTCAATACAAAGCTATAATCATACAATGCCGAAAATACTGGTAATCCATAAATGGTATAATGTCGGAATAAGCAGAAATACTGACAAGATCATGAATCATATGATAATAGAGTAAGCGAAAATACAGACAAGCCCATGAATCAATCAATATCAGAATACGCATTATAGAACAACTATGCAAATAAGGAGTCATAAAGAGCCAAATATCAGATGCCGAGGACGCGATTCAGTATGCAATTCCTGATGAGTTCACGAATAGCGTCAGCCGTATCTAGACCATATAAATGCAGAAACACAGTAACCCAAAATACTACATGCTGCAGATGTAATGCAATATGCGGTGCGAATGGAATGACCATGCTGGAGTGTGAAGTTGGGATGATAGTACGTAGTATCGTGGGCTATGGAGTCCATCACAAGGGACTTCTATCCAAACCAGTCCCATACCTAAATTTGGATAGTCAGACTCAATGTGGTAGACTCCTGATCTCAGGTTGGTCGCGCGCCCAACCGAAATTCTTGCCATAACGAAGGTACATAATAATTAGTTGTGCACCACCAGGCCGAGTGGATAGTGAATGAATGAATGAATGAATGAGCATGCAATTCCTACTCAATAAGTCCACACATCAGTACGGTTCCTCTCTGAAAAATCACCGGGGTCTATTACACTCCATACTAGATTGTCGCCCCATCGAGCGTAACAAGGTGAGTGGAAGAGACCTCACTATCCACCTGCCAATATCGGGCCCGACTCGTCAATAGTGGACCCATTCCTCGAGCTAGTCAGACTCAGCCTAGCATTGCTCCATCCTCTTCGGCAGGTAAGGCTGCACCCCCTTCCAACCGACCACGACACAGTGAAGAGCGCAGCCATCTGGTAATCGACACTCGGCGCTCATCTACCCACTCGGTCTAGACGTTGGAGCAACCTCTGGAATCAAGAGGGTTCTGAAACTTTCACCCAAGGATATCTATAGCACCCCATGTAGAACAGATTTTCGGTGTCCCATCCGGCCATCCACGAAATACCTATGGAGGCTACGACCCTGATGTCGCTAGGGCGTATAGTAATCACCACACACAATGCAAGATGCATGAGTCATACAATCCAATGCATGTCGTGCGCTTATGTGAGATAAGCTCCATCTATCAGGGAGTCTCATATCATCCTATCCAATGACATATGCAATGGTCAATCACATCTCATAACAAACATGCAGATGATGCGTATGGACATGTATCATGATGTTATGTTGTCACTTACTCATAACCGATATCAACAATCGGCACCGACAATCGGCATCGACAATCGGCTCGACAATTTAGACATTTAACCAACATTGCCCCCAAGGAATGGCCCACATAGAGCCAAACATATAGTGGACTCATAGCCTCATGCAAGGGCCTGATACACATCACTGTGGACCGCATCACATATACCTTTAATACATCGAATGGGCCACGTCCCATGGGTCCCAAATGCATTACAATGGCCCACAACCCATGGGCTTCAAACACACAATAGGTAGGTACTACACATGGGCCTAATAAAATTAAGTGGGCCTCATACCTGGGTCTTCATTATATCTCAATGGGTTACAACCCATGAGCCCCAAATACATCACAACGGGCCTTGACCCATGGGCCCCAAATACATCATGTTGGGCCTCGACCCATGGGCCCCAGATACGTCATATTGGGCCTTGCTCATGGGCCTTAAATATTCAATAAGTAGACCCTACACATGGGTCTAATATATATCACGGGCGGGTCTCACAAACAGACGGTGTAGATATGTAATACATGCATCAATGGTGGGCCTTTGGACGGTGCGAATGTAGAATACATACACCTAGGTGGGCCCCATTGCACGGGCCTAATTTATATAACAGATGGGCCTTGTATACGCAGCGGATGGCCCCCACCAGACGGGCAAGGTGGAATGAAACACATACATCATGGCAGCCCCACCATCCAAGGTGGGCCCCATGTCCAGGGATAGGCGATGTGGATACATTAAATACATCAAGGTGTGGCTTACATGACACCACTGGACGGTGCAGGAGAAACACGAACATCACAGTGGTGTCCCACTGGCGTACGTCCAAATGGACGGTGTGGGATCAAAAATTACATCATAGTAGGGTCCACAGTCCAAACAAATGGACGGTGCCGATAGAATACATATAACAAGGTGGTCCACCATCCTGCTGGACGCGTGGACACAACACATACATCATACTAGGGCCCACGTGTTGGAGGTAGCGCTGGACCAGGAGGGTACCACAACAGCACCGTCCAAATGATGGTGTAGATATCAAATAAATACATCAAGGTGGGGTCCCATCCCACACGTGCAACACATGTGGGGTGGGCCCCACACGGATGCTTCAAATGGATGAAGGGTTTGGATATAACACAACCTCCTGGTGGGCCACTTGCTGACGTCAATACAATGGCCCACCCTTCCCAAACGGACAGACAGTTGGAATATTCAATAGATGCATCAAGGTGGGTCCCACCTCCACACGTGTGAAGTGGATCCCACGTCCAGGGATGGAGTATAAAACACATACACTTATTGGCCCCACAGCATATGCTGTGTCAGTACAACAACTTGCTGCTGCGAGGAACCCACCGTCCTGCTGGACGGACGGTAAGGATCATCCCATCATCAAGGTGAGTCCCACGTGGGACCTGCCATGTATATATATGTAAATATAATATAATACATATAATATATTTAAATGTGATTGGGAGTGCTGGACGGACGGTACATGCATCACCGTGGAACCCCATGATAGTTGGATGGACGGTGTGGAATTAAAGCAAATACATCATGTTTGGCCCATGATCTAGACGGCGAGGATGGGGTGGGCCTGGGTGTACAATACATTATCAAGTGGTCCCGCACGGACGGTTGGGATGTGCAATACATCCTGGTGGTGTCCCATGTGCAGGGACTGAACGTGAGGTGTCCCACGTCCACGGTCCAGATGACGGACGGTCTGGATGGCGGGGATATAAAACATGCCCCATGTGGGTCCCATATAGGTGGACGGTCTGGGGATACATACGTCAGGGATGCTCCACACGTGGTAGGTGGATCCACACATGTGGAACCCACTTTCCAAATGGATGGATGGACGTGGATAAAACACATACATCAAGGTGCTTTCCACCATAGATTTGAACCCGGTTCTTTGGATGGACGGTGTGGATACACACATCCATCATGTTGTGGCCCACCATCCAGCCATCTGGACGGAGGGGATGCAAAACAGGTGGATGGCGAGGGTGTAAAACGGATGGACAGCGTTGATAAATCACCTGCCCCATGTGGTTTTTCCACGTTTGTGTAGGTCCCACGGCGACTATGCAGCAGCAAATAGATGGTGGTTTTGAATAAAAACGTACCTCATGTTGGAATCCACAGAACTGGATGGCATCGCTGGGTGGGATGGCCCACCGTCCAAATGATGGACGACACAGATAGAACAGACACATCACAGTGGCCCTGGACAGCACCGTCTAAATGGACGGTGCAGATACATACATTAAGGTGGGCTCCATGGATTTGCTGATGATGGCTAGGGTCTACACGAGCCAGATGGACGGTGTGGGACCGTAAGATTAGAGGTGGGTCCCACCCGTTCAAAATGTTGGACGATCTGGATCAGACCCATACATTTGGTGGGTCCCATGGGCTGCTGACGTCATAACATCAGACATGTAACTGGTGTGAGTTACAGCAGCCAATCAACTTCCGTATGAGGTGCGTCCCATGACATCAGGGCCCACCGTACATTATAATAAAATAAAATTTAAATAAATCTAGCGTCTAGCTGCACTGGATGGTACATACATTGGGTGGATCACACCGTCCAGGAGGCTGGACGGCGTGGATTTACACATGCATCACGGTGGTCCCACGAGGGTGTGGGCCACACATGTCAACAAGGGTGAGCCTCCACGTGCATAGTAAATACATCAAAGGTGGGTCCTCGTGGTGGCCCACCATTTGTGTTTTTCCTTCATCCAGGAGCGTTGGAGGCTGGATGTGCCAGCCCCAGCAGGAGAGCCCCAATCAGATCGAGCCCATTGATGGACGGTATGGCCTGGTAAGACACAAACATCAAGGTGGGGTCCGCACGTCCCACCTGATGAATGGTTGTCCACCTGAGAATTGAATCTACTTCATTCGATGGATGGTGTGGATATCGACATTGATACACACACAAATCATGGTGGGTCCTCATGGCTGTGAAGCATGGATCAGGAGGGCCACACAGCAACACACAAAGAGAAAAAAAAATTAGATGGTGGAGGGACCCCACCACTATGGGCCCCTCTTTACAAAGTATACACCAAGATGGGTCCCACCACAAGTGGGCCCTCAAATCACTAAATCCAAATAAAAAGATATAAATCTAACCCTAAGAAATCACCTACCTCACGATCTTCTTCTTCCTTCTTCCGCCAATGCGTGATAGAGTCCCAAAGGGGCGATTCCAACGGATGAGATGGGCTTAGGATGGTGGGATCAGGTGGTAGAAAGGTGGGCCACACTACTCTCACATGGAAGCCATATACATGAGTTACTCCCATGGAGCTTGGGAGATGAAAGAGAAATGAGAGATGAGAGAGAGAAAGAGAGATGGGTGTGATGGGTGTGAGTGATGTGTACTTGTGTAAGAGAGAGTTGACTTTAGGAGAAGGGTGGTTGTACTTGGGGATGGGTGAGTGATGGAGGGTGATGTGTACTTTGATTGATGGGATTGATAGAATTGATGTGATGTTTTCTAAGGATTGCAACACACGACGTTTATCCTCAAACTGAACGTGAGCCCACATCTCCTGGCTCGAGAATTGCCTTAGCGCGCGAGATGCAACATCGGAACCGCGGCGACGGCACGGTCGCACTGGTACAAGTCTCGGGTCGAACCGACTCAGACCGACAGGATCCGTCTCAGGATTGCGCGTAATGCCGGTTATAGATCGCAAGTCACCGGAATTCGATCGGAATGACTGTGAAAGCCTAAGGAACAGTACGAATTAGGATACGGGTTTTACATGACAACTCTGTACTTCTCCATTCTATGAGCTTAACCAAAGTCTAGATGTGGATGTTATTTGAAATCTTATTCTAGGTGCTTGTGTCTGACCATGAACAGGTTTTCTATAGAGAAAGAAATAGGAATCTACATCTATCCATGCCTGACCATGGATGGAAAGATGTGATCTGTATGCTTTAAGGGATTATACATTCTGTGTGCCCAACCAAGGACATAGAGTGTGCTTTATTTATTAAATTTATATCAATCTGAATTAGGGTGAATTAACAGGTGAAACAAGGGTCAGGATAATTAAGGGTGGATTCAAAAGTCCTAGTATTCTCCTTGATTGAATTTTCCTCATTATTTTCAGTTATTTTCCATAGATTTGTGTTAGTAGTTGTTAAACTATTTGTTGGATTAGTTAAGAAGAATTGTAAATTTTGAATTGTGACCAGTCCTCATGGGAATGATCTTGTAAAACGTATTGTATCTACATCTAATTCGTATACTCGTGAGTTTAAAATCATTTAAATTAGGTTGGTTTAAAGAAAACATCATATGCCCTAGCAACATTAGGGTCGTGGCCTCCAAAGGTATATCGTGGATGGCCAAATGAGACACCGAAAATGTTTGGTTCTAGCATATGGGAGTCATAGATGTCCCTGGGTGAAAATTCATAAACCTCCGTGACCAGGAGACGCTCCAACATCGAGACCGAGTGGATATATATATATGAGCACATGAGGACCATATGCCAATAGGCCACGTCTTTCAATGTGTTATGGTCGGTTGGGAGGGTGTCTGACCTTACCCGCTTGAGTGAGGGGGCAATATCTAGGTTGAGTCTGATCAGCTTGAGGAATGGGTCCTCTATCGATGAACCAGGCCCGATATTGGAAGCGGATAGCAAGGTCTCTTCCACTTATCCAATTGTACGCTCGGATAGGGCCAGCAAGCTAACGTAGAGTGTAATAGACCCTGGTGATGATCCTTGAGAGGAACCGTACTGATATGTGAACTTATTGAACAGGAGTTGCATACTCATTCATTCATTCACTCACTATCCACTTGGGCTGGTGGTGCGCAACTATTTGTTACTTGTACCTTCACAATGGCCAGGATTTCGATTGGGGTCGCGACTAACCTGAGATTAGGAATTTACCACATTATGTCTGACTATCCAAATTTAAGTATGAGACTGGTTTGGATAGAAGTCCCTTTTAATGGACCCCGAAGCATGTGATACTACGTATTATTATCCCGACTTCACACTCCAGCTTAGTCATTTTATTCACATCACATATTGCATTACATCCTCATCATATGGCATTTGGGTTAGATGGACTTAGTAAGATTTATATATTGCATTGTATCATCGGCATCTGATAATTAGTTCTTTATGACTTCTCATTTACATAACTGATTTGTATTGCGTACTCTGATATTGTTTGATTTATAGAGTTGTAATATTTTCGCTTACTCTGATATCGTATGATTCATGATCTTGTCAGAATTCTGATATTGTATGATTATGACATTGTATTGAATACTTGGTACTTATCTTGTGCACACACTTTCACCACCCTCTAAGCTTTCTGTAAGCTTATGCACGATAGATGCGTGCAGGTGACGTTAGGTTGCAATAATGTTGAGTTTGGAGTGTGCAGTTGTCCTCTGGATCTTTGATTCTGACATATGTATTTCCCTTTCAGCATTGTAATCAAATGTTTATATTAGTGGATATGTGATGATGATGTTGTCTTTGTGATTTGGGTAAACTTATGGTTATACTTTTTACGAGATAAATGTATATTGAAAAATTCTCCTTGTAGGATCCCAGGATCGAAATCTGACGTATGAGCGCTAGGAGCCGAGAATGGGTTACTACGGAGGCTGTCGGCACCAGATTCGGCGATCGAGATTCCTGTGAGTCCGATATCCAGGTTTGGGGCATGACAATAGATATGTTAATGAGACATCTAGTCTATAAATAACATAGTATACATGTATATATAAGATATACTAACTATTAACTCCTAGCATTCATCTAATCATGCATACATATAATTCATCAATCAATCATATAAGCATAATTAAACAAGTGCTCAAAGATAATTTCAAACACAAGCATATATAGTGGTTCAGTTTCCCTACTCTACTCTCGGCGGACGCACTTAGCCCATGAGTATATCGAATTTCACTATTGGAGGTTTTAAATTAGGTTCACGAATCTTTACAATCCTACACAAGGACTAGCTCCCCCGAAGACTTACATGGTTTTCTATAGACTCTTTACGAACCTCGATCCTAATCCAATGACCTATGTTTACTCCTGTCAGAGGATTCCTTGAAGACTAACTTGTGCAAACCAATGTCTAATGGCCTATACAAGGACTTGATTTAGGTCCTATATAATAACCAATGTCCTACACAAGAACTTAATTGAATTTGGCAATCAAACTCTTACACTCAATCTTACACAAGGAGTATATATGTACTTTATAAATGAAAACCTTATTTGTTAGATTGAGCTCCGTTGATGTGTCATCTTGAATTCTTTAATCGATGCTCTTCTATACTTCAATTAACTCTCCTATTATCTCCTCGATCATTGATGCCAATACTTTAATAAGGTTTCACCTCCAAGATCAAACACATTGCATGAAGTGCTCCTTTGAGGTGACCAAGGTGATAGGAGGCTGGGTGAACCTTTTACAACTAATAAAAATTGTAATCATAAAATATTCACCTAGATGGGTGTTCTAGTGGGTTTAGGTAAAAGATATGCTAAAATAGGTTAGCTCTAAGTTATAGAAAGTGGAGTTCAAGCTCATCTTCAAGGTGAAGATTGAAATCCTCATTAAAATGTTAATCTCAAGGAAGATAACTTACAACTCATTAGTTTAGAGACTTAGGATGAGAGATATGAACTTGGAATCACTTAGGCTTTTATTGCTCCAAAAACCCATCATTTTTTCCAATAATCAAATACCCTTCTATAAGAAATTGATTTGTAATGGCTATAAAAAGGCTAGTTAACAGTTCTTTCAATTGGATCAAAGGGCCCTTCAATGGGATCAAATGGTGTGTCAATCCCATCGAGAAAAATCCAAACCTTTCTCTGATGGTTAGTGAGCTCATTCTTCGATCCAATCGAGTTGACCTTCAATTGGATCGAGTCTCATCAATAACCCGTCAATGCAATCGAAGACCATTCGAAAATTGTTATTTTGGGCATACGATTTCACAGCAACTTAACACCTCTACCATATTTACTTATCATGTTCCAATTAAACTTCTAAGGCTAATAGATGATCAATAAGGTTTACCTATAGGGTTAGGATCATCTAAAGGATAAATGGATTATTTTATAACAAGAGTTAGGGTCACTAAGGCACCTTATTTACCTGTTCTTTACTCTTTGATGCTCATATCCTCTTGTGTCTTCGGTCTTAAGTTTCCAAAGGCTCAACCAACTCCATAACATAATTACTCATGTGATCGAAAAACAAAGTGCACTAACATAGTGAATTTTCTTCTTGTACTAGATCATTCAATTTTGATCAATATGTCTTATTAAACTATTGTTAAAGATTTGTAAGACAAATTGTAAAAACTATATGAAGGAAAATTTATGTCAAACAAAATATTTCTTCCACGATAGTTGTACAACTTGAAGATGAATAAATTATCTTATTCGTAAGAATACTTGAATAGGTTAAATACTTTGATTAATAGATTGTCAGCAGTTGATGTGAAGAATGACAATATATAAAAAATGTTCCATTTTTTACTTTGTTCAATTCGTGGATGGTTTGTTTATGAATATTAGCAATGACCCAAATCCCAATATTGCTTACCAAAGATTCTCATAGAAAAAAAAAAAACATGAGGGATATTTTGATGATGCCATGATGGTCGTGGGGAAGTCTGTTGAGAAAAATACTAATGGGAGAGATGATAAGAGATTCAAGTCAAAATGGCACAAAACCAAAAACGTTGGAATTTTAGAAAGAATAATCACTTGGGTAAAAATTATAAACTCCAAAAAGAAAATGAGACAAATTCAAAATTTGATTCACATGATCTAGTATGAGATTAAAAGGATTTCCAAGAAAACCTAGTTGAGCAAGGCAATTCATTTGAAGACAACAAAATGTTGTGGCTAGTGATTAAATGAGATAATTTAAACTATCAATGGATTTTATATTTAGATGGTTCATTCTAGATAACTTCATAGAGAGATATTTTTACACATATCAATTATGTGATGGAAGCATAGTTTACATGGGTGATAAACCATGTATAAATTACTGGGATTAGAGATTATAATCACTATATTTGATTTTATCACATGTATGATTAGTTTGCAATGCGTAGCAGACCTATGGATAAGTCTTTTGTCATTATATATATATATATATATGGATTTAAATTTTTGATGAAAAATAATTAATTAACATTGTAAAATGGGCGATAACAGTTCCAAAGGAAGAGTTGATATGTGATTTATACCGGTTAATAAGAGATATTGTGGTTGGCGATATTATTATTATCAATGTCGAGACAAACTTTGATATAATCGAGCTCAAGTGGCTGGGCCACATGAGTAAGGGAGTAAAAGCATTTGTTAATAAAAGTTTACTTTTTATTTTAAAATCTATTAATTTATATTTTATTTATAATTATATTTAGAAAGTTTCATGAATTTCATTTTTCCATTTTCATTATTAAAAGTAAGGATGTCTTAAATGTAATTTATTTTTACATTTAGGAGACTTCTATCAAATACTTAGGTTGATTTAAATTTACGTATCCACAGGTGGTGAAAGCCCACTACGGTGTGAGTGTATGGGGTGTGTGTGTGAAAAAAAAAAAAAGGTTGATTTAAATTTACATCCTTAAAATCTATTAATTTATAAGAATTTTTTCATATGACTGTCAGTCTTTTGACCTATGCATTAGAAACCTTCCGCTTTTAAACTATTTCCTAGAACCCGCTAATCAAATTCATATACATCTTGCAACCCCTTGTACTGACAGGTACCAAGCGGAAGGAGCCATTAAGTGTGGAAAAGATAATTTTATCCTTAATCGGCTGTACATATGACTATTTGACATCTTCTCACTCTTTTACCTTTGCCAAACAAATTATGGCACCACTCTCCCAGTTTGTCAGTCTTAGCCAGTTCATGCTTGAACCTCATTTCGTGAGGGCTCCACGTGGACTACCCTACATGGGACACATGTTGCATATTGACGCTGCAAGTCTGAACAATGATACGTGGGATCCTCTTGATTTATGTAATTTATTACGTTGTCCATCCAATTTTCTAGCTGTGTTATCCCAAAATAAGGTAAATCCAAATCCATAGTGCACCACACCACAAGCAATAGTGGTGATTGAATTCCCATGGTTGAAAACTTCTTTGAACTACAAAAGCTTTACATCATGCTAATATTTGTGTTTTCCTTCATTCAAGTCTACTAACAACTAGGTTAGACGTCAATTAAAAATTACAGTGGGCCTTAGGAAGTTTTTAACAATGGACATTCAATTATCACTATTTTCATATGGTGTGATGTACTTGTAATTTAGATATGCCTCATTTTTTAGTTCATGTCATAGAATAATGATTGAAAATAAATAGATGATACGGATAAGACATACATTTGAGATCATGTATCCCAGGTGTATCATTTCCTGCTTATTAAGGATTACAGGCTGCATCACGCAACTCTCCATGTTGTGTATGGGTTTTTTATATTTTAGAAGATTGGACACAAGAATTTTGTGAGAAATCTATCTCATTTATTTATTTTTGAGAGCATGATGAAGAAAAAGAAAAATGAAAATATTTCAATGCTTAAGTGTGTAACACCGGCAAAAAAGATTGTAGATTGAATGCCATTCATTGAAACATTAGTTAGTAAATCCACAACTTGTTTGTGACAAATTCATCTCATCCACCTATTTCTCCATCTCAGTTTTGGGCAGATCTAAAGCTCAAATGGACCATACAACAGAAAACAATTCAAATGGATCATACAACAGAAAACAATGGAAAAGTATGCACACCACTGAAATATATTGGGCCATCATATGCCCATTTTAAGCCTTGGATCTGCCTCATTTTTTGACCGTAGCTTTTAAATGAGCCGGCGAGACAGATGAAGGGGTAGGATTACTCATGAACATCAAAGTGGGCTGACGTAAGTGGAGGTGAGGGTTGCATTGAAAACAATGTTCATGTTGGACATTTAAGTGCGGGGAGAGAGTTGCCTGACCGTACGGACCAACCCTAATGTTTGAGACAAATCTATCCGTCCATCTATTTTCCAGCTCATTTTAGGAAGATGCAAATGTCAAGTGGGCCACATGACCATGAAAGATTGAGGATTGAACACCCATCGTTGAAACATTGATAGGGCCACAGATTATTTGTTACAAATCCACTGATCCATCTAATTTTAGGGCCACAGATTATTTGTTACAAATCCACTGATCCATCTAATTTTAAAGCTCATTCTAGGGCATTGGGTAAAAAATCGGCAAGAATTGGCCCAAAAATAGGCAATTGGAAGCTCAAATGAACCACATGGCATGAAATAGTGGGAAAGAATGGCCACCATTAAAATATCTCGGGCCCATGTGGGGCCCATTTTGAGCCTTGGATCTTCCTCATTTTTTAGGGACACGCCCTTAAATGAGATGGAAATAGATGGACGGAGTGGATTTCTCATAGACACCAAAATGGGCCCAACTTGCCGTCAGAGAGAGGGTTGCCCGTGAGTCAAGTCAATTAAAAGCTATCAATGGAGTTGCTGGGCATCTAAGTCTAGGGGTGGGGTTGCTGGACCGTAGGTGGAGCCCAGAATGAAGTTTGTGATAAATCCATTCCGTCTGTCAGATTTTTCATCCTATTTTAGCCTATGAACCCAAAAAATAAGCAGATTCAAAGGTCCAGTTGGCCACACGAACTAGAAATATTGAAAATTGAACACTGACTATTGAACCATTCCTAGTTACACAGATTTTTTTGACAAATCTACCCTTTCCATCTGTTAACCCAACTCATTTTAGAACATGGATGAAAAAATGAGGCATATTTGAAGCTCAAGTGGGCCACACAACATGAAATAGAAAGAAAGAATGCCTATTGTTGAAATATCATGGGGCCATCGTGGTACCTAGTTTCAGGTTTACATCTACTTGTTTTTTTTCATCGTATTCATAAATGAGTTGGAAAGACAGATGAACAGCGTGGATTTCACACAAACATGAGGTGCGCTCTACAGATGGTTGGGGTGACGGTTGGCACCACAAGGAAACCAATGCATGGAGGAGACTGCGAGTGCGGTAAATGGAGGGCCGTTTTGTCAATGTGAAAATGAAGAAGCTGATCCTAACTAACTGCCGGCAGTTTATTGTCTAACGGTTAAAGGTGGTTTTTTAAAAATAGTTTAAAAGTACGGAATTTTCAGAAATTTTTTTTTTTTTTAAAATCCTAATTTATATTACACCGAGGAATGTTTATTTGAAAATTTTCATAAAATTCATTATCTCACTTTCATTGTTAAAAGTAAGATTTCTTAAATTAAATTCATTTTAACATTTATGAGTTCTTTAGAATATTTGAAAAGTTGAAAATATTTATGATTTTTCTAATATAAATTTACATGCTAAAAAAAATGAAAAAAAAAAGAGTGAAGGAGACAGCCACCTAATTTGAAAATTTTTCTGGTATCATCTATCCACGGTGGATCCCCCCATGTTCCATCCAGATAATCAAAATGCGGTGTCTTTTTTATCCAAATAGATGCATGATGATGCAAAACGGATGCATGAGGACCTTACAGTCGGCAGGAATATGCTGTAACACCTTTTTACCCAATGGATAAAACATCCACAATATCAGGCCTAGCATGCTATGAATGTAAATTCCAATCCAGTTTATCCATCAGGTGAAAAGCATTATTGGGACCATGCATACGGAAGATGATTCAAATTACAATCTCATATGGCCCACGCCACTTCAAAAAAATGTAAAATTAAAACAGGCTGTTTTATTTATTTTATTGCAATACTAGTCGTCAACGGTTTTGAAGAAAGATACACACCATATTGGCTCAATACCCATTTATAGTTATCATCCCATCCCCATTGTTCAATATGATATATATGGCCCATGTGAGCGGTGGATGCAGATGAATTTTGGCATTAGGGCCAACATGGAGGAGAAAATCCAATAGACACGGTCTATTTTGCATTAGAGGTAGGTAAAATGGACTTGATCCGGCGGATCCGACCCGATCCGACCTAATCCGCCCCGATTCGATCAAAACCGATGGCCTGGATCGGTCAGGTTCGGGTAGCATCAGTCAGATCCGAATGACAATCGAATTGGATTCAGGTACATGACAAATACGACCGAACCGAACCAAAATCCGATCCGTTTGGATCCGATCCGATTCGATCCGGACCGTACCAGGTGTGGTAACTAGTAAATTACAAGTTTACCCTTCCCTATATCTCATATTAGTAGGTGGCCTGGATCATTATCTCCGCTTCAATTTATGGTGTGGTCAGATGATCTTTGGATATGATTCATTTTTTGGGAAAGCTCTAAAGTGATCCCTGAAAATAGATGAACGGTGTCGATATAATAAATACATCACTGTAAGGCTCATGTAACTTTGAATGTCTTTGAACCGTTCGTACAACTCAGAGCTCAAGGAGCGTCAGTGCTTGTCTTCGAGCAACATCTACCCAAGAACAATTATATAGCTGTTGTTAGCTGCAACGAATTGTGTACTGAGTAACTCAGTAGGCTAAGCGTACTTAGTAAACTCTATGAGGTCCACCGTGATTTATGTATTTTATCCACTCCATCCATCCATTTCAATAGATAATTTTAGGGCTTGAGCCTAAAAAGTAAGTATATCCAAACCTCAAGTGGACCATACCATAGGAAACAGTGTGAATTGAACATATACCGTTGAAAATTTCTTAGGGGTCATTGAAGTTTTGGATCAAGCTTGTATTTGTGTTTTCCCTTCATCCATATCTGTGTCATCTTATAAATAGGTTAGATGAGAAATAAACATCATTGTGGGCCCTAGAAAGGTTTCAACGGTTGAAGTCATTATTCCATCTATTTCCAATGGTATGGTCCACTTGATCTTTGGGTATGCTTAAATTTTGGTCTCACTAAAATAAGATGAAAAAACAGATGGACGGCGTAGATAGACCAGATACATTCATTGTGAGCCCAATAGAGTTTACTCAAAATCCGATTTGGTGTTAGTTGGAGAGTGCTTGTCTCCTAGCTACACGTACAGCTAGAGCAACTGTAGTATAGGTGTTAACCTATACTTGAAGCTTCTTTAGGAAGTCACAGGTATAAGCTTCTTCAAGAAGCTATGTATGCAACTATCGTGAGCTTCATCATTTTATCCTAATGAGTAAACTATGTGGGGCCTGTCTTAAATCTTTTGGTTTATCCACACCGTCCATCAGTTTTTCCATATCAATTTAGGAGTTGAAACTAAATTTTAAGTGTATCCAATAATGAAGTAGATCACACCATAGGAAACAATGAGAATAATAATTTTCACACCGTTGAAAAAAATAACAATCTGAACCTTGTCCATTTCGAACCAACTTGATTTTCCTGACCGAGTCAGACTCGGATCGTTTCAGGCCAGCAGAAGATCGGATCGGATCGAGTAAGATGGTCCGGACTTGGTACCGGATCGGATCGAGTTCGGGTTTGACCTTACAAATTTTGAATCGAATCAGGTTGGGCCCAATCCGATCCGACTCGGTTCGATGGCCAACTCTATTTTCCATACAGAGAATCATGGGTCCCACAGATCTGATTGTTTTACTCAGACACGGATTGCGTAGTACCCCGCCTGTATGGTAATCTATCCGCGCAGGGCTATGTGGGGCCCATCGTGATGTAAGTGTTTTATCCACTTTGTTCATCCTTTTTCTCATATCATTTTAAGTTATGATCCCAAAAATGAGGTGGGTCCAAAACTTCAATGGACCACACCAAAGGATGTTGCAGTGATAATGATAACCACTGTTGAAACCTTTATAAGGGCCAATGTTATATTTTTTTACCATCCAAACTATTCATAAGGTCATTTAGACGTGGATGAAGTGAAAACATAAATATCATCTTGATCCGAAACTTCTCTAGATCTCAGGAAGTTTTTAATGGTGGAAGTTCAATCCCCATTTTGTGGTCGAATTAAGCCTTGGACCTACCTCAATTTTTAGATCATACCTTAAAATGATCTTAGAAAAATTATGAACGGGCGTGGATAAAATACTTACATCACTTTGGGCCCCATAGAACCCTGACCCGATGGATTACCGTCCGGGATGGGGTAGGACGGAATCCGCTTCCATTTTACTCAATGCTATAAAAAGGTGCTATGCAGGAAACAGATTGGCTACTCACCCTGGCACCAGCCAATGGCTGCTGGTCGGTCTTCGGTGGCCCCACCATGATGTGTATGTCTCTTCCATGCTGTTAATATATTTTCCCGGATCGTTTTATATTAGGAGTCCAAAAATGAGATATATACCAATCTCAAGTGGACCATTGAATGGGCGTCAACCATTAAAAACCTTTTAAGGGCTATAAATGATTTGGATCAAGCTGATTTAAGGCCATAAATGTTTTGGATCAAGCTGATTTTTGTTTTTTCCCTTCATCTGGGACGTTATGACCTAATCAACAGATTGGATGTTAAATAAACAGTACAATGGGACTTTGGAGGATTTTAATGGTGGATATCCAATCACTATTGTTTTCCTGTGGTGTGGTCCATCTGAGATTTATATCCCTGTAAATTTTGGAATCGAGCCCCAAAATGATCTTTAAAAATGAATGAACGGAATGGATGAAATAGAAAAAATAAAAATAAAAATAATGGTGGGGCCAACAGAGAACCGACCATCAGCAACCGGGCTGGTGTCAGGGGGAGTAGCCAATCCGTTTCCAGGATTACAGTCTCTTTTTATATTGCGCATCTGACAAATAAGACCAGCTTTTGTACCTGGAATTCAGCAGCTAGGTTGTCATAGCCTGATCCAGCAGAAGCGAAGCTTACGCCGGTAACGAGGTCTTGGATCTCCACCGTTGGATCCAGATACGCAAGCAACAGCTCTTTGATCCCCAACTCAGATGCTGAAAACCACACCCAAACAAAGAAATAATGACAATGATTCTATTCTCATTGTTTAATCAGATAGGGCAAGAGAGAACATGTGCAAGATCCCGACCATCCATAGGGTGGGCCTTGTAGGAAACATCTCTTGGTGCTACATGCTGGCCCACTCATCGGGTGTGCTACACACATATGTTGAATATTGACAGTTGGCTATGGATGGTTAAGATATAACATGGTGAGAGGTGCAAGTTTAATGAGAAAAATCAGACGGCCAAGTTTATGTGAACATTGCAGATTTCGTGCTATGCTTAGTCGACGGGTGGGGTGCCATGATTTCAACGGTGATGGGATGAGGATTTGTTTATATGCGGACAATGATTTTTGAAATGGTGTGCGACCAATGTAGCCTCGCTAGAAGTGCGTAGTTCTTACGATTTTACCTTTAATTTAAGGACGCGGATTTCCTTACAGTGCAAGGATTCCGGGTGGGGCCCACTACGATGTTTGTGAGAAATCCAACCCGTCCATCCGTTTTTTGATCTCATTTTAGGACATGTGAGAGAAAAATAAGGTGGATCCAAAACTCAAATGGGCCACAAAAAAGGAAAAAGTGGGAATTTATTATCCACCCTTGAAATATTTATATGGCCACAAAAGTTTTGTATTGGTCTGAGTTTTCTTTGTTTTCACTTCATCCCCGTAAAAATGTCCTCATAAATGGTTTGGATGGCATATAAACATCAAGGCAAAGCCTAGGAAGGTTTCAACCATAAGATTTCCTTTCACCCCCAGCCTTACAACTAGATTCAAGGTGCCCGGAGAAATGGCTCTGGCTCCGCCTCTCCTTTTATATCCCGTTGATTCTGCCATTGATCAATGTTAGGTCAATTAGTGCACGCGGCTGTTTCATATTGTATAGCCCAGTTGAGTCTTAGATCCTCCTAAATTTTTTGTCACATGCCCTAAAATGAGTTAAAAAAATGGATGGACGGGTTGGATTTCATCTGAGCGCACGAACTTCTTTCGCAGGAAATCCGCGTCCGACCCTTCAATAATAATAATAATAATTATTATAACAAACGCAGGTTCATGCTCGAAACTTCTGCTCATATTATTGGTTCACGAGTAGGCACCGTTGTTCTTTTCAATGAAGGCAAGGAGGGAATCTAATGCCGCGGATTGGGTAATAGTCTCCTCCCGTCCCGTCCCTATTAGGAATGGACAGGGGCTCCGAGGGTCCACCATGATGCATGGATTTTATCTGCACCGTCCATCCATTTTTTCGTATCATTTTAAATTACAAACCAAAAATTGAGGCAATTACAATACTCAAGTGGACCACACAGGGCATTAAACACCAACGTTGAAATTTTTTTGGTACCCACGGACGTTTTGGATCAAGCTGATATTCGTGTTTTCACTTCATCCATACCTATATGACAGTGTGAATAGGTTGAATGGCAATTAACCATCACGGTGGGCCCTATGAAGGTCAACTGTGGCTGTCATTATCACCGCTACTTCATGTGGTGTGTTCCAGTTGAACTTTGGATCTGAATCAATTAAGTTTATACACAAAATGATATGGAAAAATGCATGGAGGGTGTGGATAAAACCAATGCATCATGATGACTACTCAGAGCCCCTGTCCGTTCCTAACTAGAGACCGGAGCGGTATCAACCAATCCACGTCCGGAATCTAGGCTTTGGCTCAAGGGAAAGGAAGTTGGAAGTTGGCCCACATATTGAACAAGTTTTCTATGGGCGAATCTAAACATGGATCAAACAGTGATAAGAAGTGGGCCCCACTCATAGTAAGTGTTGCCAACACAAGATGGGACTTTAGTTTTGCCCATAGCAAACCATAAATGTGGGTGTTTCACATTGGAGTACCATTGCCATGATCAATGCTACGGGTTCCCAACGAATAAGAACATTTTCCATTGTTGTAAGTGTTTGATTTTACCTATGAAATCCGTGATGATCTTTCCATTGCTGAATCTTCCTGTAGGCTTGTGTCCAAGAAAAGCACGACCGTAGGGAGGGAAATTGCTCTTAGCGAGTGTATGGATGCCATTGTTGTTCCCCGAGTCAGCGATCGAGTCCCCAATCACATAAAACGCCGGGAACTTTGGCGTAGACAGTTGATTCTGCAGGGACAATGAAACCCCACTAATATAGAGCAAGAAGAAAAAGAGAAGGGCCACGCCGGGCTGCATTCTGCAATGCTTCTCACGGAGAAAATGTAAAACATGTGGTGTGCATTAATCTCAGGTGTGGACATTTATAAAGAGGACTCACGAAGCTTGGCTGTCAATCAAATGAAATTTCATTGGATTTTGGCATCTTTCTTCTTTTCCTATTTCGAGCATGTTCTTTAGATCACTTTCCTAACAATTGATTAATGTGCCATTTTTTTTTCTTTTATTATTATTCTATATTAGTTTTTAGGGGAATGACATTTACAGCAGCAAACAATTGCCACGTTCACAGGCAACCGCCAATAGTAATAGACCAGGATTTCTAGTGAATACTGCATCACTGCTGTTCGTTGGTTGGTCGACTTGTTAAAAAATGCAAGCAGGGCATTGATCAGTTAGATGAATGGAGGTATTAGTTTGAGCGGTTGAGCTACGACAAGCTCTAATACCGTTTACTTAGCATATTTCTATTCTATATGGTATGTGTGGTTGGGACATTGGTCCATATACGCATTTGGTAGAGAAGAGTAAATTAATGATGTATGCCATTCCGGTTGACTTGTGTAAAGGAGCCCCTCAATTTAGCAGGAGATCCAAACCGTTCATCAGGTGGGTGGCGTTGTGTGGAAGCCATGGACTAAAAAATGGTGATGATCTGCTTACAACAAGGGCTCTTGGCCAGTAATAGTTTTTAGGTCCATTTGTTTGTTACAACGTGGGCCACCTGACAAATCGACTGGCCTGAATTTTTAGGTGAAGGAAACCATCTTGGCAGCTGCTCGGCCACAATGGATGGCCCCAAGGAAAATTTCCGACTTTGGAGGTATCAATCCTTCCCTAAAATTTCATATCCTTTCTTTTCAACAAACAACACCTTCCAAACTTCTTCCAGTGATAAAACCTCAATCGCTATCAAGATCTAAAAAGTCACTGTACACTTCTTTGGTCGAAACTGTTGCAGCCTTTGAGAAATATTTTAAAATAAAATATTAACTTGGCTTTAGCATGTCTGATTATGCTTACCAGATAGTCGATGGCATAGAACGACATGAGGAAGTTCATTTCAATAAATGTTGGAACAACTGGACCCGAGATAAGGATAGATTGAATCATCTTAACCTTCTGTTTGAAAAATACCTCAAGTCTTATCATCCTCAACCTCTAACCTTACTTTCTGCTGTTTGGCCGTTGGCAAATATAATAAGAAATCTTGAGGTTGTTAAAGGTCTAATACTTAGACGTTCGATTTGACTTAGGTAGAAATCATTGGCTTACACCTTTCCTTGGACTAATATTCTCACTCACAAGCTCACCTCATTTGTTTGATTATTTTCAATGACTCGAGAAATACCTAAGGAGATGTCAGTGATAGCTCAAGAACGGAGCATGCAGCCAATATTGGTAGTCCCATTGGCTACAATTATGCCGTCGATCTTAGAAACAATGGCCCCAACGGTTTCAGTCATGATTACTTTAGTGGTATTCAACGATCCTACTCCAGCGGCTGTAACAGTGACGCTCCTGGATTCAGAGACGACGACTAGTATAGAAGGTACTTCGCCTGGAATATACATGACTCCTGGTGATTCATCGCAGATTCCTTCTCCATCCACGTCGGTCACCCGACCGAAAGTTTCTATCTCTCCTATTCGACCTTTTAAGCTTGCACTTCCTTCACTGCCTGCAATGATAGGGGAGATCCCAACTCCTATTGAGCTTGCTGCGTTCAAGATAACGGAAGTTTTTGATTGGTCAAGCGAAACTGAGAAGGTTATAACCGAATATCAAGAAGCAATAACCGATTCTCCTACAGAGGTGGTTGACCAAGTTTTCACTGAATTTTTAGAATGAGCATTGGTTGATGTTAACCAGCAGCCTGAGCTTCTTCTGGCCAATACACCTAATAGATTGGCCGAAAGAGAAGTGACTGATATAATCCCTCCCTCACCTTCTTTATTGGCCATTCCCAAGATAGATACTTCGGTTGTGTCATCCCTTCTTCTGTCAATGATGTCATCTCTTTTCTTGAAAAGATCGTTGCCGAAGAAACATCCACAACAACATCTCCACTCCAACATGACAGTCTCCAGAGTCTTCAAAATGAACTGCACAACCTCCTTTGGAAAGGATTAATTCAAGCCTTCAATGCTGAACCAACAACCAAGATCGACTAGTTAGTTGATTTGGCATGTGTCATATCTCACTCGGATCCTTCTCAAATGACCAGATTGTCGCCTCTCTTAGAGCTTCAAGGAAAATTTGACACATTATTAAGGCAACTGTTGCCAATATCGAGACGAAAAGACGAGTGACCGATCTCGAGAAAGCTAGAGTGTGAGAAATTACACAAGAACTTGTGGTAAAAAATGATGCTGCAAAAGCCACCGAGGTAGAGATTGAGAGCTTGGAAGCTAGGATCATGACATTAGATGCCAAGATGATCACATTGCAGAAGCATGTGGCCGATAAGCGAGCAGAACATGAAAAGTTGCTCGAGGAGATTTCTAGATTAATTCCTACAGCTTGCCTTCGAGCAGAAGACGTTAGCCGATTATCTCGACGTCAATGAAAGAAGAAGCATCACTATGGGTTGTCAAAAGAAGCCTAGACATGGCCAAAGCATTCTTGCAAAATCTTTTATCCCATGACTTGTAATTTTCTTCTGTAAATGAATGACTACTGAGCTTTTGCAACTTGACTGCTTTGAGTAACTGTTTTAGATATGTCCTCCCATGCTTCCTTTATTTCTGAATTTCATGCTATAATTTCCGACGTTCCGCATGAATTTTGACGTGTGAACCCCTATTATCACGCTACTTACAAATAGTGGCCTTGCTTGACCTACTATTTAAATGATATTGATCTCTTAAACTAGCCATTATCCTATTTGATTTAACCTTACATAATGGCTAACGAGACACCTCCCCTTATTGCTGGTGTTGATTCCTTTCTTCAGGAAATCTTGAAGGAAGGGTTGAAAGATTTTACTTTTTCCTTCCTGCCATCTAACATAAAGAAATTTGTTGTTGACACTTCGTATTCGCTTGGCCAAAACCCTTTAGTCGAACTAAACGATCATTTGGAAGTACTACTTTAGAAACTGAAGTGGCTAACCACTATGACGGAACGCTACAAGAAAGTTTTCTATCGTCATAGTGTAAATAAGCGCCTTCTCGAACAACAAGTAGGAGTCGTAAAAGACTCGGCCGAGATAAGTGGAAATTATGAACTAGCTTGGTACCTCAAAGTACGGTGCCATTCAGGTTCATCAATTCAATCAGTCGATGCTCCGACTCTTACAATCATATCGATCTAGCATAACATATGAGCTATGAGACATACAGAAGTTTGTTGTTGACTCTTCGTATTCCCTTGGCCAAAACCCTTCAGTCGAACTGAACAATCGGTTGGAAGTACTGCTTCAAAAACTGAAGTGGCTAACCACCATGGTAGAGCACTACGAGAAAGTTTTCTATCGTCATAGTGTAAATAAGTGCCTTCTCGAACAACGAGTAGGAGTCGTAAAAAACTCGACGGAGATAAGTGGCAAGTATGAACTAGCTTGGTACCTCAAAGTATGGTGTTGTTCAGGCTCATTAATTCAATCGGTTGATGCTCCAACTCAAGCGTATCAATCTAGCATAACATATGAGCTATGAGACCAAGCTATCTCCTTTTATGCCAAAGACACGGTCGATTCACAAGATTGGAATTTATAGATGAACAAATTAATATATATTGAACTCTGTAATGTCCTGAATTTTTTCTATTTTAAAATTTCAAAAATCCTTAAAATTTTTTGATATAACTAGCCTACGTTGTCACTTATTAACTCTTGACGCTCGAGGTAAGCCTATACGTGAGTGGTACTAGTAAAGAACCGCAAAAATCCGAATAATCAACTGTAGGAAGCTAATGAATCGGTCCGATCACTTAAACATCGAGTTTAACCTCGTGATTTGTTCACATGGGGCCTAATTTTAACTGACCTATTACTGACTAATCAAGACAACCACAACTAAATATGGATCTATCCAAAGGTAAGACAACTAGGGGTCGCATCTTAATTAACAAACCAAAGTGACCCAATTATTCTTTCAGCATAAGAACCAACGGTTTAGAGTGATTATAACTGAATCACCATTTTTCTAATTACAAATAGGCCACAGTATGAACTTAGCTAATCCAAACCCTAATAATTGTGCACAATAAATCTCCTTATCCAATTTATTTCAAAAATACCTTGATTATCCAAATAAGCTTTAGACCGCTTGTTAGTCGGCCACTAGTCCCGAAACTGTAGAATAATGTCTGTCTCATTGGGCTTGATGTCCATAGTGGGACATTGAGCCGAGATCGTGCCTCAGATCGCTCAACTTGGACTCGTAAGGTCAGTGCATGAGATGTGTGAATATTTCTAAAATTAATCAGGAACTTAAGTGATTTGTATGTATTCGATCTTTGCCTAAGTTGTATCTTTCTAACTATTAGATCACGGCTAAACTTGAGGTGTGAATTAAAATATTTTCTTGCTCATATCCGTATAGCCGTGACCCTGATTGATCACCGATGACCATCAATCATAAGTGGGACCCCCACAGTTGATTAAAGTGTCTGATCGTCGCTCGATTGTAACCAAACATAGATCCTGTATCAGGGCACCTGTTCCCTAGTATAAATAGGTCAGTGGGCTCCCGAAAGGTCCCGTAAGTTAAGAACAACCTCTCCTATGGTAGTTTTATTAAGAAAATGACACCGAGGCTATTTATGCACATTCTGACAATATAAATAGCCCCACATTTCCACCCTCTCACTCTCATACAATTTTCCCATTTGAAATTTGAGAGAGAGAGAGAGAGGAGAAGAGGGGGAAGAAGTGTGGGAGCGGGTTGATTAGAGGATTCGCCCCATCTTTACTAGCTGACAATAGAGCTACGATTGCACCGCATTGTCAGAGTCACCCCGACGACCATTGGAGGTAATTAATGAAACCTCTTTTAAGGTTTGAGTCTTAAAGGTTGAATGCATGGATCCTTACAAGCAAATTTCAATGGTATGGGGCATCAGTGAACCGTCCTGCAAAGTCCTAGCCCTAAGAGCGAGTCTAAATTTGATGATTTAACTAAAGTGCAGACTAGGTTATCTTTTATCAAACCTTGGGGGTCTCAGTCAATGATTAGTTACTTGAAACAACTCATTGGATAACTTTGGACACATTCTCGATTCATTAAGGTAGTTCGATGACATCGAAGGTATGTTCGATGACATGAAGAGTTACGCAATGCGAAAGGCATTACTATAAGGCCTGTATCCTAGTCTGTACCATTCCTTAGACTTTTGCGATCCTCCTTGTTTAATTCTGGCAACCCAGGACCTATAATCGGCGTTTGCGTGTGACCCTAAGTTATATCCCGTAAATCTGAGTTGACTCGACTCGAGACTTGTACCATTGCGACCGCACCATCGTCGCGGTTCCAACATTGCGTCTTGAGCACCGATGCGATGCCTAGGCTAGGAGTTGTGGGCCCGTATTTAATTTCAGAAAATGCAGCCCGATGTAAATCTCAAGAGAATCTCTACGACCTATCACATCAATTAATCAATCACAATTCAAGCACACATTTTATCACAAGTTATGCTTTCTTTTTCCCCAAGACCAGCAACCCTCTTCAAAATCAACCCTTATGTCACTCACACCCATCACTCCACCCATCACCTCTCTCTTACAACCACGCTCTCTCTCTCATTCTCTACCCATTCCCTAAGCTGCCCCAAGAGTGTGGACGTCCAAGCTTTCTAAGGAGAGAAAGAGCTTTGTGTGTGGCCCACTTCCTACCCCCTCATCTCTCAATCCAACCCTTCAATCATCCTCAACCTCCATCAAAATCGAAGCCAAGGAGCTAAGGAAGCCATAAAACCAAGAAGAAGTGAAACTAGTGGGTGTTTTATAGGCTTAGATTTGTGTTTTGATGATGGACTAAGTGGGGCCTACCGATTAATGATATAGATCTCACTTTGGACCTTAGGTATGGTCGATGACCCACTATGATTCATATGTTCGTCCCATGATGAGGCCATTCTCCATGGACCCCATTATGATGTTTATTTTTCTATTGTAGAAAGGTCATCTAGACCTTGCATTTTTGGTGAAAAAGGGATCTCCACCATTAATTTTTACGATTTAGGGCCCACATAATTTGGGACTCATTTTGATGCATGTATTGTATTTACATGGCTCACTTAGGGAGGGCTCATAGTGGCGGAGCCCCTCCTCTTCACCGTATGTCTCTCTCTTTCTCTCTGTAAGACCCGTATCCTAGCCTGTACCGTTCCGCATGCCTCTACGGTCCTCTCAGTTAAATTTCAATGACCCGCGATCTGTTATTGATGTTTGCACGTGATCCTGAGTCGTGTCCCGTATATCAGATTCGGCTCGATCCGAGACTTATATTCTTGCGACCGCGCCGTTGCCGCAATTCTGACATCGCGTCTCGTGCGCCGAGGTGATACCTGGGCTAGGAGATGTGGGCCTGCGTTCAGTTTGAGAAAAATATCATGCATTGCAATTCTGAGAGAATCTCTATGAAATGTCCCATCAATCATATCAATCAATCAAGTACCATATCACATCATGTTAAATTCCAACACCCATCCCGCTCTCACCTAAAGTTAACTCTCTCTTACAGCTAAGTACATCCATCACTCACTCACTCATCACCCCCATCACTCACCCATCCCTCTCTCTCTTACAATCTCTCTCTCATCTCTCTCTCTCTCTCTCTCTCATTTTCTCCCAAGCACCATGAGAGCAACCGTCCAAGCTTCCATGGAGATGCTAGTGTAGCCCTGTAACACCCTGAAAATCGTGGGTCGTGTAGAAACCCGACTCCCGAGTTCCAGACCATCACTTATGCAACAAATATGATTATGATTCAATGTTGTCTGAGTTAGAGCATTCACATGAGTAAGATTATACTAAAACTGCAATTCATACTCCAGATCCAGTGATAAAACGTAAGCGAAAGACTAAAGAATACATATATCACTGTATGGAAAATAAAATAATCTCGAACTGTCTCCAAAGTATGAATACATCTCTGAGTCACAAATATATATAATAAACCAAAAATTAAAATGTCATATGGTCCAACTAGCAAGTCCCGCAGATCCAGGCCACCTACGCGAAGCCGTCAGAGAACTGTATATACAAGAACTCGTCCTGGTCCTCATAGAAGTTTGGCTCCAACTTCTGGATCTCCTCGTCACCTGCATCTAAGAGAGTGTCTGGTAGGTGTTGCAAACACCGTCCCGTAACATGGGAGTGAGTGATCAACTCAGTGGAATCATAGAGCAAAGATTATCATGTTATCAAATCAATCACGCGATAACAGTAAAGCAGGCAATCAGACATTCCTAGATACTATTGTTAATGCAAGCATGAAATGACATGATGGATGCCCTCACCGACATACTCCCTCATGCGATACCATCTTACGTCCGCGGTATGCTTTCTTTCCTCAGTGTTCCACATCTTTCAGGCACATGCAGTGCGATATGGATAATGATTACTGGGTTGTTATTAGTCCTTTCATACAGAAGTATTGGGAAACTAAGGTACTTTCCTTATATCAATCCTAACACAGATCCTGTTTAGGGTCGTCACTCCTAGTAATCTCATATGATCTTATATTTATAGGTCGCTGCAAGGGCTGCCAGGGCTGTTGCTCGCACTCGTTGCACCGCTCCCCCATCACCTTATCAATACAGGCCTATTTGTACTCTTGTCGCTACGGAAGGGTAGTCGCCTCCCGTAGACTCAGAATACGTTCGAGGTCACTACAAAGGGCTCGTCACCAATCAGAATAGGTCGACAGCTCGAATGTAGTGTCCCATACCACCACAATCGGCTCACGAGTCAAAGGTGCTCACTGGTCACTACGGGGAGGTTTGTGGACCCAACGTAGGTCGACAGCTCTACCACGGTGTTCCATACAACGTAAGCAAATCAACCAACACATGCATTCCATATATATAATGAAATCAATTCATGTAGCCAACATGGTGGAAATCATATACATCAGCATATTAATTAAGAATTCAATCTCAAAACTAATTCACAACACCATTTACTCAATACATACTAATACAAACATTTATACAATCACTTAGTGTACACACTTTAGTCTACATAGCGTATGTCGACCCAAAGTGCGCATTAGGGCAAATCTCTTCGTCAAACAGATCATACACGCATTTCTAATATCATAACAGGACAAATACCCATGACAATCATTTCAGAAAAATACGGACGTATACAGTATTTCCTACAAATACCTAAAATACCCTAAATCTCATATTTTTCGTACGCAGTCGAAATGGAAAACGGACAGCATGTTCTACATGTCAAACGGCATTCTCGTCGATAATTTACTATTAAACAATATTGAAAGCTTTGAAATCAGCTAATCTAAGCGTGTAAAATCCTCACCTTTCACCGTAGACACGTATCGATTCGAATATAACGTCTACGCTTCGTCAACGGTGTTATGGCGACCTAATGCACAAGATACATAAGCTATTTTGATATTTGAATCAAAAGAATCCTTAAAACAGATATAGGTTAGAGTTTTCTTACCTAGAAATGAGTTGGAATCACCAAGAAGGTGATTTGAATGCGGTGGTTAAGCACGGGCAGAAGCTGTAGCAAGTGGCAGGAAATCTCTCCTACAACTCTCTCACAATCTCTCACTTTCTCTCTCTCTCTTTTAGGGTTTAATACAAATTCGGATGGGAGAGATATGAGAGGGTTTAAAGCCCTTATACAGGCTAAAACCTCACCTAAATAGACTTGGGACAAGGGTATACTTGGGTTATAACCAAATCGGATCTTTTCCGATCCAAAAGAGTGTTTTGGGAGGTCCCCTGGCCGAACGCGGTCGGACTTAAGCTCATGTATATCGGATCCTGCTCACATGAAGTTTTTAGTCTGATAGAGTTCCCAGATCGCATGTGGCGGACCAATTTCAGTTCAGCGGTCATGGAGACTCGATCGAGGATTCCAAGTACACTGACCTGAGTGAGAAATGTTCCCTGATCCGAGGGTGTATTTGAGTCCGATTCTGACAGTCTGAATACTTATACTTAACCCGCAAACAAAACGTGCCAGGTTCATTTAAATCCCATTTAAATTTTAATGAATTTCACTCTTTCTCACACTCCCTGCTCCAGGCTCAATGAAATAGCCTCAGAGCATTGGTTGGGCTTGATTTTCGAAATGAATGTCAAGTCCAGCTAAGCGGTCATAACGGTCTGAGATTATAGACATCGAACTTTCGACGCGCGGTCTAAATCCAATACGAAGTTTCAAAGGGTTCCTGAGAGCAAACCCGTTTAGAGTTTGAACCTAGGTTTCAGGGTATTATGGCGTCATTGCTTCTATAAGTTTTGGGTCTTGCAGAACGTATTTAAAGCGATCAGTGCTAATTTCACAGCTAAACTAACATAGCGCTAGTTAACTTACACTTAATTTCTAAAGGAATTAATCCTAAGTGATTTCTGATCGAGATGGTACTTGAGTCTCCGTACGGATTTTTCCGAGGCGTTACAATCTACCCCCCTTAACAATAAATTTCATCCTCGAAATTTGTACCTTTTCGTACTCCTCGAGAAGCTATGGGTAGTTCTTTCTGATCTCGGCCTCTGTCTCCCAAGTAGCCTCTTCCTCAGAGTGATGCGTCCACAACACCTTCAGAAGGGGGATGACCTTGCTACACAATACCTGCTCCTTCCTGTTTAGTATACGCGCCGGTCGCAGTATATATGTAACATCCTCACCTAACTTCACCTGCTCCCATCTAATGATATGAAAAGGATCAGGAACATATTTCTTCAACATAGAAACATGAAATACGTTGTGTACGCTCGCGAGAGGCGTAGGCAAAGGCAGGCGATAAGCCACTGCACCCACACGGTCGAGAATCTAAAACGGACTAATGAATCGCGATGATAGTTTTCCCTTCTTCCTGAACCTAAGAACTCCCTTCATAGGGGAAACTCTCAAAAACACGTGATCCCCAACTGAAACTCTAGCGGGCGCCGTCTCGTATCGGCATAACTCTTCTGTTTGCTCTGCGCTGTAAGAAGCCGGCGTCTAATGATATCAATCTTCTCCGAGGTCACCTGCACTATATCTGGGCCAATCAATCTGTGCTCACTGACCTCTGCCCAGCAATGCGGTGCTTGGCAAGGACGCCCATACAAGGCCTCATAAGGTGCTATACCGATAGTCGTCTGGAAACTGTTGTTGTACGTAAACTCTGCATATGGAAGACAATCATCCCAACTGTCTTTGAAATCCAACACTGTAACACCCTGAAAATCGGGGGTCGTGTATAAACTCAACTCCCGAGTTCCAGACCGTCACTTATGCAACAAAAATGGTTATGATTCAATGTTTTCTGATTTAAAGCATTCACATGAGTAAAAGTATACCAAAACTGCAATTCATACTTCAGATCCAGTGATAAAAGCAAGCGGAAGACTAAACAATATATATATCACTGTATGGAAAAACAAAGTAATCTCAACTGTCTCCAAAGTATGACTACATCTCTGAGTCTCATATACATGTAAATAAACAAAATAATAAGTTCAAAATAGTCCCACTGAAGTCCCCCTCGATCCAGGTCACCTACGGGAAGCCGTCGTGATACTGCATATACGAGAACTCATCCTGGTCCTCGTCAATCTCCGGCTCCACCTCCTGGATCTCGTCGTCACCTGCAACTACAACAGGGTCTGGTGGGTGTTGCAAACACCATCCCGTAACGTGGGAATGAGTGATCAACTCAGTGGAATCATAGAGCAAAGATTAGCATGTTCACAATTCAATCACGCGATAATAGTAAAGCAGTAAATCAGACAAATCCTAATACTGTTGTTAATGCAAGATGATATGACGTGATGTATGCCCTCACCGACGATCACCCTCATACGGCAACATCTTACGACCGCGGCATGCCACACTCCCTAGAGTGCTCCACATCTTCCAGGCACATGCAATGCTATGGTGATATGATTACCAAGTTGTTATTAGTCCATTCAAACAGCAGGATTGGGAAACTAAGGTACCTCCCTTGTATCAATCCCAACACGGATCCTGTCTAGGGTCGTCACTCCTAGTAATCTCATACGATGTACATTTCGTAGGTCACTGCAAGGGCTGCCAGGGCTGTTGCTCGCACTCGTTGCACCGCTCCCCCATCACCTTATCAATACAGGCCTACTGTACTCTACTGCACGGAAGGGTCGTCGCCTCCCGTGAACTCAGAATACGCTCGCGGTCACTACAAAGGGCTCGTCGCCTGATCAGTGTAGGCCGACAGCTAGAATATAGTGTCCCATACCACCATAATCTGCTCACGAGTCTAGGTGCTCACTGGTCACTACGGGGAGATTTGTGACCCCAGCGTAGGCCGACAGCTCGACCACGGTGTCCCATACCACCATGCCCGGCTCATGAGTCTTCGTGGATCAAGGTACCACGGTTGATAGGGTTTACAATGGTAAGTTCAGTACCCTAGGTTCAAGCAGTTATGATACATACAAGGTGAACAAACATCGGCCAGTCGGGTTACTTGACGGGCTCGACTAGCGCGATCGCATCTCGAATTGAACGACATGAAGTGCGTAAAACACTTCGCGTGGCCTAACCACTGCCGCCAACTCTCAACACGAATCACATTCATCGACGCGTCGTTCGTGGCTATGACCAGTCAGCCACGAATTCGCTCGGTTACCGACTGCCTGGACTAAGTCAAGTCCCACACATCTATGGAATCACTATAAAAGGTATTGGAATTGAAATACATCATGTGAGCATGTTAGCACATGTTATAACATTCAACTTAAGCAAATCTTCAAGGCATACTTCCCATGCATATTCAACTTAAGCAAATCCTCAAGCACATACATTCCATGCATGAAATGAAATCATGCATTTTGTCAACATGTAGAAAATCATTTAGGTCGGCATAATAATTGAAAAATCAATCACAAACTATCAAATAACATCATTTAATTCAATACATACTAATACAAGCATTTATACAAACACATACACTACACACTTAAGTCTACATATGGTATGTCGACCCAAAGTGTGCAACTAGGCGAATCTCTTCGCCAAACTAATTATGCACGCATTCCTAACTTCCTAATGCGACAACAAACCATGTCAATCACTTCAGCAAAATATGAATGTAAACAGTACTTCCTACAAATGACTAAAATGCCCTAAATCTCATATTCTTCGTTAGCTTACGAAACGGGAAACGGAGAGCATTTTGTACATGTCAAATGGCGATGCCGTCAAGAATCTACTATTAAACGACATTGAAAGCATTGGGAACCGTCAATCAAAGCGTCTAAAATCCTCGCCTAGTGTCTTGTAGACTCGGGAATTGAAGCGGAGTGTATATGCTTCGTCTACGGCGAGTAAGGAGCCTAATACATAAGATCCATAAGCTACATCGCTATGGAAACAAGGAAAACTCAAATCAACAACTATTTAGGGTTTTTACTTACCTAGGATTGCGGTGGAATCGTCGGGAAAGCGGTAGAGGAGTGTTGCTTAAGCACGTGCAACACGTAGCACAAGTGGCGGGAAGAACTCTCCCACTCTCTCACAATCTCTCACTCTTTTTCTCTCTCCCAAGCTAGGGCTTCTCTCAAATTCGGATGGGAGAGAGGAGTGAGGGTTTCAACCCCTTTTATAGCCTAAAACATTCCCAAAATAGGCTTCGGAACAATGTTTACTTGGTGCCTAACCAAATCGGGGCCGTTTCGGTCCAAAAGGGCATTTCTGGAGGTCCCCAGGCCAAATGCGGTCGGACTTAAGCTCATGCATACTGGATCTAGCACACATCCAGTTTTCAGACCGGTTGGGTTCCCAGATCGCACGTGGCGGCCCAGTTTCAGTTTAACGGTCACCGCACCAAGATCAGGCCTATAAGTCTCGTGATATATAATAGATATTTTTCCTGATCCAAGGGTGTAATTTGGCTGTATTCTGACGGTCAGAATGCTTAATACTGATGCGTCAAATTTGTGTGCCAGATTTGAATTTGAAATTCCAACTATGTCCCTATTCACACTCTCTTCGGTCCGGGCTCAATGAAATAGCCTGTGAGTATCGGTTTGTCTTGATTTTTGGAATGAGTGTCAAGTCCAGCTAGACGGTTCTAACGGTCTAAGATAGGAGGTATTGGACTTTCAACGTGCGGTCTAGATCCAATACAAAGATTCAAAGTGGTCCAGAGAACAAACCGGTTTAGAGTTTGATCCGAGGCTTTAGAGCATTATAGCACCCTTGGTTCCACTCGCTTCGGGCCTTGTAGAACGTATTTAAAGTGATCAGGGACCATTTCTCAGCTACTCCAACGTTGCACTAGCTAACCTAGTCATATTTTCTAAAGGAATGAATTCTACGCAATTTCGGGTCGAGTTGGTACTCGAGCCCAAGTATGGATTTTTCACGGGCGTTACAAACACGCAAGCCCGCAACATGTGCTCTAGAATCTGGTTCACCCGCTTTGTCTGTCCGTCCGTCTGTGGGTGGAAATCATATTAAACTTCAACTTCACACCCATAGCCTCCTGGATGTGAGTCCAGAAAATAGAAGTAAAGCGCGTGTCTCTGTCTGACACGATCTCTAAGGGAACTCCATGCAGACGCACGATCTCTCTGATATACAGCCTGGCTAACTCGTCTGCAGAGTTCGTGACTCTGATCGGTAGGAAGTGCGCCGACTTCGTCAGACGGTCGACGATCACCCAAATAGAATCATGTCCCTTCCTCATCTTCGGCAGTCCCGAAATGAAGTCCATAAAGATAAAGTCCCATTTCCACTCAGCTATAGGCATAGGCTGAAGGAGTCTAGGAGGTCGGCGATGCTCTGCCTTCACCTGCTGACAAATGAGACAATGGGACACAAACTCTGCGATGTGGTCTTCATACCATCCCACCAATACGTCCTCTTCATGTCGCGATACATCTTTGTGCTGTCCGGATGCATCGCAAGTCTAGAACTGTGCGCAGCCTTGAGAATCTCTCGTCTCAAGTCGGAGACATCTGGGACGCATAGGCGGCCACGATAACGTAAGCCCCCATCCGTTCCAACTCGCCACTCGGTATCTACATTGTCACTGGCCTGCTCTCGAAGCTCAGTCAGATGTGCATCATCCCTCTGCGCCGCGATGACTCTGTCATCAATAAGAGATCACACCTGAACATGTGCGATGAAATTAAATGGCTCCTCCACAGTGAGTTTCTGCTCAAAGTCTCTTAAAAACTCAACCATGTCCCACTCGACAACCATCAGCGGAGCCGCAAACTCTATCGCCTTCTTGCGGCTCAATGAGTCAGCCACAAGGTTCGCCTTGCCAGGATGGTAGGAGACTTCGAACTTAAAGTCTTTCAAGGTCTCCATCCATCGCCTCTGCCTCATATTCAGATCCCGCTGTGTGAATATGTATTTAAGGCTCTTGTGGTCGTAAAAGAGCTCGAACTCCTCTTCGTAGAGGTAATGTCTCCAGAGCTTCAATGCGAAAATGACGGCTTCCAACTCAAGGTCGTATGTAGGGTAATTCTCCTCGTGCTTCCTTAATTGTCTCAAGGCATATGAAATTACCCTGTCCTTCTGCATAAGGACACAACCCAGATCAACGCTAGATGCATCGGTATATATAGTGTACTTAACCCCTTGCTCTGGCAATATTAGCACAGGGGCGGATGTAAGCCTGTCCTTTAGCTCTTGAAAAGCTGTCTCTGCCTTTTCATTCCAGGCGAACTTCACATCCTTCCGTGTCAGCAGAGATAAAGGTCTGGCGATCTTCGAGAAATCTCGAATGAAAAGTCTATAGTAGCCTGCCAAACCTAAGAAACTCCTCACCTTAGTGACAGAACTCCCAGTCCTGCACCGCAACTACCTTAGCCAGGTCAACTGCCATCCCATCCTTGGACACCACATGTCCCAGGAATTTGACTTCCTCCTTCTAGAAGTCGCACTTCTTATACGGTGCAAACAACTGGTGCTGTCTCAGTGTATCCAGGACCAATCGCAAGTGCTCCTCATGTTCCTCTTGACTCCTGAAGTACACCAAAATGTCGTCTATAAACACGATAACGAATCGATAGAGGAATGATCGAAATACCCTGTTCATCAGATCCATGAACACGGCTGGTGCATTCGTAAGACTGAACGACATCACGAGGAACTCGTAATGGCCAAAGCTGGTCCTGAAAGTTGTCTTCTGCACGTCCTCATCCCTGACGCGCAACTGGTGATACCCTGACTGCAGATCAATCTTCGAGAAGTACTGCGCTCCTCTCAGCTGATCAAACAGGTCATCAATCCTAGGTAAAGGGTACCTATTCTTCACCGTAATCTGGTTCAGCCTACGATAATCAATACATAATCGCAGTGAACCATCCTTCTTCTTCACAAACAGTACCGGTGCTCCCCAAGGAGACACACTCGGTGGTATAAAGCCAAGCTCCAACAGATCATCAATCTGTTTCCTTAACTCTTCCATCTCACACGAAGCCATGCGATACGTCGGCAGTGAGACGGGTGTGGAACCAGGTACTAGATCGATAGTAAAATCAATCTCTCCCTGAGGTGGCAACCCAGGAATCTTTCTGAACAGATCCTCATAGTCACGAACTATTGGTGTGTGCTCAAGTGTCGGGGCATCAACATCCCTCAATAAAGAAGCGTAGCTAAGTACTCGGAAGGGGAGATTTACCCGCACTGAAAATGAAAAGGGCGTGTCCTCTGGCTCGTAGACTGTCACCATACGGGTCTCGCAGTCAATCTCGGCCCTCCCTACAGTCAACCAATCCATGCCAAGAATGACGTCGAGATAATAGAGAGAAGGGTCAACGACAAGATCAAGAGCCATCGTCCTGCCCCCAAGATCCACCAAACAACCCTCACACATCATAGTGGCATCAGAAAAGGTCCCATGCGCTGTAAGAACTCGCACCCCATCCATCCGAATAGTCGGTAGCCCAAGGCATCTGACTATGGAATGCGATATTAATGAAATCGTGGATCCTATATCCACCATCACAAGTATAAGAGTACCTCCAATATGGGCCGTGACCTCAAAGGCCAAGGGCCGGACAGCCTCTGTCTCGGATGCCTTTGCTGTCAATGCATGTACCCGAGACTGCTGTGGACAGTTCGGCTGCGGTACCATAGGCCGTTGAGGCGGCTGGAACTGAGGTACGGGAGGTCTGAAAGAAGGGTGCGTAGGAGCCAACCATAAAAGTGGAGCAGACAATGCCTGTGGGTGAAGACGGTCGATCTTCTGCGGCGGCGAAAACCCGCTGTCTCTCATCCGAGCGAAACAGCTCTCCACTGCGTGACCCGGTCTCCCACAATAAATACATGACACATCGGGGCACCTCATCAGGAGTACTGGCACTGTAGCTGTAGGAGGAGGGTCGATGCGAGGCCTCTTGCCAACAAATGGCCTGTCCTGCGTATCCGGTCGTGGCCTAACAACCATAGGGCCACAAGATCGTGCCAAGTGATCCACATCTTGCTCTGCTCTCATAGACATGTGTATTAGCTCTGCATAGGAGGGTATGCTGACACAACACATTTTCGATCGTATGTCAGGTAGCAAGCCCTCAGAAAATTATTGTATGCGCATCTGCTCGTTAGCAAATATCATCGGGACGTATCTACCCAACTCTGTAAACCAATACTCATAACCTGTAACGGTCATGCCTCCCTGCCTGAGGCCTAAAAACTCATTCTCCCTCTCTTGCCTGTAGGTTTGGGGATAGTATTTCTCGTGGAAACGGAACTCGAATGCTGCCCAAGTCCATATATAGTCAACTGCAACTGTCCGCAACACACTATCCCACCATAGACTGGCCTCTCACTCGAACATGAACGTGGCCAACTCAACCTTCTCAGACTCCGAGCAGTGTAGCATCCTCAAAATCTTCGACACACGGTCGAGCCAATACTCGGCCTCCTCGGGTCTGTGAGAACCCGTAAAAGTAGGAGGCCGCAAGCGCTGGAATCACTCAAGTAGGCCTCGAGAATCAGCCGTATTCCTCGTAGGGTAAGCAGATGGTGCAGGATGAGCCATGCCCTCATCCTGAGTCGAAGTCCCAACGTCCTCAGCTGGATGCACAGATGGTGTAGGTGGAGTCGCACTCCCACCCCGGGCTAAGGCCCCTGCTATCGTAGTCAAAAGCTGCTGGTGCTGCTGATGCATCATGGCCTTCAACTACTCAAACCTATCAGGAGGTGGAGCATGCTGAGGCACATACTGCGTCGAGGAAGACGCACGATACTGCTCTCTGACTGGTAGTGTGAAAGGTGGTGGTCCAACTGTAAGACCCATGAAAGGCTGACACTCAGGAGCAGTCTCACGAGTCAGGCCTACAGCAGGGTCTATATGATCATCAATCTAGGGAGGAACCTGATCCATCGGCTCACCCATTGTAAGTCATGTCGTGCTCCGAGTAGTCTTAGGCGGCATTCCCTATATTCAAAATAGGGCGCAACCTTGTCAGTTTCAGCAATAGCACAACACACCACAATCATTCACATAATACCGAAGAAACTCCATGCATTTCATTAAATCAAAAGTTGTCACAATACAAGAGATATATCCTTACATGCATCATGACAAGAAACACATGAGAAACTAAACTAGTCAAAGCTACAACTGAAACATAAACCAACAACTAAGCCTTCACAGGCTCACACACAGAAAACAGAAAATAACTAACTACGACCAACAAACGTCTAAAATCTAATCGCTAATCCGAGTCTGGCGATGGAGGAGGGGCACCCTTATCCTGCAGATAACACAGGATGGCCTTCAAAGTGCGAGTCACCTTTCCAAATTTCCATTTCATGACGGCCTTGGTATCCTCAAGATCTTGTTTCACCTCGGTCCGAAGTTCTTGGACTTCCGTCGCAAAGCAACCTGACTCTCCTCAAGTCGGGCTATGTGAGCATCCCTAGCAGCCCGCGTCGCAGGAGGAGGACTCTAGTCAGTATCCTGAGCCTCCTCTTCCTCTTCTTCCTGGCTTTCTTCCTCTATTTCCACTCCACCTTCTTCTTCACTTGCATCCTCTTCACTATCATATTCGCCCTCACTGTCATCATCAAGTTGAGCCTCACGCTATCGAGGCCCTATCTTCATCTGGTTCATGGTGGCCTCATCAATGAAGTGAATTGGCACAGGCAACTTCGGCCCGAGTCTATACGCAAACTCAAGTGCGATCTTGCATATAAGCCGGCCAAAGGGAAGTGACTCAGACGTTCTTCTCGATTTCGCTATGAGGACGATCTGTCGCAACACAAAGGTGGGCATGCACACATTCTCTCCCTGGTCCACTTGGTACAGGAAATCGACCATAAGACGTGTACATTCACTGCGGTTGGTCGACCTGGGATACACATTGAACATGCAAATGTGGTGCAACAGGCGAAAATCATCCGACATATGGGATGCTAAGAGGCTCTTGTTACGCTGCCATGGAACCAAACCACCACATAGGAACTTGGTGCGGTGATCTCGCTCACAAACACTCTTCAGATTCTTAGCACTTGGATGTACCAAGCCAAGAGGCACGTTCAGAAGGCGAGCTATCAACCGAACATCGATCGTGGCTTCTCGGTCTCTATCAAAGGGAATCCTGAACTGCAATGGCTCCAACGTAGGATCCCGAATATGAGCATAGAAGGCACGAACAGTGCCCGCATTCATGTGAGACTGGGCTTCAAAGAGCGGACCCCACCTGGCAGCTTCGATGCGCTTAAACAATAAAAACTCACCAAAGAGCTGCTCATCCACATGCGCCTCAAATAGAACCTTGCGATCAGTATACGCTCCATGGGCTAAGTCTACCAACAGTGCTCGTCCTATATGAGCATGGGGATCCAAATCTCACTTCGTATGTAGCTCTCTCCCAACACTTGGACTAACGGTGGCACTTGAGCTAGTGGCGCCACCTCTCGGCTTTCATAATCGTGAAGGGCGACTAGGCCCAGCTTCATCTGCGGCGGTCTTCCTCTTTCCCATGAGAGAGAGGATGGTGGAAAGGGAGAAAAATACTAAAATAGCCTCTATAAAAGCCATGAAAAATGGAGGAAATGGGGAGAAATGGCTGCCCTAAAGGGATAAAACGAATCTAGGCACTATAGAGGAGTGAATCAGGCCCACAAAGGCTAGGATTTCAAAGGAAAAAGAGCAAAATAGGTTGGGATGGAGGCTCACCCAATTTTCAGCCTTTAATGGAGGATGAGAGAGCTCCAAACGACCAGAATGGAGAGAGAAGGGAGCATGTATGGCTGTGAGTGATGGAGTGGCGTCGGTTGAGGCAGAGAATGAGAATGGAGGTGGTTTGAAATGGAATTTGGGAGGGGAGGCAGCAAAAATGTGAGAAGGGAGAGCTTGGGAGGCATTTTTTTGAAGGAGGTGAGTGTTTGGGGGACTTTTAAGGGATGACCCACATGTAGGGGGGGTACCCTACCCACCAAAGTGCGTCGGCACGACGCTCGACCTAAGTGGGGCCCACATCTAGGCGAACTTCACATCCTTCCATGTCAGCAGAGATAAAGGTCTGGCGATCTTCGAGAAATCTCGAATGAAAAGTCTATAGTAGTCTGCAAACGAAACGTGCCAGATTCATTTAAATCCCATTTAAATTTTAATGAATTTCACTCTTTCTCACACTCCCTGCTCCAGGCTCAATGAAATAGCCTCAGAGCATCGGTTGGGCTTGATTTTTGAAATGATTGTCAAGTCCAGCTAAGCGGTCATAACGGTCTGAGATTATAGACATCGGACTTTCAACGCGCGGTCTAAATCCAATATGAAGTTTCAAAGGGTTCCTGAGAGCAAACAGGTTTAGAGTTTGAACCTAGGTTTCAGGGTATTATAGCGTCATTTCTTCTACAAGTTTTGGGTCTTGCAGAACGTATTTAAAGCGATTAGTGCTAATTTCACAGCTAAACTAACATAGCGCTAGTTAACTTACACTTAATTTCTAAAGGAATTAATCCTAAGTGATTTTTGATCAAGATGGTACTCAGGTCTCCGTACGGATTTTTTCGAGGTGTTACAAGCCCACCTTCCGACCTTCCATCTCCACCGTCCAAGTCTAATCTTGACCGTTGAAATGCATCCCTTGGAGCTCTAGGATGCGTTGATGGAAGAAGAAGTCCAATAAGATCGAATGATGGGTGTATTTTATGATTTGATTTGTGAGATTTTGATGATTTAAGGGCCCACTTGTTGTGGGATCCACTTGATGTATGCATTGTATAAGGGAGGGCCCAATAGTGGCAGGGTCCCTCCCCTTCACGTTTTCTCTCTCTCTCTCTCTCTATATATATATATATATATATATATATATATATATATATATATTCCTATTGTGATCCACCTTGTTGAATGGATTAGATCTGCACCATCTGTGCATAGCACGTGTGGCACACAAACGTGAAAAACTGCCATGGTTGAAGTGTTTCACCCATCCACCCGGTGCCCTGGACTGACTGTCTAGTGGACAAGCCTGGATGCAGGGAGAATATAAATATTAGTATGATCCAAACAGGGTGGACAACGCTGATATGGACCCCACCATTACCTATGCTCCATCCAGACCGTCCATCAGACGGACATACAGGTAGGCTGGATGATTTACATCTCCCAAACTATATATATATATATATATATATATATATATATATATATATATATAATAAATTACAGTGGGCCCTGCTTGTGGACCCACTTGACGTGATTGTTTCATCCAGTCTGTCCGTTCAGTGTGCCTGGACTGGACGCTGGACAGTCTATATATATATATGTGTGTGTGTGTGTGTGTGTGTGTGTGTGTGTGTGTGTGTGTATGGGAAAAGGTACTATGCGCTCGACCTCACGAGTCCGTCCCATAAGGTCGAGCTGTGTGGGCCCCACCGTGATGCGTTTCGAACATCTATCCCATCAGTCAGATGCATCATTCCATCGTGGGCCTAGGTCTCAAAAATCAAGTCAATCTGTGACTTGTGTGGGCCACACCACATACAGAAATAGAGAGGGGCCATGCACCATTAAAACATTCATAATCATTTTTTGGGCCCACAGAGATGTGGTTTGAAAATCCAGCCCATCCATTATGTGTGTCCCACTTGGATGAGGGTTCAGACCAAGTTTCAAACGCATGCAAATTTCAGGTGGGCCCCACCAAGTGCTTTTATATGTTTTAACGTTGTCTTCACATGATTTTAGATGGTATGGCCCACCTGAGTTCTGTATACAGATGATTTTTAGGATATCCCATATTTTAAAGGGGACCCATCAAATGCACGGTGTTGATGGTCGACACGCATCATGGTGGGGCCCACATAGCTCGACCTCACGGGAGCTTATCGTGAGGTCGAGCGCATAGTACCTTTTCCCTATATATATAATATATATTATATATACATATTGTTGTGGCCCCACGTGGTAAACAACCACGTTGAAGTGGATTGGCTAGGTACCTCACACCACCTAGATAATTGGTGTTCATGTCATAGGCCTGTGGCCCACCGCTATGCAGAGTTACATCTGCACCGTCTGTGAAGTGGGCCACCACGATGTATTTGAACATCCATGCCGTCTGTCCATTTTTTTTTTTGGATGAGGACACCACCATGATGTATGAATTTCATTCCATGCCATCCAGCTATTTTTCATCTTAAGCGTCCATCACGTGGGACCCACACCAGCTTTATAGTTGATGTGTTTATGTTAGCATCTTTATGGGTCCCACCATCAGGTAACTGACGTATTGACATCAGAAAGTTCTGTGGTTCTAACCATGATGTATATGTTTTGAATCCACACCGTCCAAATGGCTGGACGGAAGGGCCCACCTTGATGGATGTGTTTCATCCAACCATCCATTTGTTGGGTCACACTAGCTGCATAGCTATTGTAGTAACATCAAAAAGTGTGGGCCTAATCATGAGTCATGTGTTAAGTCCAAACCGTCCATCCACTTCACGAGCTCTTCTTAAGGCTTGAGACTAAAAATAAAACAAATCTAATTATCAAGTGGACCATATTGCCAAAGACAGTGGGGATTAAACATATATCATTGAAACTCTTTCGGGGTCATGGAAGTTTTGGACCAATATGAAATTTATTTTTCCTCTTAATCCAGGTCATTGTGACCTTATGATCCGAATGGATGGAAAATAAACATTATGGTGGGCCTTGTGATTTGTTTAACAGTGAAAATCATTATCTCCACTACCATTTGTGGTATGGTCCAGATGATCCTTGGGATATGATTCATTCTGTGATAATGCTCTATAATGATCTCTAGCTATGGATGAATGATGTGGTTAGTTTGGGCCCATTTGACTTGGCCCGTATGATTTGGCCCATTTGATTTGACCCATTTGATGTATTTGGGGCCCTTGAGTGAGGCCCCATGATGATATATATCAGGCCCTTGTGTGAAGTCGTGAGCCCATTGTATGTTCGGCCTTATGTGGGCCACTCCTTGGGAGCAATGTTGGTTAAATGTCCACGTTGATGGGAAATGATGGTTAAATGTCCACATTGTGACCTTCCCTTAGGCCTTATTAGGCCCATTCTCATCGATGTTGATTGTCAAGGCTGATTATCGTGACCAATTTCCAATTTCGATTGTCATGGTCGGTTATCGATTTCGATCGATTCTGATTGTTGTGGCTAATTGTCGATTCCGATTATTGTGGCCGATTATCAATCGATTTTGATTGTTGTGGCCGATTGTCGATTTCAATTATTGAGGCCGATTGTTGATCGATTCCGATTGTTGTGGTCGATTGCCGATTCCGATGATCGAGGACGATTATCGATCGATTCTGATTATCGTGGCTAATTATCGATTAACAATCAAGGCTAATTATCATGAGCGATTTTTGATTCTGATTGTCATGATCGATTGCTGATTTTGATTATCAAGGCCGATTATTGATCAATTAAGATTGTTATGGCCGATTACCGATTCCAATCATCGAGGCTGATTCCAATTGTTGAGGCCAATTTCGATTGTTGAGGCCGATTGTATAGGCAGATTGTCGAGTTCAATTATCGAGGCTGATTCCAATTGTCGAGGCCAGATATCGAGGCCGATTGTCAAGGCTCAATGTGATGTATATGCATCCTGTATTTGAGGCCCATTGTGATGTACATTCAGCCCCTGTTTAAGGCCCAATGTAATGTATATACGGCCCATTGTGATGTGAATTTAGCCCGTGTTTAAGGCCTAATGTGATGTATATAAGGCCTATGTGATGAGGCCCATTGTGATGCATTGAGGGCCAGGCCATGGAGCCCATTGTAATGTATGTTAACCCATGTGAAAGGCCTATCGTGATGTGTATTAAGCTCTTGAGTGAGGCCCATGGTGTGGTATATTTGGCCCTTGTGTGAGGCCATGAGTCCACTATATGTTAGGCTCTATGTGGGCCATCCCTTGGGGGATAATGTTGGTTAAATGTCCACATTGTCGAGGTCAATTGTGGATGCCGGTTAACTGAAAAGGCCTAGCTATATGTCCTAGAGAGGGGGGGGGGGGGGGGGGGGGTTGAATAGGACTATGCCAAATAAAACATATAACAACAAAAATTAAACAAATACGATAGCCAACAATTAAAGTAAACAAATCTCAATGCAAGAATGTAAAGAATGTAAAGCAACCTCAAAATTTAGATCTTGGAAGGTTGATACAAATGTCATTCTAAGGATAACCTTACACCAAAAATCAGAGTTTATGGTAGGACAACCTTATTTATAGAAAGGTCTTTGTATCAAATCTCAAATCGAAGAAGAAAAGAAAATAAAATACAAATTGCACTGAAGAATAAATTACAATTAATTATATATTGTTCTAAGGACAACCATGTACCATATAAATGGTAAGGCAACTGTAATGCCTTAAAATTCGAAAGTCGAGTATAACTCAGCTCCCGAGTTCCAAAACATCACTTATGTAACATAAATAATAATGGATGTATGTTATCGGTGTTAGTACATGAAACATGAAATAGATCAAGCTAGATCAGCAGACATAATTCAGGGATATTGAGGAAATGCAAGCGGAAGACTTAAATACATATATAGATCAAAAACAATTCTCAAAATATACATGCTCTGCCCTGGGTAAAATATACAACAGTGTCTCAAAATACATGGATCAACTGTGCAAAAATAGTCATATACATATCCCAAAAATCTCCACTCGTCAAGACAAGGCTCACATGAACCCGCCTGAGAACTGCATAAATGAGAACGCCTCCTCACCCTCATCAAAGTTTGGCTCCTCCTTGCCAGCATTGTCGTCACTTGCAACTATATCAGAGTCTGGTTGGTGTTAAAACACCATTCCAGAACGTGGGAGTGAGTGATCAACTTAGTGGTACTATACTACAAAGGTTAACATGTTATCAATTCAATCAAGCAGTAATGATAAAGCAGTACAATCAAAATATGTCCTAGATACTCTTGTTAATGCGAGAATGAAGGAGATAATGATGCATGCCCTCACCACAAACTCCCTCATGCGACATCATCTAACGATCGCGGCATGAATCAGTACCATTGTGCTCTCACACCAACGCCAATGGCACATGCAGTGTGATGTCATGAATATGATTGCCTAGTTCTTATTAGTCCTTTTCATACAGCAATATTGGAAAGCTAAGACACCTCCCTTATATCAATCCCCAAACATTGATCCATTCTATGATCGTCAGTCCTACAAAATCTCATATGATGTTACATTTCTAGGTCGCTGCAAGGACTACAAGGGCTGTTGCACCGAATCGTTACACCACTCCCCCATCATCAAATCAATACAGGCCTAGTTATATCCTCAATATTGCAACAAGACTCATCGCCCTTATGCAGTGTTAGGATATATATGAGGTCACCACAGAGGGCTCGTCACCAATCAATGTGGGCTGATAGTAAGAATATAGTGTCCCATAGTACCATAATCTGCTCACGAGAGCAGGGTGCTCACTGGTCACTACGGGGAGGCTCGTTGCCCCAGTGTAGGCCGACAGCTCGACCACGGTGTCCCATACCACCATGTTTTGCTCATGAGTCTTAGGGGATCATGGTACCAAGGTTAGTAGGAGTTTCACTGGTAAGCTCGGTGTCTTAGATTCAAACAGTTATGACCAAACATGGTGAGCAAACATCGATCAATCGGGTTAGTTGATAAGCTCAACTAGGCCAAGCGTACGTTGAGTTAAATGACATGGAATGCATAAGCATTCCGTGTGGCCTAACTACTGTCGAACATCCCAAGCACGACTCAGATTCGTTAAACTCATCCTGCGTGGCGAAAATGACCTCAACCACCATTTGGAATACGATTACCAATTACCTGGACTGTAGTACAGCCCCAAGCACGTATAAACTCAATAATAGGCATATGATTCATATCCTACCTTCAAATGAACATTCATGTCATATAACTGGAATTTAAATATAGTACATGGAGGAAATCATACACACATTCAACATGAATAATCTGAGTTACATAATTCATGGAGGGAATCATACATTCAAGTATTGTAATTTAGATTCATGTCTCAACCACCTTAGCAATCACACTTTACAAACTACTAACTCATTTAGGCATTTATACAAACACTTTGATTATACTATTCAACATACATCACGTATGTCGACTCCATTGCATATTAGGGCAAATCCTTTCGCCAAGGAGTTGTCAATTCTATACGTATACAGGTATTCTAACACAAATATGGAATATACTATTTATCACATAAGGTATACACATACGTAAATCGAAACAGCTAGCGTATTTGGCATGTATAATAGTAATCATAACATGAATAAATCATTATCTATCATTGAAAGCCTTGAAAACTATAACCTAAGAAAATATAGTCCGCACCTTAAATCAAAAAAAGCGTATAAGATATGATTCAGACGATATGTCTTCGTCAACGGTGGATATGCTACCTATGGCATGAAACAGGTTAGCTATAACTTCATTTAAGCTATTCTAGGCTTCAAAATATGTTAAGGTTGGCTTAACTTACCCAAGAATGGAATCAGAATCGCCGGAAGAACGATTCAGATACGCAGGTTCGATGTGTAGATGAACTAGGAAAAATCCTACGGAGAATCAACAGGTTCTCTCACACTTTTTCTCTCTTTTCTCTCTTGAAAAGGTAGGGTTTAGGAAATTCATATGAAATTTGGGCATAAGGGTTTAAGGCCTTTTTATAAGCCTAAACTCGACGAAAACAGTCTTAAGGTCAAGGTATACTTAGGTTATAACCAAATTGGGTTCTTTCTGATCCAACGGAGTACTTTTGGTGGTCCTCTTATAAAATGCGGTCGGACTTAAGCTCACTAGTATTGGATCTTTAGTAAGTTAAGTTTTCAGTCCGATCGGATTTTCAGATCGTTCGTGGTGGACCAGCTTCAATTCAATGGTTACCGAAATTCGATCAAGGTCACAAGTACTTTGACACGTAAGGGCCACCTATCTTGATCCGAGGGTGAATTTGGGTCAAAATCTAATAGTCAGAACGTTTAAAAATAACGCGCAAGTGAAACATTCCAGATTATTTAAAAATATATTTAATTTTCTAAAAATCTTCATTTTCTTACTCTCTTCACTCCGAACTCAATACAATGGTCTCAGGACATCGTTTGGGCTTGATTTTCTAGGTGATTCTCAAGTCCAACTAAGCGGTCGTAATGGTCTAAGTTCTTCGATATTGAACTTTCGACGTGCAGTTTAGATCCAATACAAAATTACAAAGCATTCTTGGGAGCAACTGGGTTTAGAGTTGGGTCTTAGATTTCAGGGTAATATAACGTCAATAATTCTCTAGGTTTTGGGTCTTACAGATCGTATTGAAAGTTATTGGTGGTAATTCCATAAGTAATCTAGTTTAGCATTGGCTAAAACACATTATATTTCTAAGGGATTTGGTTCTAATTGATTTCTGCTAGAGGTGGTACTCGGGTCTAAGTATGAATTTTTCTAAGTCGTTACAGCAACCTTACTAGAACAATTAAGAATGCTGATAAAGAAATTGTAAGAAATAAATGCTAAACTATTACAACATTCTCACAATGCTTGAAATAAATGATTACAACATTCACATCCACATATACATCCCACAAATGAATAATAAAAGATATGAAATATAAACCATTCAATCACGAAACACAAGGGATTATAGTGGTTCACCTGTGTGTTCACCAACTGTTAAACAACAGCCACACAGAATGTTACTCCACTCCTAATATCCTCACATAGGGAATATTAACATTCACTATCAAATTAGGTTTTTACAGGTTCACCCAAAACCTTACAATTGTGTCTTTCTATGTGGGCTTACACAATCAAAAAACCCCACTTCTGTGTTTTCCTGGCTCTCCTCAGATAACCAATACAATAAGATTTTTTTGGTAAATCCCAAACAAAATCAAAAATAAAAAGGAATTTACAATTAAATGAAAAATACCTGAATATCTCTTTCGTTGTAGTAGCCTAGAAGAACCAAGTAATAGTAGATGATAGAATGTCTAAGTTCAATGTCCAAACTCACATTACAATGGTTATAGTTCTAATTGATTTTAAATTAAATCAAAATGGGCTAGCTTTAATTGATTTTGATTCCAAAGAAAGGGAAACAATAATTTCTCTTTTTAGATTAGATTGGAATACAAGAAACAAAATCAATTAATAAAGCTAATGAAAGAGGATATTAAATACGCACACTTATCTTAGAATGGAGCATAATCTTATCTCTCAGAAGGTCGAATTAATTAGCTTGAATTCTATATTTTATTCTGAGATTTGTGCTCTATTTATAGCTGAGCAAAATAAGTCTTGAACTAGTCTTAGGACCTCTACGACTGGTCGAAGAATCAACCAAAATTTGAATTTTCGGGCGCGATAAGATTTTATAGTTGCACGACCGGTCGTGGGTACCCTACGATTGGTCGTAGGTTCCCTTCGACTGGTCGTAGGTCACACACGACTGGTCATAGGTGGCTGAAATTCAACGCTGTACTTTGAATCAAAGGTCTATGACTGGTCGAACAACCATTTGACACTATTCCTACGACTGGTTGAAGTCTCCAGGACTGGTCGTAGCATAACCAAAAAATTCTAAAAATCCTCAACAACTTAGGACTGGTCGTGAAATTTCTTAGACTGGTCAAACGAGTGCTAGGACTAGTTGAACAAGGTCCAGGACTTATCTTAGAATAGACCAAATACACTTATAAAGCATATATGGATTATGTATCCAAAATGGCCTACATTATAGGTCAACCTAAGGTCAGTCTTACCTTAATAGTGAAGTAAGGACATTGAAACTTGAATACAAGAGACCTTGAGTATAATGAAGCCTGAGATCTTGAATGTGAAAGCTTTTAAGATCTTCAACTTGAAAGCTTCTGAGGCATTGAACTTGAAAAGCTTCTGTGGCCTTAAACTTGAAAAGCTTCTGAGACTTTCATCATGACTCTTCAAGTCTTGAATGGATCTTTTGTTCATCACATATACAAGCTTCATAGCAGAGTCTTTGTCACCGCAAATTTGACAATAACAAGGGCTATAAACTATAGCACTTACAATCTCCCCCTTTATCAAATTAGTGACAAAACATATATCCAAGACATGATACATAATACTGAATATTTGATTGAAGAATCATGCACCAGTTGTTATCAACTAGCACACATTCATGTACCTGCAAATCAATATTCAACCAACATACAATCCATACTCATACACTCATGTTCATACAGTCTATCTCTGCACATACTCCCCCTGAGTAACATATATCTCAAAAATATGGCACGAGAATGTCATGCTACTCCCTACTCCCTACTCCCTACTCCCTCCTTATAGCACCAATCCAGCATTAAAATAGCATCAGAAAATCATATATATATATATATATATATATATATATATATATATATATATATATATATTCATACTCCTCCCTTTTGTCACAATATAACAAAGGAAACACAAAACAGATTGGTAAGGAGTAATAATCAAGGAGATAAAGAAGAGAAAATTGAACATAGTAAAATCAACATATATAATGTAAGAGCTGAGCTAAATCAACAATAATTAAAGTAGCAAATCTGGTCAAGTGACCATAATAGAAATATAGTTATTACAGACCAGAAAATAGAAAATGAACTAATCTGAACTAGATGAAGGAGCAGGTATAGATGGATCAAGTTTATGCATGTCCTCATTCAAGTGCTTAAGATACTTGCGCATATATTTGAATTGTAAATCATGGGCAACATACATGTTTTTCATCTTAACATTTATATTCTCAACTTTCTCCTCCAATGCACTCAGTCGAGCATCAAATATACAAGGCTCATAATCTGGATCATTTACAGAGTCAGATTTAAATTCTTTAAAAAATATCATCTATATTAATATCATCAGGAGGAGGATCACCAGCTTCTTCCTCATGTTCAGCTTCAGCCGTATCAACACCATCTCTTTGGCCAGGAAGAAATTCTAGCTTCATATTATTGATATTAGAATTATTAAATATCAGATGATGGATAGGGGCTTCACCAACCAACATATCGACTAACATATACGTAGCCAATACAGTCATTAAATAACCAAAAAGGATATCACCATGATCAGGATGGAATCGAAACTGAATGATAGAGTAATAAATCAAGGATGATAAGCAAATATTAGCACCTCTGGCAATATTATGAAGAACACGAACCATGAACGCCATTAACTCAGTTTTATTATCCGATCTAGGATATAAATTCGACACAAAGATCCTATGAAGAACTCTATATTTGGATAATAAAAATCTTGAGAGGAGCGCATTTTCTTTATGCATCCATTGAACATCCAGATTGCATAAATCCTTAGTTAGCATATGTTTTTCAGTCTGTGAGGATTTTTCAGATAGTGTATGAATGAGAACTCCCTCATCATTCACAAGAATTTTCATAAGAGCTGAAATCAAGTGACGATCAACATCAAATGATCTTTCTCTTGTGGCAATTTTAAATGTCAGAGTTTCCAATGAAAAGTCACATATGCAAGCAAACATGGATTGGGCAATAGACTGGTATGCTGGCCCACCCCAATGCAATAAGTTATCCCAACCTACAGCTTGGAGCATAAGAAGGATATCAAAAGGAGTAGTATGATTAATATCAATAGAATGTTCAAAAATAACATTACGTAATCGGATGTCTCGAACAAAGGATGGATAATCCTCAGGAGCCCTAAGATGACGCTTAGAGATAGTGGCTGATCTGGAAGATGGACCACGAGAAGTTATTTTTCTTTCCCTAGAAGCCATTTGCAACAAGGATTTCAAAGAAACAAAGAGTTACAAATGATTGAGAAGTGGGTTTTCTCAAATCAGATTTTTGAAAAGAAAAACTCCAAATCACAACGAAATTTGAAATAGATAACTTCAAGAGAGAAATGGAAGTAATCTAAACATAAAACTATAAGAAAAATGTAAATGAAGCACTAACCATGAAGATTTTGGAAGTTGGCTTCGACTAGTCAAGGTTTGGCCCGTTGGAGAGTGAAATAGAAATGAAGAAGATGATGGTTTTTCACCAAATTAAAGACATTCATGAGATTTACGACTGGTCATAGATGTGCACGACTGGTCGTTTATATTCACGATCGGTCGAGTACCAGTAAAAAAATAATAATTCCATTTACAAATTTCAAGAGTTTACTGTATATTTTACAAATATTGAAATCTAACCTAACAAGTATATACAATATGAAACAAAAACGTATAAAATATCATCTTAAGATGCACATGTCAAGATCAAATTTCATTCAGTTAAACCTGCTTTTATCGAGAGTTGTAGTGAAAATATCAGCACATTGATTCTTGGTAGGTAATTCAAAAGATAAAACCTTTTCTTCTACTAATTCATGGATATAATGAAATATAATGTCAATGTGCTTAGTACGAGAACGCTGAATAGGATTTTTTGAAATATTTATGGCACTAGAATTATCACAATATAATATCATAGAATCCTGTTTAATTTCATAATCACTTAACATTAGATTCATCCAAATAAGCTGCGTACACGCATTACTAGCTGCGATGTATTCAGCTTCAGCTGTTGAAAGTGATATAGAACTTTGTTTCTTGCTAAACCAAGAAACTAAACAGTTTTCGATATAAAAGAAACCACCATTGGTTGATTTTCTATCATCAAGATTACCTGCCCAATCAGCATCCGAGTACCCAGCTAGTTGAACACTAGTCTCATGCGGATACTAGAGACCGAGATTCACAGTACTTGCGACATATCGAATAATCCGCTTGACAGCGATTAAGTGCGATTCTTTAGGATCAGACTGATATCTGGCACAAATACCAGCACTTAGTGCAATATCAGGTCTACTGGCAGTTAAATATAATAGGCTATCAATCATACTCCGATATAATTTTGGATAAACATTTTTACCTTTAGAATCTTTTGAGAGTTTCAAGGTAGTACTCAAAGGAGTATTGAAGTTCTTACCATTCTCAAATCCAAATCTCTTAATTAAATTCAAGGCATATTTAGATTGAGAAATGAATATTCTATCAAGTTGTTGCTTTACTTGCAACCCTAAGAAATAATTCAATTCTCCAACCATGCTCATTTCAAACTGTGACTTCATCAAATCTACAAACTCAGTAGTCATGTCAGTACAAGTAGATCCATAAATGATATCATCAACATAAATTTATACCATTAAAATATGATCATTATGTTTTTTAACAAATAGAGTTTTATCAACAGATCCTATTTAAAAATTATTGCTTAATAAAAACTTTGTTAGTTTCTCATATCATGTCCTAGGAGCTTGTTTTAATTCGTAAAGTTCCTTTTTAAGGCAATACACATGATCAACACTTTTTGGATCTTCAAAACCCATTGGTTGTTCAATATAGACTTCCTCATGTAAATCACCATTTAAGAAAGCACTTTTCACATCCATTTGATAAATTTTTATTTTTCTAAAACATGCAATGGATATAAACAGTCTGATTGATTCAAGACGTGCTATTGGTGCAAAGGTTTCATCAAAATTAATACCTTCAATTTGAGTGTAACCTTGTACCACTAGCCTAGTCTTGTTCCTAATTATATTTCCAAGCTCATCAGACTTATTTTTGAAAATCCATTTTGTTCCAATGATGTGTTTATCTTTGGGTCTAGGTACGAGATACCAAACATCATTTCTTAAAAATTGGTTAAGTTCTTCTTGCATCGCAACAATCCAGTTTTCATCAGCAAGAGCTTTTTTTACACTAGATGGTTTTATCTGGGAAGTAAAACATACGTAATTACATATATCCTCAAATTGTCTACGAGTACGAACACCAGTGAGAGGGTTTTCAAGAATTTGAGTAGTTGGATGATCTTTAACAATCCTTAGTTCAGAATCAGTCTGATTAGATGAAGTATCAGGTTTATTAACTACAAGAACTTCATCATTATTTGAACTTGAGACTGGTGTGTATAAGTGATCATCAATGACCACATTGATAGACTCTTGAATCACATCGGTCCTTTTGTTAAGAACCTTATAAGCATGACTATTTAAAGAATACCCTAGAAAGATCCCTTCATCACTTTTCGTATCAATTTTTTCCAGATTTTCACGATCTCATAAAATATAACACTTACTGCCAAAAACTCGAAAGTATTTGATTGTAGGCCTTTTGTTGAACTACATTTCGTAAATCATTTTATTATTACCTTTACTAGTATAAACTCGGTTAATAATATAGCAAGCTGTATTGACTGCTTCAGCCCAAAGATTCTTAGAGAGCTTCATGCTATTCAACATGACATTAGCCATTTCTTGTAGCACTCTATTTTTTCTTTCCACTATTCCATTTTGTTGTGGAGTTTTGGGTGCCAAGAATTCATGTAATATTCCTTCGTCGCTATAAAACTTCTCAAAACCACTATTCTCAAACTCAGATCCATGATCACTACGAATCTTACTAATTTGAAAACCTTTTTCAATTTAAATCCTTTTAAGAACTTTTCTTACTTCTTCAAGGGTTTCAGATTTGTCCCTTAAGAAGACTACCCATGTATATCTAGTAAAGTCATCTACTATTACCAAGATATACCTTTTGCCACCTCGACTCTCCGCTCTAGTAGGTCTTATTAAATCCATATGGAGAAGTTCGAGTGGTCTTGATGTGGTATTAGAATGTACCTTTTGTGTGAGTTCCTAGTTTGTTTGCTAAACTGGCATTCACTACATATCTTATCTAATTTTTGAAGTTTGGGTAGACCTCTTATAAGTTCCTTTTTTCTCAATCTAAATAAGTTTTGGTAGTGTACATGTCCAAGACGTTTGTGCCATAATTCAGTCTCGTCTGTAGGGACCATGTAACATGTTTGATTAGATGAACTGGATTCACTAACAATATAGCAGTTTTCAGACGTTCTACGTCCAGTTAGTATTATAGAACCCTTGTTGTTTAAAATCTCACAGCTTTGATTAGAAAACTGAACACTATGGTTATTATTGCATATTTGAGATATGCTTAGCAAATTATGTTTTAGTCCTTCAACATATAAGACATTCTTAAATAACGGAAGGTTATAGAGTTGAACCGTACCTTGGCTCATAATTTTGCAGTTACTGCCATCACCAAATGTGACTGAACCATCATTCATATCTTTTAGATCGGTGAATAAAGCCTTGTCGCCTATCATATTTTTTTAGAACATCCACTATCTAGGTAACACTTTCAATGGCTTGTAGCTTTGAAAGCAGTGTGGGCAACCAAACAAGTGACCTTTCGAATCTATTTCATAACCATTTTGGGTTTAGGTAGATAGTTGGTCTTCTTTCGATTGTAAGAATTATAAGTATGACCTAATGAGTTAGACTTTAGAAGCTCTTTAAGTAAATCAACTATCTTTTCAGCCAAAGGATTTTGGTTATGCTTCCTATAGTTGAAATAATTTCCTTTAAGTATTTGAACAGACTTAGGGTCTTTAGAAAACACTTGTCCTTTCCCTTTTGAGTTTAAGGTCTCTCCTTTTACAAACTTACGAGGTGCATTCTTTAGTTTAGGAGAACCATTCTTTTCATAACCTAGACCGGATCGATCACCACATTTTCTCGATCCTGATAAGAGTTTTTCTAATTTAGAATCACCTTGGGCATATTTCCAAGTTTCCTTTAAACTCAAGAGAAAAGAGACTTCATGTTTTAATTGGTCGTTTTCAGATTTAAGATTTTCAACTTGGGCAGTCTTAAAATCCAAATCGTATTTTGTCTTTTCAAAACAGTATAAAATATGAGACTTTTCTAAAATAAGAGATTTATAAATTTCTCTGAGTTTAGAAAATTTCTCTTTTTGAAGTTTCAGTTTTACCGTAATTTTACAACTCTCCTTATATAGGGCATTATAGGCATCTTGAAGATCATCTTCATTTTCACATTCACTATTCAAATTTTCTTCACTTGTTGAATCATTTTCTAAAAATGTGAACTTGGCTAGAGTCATAAGGGCTTTCACTTCATTTCCCGACTCAGTTTTAGAATCTTCAGATTCAGAAGAAGCTTCAAAATCAGAGGATTCATCCCAAGTAGCCAACATACCCTTCTTCTTGGATTTGTCCTTTTTAGGACACTTGTTAGCCAAATGCCCATGTTCTTTGTAGCTGTAACATTGACTATATTTCAAAGATTTTTAAGTTTTAGATTTAGATTTTGATCTTTTCTTATCATTTCCTTTTTGAAAATCAACTCTCTTTTTCACTTTTGAAGATTTTATAAAACTTTTTTACCAAAAGAGCCATATCATCTTCAGAGTTATCTACATCAGAATTTTCTTGAAAATTATTTTTAAAAGTTTTAAGAGAAATTGATTTTCCTTTTGGAGCTTTAAAATTTAACTCGTAGGTTTGTAAAGAACCAATTAATTCTCAACCCTCGTATTATTCGTATCACGAAGTTCCTGGATCGCGGTTACTTTAGAGTTGAACCATTTAGGAAGTGAGCGTAGTATTTTTGCACTCACTTTACTTTCTGGGATTCTATCACCAAGACTCCACATAGAGTTTACAATGTCATTTAATCATGTATAAAAGTCTATAAATGTTTCATTTTCCTCCATATGAATTTCTTCAAATTTGGTTGTAAGGAGTTGGACTTTCGATTTCTTGACAATTGAGGTACCCTCGTGTGTCATTTCTAATGTATCCCAAGCTTGCTTTACAGAATCACATGATATAATTCTTTTGAATTTATCCAGTGATAGTGCCCAAGTAATTGCATTTAGTGTTTTAGCATTTGCACTACTCTCACTATTCTGAAGAGTGGTCCAAGAGAAATAAGGTGTTACTCTCATAGATTTTGAACCATCAACTCCAGTTACTTCAGTGGTAGGAGGGTTCCAACCATTCACAGTTGCTATCCACACACTTTTATCCATGAATTTTAAGAATATTCTCATCCTGGCTTTCCAATAAGCATAGTTGGAGCCATCAAAGTGTGGTGGCCTAGTGACTGATAGGCTATCAAAATTTGACATCTTAAATAGCTTAAATCGTTAGCTCAGAAAATAAATTCAAGAATTAAGAATTAAAAAGAGCTATTAGGCTCTGATACCATTTGAAAAGGCATAACTATATGTCCTAGAGGAGGGGGGGGGGGGGGGGGGAGGGGTGAGGGGGTGAATAGGACTATGCTAAATAAAACATATAACAACGAAAATTAAACAAATACGATAGCCAACAATTAAAGTAAACAAATCTCAATGTAAGAATGTAAAGAATGTAAGGAAACCTCAAAATTCAGATCTTGAGAGGTTGATACAAATGTTATTCTAAGGATAACCTTACACCAAAAATCAGAGTTTATGGTAGGATAACCTTATTTCTAGAAAGGTCTTTGTATCAAATCTCAAATCGAAGAGGAAAAGTAAATAAAATACAAACTGCACTGAAGAATAAATAACAATTAATTATATACTGTTCTAAGGACAACCATGTACCATATAAATGGCAGCGCAACCTTAATAGAACAATTAAGAATGCTGATAAAGGAATTGCAAGAAATAAATGCTAAACTATTACAACATTCTCACAATGCTTGAAATAAATGATTACAACATTCACATCCACATATACATCCCACAAATGAATAATAAAAGATATGAAATATAAAACATTCAACGACGAAACATAAGGGATTATAGTGGTTCGCCTGTGTGTTCACTAACTGTTAAACAACAGCCACACAGAATGCTACTCCACTCCTAATATCCTCACACAGGGAATATTAGCATTCACTATCAAATTAGGTTTTTAAAGGTTCATCCAAAACCTTACAATTATGTCTTTCTATGTGGGCTTACACAATTAAAAAACCCCACTTCTGAGTTTTTCTGGCTCTCCTAAGATAACCAATACAATGAGATTTTTTTGGCAAATCCCAAACAAAACCAAAAATAAAAAGGAATTTACAATTAAATGTAAAATACCTGATATCTCCTTCGTTGTAGTAGTCCAGAAGAACCAAGTCATAGTAGATGATAGAATGTCCAAGTTCAATGTCCAAACTCACATTACAATGGTTCTAGTTCTAATTGATTTTAAATTAAATCAAAATGGGCTAGCTTTAATTGATTTTGATTCCAAAGAAAGGGAAACAACAATTCCTCTTTTTTAAATTAGATTGGAATACAAGAAATAAAATCAATTAATAAAGCTAATGAAAGGGAATATTAAATACGCACACTTAGCTTAGAATAGAGCACAAACTTATCTCTCAGAAGGCTGAATTAATTAGCTTGAATTCTATATTTTATTTTGAGATTCATGCTCTATTTATAGCTAAGCAAAACACGTCTTCGACTGATCTTAGAACCTTTAGGACTAGTCGAAGAATCAATCGAAATTAAAATTTTTGGGTGCGATAAGATTTTATAGTTGCACGATCGGTTGTGGGTACCCTACGACTGGTCGTAGGTTCCCTTTGACTGGTCGTAGGTCACACACGACTGGTCGTAGGTGGCCAAAATTCAACATTGTACTTTGAATCGAAGGTCTATGACTGGTCGAACAACCAGTCGACACTGTTCCTACGACTGGTCGAACAGTCTTCAGGACTGGTCGTAGCATAACTAAAAAATTCTGAAAATCCTCAACAACTTAGGACTGGTCGTGGAATTTCTTGGACTGGTTGAACCAGTGCTAGGACTAGTCAAACAAGTTCCAGGATTAGTCTTAGAACAAATTAAATACACTTATAAAGCATATATGGATTATGTATCCAAAATGGCCTACATTATAGGTCAACCTAAGGTCAGTCTTACCTTAATAGTGAAGTAAGGACATTGAAACTTGAATACAAGAGACCTTGAGTATAATGAAGCCTGAGATCTTGAATGTGAAAGCTTTTAAGATCTTCAACTTGAAAGCTTCTGAGGCATTGAACTTGAAAAGCTTCTGAGGCCTTGAACTTGAAAAGCTTCTGAGACTTTCATCATGACTCTTCAAGTCTTGAATGGATCTTTTGTTCATCGCATATACAAGCTTCATAGCAGAGTCTTTGTCACCGTAAATTTGACAATAACAAGGGCTATAAACTATAGCACTTACAGATACCGATTATGAGTATGTGACTGCATAACATCATGATATATGCTCATACGCATCATCTTTATGTTTGTTATGAGATGTGGTTGACCATTACATATGTCATTGGAATGGTTGTTATGGACTCCCTAATAGGCGGAGGTTATCTCACATGAGCGCACGGTATGCGCAAGACTGATGCATGACTGGATTGTATGACTCATGCATCTTACATTGTGAGTTGTGATTACTATACGCCCTAGCAACATCAGGGCCGTAGCCTCCACATGCATAACTTAGATGGCCAAATGAGATACTAAAAATCTGTTATTAGCATCAGGCTGCCATAAATGGCCTTAGGTGAAAATACCTAAACCTCCAGGCCAGGAGATGCCCCAACGTTGAGACTGAGTGGATACATGAGTGCCAGAGTGCCAAATACCAGGAGGCTACGTCTCCCACTGTGTCATGGTCGGTTGGGAGGGGGTGTGGCCGTACTCGCCCGAGTGTAGGGGACATAGCTAAGTTGAGTTTGACAAGCTCATGAATGGATTTGTTATCGACGTGCTGGGTAGATATTGGCTGACTACTGGTCAGTGGACGACGATTTGTATGTAGAGTGTACTAGACCCCGGTGATGATACCAGCGATGAACAATACTGATATGTGGACTTATTGGGCTGGAGTTGCATACTCATTCATTCATTGATTCACTATTCACTCGGGCTGGTGGTACGTAACTATTTGTTACGTGTGCCTTCGCAATGGCCAAGATTTTTTTTGGAGCGTGTGACTAACCTGAGATCAGGAGTTTACCATATTGAGTTTGACTATCCAAATTTAGGTATCAGACTAGTTTAGATAGAAGTCCCTTGTGGTGGACCTCGTAGCCTGCCATAATATGTATTATCATCCCGACTTCACACTCCAGCTTGGTCATTTTATTCGCATCGAATATTGCATTACATTTGCAGGCATATGACATTTTGGGTTGTTATGTTTCTGCACTATATGGCTTAAACAGACTCAGCATGATTTACATATTACATTGTATCCTCGACATCTGATATTTGGCTCTCTATGACTCCTCATTTACATAGTTGTTCTGTATTGCGTACTCTGATTTTTTATGGTTCATGGGCTTGTTAGTATTTTCGCTTAGTCTAATTACTCTGACATTGCTTACTTGGCACTTATCTTGTGCAGATACTTTCACTACCTACTAAGCTTTCTATAAGCTTATATACGATAGATGCGTGCAGGTGGTGCTAGGTTGCAGCACGTTGAGCTTGGAGCATGCAGCGGACCTCTGGAGCTTTGATTTTTGATATATGTATTTTCCTTTCAACATTGTATTCAAATGATTATATTAGTGGATATGTGATGATGATGTTGCCTTTGTGATTTGGGTAAACTTATGGTTATGCTTATTACGAGTTAAATGTACATTGGAAAATCCTCCTTATCGGATCCCAAGATTAAAATCTGGCATATGGACGATAGGAGTCAAGAATGGGGTACTACGGAGGCTGTCGGCACCAGATTTGACGATCGTGAATTTTGTGAGCTCGATTTCCAAGTTTGGGGCATGACACACACACTCTCTCTCTCTCTCTCTCTCTCTCTCTCTCTCTCTCTCTCTCTCGCTCTCTTTTTCTGTGTATAATGGCCCACCTTGATTTATAATCTACGTCGTCTCATCTGTGGGGCCCACTTCACTGGCGTCTAGCAGGCAGGCCACTCCCTATCTGCCCCGGACAGACCTAGACGAGGGAAAACATAAATATCAGTTTGATCCAAGCGGTGGGCCATGCTAATGTGGACCCACCATGATTTATTTATTATATTCACACCGTTCAGATTACTGGACGGTGGGTTACACCATGGTGCATGTGCTTTATTAACGCCGTCCATTTATTTCATCCAGACTATCTAGCTGTCTGGACGTGGGTGTGATCCACCGTGATTCATGTATTTTAGCCCATCGTCCATCTGGATGGTGGGGAACTAGCAGCATATACCTGCTGGATTGACGTCAGCAAGTTTTGTGGGTCCCGCATAATGTATGTATTTCATTCCACACCATTTAGCAGAGCTGGGATGGTGGGTCCCATTGCATGATGTCAGCAAGTTCTATGCGTTTGATCACGAGGCATGTGTTATATCCCAACCGTCCATCTGGACGGTGGTCTACACCACGTGTGGTGTCCACACCGTCCATCCACTTTGCGAGTTCATCTTAGGCTTGAGATGAGAAATAAGACAGATTTGTCTATCAGGTGGACCACACTGTAAAAATTAGTGAAGGATTGAATGTCTACCATTGAAACCATTTGGGGTCACAGAAGTTTTGGATCAATATGAATTTTTTTCCTCTTAATTCAGGTCTTTGTGACCTCATGAACAGACTGGATGGAAAATAAACATTAAGGTGGGCCCTGTGAATTGTTAACAATGAAAACCATTATCTCCACTACCATTTGTGGTATGGTCTAGATGATCTTTTGATACGATTCATTTTTTGGGTAACACTCTAAAACGAACTCTAAAAATAGATGAATGGTGTAGATAGTCCAGCTAGAATGGTGGATCCCACTTAATTGTATATGAGGACCATGTGATGTGGCCCACTTAATGTATATGAGGCCCATTGTTGCAGCCCATGAGATGCGGCCCATTGTGATGTATATTAGGCCTGTGTGAGAGGCTTAATGTGATGTATATTAGGCCCATGTGAGAGACCCATTGTGATGTATATTAGGCCCATGTGAGAGGCCCATTGTATGTGTGAGGCCCACCATGATGTACGTGCTATATACGCACCGTTTATCCATTTTAAGGCCATGGGTGCCACTGCCTTATGAAGGCCCACCATGTATGAGTGATGGGCACGCGTTGTCGATAGTTGGAGGGTCGAGGGCCCCGTTATGATTCCGATTCCAATTTCAAAAATGGACCGCACCTTAGCATAATGATGGTTAAATGTCCATCGATGTAAGCTTCCTAGGGCCCATTGTTAAGCCCGTGTCCACCCTTAACCTAGTGGGCTAACCCAAACTGTTGGGTCCCCACTTATATTAGTAATACCCATTGGGTTAACCCAAACCGTTGGGCCCCCATTGATGATGATACTTTCCACCGTCCTTGCAGGGGACCCCGCCTTAGGATATATGATATGCTAGTACCTTGATGTAAGTTAACATGGACCATTCCATATGGACTTCTATATGAGCGTATCGTTCAGTCCCTATCTTTGTAAGTGACATAAGGGTTAAGGCCGATCATCGCCTGCTAGATCTGATAATCACGCTAGTTTACTTAGTCTAGTAGGAAACACTGAGAATATGCTTAGTATAACATCATGATACGTGCCCATACACATCATCTGTATGTCTGTTATGAGGAGTGTTTGATCATATTATACGCCATTGGGTTGAGACATTTATGGGACTCCTTATCAAACGGAGTGCCCCACATGATCGTGCGGTACGTATAGGACTGATGCATCTTACATTTGTGTGACATGATCACTATACGCTTTAGCGACATCAGGGTCGTGGCCTCCATAGGAACATAGTGGATGGTCGGATTGGATACCAAAAATATTGGCTCTAACACTATGAACACATAAGATGTCCTTGGGTGAAAGTCCCAAAACCTTTTGGTACCAGGAGATGCTCTAACCTCTAGACCGAGTGAAAATATAAGCGCATGAGTGCCAAATATGAAAGTGCCCCAGTTTGTCAATTAGCGTTAATGTTGAGTCAGCTAAACAGAGAAACTCCATAGGAAGATCAATTAACCATCTGCCTCAACCGAATGGGTTCCCAAACTCACCACAGGTAAATTTAAGCCTCACATCCCATGTCCCAAAACACTAGGTACTTAAAACCCTTAGGGTTAATTAAAATATCATAGGGTTTTTGGGTTAGAAAACTTTTTTCAAAATTTTAGAAAATCTCTAAGTTTTCTACCTCTATCTTATCGATAGACTAATCGATATAATCGACAAGTGCTATCGATGTCCTCCATGCTCAATCAATACTATCGAAATGAGGACAAAAGATGTCCAGCAACCACATATTCTTCTAGACGGAATTATCGATGTATCGATAACCCTATCGATATCATCAAAATTTGAAACTCAAGTCTATCAAAGTTAACTTGATAAAATCGACAGCAGAGAGTTTATGTCCCTATTTTTTAAAGAAAATCATAAAGATCTTTGATATATCGAAGTACTCCTCGATATCCTCCGAATTCAAAAATCGATGATATCGGAAGGCCTTCGATGATATCTGTCTTAGACACACAGTTTATCAGCATATTTTCAGGTGATTTTTATCTTAGATCGAGGGTCACTCGATAGAATTGATATTCAAATATTGATGCTATCGAGGTTGGATCGATTGTATCGAGAATGGACATAAACTGTCCAGCAAGCTTAATTGAAAAATTCTTTAGATTTATCGATGCATCGACATGACTATCGATATCATCGACATTCAAATTTCAATGATATCGAGTGTACCTCGATCATATCCTTGACCTGAAATATTTCAAAGGCAATGTCTCTCTCATTTTCAAATGTCAAGGAATCGATCCTCGTGTCGATGAAATTAGAGTTTGAAATCTGATGACATCAACGCAGGTTTTGATTTCCTCGACCAGCTGACAAAAGGTTTCAAAAGCGTATGACATTTGATTTTATGTCATCGAGCAGCCAGTCGATACAATCGAGAGTATACGCTCGATGATATTGACCCTACTCAATGATATCGAACCCTGTCATAAATGAGACCGTTTTATATCTGTTAGAACTTTTTGCGTATATATAGAAAACTTGTCTTTAGTTGCTTGTAGAGAAAGAAGAGAGTGCTTTTGAGTGTTTAACCTTATATCAAATACCCAAAGACCTTTCTCTCATGGACGTTCATCCTCCAATCCACCCTTATCATTGACATTCAATAGAGTGGATCGGGGAATGAATTTTCACATTTAAGTATCCTCCAACTACCATCTTCATGGCAAATCATTAAGCTAGGATGCCTTGAATACATAAATGATTGGAATTTCTCTATTTCCCTTATGGAAATACTTTCATTAGATTAGGATTCCATTAAAACCTTGACCTAACCCGTCCCCATGCATTGGTACATCTTTTGAGTTACGGTTCAAGGAAGCAAAAGACTCTTCATTAACAAAGGAGGAGATCTTCGACAATGAGCTAAAAGGGACTCATCTGCTTATCTGTAAGTTATTAGAGTTTAGACGACCCTTGTGATCATTCTTTTGTAGGATTGGGTCTAAGGTGTTTCTTGCCCCTTGTAAGTCCTTTAGGAGGCCTCCGGCGGGAGTGTACGTGGTGAGTGCGTTGTGTTGACCCTTGCTATATGGAGAGCATAAACAGTTAGGGTCTTATGGAAGATCCTTAGCCAGTGTGCCTAAAAGTGGGTGCCTTGTGTTGACCCTTGCTCTTGAGAGCATAAACGAGAGAGGTTCCTTGTGTGGATCCTTAGCCAGTGTGCCTAAAATTGGGTGCTATGTGTTGACCCTTACTCGTAAGAGCGTAAACTGTCAGCCTAGGTGTAGGTTGTACTGGTTAGAGGTGAACCTGATTTAAAACCTCAGGTTTGAGGTGAACTGTGTGAAACCTCCTAAGTGAAATTCGGCACACTCAAGGGTTGAGTGTGTCTGTCGGGAGTGGACTAGACAAGTAGTCAAACCATTATAATAATGACTGTGTTTGTGATTGATATTTGTCTTTGATTACTTATGTGATTTCTTTAAATTCTTTCATATTTTGATCACACCTCACACATAGTTACATCCATCATAAACTCTAAATTGCATCATGTTTATCATTAGATTAGTTTTGTGATTGAATCCTCTAATTGGCTTGGAAGTCATTAGAGTTATCTTGAAGAAATCTTGATTCATGCATATCTACTCAGGACAAGTTTGATAGAATTTTAAATAAACCATAAATTTTTTTATATAAAAGTCCTATTCACCCCCCTCTAGGACATATTGGCATATTCCTACTTCAATTAAAGCGGTCTTTACCGCAATTTCAGAATACTAGTAAGCCATGTCTCCCACTATGTCGTGGTCGATTGGAAGGAGGTGTTGTAAGACTCGTATCCTAGCTTGTACTATTCCGTATGCTTCCACGGTCCTCCTGGTCAAATTCGGTGACCCACGATCTGTTATCGACATTTACGCGTAATCCTGAATCATGTCCCGTATATCAGAGTCGGCTTGACCTAAGACTTGTACCCTAGTGACCGCGTAGTCATCATGGTTTTGATGCCGCATATTACGCGTCGAGGTAATATCCAGGTCAGGAGATGTAGGCCCGTGTTTAGTTCAACGAAAACACCATGAGTTTGCAATCCCAAGAGAATTTCTACAACATGTTCCATCAATAAATCACTTAATCAATCAATCAATTAATCATCTCATGTCAAGTACAAGAGCAACTCTAAAGTCAGTTCTCTCTCACCCTCTCTCTTACATACCCATACATGTCAAGTGCAACTATCACCTCACATCCATCACTCACATCCATTACCTCTCTCTTATAACCACCCCTTCTCTCTCTTTCTCATCACAAATTCCAAGCAAAAGAGTAATGGACATCCAAGCTCTTTCAAGGTGAGAAAAGTGGTATTTTTTGGCCCACTTCCCACCCCAAGATCCATCATCCTAGCCCTTCCTTTCTCATCATCTTCCATCAAAGTGAAGTATAAGGAGATCGGTAGGTGTTTCTGACCAAGAAGATCAAATGGTAGGTGTTTCTTAGGTCTTGATTTCATATTTTTATGATGGGCCAAGTGACGCCTACTGATTGATGGCATGGATCTCACTTTGGACCCTAGATGTGGCCGATGGTCTACCTTGATTCTCATGATCATTCCATGATGAGACCATTCTCCATGGACCCCGTCATGATGTTTATTTTCTTTGCACAAATAGAGGTCATCTAGACCTTTCATTTGGTGAAGGAGGAATCTCCATCGTTAATTTGATTTGGTGGGCCCACATGTATTGGGGCCCACTTAATGTACGATTGAAATACATGGAAAGGAGGGCCAATAGTTTTGGGGTCCCTCCATCGCACGTGTCTCCTTCTTTCTCTCTATCCCTCTCTCTTTCATTTTTGTTGCTGTTATGTGTGATGATGTGGCAGTGTGGCCCACCCAAATGGACCTCACCATGAAGCATGTATTTTATCCAAGCCATCTATAGGTGAGGCCCATTTTATACATGTGTTGTATGCAAACTATCCAGTGTCCATGGGCACTGGATGTTACTGTACAATGAAGTGTGAATAGGTAGTGGGATGCACTCCAGCACTGGACGTGCTTTGTAATATATATATATATATATATATATATATATATATATATATATATATATATATATATATATATATATATCGCCTTGATTCAAAATTTTGGGTGGGCTGTTGATGTAGGCCCCACCTTGATGTACAATCTGATTAATGCCGTCCATCTCATTCCTCAGCTCATTTTAGGCATTGAGCCAAAAAATGAAGCCAATCCGATTATTTGGCAGGCCATAACATAGAAAATAATGGTTTTTATCATTAAAATTCTCTTTGATGTTTCTTTACACCAAAACACATCAAATATTGGGCTCATTCAGGCTATCTTGAGCCATAGAATCCAACAGCTAGGTTGGATTCTCCTGATGGGGGCCCCACCTATGAAAAACCATAGAAAAACTATTTTTCAAAAAAAAAATAGCAGCTGACACTGCTGTTGTGTGGAACAGTGGCCAGGGACATGGGTCCCAGCCATGGCCCCCACCGTCATGTGTGTTGAACATCCACCTTGTGCATTTAATGACCCCTTTAGGCAGTGGGCCCCCCTCTTAAAAATCAGCCGCATGTGGAACTCAGGTGGCCCACACGGCAGGAAATAGTGGGATTAAATGTCTACCATTGGAACCCTTCCTGGGTCATAGAAGTTTTGGAACATTATGAAATTTGTTTTTCTTCTTCAATCCAGGTCTGTGTGACCTTACCAACAGATTGGATGGTAGATAAATGTTATGGTGAGCCCCACATGGGACCCACTGATGTATGTATTGTATTCCACACCGTCCAGGGACGGTGGGCCGTACCATGATGTATGTGTTTTATTTCACTATCCACACCACTGGACGGTGGGACACAAACCACATGATGTATTTGTTTAATCTACACAGTCTACTATTTGGATGGTGGGGCCCACCATGATGCATTGCGTTGTATCCATGCTGGCCAACCATTTTGAGATATCATTTCATGGTATGGGGCAAAGGATGAGTCATATCTAAAGTTCAAGTGGATCCCACCATTTAAAGTAGTGGCCAGTGATGTCCACCGTTCAAAACTTCTCAAGGGCCACAGTAGTTCCGATTAAGTTGATGTTTTTGCTCTTACTTCATCTACCTCTATGTTAACTTATGAATAGGTTGGATCTCAAAAATACATAAGGGTGGGACTGATTGAAATACATGAAGCCCATTTGATTTGGCCCGTTGATACGACCCATTTGATGTATTTAGGGCCCATTTGATGAGGCCCGATGTAATATATTTGGGCCCCATGGGTTGAGGCCCATTGTGATGTATTAGGGCCTGTGGGTTGAGGCCTATTGTGATGTATTCAAGGCCCATGGTTGAGGCCTAGTGCGAAGTATGTATGCCCCATTAAGTTGTGTATGAATCACTTGTATGGGCTACTCATTGGGAGTAATGTTGGTTAAATGGCCACATTATTGGGCAATGATGGTTTAATGTCCACATTGTGATCTTCCCTTAGGCCTTGCTCAGTCGATTTTGAATGTTGAGGCCGATTGTCGAGGCTGATTATTAGTGCCCGTTATCGATACCGATTATGAGTATGTGACAGCATAGCATCATGATACCTATACCTTGGAGCCCACCTTGTGTATATATTGAGCCCCATAGGAAAGTCCAGTTTATTGCACGATAGAGAGGGTAAGGAAGCTCACTTATTGCACTTAGACTCGGATCTTCCCTCAGTGGGGCATATTGTAATGCTCCATCACTGTGATCACATGCGGGCGGGGGCACCTGGGCAGACACTGAGTGGGTGGGGCATGAGGACTTGAGCGAGCTACTAGTGATTGACAGGCTACTATGATGGCAGGTTAATGTGCACATAGTAAAGGCAAAACTTTATCCCACATCGTGTAACGACTCGAAAAAATTCGTACAAAGACCCGAGTACCAACTCAGTTAGAAAACCCTCAGGATTAAATCCTTTAGAAATTAGACAAGAATTGTCGAGTACTAACCTAGAGTACCTGTGAAATTAACACTAATGACTTTAAATGTGATCCGTAAGATCCAAAACCTGTAGAATTAGTAACACTATGTTACACTAAAATCTAGGATCCAACTCTAAACCCAGTTGCTCATGGGAGCACTTTGAAACTTTGTATTGGACCTTGACTATGCATCGAAAGTTCAACTGTGATGAACTTAGAAGATAATGACCGCATAGTTGGACTTGACAATCACTGTGAAAATCACGTCCAAACGATGCTCTGGGACGATTTCCTTAAGTCTGGAGTGAAGAGAGTGAGAAACTAAAGATTTTTAAGAAATTAAATATAATTTTAAGTAATCTGGGTCGTGTCGCTTGTGTGATATTTATAAGCATTCTGACCGTTGGATTTTAACCTAAATTTACCCTCGGATCAGGGATGATGGGCCACTCATGTCAATTTACTTGTGGCCTTGATCGAGTTTTGGTGACCGCTGAACAGAAACTGTTCTGCCACGGTCGATCTGAAAATCCGATCGAACTAAAAACTTAACTTGACCAAGATCCAACATCCAAGAGCTTAAATCCGACCGCACTCAGTAACAGGACCTCCAGAAGTGCTCCGTTGGATCGAAACAAGGCCGATTTGGTTATAACCTAAGTATACCTTAGCCTTAAGGCTATTTTCATCGAATTAGAGCTTATAAAAAGGCCTTAAACCCTCTCTCATTTACTCTATACGAATTTAAGATAAACCCTAGGAGAGAGAAGAAGGAAAAGAGAGAGAAAGTGAGAGAGAAGTGGTGATTTCATCTTGTGATTCTACCCAACTGCACTACGTGTCAAATCCATCCATCTGAATCATTGTTTCGGCGATTTTGGTTCCACACTTGGGTAAGAAAATCAAACCCTAACCTGTTTTAAGGCTTGATAGAGACGACGTAATGAAATAGCTAACCTAGTTCATGTTATAGGTTGCTAAACCGCCATTGATGAAAGCTTACGGCTTAAATCATATAAGTTACGTTTCTATGACGTAAGGTGCAGATTATAGATGTATAGGTTATGGTTTTCAAAGCTTTCAATGTCAGATAATGGTTTATTACTGACGGGGATGCTATTCTACATGCCAAATGAACTATCTGTTCTGTCTCACGATTATGTATAGTTTATGTTACAAACTGAGTGTTCCATGTGATTGATAAAATGTTTGAATGCGTATGACATCTGATTTAGTGATTGCCATGATAAATCTTTGTTAGTGTATGCTTGTTATATATGTGACAAATCCTTAGTAAAGGATTTGCCTAAATATATAATATGCCAACGTATGTGATGTATGTTGAATAGTATAAGCTAAGTGTTTGTATAAACGTCTAAATGAGCTAGGATTAGGTAAAGTATGATCATTTTTAAATTGAGATATGAATCTCAATCACTTTAATTGTGTGTATGATTTCCTTCATGTTATATTTAGTTTATTTCATTCCTGCTAATTGTGTGTATGATTTCCTCCATGTATAGTCTTCATGTTTAAGTTATATTTCATATCCTGCTTATATGAATGTGGATGTTGAATCATATGTACGTGATTGGGGCCATGCTAAGGTCCAGGCATTCGGTAACACACTTAAGTTTATGGTTAAGCTTTATTCGTCATGAAGGACATGTTTGACGAACCCGAGCCGTACTAGAGTTTTTGGTAGTGGTTTGGCCACATGGAGTGCTTATGCATTTCATGTCGATTAACTCAACGTGCGATCGAGCTAGTCGAGATCATCAAGTAACCCGATTGATCCGATGTGTGTTCACCATGTATGGATGCTTTTGTTTGAATCTAGGGTACCAAACTTACCAATGCAATCCCGTTAACCTTGGTACCTCGATCTGTTAAGACTCATGAGCCGAAAATGGTGGTATGGGACACCGTGGTTAAGCTGTCGGGCTACGCTGGGCCGACGAGCCTCCCTGTAGTGACCAGTGAGCACCTATACTCGTGAGCCGATTATGGTGGTATGAGACACTATATTCGAGCCATCGGCCTACTCTGATTGGCGACGAGCCCTTTGTAGTAACCTTGAGTATATCCTGAAACTGCAATGGGACGACGAGCCTTGTTGTAGTCTATAGGATATCACTAAACCTGTATTGATTGGTGACGAGCCCTTTACAGCGATCTAGAACTATACTATCGTATGAGATTATCTCCGACAGAAGTCCCGAGAATGGATCATCATTTGGGTAATGATACATGAGAGGTACCTTAGCTTCCCAATACTGCTGTATGAAAAGGACTAATAATAACTCAGTAATCATGTGCATATCATCACACTGCATGTGCTGACGATGAAGTGCACAGAGAGCTGAAAGCATGCTGCGAACGTAAGATGATGTCGCACGAGGGAGTGTAGGCGAGGGCATGCATTCATGAAATATCTCATCCCTGCATTAATAAGAGTATTTAGGACTGGTTGATATGTTTTCTTTATCATTACTTCTTGATTAAATTGATAACATGTTAATCTTTACTCTATGATTCCAATGAGTTGATCACTCACTCCCATGTCCTGGGACGGTGTTCTGAACACCCACCAGACTCTGTCTTACTTGCAGATGAGGATGCGACTCCGGAGACAGAGCCTGACTATTACGACGATCAGGATGAGTTCTCTTATATGCAATTCTCTGACGGCTTCGCTTAGGCCGTACTGATCGACGGGGCTACAAGGCATGCTGTCATAGATGGATTCTTTTTGACATTTTATTTCTAGAACCTTACATGTATATGGTGACTCAGAGATACTCTAGTAGATCGACTGTGATCTTGATTTCCTATCGTTTATATATAGTTTTAAGTCTTCCACTTGCATTATTTAAATTGATCTGGAGTATGAACTACTGTTTTGCGCAATCCCACTCATGTTTAATGCAATACCATGAACAACATTTAATCACCTTCATTTATATTGCATAAGTGATGCATTGGAACTCGGGAGCTGAGCGTCTTCTTGACCCTTGATTTTCAGGGCGTTACAAGTTGGTATCAGAGCATGATTTGGTTTAAACTGGACCTGGGTTATGGTCACACGACGTACGTTGACGCCACTATAGTGTATGAGGGTGCGAGAACAACCTAGAAACAAGTCTAGGACTCCCAGTTCATTCGTTGGCGAAAGTTTAGTGAAAATGATCGCCGAGATCGAGTTCGTGCACGCGCCTGATTACACATGGCGACCTTAAATCAAGTTTAGACCATCATTTGATGGGTCTAGACCAATTTTCATTCCATTTTAGCCGTAAAAAATTGGTAGATGTGGATGTACAACAGATTTGTTCCAGAATAACCCGAAATGACTCGAATCAGAAGAAGTGACCAAACGATCAACTTCCAGGGGATTCCAAGGTGGGACCCTGACATTTTTGGACCCAGGGGGCGGGGAGGACCTCACCCAAGGGACGAGGCCTCGCTGGATAAGACAGTGACCAGCAAGGACCTCGCTGACCGGTGGGCCCGGATGGGTTGGGCCGGTGGGCCGATTGCACGTGGGGCCTAGTCCCACTGGTCCACGGTTCGTTGCCTAAAACCCCCCCAAATCGACACTTCCTTCATAAAATCACCTCCCATTCTCTCCCTTTCCTTTAAAATAGTCTACTCCTCTCTCAAATCATCCTTCAAATCACCCTTTCTTCCATCTTTCGTTAAACCCTACCTCCTTCCATCATGCACAACCATACCCATCCCCTAACCTTCTCATTTTCTATGATTTGAGCTCTTAAATCTCCCATTTGAGTCCCAAAATTGTGTAAGTCCCTTTAACCCATCTTCTCTTGTCATTTTTCTTCTTTTTTTTCCTTGCATTTGAGCCTTTACACTCCCATACAAGGCCCAAATTCGTGGGGACCCATATATCTCACCTTCTTTCTTCATTTTCTTCTTCATTCCATGGCTTTCTTAGAGCTCGTCGCGGCTCTCTTCTCGATTTCCACCATCCTTTGCCTCATGGGAAAGAAACGGACTTCGGTGGATGAGGCTGGGTCTAGTCACCCCGCTCGTTCAAGGAGACCACGAGGAGCTACCGTGAGTTCAAGCGATGGAAGAGAATTGCACTCGAAGCGGGATTTAGATCCCCAGGCTCCTATTAGAAGAGCATTGTTGGTAGAGCTATCTCATGGCATTTATGAGGACCGTAGGGTTCTTTTTGAAGTGCATGTGGATGGATGACTCTTTGGCGAGTACTTGTTGTTCGAGCGTCTGGAAGCAGCAGGGTGGCGTCCGCTATTTGAAGGCGAATCTTGTGCAAATGTGAGCACTGTCCGAGCCTTCTATGCCCACATTTGAGACCCTACACTGGAGCCCTTACAGTTCAAGATTTCCTTTAGCAGAGACTAGGAAGCCACGATTAATGTTAAGTTAATAGCTCGGCTCCTTAATGTGCCACTTGGTGAGGTACATGCTAGTGAGAGGAACCTGAATAGTGCACGTGAAAGGGATCGTCGCACCAGGTTCTATGTGGTCGTCTAGTTGAATGGCAGTCTAACAGAAGCCTCTTAGCGACCCATATGTCGGGCAATTTACGTCTGCTTCATCACATCCGCACGTTCAACATCTATCCCAGGTGGAGCAACCGCAGCGAGTGCACGCGTCTCATGGTGAATTTCCTGAACTAAGTGGGGTAGGGAGCGAACTTGTGCGTTCCTACGTTTGTACTACGACAGATCATCCTGATTGTGTGATCAAGAAGAATGACTAAGTTGCTCCCCTTCGGCCGACTCATATGCAAGATTGCACGAGAGTTTAGCTACAACCTTGGGGCAGAGTTGCCAGTGTCGGTCCATTACATCACCGAGACTACTCTCAACCAGATGAAGATCGGGCCACGGCAACGACAAGCCCAACTGGTAGAAAGTGAAGATGAGTCTGAAAGTGAAGAAGAAGAGGAGAGCGATGAAGAAGGTGGAGCAGAGATAAAAGAGGAAGAAGTGCAAGATGAAGAGAAAGAGGAGGCTTAGGATACTGATGAGCCTCCTGCGGCACCAGAGCAGGACACTGATCAGGCCATAAGGGATGCCCGTATAGCTCGGCTTGAGGAGGGCTAGGCTGCCCTACGACTCGACATTATGGATCTATGGGGCCTCATGAAAAATAAGTTCAAGAAGGTGACTCATACACTGAAGACTATCCTGTGCTGCCTACAGGATAAGGGTGCCCCTTCTCTGTCGCCAGATTCAGATGCTTAGTCATCCATGTTGTTGCCCCGTAGTTGTTTACCATTTGTTGTAGTTGTTGCTTTTGTGTGTAGCCTTTGTAGGCTTTGTAGTTTGATAGTTGCTTTAATGAAGCTTAGTCGTATTAGCTCACATGCATTTTCTATTATGATCCATGTAGAACCTATGTCTCATGTATTATGACAATTTTGGAAATGAAATGTATGAAGTTACTTTAAAATTTATGTGTGAATGCTATGTGCATAGATTGTGCTTATGTTAAATCTGATCTGGGTTGCACCCTATGTGTAGGGTATGTCACCTAAGTTCACATGGAGCACGGCTCGCCTAGCATTATGTGATTCGATGGATCAGGCACCACCCCAGAGTGATGGTCGTGTAGACCCTAGTTTGGGCCCGGATCGTGAGAATATGCCTGAGTCTCAGCCTTCTACTGGTCCTACAGTTGGGCCGCCACCTTATACAACACCAGTTCATGAGAGAAATCGTGCATCTTCTTCGACGTAGCATGTGCCATCGTCAGTTCCACCTACAGATAGGTTGGAGCAGTTGTTGAAGATGATGCACCAGCAACAGTAGCATCAGATGCGACACCAGCAACAGTTCATGGCCACCATTGCAGGAGCCTTGACTCAAGGTGGGAGTGTGAATCCACCTTCACCTTCTGTATGGCCTGCTGAGGTGCAGGGCCTTCTGATCAGGGTGAGGGTGTGACCTTGCCTACCTCTACCGTATACGTTACAGGAAACTTGGGTAGGACCGGCCTTTTAAAGTGATTCCAGCGCTTGCGGCCTCCTACATTCTTGGGTTCTCACAGACCTGAGGAGGCCGAATATTAGCTTGATCGCATCTTCAAGATGCTGAGGATGCTGCATTGTACCGAGCAGGAGCAGGTCGAGTTGGTGACCTTTATGCTGGAGAAGGAAGCTAGCTTGTAGTGGGATAGTGTACTGCGGACTGTACCCGCTGACTATGTTTGGATGTGGGTAGCATTCGAGACCCGCTTCCATGAGAAATACTATCCCCTTACTTACCGGTACGAGAAGGAGATTGAATTTTTGCGCCTCAAGCAGGGAAGCATGACTGTGACTGAGTATGAGCACCGATTTATAGAGCTAGGTAGATATGTTCCTACTGTGCTTGGTGACGCACAGATGCGTATGTGACGATTTTCTGAGGGCCTGCACCCCGACATTTGCTTGAAGATGTGCTGTATTAGCATATCATCCTATGCTGAGCTAGTACACATGTCTATGTGAGCAGAGCAGGATGGGGAGCGTTTGTCACGTTCTCGTGGGCCTATGATCCCTAGGCCACGACTAGATATACCGAGTAGGCCATTCCTTGGCAAGAGGACCCGTCTCGACTCTCCCCCCAGGATCGTGGTGCCACTAATACCGATGATACGACTAGGTGTGACCTACACTTATTGTGGGAGACTAGGTCATGTTGCAGAGAGCTGCTTCACACATATGAGAGACAGTGGGTTCTCACCGCCGCAGAAGATTGATCGTCCTTGCCCTCAGGCTATATCAGCTCCACCTCTGCAATCTGCACCTGCGCATCCATCTTTTCGACCGTCAGCACCTCATTTTAGGTCACCTCAACGGTCTATGGTACCACAACCAAACCGTATGCAGCAGGCTCGTGTGCATGTGCTTACAGCTAAGGCATCCAAGGCAGCAGTTACAATACCGCCAACTTTCTAAGTTACGGCGCACATCCAAGGTATACTAATCTTTTTATTAGTGGACACTGGCTCCACTACTTCTATAGTGTCATGTGCTACAGTTAAGCGTTTGGGGTTGGAAACTAGTCCTACAAAGGGGGTGAGACTCCTTGTAGATATAAGAACTTTTTCAGACATTACCAAGATGTGTAAGGGTTGCTTGGTAGACTTAGGAGGCAGGACAGTTCGCGTTGACCTGATCGTTGCCCCGGTATGTCATTACGATGTTATTCTTGGTATGGACTGGCTCACGGAGATGCGAGCAGAGATCGACTGTGAGACTAGGGTGGTGACAGCCCATGGATCCGAGGGCACGGCCTTTACTTTTTCAGTTCAGGTCAGTATGCCCTGTCGTTTACGTTGTTACATGTCCTTATTGAAGAATGTGGAAGGCCCAACACTTGGGGCTATGCCTATAGTTTGAAATTTTGAGGATGTGTTTAGTAAGATACCTGGATTACCTCCTCGGTATGAGATCGACTTTACTATTGATCTCATGCCTAGTGCAATACCTATTTCGCTACCGATGTATCGCATACCACCATGTGAGATGGAAGAGTTGAGGAAACAGATTGACGACCTGGTAGAGAAAGGCTTCATACGACCCAGTGTGTCTCCCTGGGGAGTGCCTGTGTTGTTTGTCAAGAAGAAGGATGGGTTGTTATGGTTATGCATTGATTACTGTAAGTTGAATCAGTTGACCGTGAAGAATAGGTATCCTTTGCCCAGGATAGACGATTTATTTGATTAGCTGAAAGGGGCGCGATACTTTTCAAAGATTGATCTACAGTCAGGATATCATCAATTGTGCGTTAGGGAAGAAGACGTGCAGAAGACGGCATTTAGGACCAGTTTTGGTCATTATGAATTTCTCGTGATGTCATTCGGTCTTACAAACGCACCGGCCATGTTCATGGACTTGATGAACCGAGTGTTTTGACCATTTCTATACCGATTCGTCATCGTATTTATCGACGACATTCTGGTATACTCTGCGAGTCGGGAAGAGCACGAAGGCCACCTTCAGGTAGTCTTAGAAAATCTGAGGAAGAATAAATTGTTTGCGCAGTAGAAGAAGTGTTACTTTTGGTAGGAGAAAGTCAAGTTCCTGGGACATGTAGTGTCCAAGGAAGGGGTAGCAGTGGACCTTGCTAAGGTAGTTACGGTTCAGGACTGGAAACAGCCTAGTTCGATTACTGAGGTGAGAAGTTTTCTGGGTTTGGCAGGTAATTATCGACGCTTCATTCGGGACTTCTCGAAGATTACCAGACCGTTGTCTCAGTTGACTCAGAAAGATTTGAAATTCGCCTGGGATGAGAAAGCGGAATCAGCTTTTCAGGAGCTGAAGGACAGACTGACGTCCACCCCTGTACTAGTATTGCCAGAGAAAGGGGTTAAGTATACTATATACACTGATGCGTCTCGCGTTGGCCTAGGTTGTGTCCTTATGTAGAAGGACAGGGTGATTGCTTATGCTTCGAGACAGTTGAGGAAACACGAGGAGAATTACCCTGCACACGACCTAAAGTTGGCAGCCATCATTTTCGCATTAAAGCTCTATAGACATTACCTCTATGGAGAGGAGTTCGAGCTTTTCTGCGACTACAAGAGCCTTAAGTATATATTCACTCAGCCGGATTTGAATATGAGGTAGCGCCGATGGATGGAAACCTTGAAAGACTTCAAGTTTCAGGTCTCCTACCATCTTGGCAAGGCCAACCTTATGGCATATGCGTTGAGTCGCAAGAAAACTATAGAGTTTGTGGCTCCGCTGATGGTTGCCGAATGGGATATGGTAGAGTTCGTGTGGGACTTTAAGTAGAAGCTCACCATGGAGGAACCGTTCGAGTGTTTTGCACACATTTAGGCGCGACCTCTTATTGATGATAGAATTATAGAAGCCCAGAAGGGCAATGAGCGATTGATTGAGCTTAGAAAGCTGGCTAGTGATGATGAGGATGCCGAATGGAGTGTGCATTTGGACGGGGGCCTGCGTTACCTTGGCCGCCTCTGTGTCCCAAATATTCCTGAGTTGAGACAGGAAGTCTTTGAAGTAGCGTACAATTCAAAGCTAGCAATGCATCCTGGAAGTACGAAGATGTATCGAGATGTGAAGAGATCATACTGGTGGGATAACATGAAGAAGTATATAGCAGAGTATGTAACTCGTTGTCTCACGTGCCAGCAGGTGAAGGCAGAGCATCGTCGACCTCTTGGACTGCTTCAGCCCATGCCCATAGCTGAATGGAATTGGGACTTCATCTCTATGGATTTCATTTCAGGACTGCCAAAGACGAAGAAGGAACATGATTCTATCTGGGTGATTGTCGACCGATTGACGAAGTCGGCTCACTTCCTGCTGATCAGAGTCACGAACTCTGCAGACTAGTTGGCCAGGCTGTATATCAAAGAGATAGTTCGTCTGCATGGAGTTCCCCTGGAGATTGTGTCGAACAGAGACACACGGTTCACATTTATCTTTTGGACTCGTATCCAGGAAGGAATGGGTATGAAGTTGGAGTTTAGTACCGCGTTTCACCCATAGACCGACGGGCAGACAGAGCGAGTAAATCATATTTTGGAAGATATGCTGCGAGCTTGTGTTTTGGACTTCAAGGACAGTTGGGATGACTGTCTTCAATATGTAGAGTTCGCCTGCAATAACAGTTTTCAGGCGAGTATTGGTATGGCACCTTACGAGGCTTTGTATGAGCGCCCTTGCCGAGCACCACATTGTTAGGCAGAGGTTGGCGAACGCAGTTTGGTTGGCCCAGAGTTAGTGCAGGCGACCTCAGAGAAGGTTGACATTAACAGACATCGACTTCTGACATCTCAGATCAGGTAGAAGAGTTATGCCGACACGAGGCGGCGACCACTTGAGTTTGAGGTTGGAGACATGTGTTCCTACGAGTTTCTCCTATGAAAGGAGTTCTGTGTTTTGGCAAGAAGGGAAAGCTCATACCGAGATTTATTGGTCCATTTCAGATACTGGATCGAGTGGGAACAGTAGCATATCGCTTAGCTTTACCCACACCCCTTGCAGGCGTACACAACGTATTTCATGTATCTATGCTGAAGAAGGACGTTCCTGATCCTTCCCATATCATCAGATGAGAGCAGATATAGTTGAGCGAGGATGCTACATATGTACGGGGTCCGATGCGTATCTTAGATAGGAAGGATCAGGTGTTGCGCAATAAGGTCATTCCATTGGTGAAAGTTCTGTGGACACATCATATTGAGGAGGAAGCTACTTGGGAGACAGAGGCCGAGGTCAGAAAGAACAACCCTCAGATTCTCGAGGAGTACGAAAAGGTACTAATTTTAAGGATGAAATTTTTCTTTAAGGGGGGTAGATTGTAATGACTTGGAAAAATCCATGCAAAGACCCGAGTACCAACTCAGTCAGAAAACCCTCAGGATTAAATCCTTTAGAAATTAGATGAGAATTGTTGAGTACTAACCTAGAGTACCTGTGAAATTAACACCAATCACTTTAAATGTCATCCGTAAGATTCAAAATGTGTAGAATTAGTAACGCTATGTTACTCTAAAATCTAGGATCCAACTCTAAACCCAGTTGCTCATTGGAGCACTATGAAACTTCTTATCGGACCTGGACCACGCATCGAAAGTCCGATTGCGATGAACTTAGAAGATATCGACTGCATAGTTGGACTTGACAATCACTGCAAAAATCACATCCAAACGATGTTCTGAGACGATTTCCTTAAGTCCTAAGTGAAGAGTGAGAAACTGAAGATTTTTAAGAAATTAAATATAATTTTAAGTAATCTGGGTCGTGTCACTTGCGCGACATTTATAAGCATTCTGACCATTAGATTTTGACCCAAATTCATCCTCGGATTAGGGATGATGGCCCACTCATGTCAAATTACTTGTGGCCTTGATCGAGTTTCGGTGACCGTTGAACTGAAACTGGTCCGCCACGGTCGATCTGAAAATCTGATCGAACTGAAAATCTTAAGTCCAAGAGCTTAAGTCCGACCGCACTCAGTAACAAGACCTCTAGAAGTGCTCCGTTGGATGAAAACAAGGCCAATTTGGTTATAACCTAAGTATACCTTAGCCTTAAGGCTATTTTCATCAAATTAGAGCTTATGAAAAGGCCTTAAACCCTCTCGCATTTGCTTCATACGAATTTAAGATAAACCCTAGGAGAGAGAAGAAGGAAAAGAGAGAAAAAGTGAGAGAGAAGTGGTGATTTCATCTTGTGATTCTACCCAACTGCACTACGTGTCAAATCCATCCATCTGAATCGTTGTTTCGGCGATTCTGGTTCCAAAATTGGGTAAGAAAATCAAACCCTAACCTATTTTAATGTTTGATAAAGATGAAGTAACGAAATAGCTAACCTAGTTCATGTTATAGGTTGCTAAACCGTCGTTTACGAAAGCTTACGGCTTAAATCATATAAGTTACGCTTCTACGGAATAAGGTGCATATTATAGACGTATAGGTTATGGTTTTTAAAGCTTTCAATGTCAGATAATGGTTTATTACTAACGTGGATGCTATTCTACATGCTAAATGCACTATCTATTCTATCTTACGATTATGTATAGTTTATGTTACAAACTGAGTGTTCCATGTGATTGATAAAATGTTTGAATGCGTATGACATCTGATTTAGTGATTGTCATGATAAATCTTTGTTAGTGTATGCTTGTTATGTATGCGACAACTTCTTAGTAAAGGATTTGCCTAAATATATATTATACCAACGTACGTGATGTATGTTGAATAGTATAAGCTAAGTGTTTGTATAAACGTCTAAATGAGCTAGGAATAGGTAAAGTATGATCATTTTTGAATTGAGATATGAATCTCAATCACTTTAATTGTGTGTATGATTTCCTTCATGTTATATTTAGTTTATTTCATTCCTGCTAATTGTGTGTATGATTTCCTCCATGTATAGTCTTCATGTTTAAGTTATATTTCATATCCTGCTTATATGAATGTGGATGTTGAATCATATGTACATGATTGGGGCCATGCTATGGTCCAGGAATTCGGTAACAGACTTAAGTTCGTGGTTGAACTTTATTCACCATGAAGGACGTGTTTGACGAACCCGAGCCGTACTAGAGTTGTCTGCAGTGGTTTGGCCACACAGAGTGCTTATGCATTTCATGTCGATTAACTTAACGTACGATCGAGCTAGTCGAGCTTGTCAAGTAACCCGATTGACCCGATGTGTGTTCACCATGTATGGATGCTTCTGTTTGAATCTAGGGTACCAAACTTACCAATGCAATCTCGTTAACCTTGTTACCTCGATCCGCTAAGACTCATGAGCCGAGCATGGTGGTATGAGACACTGTGGTCGAGCTGTCGGCATACACTGGGGCGACGAGCCTCCCCATAGTGACCAGTGAACACCTATACTCGTGAGCCGATTATGGTGGTATGGGACACTATATTCGAGCTGTCGGCCTACTCTGATTGGTGACGAGCCCTTTGTAGTGACCTCGAGTATATCCTGAAATTGCAATGGGGCGACGAGCCTTGTTGTAGTCTATAGGATATCACTAGACCTGTATTGATTGGTGACGAGCCCTTTACAACGATCTAGAACTATACTATCGTATGAGATTATCTCGAACTGACGACCCAAGAATGGATCATCGTTTGAGTAATGATACAAGGGAGGTACCTTAGCTTCCCAATACTGCTTTATGAAAAGGACTAATAACAACTTAGTAATCATGTGCATATCATCGCACTGTATGTGCCGACAATGAGGTGCACAGAGGGCTGGAAGCATGCCGCGAACGTAAGATGATGTCGCACGAGGGAGTGTAGGCGAGGGCATGCATTCATGAAACATCTCATCCCTGCATTAATAAGAGTATTTAGGACTGGTTGATAGGTTTGCTTTATCATTACTTCTTGATTGAATTGATAATATGTTAATCTTTACTCTATGATTCCACTGAGTTGATCACTCACTCCTACGTCCTGGGACGGTGTTCTGAACACCCACCAGACTCTGTCTTAGTTACAGATGAGGATATGACTCCAGAGGCAGAGCCTGACTATTACGACGATCAAGATGAGTTCTCGTATATGCAGTTCTCTGACGGCTTCGCTTAGGCCGTGCTGATCGACGGGGCTACATGGCATGCTGTCATAGTTGGATTCTTTTTGACATTTTGTTTCTAAAACATTACATGTATATGGTGACTCAGAGATGTATTCATACTCTAGTAGATCGACAGTGATCTTGATTTCCTATCGTTTATATATAGTTTTAAGTCTTCCGCTTGCGTTATTTAAATTAATCTGGAGTATGAACTACTATTTGGCACAATCCCACTCATGTTTAATACAATACCATGAACAACATTCAATCACCTTCATTTATGTTGCATAAGTGATGCATTGGAACTTGGGAGCTGAGCAACTGTTCGACCCTCGATTTTCAGGGCGTTACACATCGGAAGTATCGTCTGATGTTGCAGTGGCCATAGGTTGGATTTTTTCCTTAACTATCATGACGCATTTTAAATCAGTGAGCTTATCTTGATATTTGGACTAGATCCGCCTTCCTTCTGTGAACCCCATCATTCGTATGTATGTTATGGATGATTGATTAAAGCAGATGCCATTGGGCGGAGATGTTTATGGGATTCCTTATGAGACAGAGTTATCCCCACATGATCGCGTGATACGCGCGGGCTTGATGTATGACCTAGATGAGGTTGATGATATTTGTGACTCTTCACGATTTGCATATTGCATTGCATCATTGACATCTGATATTTGGCTCTTGATGATTATGCATTTGTATAGTTGATCCATATTGCGTACTCTGATATTGTATGACTCATAGACTTGTCAGTATTTCCACTTACTCTGATATCGTATGATTCATGATCTTGTTAGTATTTTCATTTATTCCGATGATGTATGGTTTGTGTGTTTTATTGTATACTTGGCACTTACCTTACACACATTTTAACCACTCTCTAAGCTTTCTATAAGCTTATGCACGATAGATGCATGCAAGTGGCGTTAGGTTGCAGCAGCGTTGAGCTTGGAGTGTGCAGCAGACTTTTGGATTTTTTATTTTGATATATATATTTTCCTTTCAACATTGTATTCAAGTGATTATATTAGTGAATATGTGATAATGATGTTTCCTTTGTGATTTAGGTAAACTTGTGGTTATGCTTATTACGAGATAAAAGTACATTGGAAAATCCTCCTTGTGGGATCTGAGGATCAAAATCTGGCGTATGGACGCTGGGAGCCGAGAATGGGTTATTAAGAAGGCTTTTGGTACTGGATTCAGTGATTGAGAATTTTATGAGCCCGTTTTTTGAGTTTGAGGCGTGACAGGTGTGGCCTTATCCGCCTAAGGGAGGGGGTTATAAACTAGGCTGAGTTCGACTAGCTCACAATTGGGTCTGCTATCAACGAGTCGGGTAGGTATTGGCAGACTACTGGTCAGGCGGATAGTGCGGTCTCTTTCACATGCTGGGTTGTACGGCTAGGGATGCAGTAGTTAGTATGGACTATGTTAGACCCCGGCGATATTTCAGTTATTAGCTATATTGTTATGTGGATTCAGATGAGGACTAACATGCTTGCGTTACATCTCGCATATGACATTTGGCTACATAGGCCTCGCATCGCATGACCTTGGTACGACCGATAGCATTCATGCCTTACATCACATAGCATTGGTACGACTGATAATATTCATAGACTTACCAGCATATTTTCGCATTACTCTGATTTTACATACTTGGCACTTGCCTTGCTCACACACTTACACTACCCTCTAAGCTTTTTGTAAGCTTAGCAGGATCGTTGCTTGCAGGTGGCGTCGGATCGCAGTAGCGCTGAGGCAGGAGTGCGTGACAGATTATTTTAGACATTTTTTATCATCTTGTATTTCCCTTTTCACATTGTACTCAAAGTTTTTGATATAGTGGATATGTCACGCCCCAAACTCGGAAAACGGGCTTACAAAATTCCCAATCACCGAATCCGGTGTTGACAGCCTCCATGGTGCCCCATTCTCGGCTCCCGGCACTTATATGCCATATTTCGATTCTAGGATCCTATAAGGAAGATTTTCAGTATGATTTGTTTTTCGTAATGGAGCATAACAACAAGCATAACCAGGTCACAAAACCATATCACCACATATCCACTATATCAAAAACTTTAAGTACAATGCGGAAAGGGAAATATAAGGTGATCAAAAAGCTCCAAAATAGTCTGATACACACTCCTGCCTCAGCGTTGCTGCGATCCAACGTCACCTACATGCAACGGTTGTCCATAAGCTTACAAAAGCTTAGAGGATCGTGTAAGTGTATGCGCAAGGCAAGTGCCAAGTATATAATATCAGAATAATGTGGAGATATGCTGGTAAGTCTATGAATACTATCAGTCGTATCAAGGTTATGTGATGCAAGCCTTGAATGTTATCGGCCATACCAAGGCCATGCGATGCGAGGCCCATGTAGCCAAATGTCATATGCAAGATGCAAAGAAAGCATGTCAGTCCTCATCAAGTACACATATCAGTACAGTTTCTCTCTTGGATATGACCAGGGTTTAGTACACTCCATACTGACTGTCGCCTCCCTAGCCGCATAACGCAGCTAGTGGTAGAGACCACATTATTTGCCTTACCAGTAGTCTGCTAATACCTACCCTGCTCATCGATAGCGGACTCATTTGTGAGCTAGTCAAACTCAGCCTAGTTTACAACCCCCTCACTTCGGCGGATAAGGCCACACCCCCTTCCAACTAACCATGACACAGTGAGAGACGTGGCCTACTGGTATTCGGTACTCGAGCGCTCGTGCATCCACTCTGTCTAGACATTGGAGCATCTCTGTCACTCCCCAAACCCCAAAATCGGATTCATAGGAATCCCGATCACCGAATTCGGTGCCGACAGCCTCCGTAGTACCCCATTCTCGACTCTTAGCATTCATATACCAGATTCCGATCCTGGGATCCTACAAGGAGAATTTTTTTTTGTACATTTAACTAGTTATTAAGCATAACCACAAGATTACCCAATTCACAATGGCAACATTGTCATCACATATCCACTAATATAATCATTTGAATATAATACTGAAAAGGGAAATACATAAATAGAGAATCAAGCTCCAGAAGACCACCACACGCTCCAAGCTCAACCCTTCTACAGCCTAACATCACCTGCACGCATTTATCATGCATAAGCTTATAGAAAGCTTAGAGACTGGTGTAAGTGTGTGCACAAGGTAAGTGTTAAGTATTCAATACAATGTCATAATCATACAATACCGAAAATACTGGTAATTCATAATTCGTACATCATCGGAATAAGTAGAAATACTGACAAGTCCATAAGTCAATAAATATCAAGATACACAATATAGAACATTTATACAATAAAGAATCATAAAGAGATAAATATCAGATGCCGAGGATGCAATACAATATACAAATCCTGTTAAGTCTATCTAGGCCATATAAGTGCAGAAACATAGTAATCCAAAATGTCATATGCCTGCGGACATAATGCAATATGAAATGCGAATGAAATGACCATGCTCGAAGTGTGAAGTCGGGATGATAGTATGTAGTATTACAGTCTACGGGGTCCACCACAATGAACTTCTATCCAAACCAGTCTCATACCTAAATTTGGATAATCAGACTCAATGTGGTAAACTCTTGATCTCCGATTAGTCGCGCGCCTAACCGAAATCCTTGCCATAACGAAGGTACACAACGATTAGTTGCACACAACCAGCCTGAGTGGATAGTGAATGAATGAATGAGCATACAACTCCTACTCAATAAGTCCACATATCAGTACGGTTCCTCTCTAGGAAATCACAGGGATCTATTACACTCCATACCAGATTGCCACCCCATCGCGCCCAACAAGGTGAGTGAAAGAGACCTCACTATCCGTCTGCCAATATCGGGCCCGGCTCGTCAATAGAGTACCCATTCCTCAAGCTGGTCCAGCCTAGCATTTCCCCCTCCTCTCGGGCAGGTAAGGCCACACCTCCTTCCAACCGACCACGACATAGTGGAGAGCGCAGGCATCTGGTAATCGGCACTCAGCGCTCATCTACCCACTCGGTCTAGACATTAGAGCAACCTCTGGAACCAAGAAGGTTCTGGAGCTTTCACCCAAGGATATCTATTGCACCCCATGTATAACAGATTTTCGGTGTCCCATCTGGCCATCCATGAAATACCTGTAGAGGCTACGACCCTAATGTCGCTAGGGCGTATGGTGGTCATGTCACACAAATGCGAGATGCATGAGTCACACAATCCAATTATGCATTAATCATGCGCATACCATGCGCTCATGTGGGACAACTCCGCCTATCAGGGAGCCCCATAAATAACCTTCACTATGACATATGTAATGGTCAATCACATCTCATAATAAACATGCAGATGATGCATATGAGTTATGATGTTATGCTGTCTTATACTCATAATCAGTGTCAATAACCGACATCAACAATCAACCTCGACAATGTGGACATTTAACCAACATTGCCCCTAAGGAATGGTCCATATAGAGCCTAGCATACAGTAGACTCATGGCCTCACACCAGGGCAAATATACAACACTGTGGGCCTCACTCGAGAGCTTAATACACATCGTGATGGGCCTCACTCATGGGCCACATACATCAAGTCGGGCCTCATCATATGGGCCAGAATAATATCACTATGGACCACGACCCATGGGCCTCGACAATCAGAATCGGCCTCAACAGTTGGAATCGGGCACAATATCCGGCCTCGACAATTAAAATCGACAAATCGATCATGATAATCAGAATCGATTGATAATTGGAATCGACAAATTGATCACAATAAACGGCCTCGATCGCTAATCGAAAATCGGTCATGATAAATGGCCTCGATCGTTAATCGACAATCGGTCAAGTCAATCGAAATTGACAATCGGTCATGATAAACGGCCTCGATCGCTAATCGACAATCAGTCAAGTCAATCGGGGTAGATCGATTATCAGAATCGATAAATCGGTCGCATTAATCGGTGAGAATGGGTCTAACAAAGCCTAAGGGAAGGTCACCATGTGGACATCCAACCATCATTACCCATCAATGTGGACATTCAACCAACATTGCTCCCAAGGAATGGCCCACATAGGGCCGAGCATACAGTGGGCCCACGGCCTAATACAAGGCTCTAATGTACATTACAACAGGCCGAATACACGGGCCTAATATTCATCACCATGGGCCACGACCCATGGTCCTCAAATACATCATAATGGGCTATAACCCATAGGCCTCAATATACTTCAGGTGGACTGCATCAATGGGTCTTATATACACGACAGGTGGGCCCTGCACATGGGCCTCAAATACACAGCATGCGGGCCCTACACAATGGCCTCATATATATTAAATGGGCCACGTACCTAGGCCTCGAATACATCAAGTGGGCCACACATCATGGGCCTAATACATATTACAATGGGCCTCAACCCATGAGCCCTAAATACACCACAATGGGCCAAAAAAAAATATACCAAGGTGGGCCTCAACGAAAGGCCATAAATACATCAGGATGGGCCTACTCACATGGGCTCCATGTATACCAAGGTGGGCCTCACATATGGGCCACAAGTACGTCAAGGTGGGCCTCATGGATGGGCCATAAACACATTAAAGGTGGGCCTCATCTATCGAACAGATGGACAGTATGGAGTGAACACGTACATCATGGCCGGCCCACCGTCCCATGCTGGATGGTGCAGCAGATACATCACCAAGGTGGGCCCCACATCTAGGGATGGACAATGTGGATACAATAAATACGTCAAGGTGTGGCCCATCATCCAGATCCGCTGGGTGTGAATACAGTAAATACATCAAGACGGGTCCATGGCTAAGATGGACGGTAGTGATAACACACTTACATTATGGTGGAGGCCCACCAGGTAGGTGGCATGGGTGCTAAGGTGGGACCTAGATAACACCGCCCATCATACATCATGGTGGATCCCACAACAGTGGATGGTGTGGATAGACCGCAATATCAAGGTGGCCTCAACAACGACCACAAATAAATCAAAGTGGGCCTCAACAACGGCCTCATACACATCAAGGTGAGCCTCAACAATGGGCCATAAATATGACGAGATGGGCCTATTCTCTTGGGCCTTATACCAAGTGGGCCACATCAATGGGCCGCACCAATGGGCCTTATGTATGTCAGATGGGCCACGCCAATTGGCCCCTTAAATAACAAATGGGCCACACCTAAATACAAATGGTGATGATGTCTTCCACCATTAAAATTCCCAAGGCCCACTCTAGCATTTATTTCTTATCCAATCTATTCATAAGGTCACCAGGACCTGGATTTAGAGGAAAAGCCAATATCATAATTGTCCAAAATGGGTGGCCCAAGGGTTTTAATGGTGGACATTCAAACTCACTACTTTCTATAATGTGGTCTACCTAATCCTAGATCTGTCTTAAATTTGGTCTCAAGCCCTAGAATAAACCAGGTTGGACAGATTGGATGTGACACATGCATCATGATGGGGTCCACACCAATTAGCCCACCAATAAAATGGATGGTTAAATATAACACAAAACATCAAGGGTGGGCCTACTGTACTATGGATCGGACTCATTCTTAGTCTTAAGCCTTAAAATGGGCTTTCAAGGTGGATAGGCGGTTTGGATGCAACACATGCATCATGGTGGGTCCCACCGTCCAGTGATATGGACGGTGCGGATAAAACACATAAATCAATGGTGGTTCCCACCGTCCATTGTTGTGGACGGTGTGACTACAACACATATACCATAGTGGGTTCCACCGTCCACTGCTGTGGACGGTGCGGATAAAACACATACATCTTGGGGTACCACGTGGGGCCCACCAAAATGTTATCTGCCGTCCAACCGGCTCATAAGGTCACGCTGACCTGGATGGGGGAAAAATAAATTTAATATTGATCCAAAACTTCTGTCAACCCAAGAGGGTTCCAACGGTGGACATTCAAATCAACACTATTTCTTGCCGTGTGGCCACCTAATCAATGGCTGGATGGAGTGGCCAGAACACGTACATCACGGTGGGTCCCACCATCCAAACAGTGGACGGTGCGGATCAAACACATAATCATGGTGGGATCCACTAGCCATACGTCTGGGTGGGCTCCACCGTCCGCCTGGACGGTAGGAGTAAAACACATGCTTCGCTGTGGGTCCCACATGAGGCCCACCCTAATGTTTACTATCCATCCAAACCATTGACAAGGTCATACAGACCTAGATGAAAAGGAGGAACAAATATCTTCTTGATCTAAAACTTCTGTGGACCCCAAAAAGGGTTTCAAGAGTAGACATTCAATCCCACTGTTTCTAATGATGTGGGCCACCTAAGCGTTGGATGCAGCTCATTTTTGGAGGGGACCCACCCAATCAATGGGTAGAATGGTGAATAAACGTCAAGGTGGGGCCCAAGGCTAGGGCCATGGGCTGCTGCCCGTCCGCCGGCCAGCGCCCCTGCCACGGCCTGCTGCGTCACTGACAACAGCAGCAGCATGCTGCTGTTGTTATTATTATTTTTTTTTAAAATTTGATTACTGTGGTTTTTCACAGGTGGGGCCCACATCATGTAAATCCAACCCGTCCATTGCGTTTAGTGGCTCAAGACCGTCCAAATGAGTCCAATATCCGATATTTTTTCGACGAATAAAAATGTCAGGGTGTCTTTTAATGGTTGAATCCACTATTTTACAGGCTATGGCCAGCCTGAAGATCGGATGGACCTCATTTTTTGACCCGACACCTAAAATGAGCCACATAATGAGATGGATGGCGTGGATTTACTCAATAGATCAAGGTGGGGCTTGCATGAGCAGCCCACCCAAAATGCTTGTAAATCAAACTGATATTTGTGTTTTCCTTACACGTCCGGCGTCCCTGGACGCTGGACGGTTTGTCACCACACATACTCACGGTGGGCCCTACTCAGGGGGGGCCACCAAATGATGGATGGTGCAGATACAATACATATGAAGTGGGTCCCACCTATAAATGGCTTGGATAGGATACATGAACCATGGTGGGGTCCATTCGGGTGGGCCACATAGCCATATCATCACACTAAAATAATAGGGAGAGAGAGAAAGAGAAAGAAGCACCCACTAACAATAAAGATTCGCCCGCCTTTGATCTCATCTTTCTTCTTTCGCCTATAGCCTTTAGAGTTCCAAGGGAATGATTTCAACGGTCTAGATGATCTTTGGATGGTGGGGATGAGAGGTAGGAAGTGGGCCACATCTACCTCCTCCATGGAAGCTTGGACGGTTGCTCTCATGGTGTTATTGGGAGAAATGAGAGAGATGAGAGAGAGTGATGTAAGAAGTGATGGGAGAGAGTGGTGTGTGTAAGAAAAAGGTGACTTGTGTAAGAACTTTGTTGACTTTAGGAAGGGGTGATGTAAGAAAGGTATGAGAATGTAACACCCTGAAAATCGGGGGTCGTGTATAAACTCAACTCCCGAGTTCCAGACCGTCACTTATGCAACAAAAATGGTTATGATTCAATGTTGTCTGATTTAAAGCAATCACATGAGTAAAAGTATACCAAAACTGCAATTCATACTTCAGATCCAGTGATAAAAGCAAGCGGAAGACTAAACAATATATATATCACTGTATGGAAAAACAAAGTAATCTCAACTGTCTCCAAAGTATGACTACATCTCTGAGTCTCATATACATGTAAATAGACAAAAGAATAAGTTCAAAATAGTCCCACTGAAGTCCCCCTGGATCCAGGTCACCTACGGGAAGCCGTCGTGATACTGCATATACGAGAACTCATCCTGGTCCTCGTCAATCTCCGGCTCCACCTCCTGGATCTCGTCGTCACCTGCAACTACAACAGGGTCTGATGGGTGTTGCAAACACCATCCCGTAACGTGGGAATGAGTGATCAACTCAGTGGAATCATAGAGCAAAGATTAGCATGTTCACAATTCAATCACGCGATAATAGTAAAGCAGTAAATCAGACAATTCTAATACTGTTGTTAATGCAAGATGATATGACGTGATGTATGCCCTCACCGACGATCACCCTCATGCGGCAACATCTTACGACCGCGGCATGCCACACTCCCTAGAGTGCTCCACATCTTCCAGGCACATGCAAAGCGATGGTGATATGATTACCAAGTTGTTATTAGTCCATTCAAACAGAAGGATTGGGAAACTAAGGTACTTCTCTTGTATCAATCCCAACACGGATCCTGTCTAGGGTCGTCACTCCTAGTAATCTCATACGATGTACATTTCGTAGGTCACTGCAAGGGCTGCCAGGGCTGTTGCTCGCACTCGTTGCACCGCTCCCCCATCACCTTATCAATACAGGCCTACTGTACTCTACTGCAACGGAAGGGTCGTCACCTCCCGTGGACTCAGAATACGCTCGCGGTCACTACAAAGGGCTCGTCGCCTGATCAGTGTAGGCCGACAGCTAGAATATAGTGTCCCATACCACCATAATCTGCTCACGAGTCAAGGTGCTCATTGGTCACTACGGGGAGGTTTGTGGCCCCAGCGTAGGCCGACAGCTCGACCACGGTGTCCCATACCACCATGCCCGGCTCATGAGTCTTCGTGGATCAAGGTACCACGGTTAATAGGGTTTACAATGGTAAGTTCAGTACCCTAGGTTCAAGCAGTTATGATACATACAAGGTGAACAAACATCGGCCAGTCGGGTTACTTGACGGGCTCGACTAGTGCGATCGCATCTCAAGTTAAACGACATGAAGTACGTAAGACACTTCGCGTGGCCTAACCACTGCCGCCAACTCTCAATACGAATCACATTCATCGACGCGTCGTTCGTGGCTATGACCAGTCAGCCACGAATTCGCTCGGTTACCGACTGCCTGGACTAAGTCAAGTCCCACACATCTATGGAATCACATTAACACTATACAAAGGTATTGGAATTGAAATACATCATGTGAGGACGTTAGCACATGTTATAACATTCAACTCAAGCAAATCTTCAAGGCATACTTCCCATGCATATTCAACTTAAGCAAATCCTCGAGCACATACATTCCATGCATGTAATGAAATCATGCATTTTGTCAACATGTAGAAAATCATTTAGGTCAGCATGATAATTGAAAAATCAATCACAAACTATCAAATAACATCATTTAATTCAATACATACTAATACAAGCATTTATACAAACACATACACTACACACTTAAGTCTACACATAGTATGTCGACCCAAAGTGCGCAACTAGGCGAATCTCTTCGCCAAACTAATTATGCACGCATTCCTAACTTCCTAATGCGACAACAAACCATGTCAATCACATCATCAAAATATGAATGTAAACGGTACTTCCTACAAATGACTAAAATGCCCTAAATCTCATATTCTTCGTTAGCTTACGAAACGGGAAACGGAGAGCATTTTGTACATGTCAAACGGCGATGCCGTCAAGAATCTACTATTAAACGACATTGAAAGCGTTGGGAACCATCAATCAAAGCGTCTAAAATCCTCACCTAGTGTCTTGTAGACTCGGGAATTGAAGCGGAGCGTATATGCTTCGTCTACGGCGAGTAAGGAGCCTAATACATAAGATCCATAAGCTACATCGCTATGGAAACAAGAAAAACTCAAATCAACAACTATTTAGGGTTTTTACTTACCTAGGATTGCGGTGGAATCACCGGGAAAGCGGTAGAGGAGTGTTGCTTAAGCACGTGCAACACGTAGCACAAGTGGCAGGTAGAACTCTCCCACTCTCTCACAATCTCTCCCTCTTTTTCTCTCTCCCAAGCTAGGGCTTCTCTCAAATTCGGATGGGAGAGAGGAGTGAGGGTTTCAACCCCTTTTATAGCCTAAAACATGCCCAAAATAGGCTTGGGAACAATGTTTACTTGGTGCCTAACCAAATCGGGGCCGTTTCGGTCCAAAAGGGCATTTCTGGAGGTCCCCAGGCCAAATGCGGTCGGACTTAAGCTCATGCATACTGGATCTAGCACACATCCAGTTTTCAGACTGGTTGGGTTCCCAGATCACGCGTGGCGGCCCAGTTTCAGTTTAACGGTCACCGCACCATGATCAGGCCTATAAGTCTCGTGATATATAATAGATATTTTTCCTGATCCAAGGGTGTAATTTGGCTGTATTCTGATGGTCAGAACGCTCAATACTGATGCGTCAAATTGTGTGCCAGATTTGAATTTCAAATTCCAATTCTAACCCTATTCTCACTCTCTTCGGTCCGGGCTCAATGAAATAGCCTGTGATTATCGGTTTGACTTGATTTTTGGAATGAGTGTCAAGTCCAGCTAGACGGTTCTAACGGTCTAAGATAGAAGGTATCGGACTTTCAACGTGCGGTCTAGATCCAATACAAAGATTCAAAGTGGTCCAGAGAACAAACCGGTTTAGAGTTTGATCCGAGGCTTTAGAGCATTATAGCACCCTTGGTTCCACTCGCTTCGGGCCTTGTAGAACGTATTTAAAGTGATCAGGGACCATTTCCCAGCTATTCTAACGTTGCACTAGCTAACCTAGTCATATTTTCTAAAGGGATGAATTCTACGCAATTTCGGGTCGAGTTGGTACTCGAGCCCAAGTATGGATTTTTCACGGGCGTTACAGAGAAGATGTAAGAAACTTTTGACTTATGGGTTGTTTGGGGATGGGTGTGAGGTGATGGTGTACTTGACATGAGGTGATGGGATTGATTGATGGGACATATCATAGAGATTCTCTTGGGATTACAAACACGTGGCATTTTTCTCGCACCGAACGTTGGCCCACATCTCTTGACCAGGGTATCGCCTTGGCGCGCGAGTCGCAGCATCGAAATCGCGGCGACGGCGCGGTCGCTATGGTAAAAGTCTCAGGTTGAGTGGACTTGGGTTAACGGCATGCATTTCAAGGTCACGCGCAAACGTCGGATAAGGATCGAAGGTTGCCGAAATTTGACCGGTAAGACCGCGAAAGTCTACGGAACAGTATGGTCTAAGATACGGGGTTTACAATCTCCTGGTATCAAAAAGGTTCTGGGACTTTCACCTAAGGACATCATATATGCCCATAGTGTTAAAGATAATATTTTTGGTATCCAATCCAGCCATCCATGATGTGTTTGTGGAGGCTATGACCCTGATATCGCTAGGGCATACAATGATCATGTCACACATTTACGAGATGCATGAGTCACATCGACCAGTCATGCAGTAAACCTACGTGTATGCGCGATCATGTGGGGCATTCCGTCTCATAAGGAGTCCTATAAATGTTTCAGCCTAAAGGCTTATGCTATGATCAAACATTCCTCATATTAAACATACATATGATGCGTATGAGTATGAATCATGGAGTTATACTAAGCATGTTATATGGTGATGAACTATCTTTCCAATGAGGATGGGCCTAGATGGCCTACACACAATAAGTATGTGCTTATCAATGGGCCTTAGGGAGAGTTATAATGTGGACATTTAACCAACATTATTCTTACAATGTAAACGTCAAACCATCGTTGCTCCCAAGGCACGGTCCGCCATAAATATCATTACACAAACCATGGTGGAATCACATATTGCAATGGACCTTATATACATCTCATTGGGCCTCGACCCAAGAGCCTTAGATATATCAAATGGGCCACATCACATGGGCCTCATACATCACATCAAGGTGAGGCCTCATATCACATTAGGCCTAATCAAATGGGCCAAGTCAAATGGACCGAGTTGAATGGGCCAAACACAATTCATCTTTTTTTTTGAGGATCAATATAGAGTATTGTATAAAAATGAACCAAATCAAAAGATCGACTAGACCATACCATATTTAACCGTGTTGATAATGATTTCCACGGTTAAATTCTAATGGGCCCCATCATAGGGTTTACTTCCCATCTAGCCTATTCATAAGGTCACAAAGGCCAAGATTTAGAGGGAAAAACAAATGTCATATAGGTCCAAACTTGGTAGTCCAAGGGATTTTATTGGTGGACATTCAAACCCACTTTTTTCTATAATGCGGTCCACATGATCCTAGATTTGCCTTATTTTATAGTCTCAAGTTGTAAGACAAGCGTGCAAAAACGGTTGGACGGTTTGGAGGTAACACATGCATCATGGTGGGTCCCATAGATGGACGGCATGGATGAAACAGGTGGGGTCCACAGAACTTGGTGAATTCACTACAGCAGTTATGTAGCTGGAGTGAGGTACACCAACTGTCCCACTCCCCTATGTGAGGACAGTGGGGGCTAAACACCACGTCATCTAGGGATGTTGGACAGACTGTGTTCACATGTTAATCAAGGTGAGTCCCACATAGACGTGGCCCACTTGATTTGGATCAACCTGATGTGTGTTTTCCCATCAACCCAAGGTAGGGCCCACATGGTTTAGACGGTGTAGATCTAACACGTCCATCAAGTGGGTCCCATGAAGGTGGCAACTTCGATAAATTACATACATCATGGGGCCAACAATAAGGGAAGAGAGAGAGAGAGAGAGAGAGAGAGAGAGAGAGAGAGAGAGAGAGAGAGTGATGGAGGGACGCCGACACTATGAGCCCTCCCTTCCATGATTTACAACATACATCAAGTGGGTCCCATTATATATGGGTCCACCGATCAAAATCAATGGTGGAGATCCTTTCTCCACTAAAATGTAAGGTCTAGATGACCCTATCCATGTAAGGAAAATAAACATCATGATGAGGTCCATGGAGAATGGCCCAATCATGGAATGATCATGAGAATCAAGGTGGGCCATCGGCCACACCTAGGGTCCAAAGTGAGATCCATACCATCAATCGGTAGGCCTCACTTGGCCCATCATCAAAAATAAAATCTACGCCTATAAAAACACCCACCATTCTATCTTCTTGGTCCGATGGAATGCCAATCTTCTTATGTCTCACTTTGATGGAAGGTGATGAGAGTTGAAGGGCTAGGATGATGGATTTTTAGGAGAGGAAGTGGGCCACACAACACCTTTTCTCACCTTAGAAGAGCTTGGATGTCCACCACTTTGGTGTTTCTTGGAAAGTGTGAAGAGAAAGAGAGAGAAATGGTGGTTGTAAGGGAGAGTTGATGGATAGTTGTACTTGACATGTATGTGTGTATAAGAGAGAGTGAGAAAGAGTTGACTTTGGGGTTGCTCTTGTACTTGACATAAGGTGATTGATTGATTGATTGATTGAGTGATTGATTGATCAGACATGTTGTAGATATTCTCTTAGGATTACAAATGCATGGTGTTTTCCTCAAATTGAACGTGGGCCCACATCTCCTGGCCAGGGTATCGGATCGGTATGCAATACGCGATGTTGAAACCGTGCCAACGGTGCACTCACAATGGTACAAGTCTCGAATTAAGCCGACTCAAATCTATAGGATAAGACTTAGTGTCACGCGTAAACATCGATTATAGGCGTGAGTTACCGAAATTCATCAGGAAGGATCACAAGAGTCTAAGGAATGGTATGGACTAGGATATGAACCTTACAGGATATATGGTAATGTTATTTTTGTGACTTGGTTACACTTGTGGTTATGCTCCATTACAAAAAAAATTCAGACTGAAAATCCTCCTTGTGGGATCCCAGGATCAGAATCTGGCATATGGGTACTGGGAGCCGAGAATGGGGTACTACGGAGGTTGTCGATGCCAGATTCAGTGATCAAAAATTCTGTAAGCCCAATTTTTGAGTTTGGGGCTTGACAGTTACGTAGTGCGAGAAGGCATGACCTCTGGATTCAAGTTACGATTGATGACATCGAAGGCGTTACGCAGATTGCGTAAATTTGAGGAGATTTTCAAAGACGGTTGGACAAAGGCTATAAATATGGGTTCTTTGAGGAGTTCTAAACATAAATTAGGTTTTGAGAAGTAGTGCTAAAGGGTGGAGCAGCCTTTCAAGAGTTTTTCTTCCTTCCTTTTCTATTGTTAATGCCTTGTTTTAGGGTTTTAGATCCAATCATGTCTATGGTTGGCGAAACCTCTTAACTTGGGCTAAGAGGAAAAGCTTGTAATGTGTTGGGATGATTTTATTATTTTAATTATTTTTCTTGTTGAACCTCACTAATTTTTAGTTTGATATTAAAGGAATATTTTTAGTTTTCTATGATTTATTGTGACTCAAATTACAATAGATGTTGTGATAGCTTTGGATATCTTCTTTTCCTATTTTGAGATTGTGAGATTGGTAAATCCTGTTGTTTACCATCGTCTCCTAGGCATGTTAGGGTGATGGAATCCCTTCCAATCACCATAATACTCCTTTAATGAGGACTAGATCAATGAAAAGTTCAGATTTGGTATAATTATTTTATCTTCCAATTGGATAGGATAAGACTCTAATTCCAATTGTCTCTTGAATCAAAGTAAGGTAGCATCCTGATAGCTACAAGTGGATCCTTGACACCCTAGTTCCCACCTTTCAATTGATAGTTTTAATCAACATTATTCACAATTACTCTCTTTTATTTAAGATTTAGATTTAGATCTTCTTCTAGTTCTAGTTCTAGTTATTTTCAGAATACGTATAAATTTAGTCCATATGGATTCGACCTGAGTCTCATCGAGTTATTACTACATCCTGACCCTACACTTGTGTAGCCTTATGAGCCCCGTGAACTCTAGAGAGTTATTGTAGCCAATCATATGTGTAAAACCTACCTAGTTCATTGTCCTAATAGCTTCACCGGGACCCTCTGATGGATCGCGGTTTGTGAACTCCCCGGCTGCGGTGGTTCAACGAACTTGTAAGAGTTATAGAGACCATTTTTGCAAGATCCTCGACTCCAACTACTCAAGAGTCTAGAAAATTATGATCACTCCAACTACTCAAGAGCTTAAACTATGTGATGCACTCCTTAAAATACTAACTTAAACTCTAAAATAGCCTGACAATTGAAGACAAACATTATGTAGAGCTGTAACACTCTGAAATCTGGCACCTACGTATATCCAACCCCGATTTCGTACCTGAAGGCATGACTTATGTTTTGTATATTTACATTTCATACTCTATGCATATATTGACAAAATGATTCTCATTTATAAAATATAACCATTCAAAAATTAAATAATTAAACATTTATTTAGAGAATAATAAAATACCCATATCCGAATATTCACGATTATCACCAAACTCATGTCATCTCTATATTATCATACTAAATGTTCATTACACTTATTTAGAAAATCCTAAAGAAATAAAATAAATAAAAGCAAATCTCTTTAAGCTACTCGAGGAGATCTTAATCCTGAAAATTTAAAATCCCAACAGGGTAAGTTGCGAAGTCTAGTGAGTCATCTCAACACAGGTTTAAAAAATAATCTCATATAATCTAAATAAAATTATATTAAAAGATAAAATACCTATTTAGGTAAAGCAATAGATGAAGAGATTAATAAATAAGATTTTTCAATATAAATTCAAAGAAAAATAAATGAATGAAATCAACACATGCTATAATCCATAATAACCACTGCAGTTTATTCTTTATAACACCAAGGCCAGTATACACCGGTTGGCCAAAACTTGCGTCAATATGACACCTAGTCTGGTAATGGGAACTTCTTACATGACATGCTCACCCATCCAAAGGGCATTTGGTGAGGGACCCATTTGTACGTTAGCTGGTCAGACTACTACTCTACCGAACCTGACAGTGGGAACCTTTTGTAATCCTGACATGCTTACCCACTCAAAGGGTACGTTAGAGATTCCAAGAGGTACCAGTTGGGTTTCTGGGACTTTCGACCCAAGGGTCTTGATTGCCCCACCTATTTACGCTTTAAGGATTTTCAACTAGAGGACTTAATCGCCCCCCCTATTTTTCGGTGTTCCAAAAACTATTATGATGGTGTATGATTTTAATATTTTCATGAACAAAAAAAAAGGTCTTTCATGATTGTTATTCCTTGATTGAATCTATAATAAAGGAAATACGTAATTTATAAAAGAAAATTTCTAATCACTATAATCCATTCCTACATAATCAAAATTCCACGTAGAAAAATAAAATGCAACATAATCCGTCATATTTAAGAGTTCAAAAAATTCTATATGAATACTTTTTTTTTTTACGTTAATTTTAATTAAAAAAATCTAAATATTGATTTTTTTTTTCATATTAGAAAAAAATAAATAAAGAAAAGAATTATTAATGCATAGTTAACAATAATCCAATTTAAATTTGAATTAAAGCATGCTTATTAAAATAAAGACAACTATATAAAATCAACATTTTGAAAAAAAAATAAAATAAACAAATAAATCAAAAATAACAAAGATGAGTAAATAAATATTAAATCATTTATATAAAAAATATAAGGAATTTTAGAGGGAATTAAATAAATTTAATTCAATAAATGAGCAAACAAACAAATAAATGAATAAATAAATTTAAAATTCATGTGAGAGAAAACTCACCTCTTATAAAAGAAAAAAAACCTTTTTAATTTATTTTATTTCCCTTCTCTATCTTCCTTTTTCTTTTCTTTTCTTTTTTTCTTCCTCTCTCTTCCTTTTTTTTTCTCCTCCTTTTCTTTCTTCCTTTTTTCTCTCTCCACTCCTCTCTCTACCTATATCTCACATCCCTCCAAGAAATACTCTCCTTCTCCCACTCTCTCTCTCTCCCCTCACGTGAATAGCCAAAGCTCTCTTCTTACCCTTTTTTTCTCTCTTCTCTCTCTCTCTCTCTCTCCTCACATTTCACACCCCACCTCCCTTAGCTCCTTGTTTACAAGGAGCACTATAACACCCTGAAAATTGGGGTCGTGTATAAATTCAACTCCCGAGTTCCAGACCGTCACTTATGCAACAAAAATGATTATGATTCAATGTTGTCTGAGTTAAAGCATTCACATGAGTAAAAGTATACCAAAACTGTAATTCATACTCTAGATCCAGTGATAAAAGCAAGCGGAAGACTAAAGAATATATATATCACTGTATGGAAAAATAAAGTAGATCTCGACTGTTTCTAAAGTATGAATACATCTCTGAGTCTCATATACATGTAAATAAACAAAATAAAATGTCAAAATAGTTCCACTGAGAAGTCCCGTCAACCCAGGCCACCTAAGCAAAGCCGTCGTGGTACTGCATATATGAGAACTCGTCCTGGTCCTCATCATAGTCCAGCTCTGCCTCCTGGATCGCTGCCTCACCTGCATCTAAGACAGGGTCTAGTGGGTGTTACAAACACCATCCCGAAAAGTGGGAATGAGTAGCTAACTCAGTGGAATAATAGAGCAAGGATTAACATGTTCTCAAATCAATCATGCGATAATAGTAAAGTAGTAAATCAAACAATCCTAATACTGTTGTTAATGCAATATGACATGACGTGATGGATGCCCTCACCGACGATCTCCCTCATACGGTACCATCTTACGACCGCGGCATGCAATAATCCCACAGTGCTCCATATCTTCCAGGCACATGCAATGTGATGGTGATATGATTACTGTAACACCCAGAAAATCGGGGGTCGTGTATAAACTCAACTCCCGAGTTCCAGACCGTCACTTATGCAACAAAAATGGTTATGATTCAATGTTGTCTGATTTAAAGCATTCACATGAGTAAAAGTATACCAAAACTGCAATTCATACTTCAGATCCAGTGATAAAAGCAAGCGGAAGACTAAACAATGTATATATCACTGTATGGAAAAACAAAGTAATCTCATCTGTCTCCAAAGTATGGCTACATCTCTGAGTTTCATATACATGTAAATAAACAAAAGAATAAAGTTCAAAATAGTCCCACTGAAGTCCCCTCGATCCAGGTCACCTACGGGAAGCCGTCGTGATACTGCATATACGAGAACTCATCCTGGTCCTCGTCAATCTCCGGCTCCACCTCCTGGATCTCGTCCTCACCTGCAACTACAACAGGGTCTGGTGGGTGTTGCAAACACCATCCCGTAACGTGGGAATGAGTGATCAACTCAGTGGAATCATAGAGCAAAGATTAGCATGTTCAAAATTCAATCACGCGATAATAGTAAAGCAGTAAATCAGACAATCCTAATACTGTTGTTAATGCAAGATGATATGATGTGATGTATGCCCTCACCGACGATCACCCTCATGCGGCAACATCTTACGACCGCGGCATGCCACACTCCCTAGAGTGCTCCACATCTTCCAGGCACATGCAATGCTATGGTGATATGATTTCCAAGTTGTTATTAGTCCATTCAAACAGCAGGATTGGGAAACTAAGGTACTTCCCTTGTATCAATCCCAACACGGATCCTGTCTAGGGTCGTCACTCCTAGTAATCTCATACGATGTATATTTTGTAGGTCACTGCAAGGGCTGCCAGGGCTGTTGCTCGCACTCGTTGCACCGCTCCCCCATCACCTTATCAATACAGGCCTACCGTACTCTACTGCAACGGAAGGGTCGTCGCCTCCCGTGGACTGAGAATACGCTCGCGGTCACTACAAAGGGCTCGTCGCCTGATCAGTGTAGGCCGACAGCTAGAATATAGTGTCCCATACCACCATAATCTGCTCACGAGTTTAGGTGCTCACTGGTCACTACGGAGAGGTTTGTGGCCCCAGCGTAGGCCGACAGCTCGACCACGGTGTCCCATACCACCATTCCCGGCTCATGAGTCTTCGTGGATCAAGGTACCACGGTTAATAGGGTTTACAATGGTAAGTTCAGTACCCTAGGTTCAAGCAGTTATGATACATACAAGGTGAACAAACATCGGCCAGTCGGGTTACTTGACGGGCTCGACTAGCGCGATCGCATCTCAAGTTAAACGACATGAAGTGCGTAAAACACTTCGCGTGGCCTAACCACTGCCGCCAACTCTCAACACGAATCACGTTCATCGACGCGTCATTCGTGGCTATGACCAGTCAGCCACGAATTCGCTCGGTTACCGACTGCCTGGACTAAGTCAAGTCCCACACATCTATGAAATTGTCTTAACACTATATACAAAGGTATTGGAATTGAAATACATCATGTGAGCATGTTAGCACATGTTATAACATTCAACTTAAGCAAATCTTCAAGGCATACTTTCCATGCATATTCAACTTAAGCAAATCTTCAAGGCATACTTTCTATGCATGTAGTGCAATCATGCATAAGGTAAGCATGTAGGAAATCATTTAGGTCAGCATTTTAATCATGAAATCAATCTCAAACTACTACATAACATTATTCAATACAATACATACTAATACAAGCATTTATACAAACACATACACTACACACTTAAGTCCACATATAGTATTTCGACCCAAAGTGCGCAACTTGGCGAATCTCTTCGCCAAACTGATTATGCAAGCATTCCTAACTCTCTAATGCGGCGACAAACCATGTCAATCACGTCAGCAAAATATGCATGTAGACCGTACTTCCTACAAATGACTAAAATGCCCTAAATCTCATATTCTTCGTTAATTTACGAAACAGGAAACGGAGAGCATGTTGTACATGTCAAACGGCGATGCCGTCGATAATCTACTATTAAACGACATTGAAAGCGTTGTAAACCGTCAATCAAAGCGTCTAAATTTCTCACCTAATCTCTTACGGTCGCGGGATTTTGAACGGAGCGTGTACGCTTCGTCTACGGCTGTAAGAGAACCTGATTTATGGATTACGTTAGCTAACATGTTATACATCGACGTAAACCCTAAATCAGCAAGTTTTTGGGATTATTTTATACCTGGAAAAGTGGAGAAATCACCAGCCAGGTGATTGGAAGGAAGTGCTGAAGCAGCAACTGTCAGGGGCTCGGAAGCGGGAAGAATCTCTTCTTCTCTTTCTCTCAAACTCTCTCTCCTTTTGCTAGGGTTTGTGAATTTCGGATGGGAAGGAGAAATGAGGGTTTCAACCCCTTTTATAAGCTTGAAAACGCCGAAGATAGGCTCCGGGACGAAGTTTACTTAATGCCTATCCATTTCGGGGCTGTTTCGGTCCAAAAACTGCTTTCTGGTGGTCCCCTGGTCGATTGCGATCAGACTTAAGCTCATGAGTACCAGATGTACCTCGTATTAAGTTTTCAGTCTGGCAGGGTTCGCAGATCGCACGTGGCGGACCAGTTTCAGTTCAGCGGTCACCGCACATAGATCAGGGCTGAAAGTCTCATGATAATAAATAGAAATTTTTCCTGATCCGAGGGTGTAATCTGGATGAATTCTGACGGTCAGAACGCTTAATACTGACGCGTCAAGTCGTGTGCCAGATTTGAATTTGAAATTCCAAATTCGTCCCTATTCGCGGTCGCTTCAGTTCGGGTTCAACGAAATAGTCTGTGGTTATCGGTTTGACTTGATTTTCGAGATGAATGTCAAGTCCAGCTGGGCGGTTCTAACGGTCTAAGATAGGAGGTATCGGACCTTCGACGCGCGGTCTAAATTCAATACAAAATTTCAATATGGTCCAGAGAACAAACCTGCTTAGAGTTTGATCCAAGGTTATAGAGTATTGTAGAGTTGTCTGTTCTACTCGATTTGGGTCTTGTATAACGTATTTAAAGTGATCAGGGACTATTTCCCAGCTACTCTAGCGTTGCGCTAGCTAACTTACGCTTAATTTCCATGGAAATTATTCCTACGCGATTTCGGGTCAAATCGGTACTCGAGCCCAAGTACGGATTTTTCACGGGCGTTACAATCTACCCCCCTTAACAAATAATTTCGTCCTCGAAATTTGTACCTGTTCGTACTCCTCGAGAAGCTGTGGGTAGTTCTTTCTGATCTCGGCTTCTGTCTCCCAAGTAGCCTCCTCCTCAGTATGATGCGTCCATAGTACCTTCACAAGGGGAATCACCTTGCTACGCAGTACCTTCTCCTTCTTGTCTAAGATGCGTGTCGGTCGCAGGATATAAGTAACATCCTCTCCTAACTGCACCTGCTCCCATCTGATGATATGGGAAAGATCAGCAACGTACTTCTTCAGCATAGAAACATGAAATACGTTGTGAACGCTCGCGAGGGGCGTGGGTAAAGCCAATCGGTAAGCCACTGCTCCCACACGATCGAGGATCTGCAATGGACCAATGAATCGCGGTGCCAGCTTCCCCTTCTTCCCGAACCGAAGGACTCCCTTCATAGGGGAAACTCGCAAAAACACGTGATCCCCGACTATGAACTCAAGTGGCCTCCGTCTCGTATCGGCGTAGCTCTTCTGTCTGCTCTGCGCTGTAAGAAGCCGACGTTGAATAATATCGATCTTCTCTGACGTCGCCTGCACCAACTCTGGGCCAATCAAGCTACGCTCACCGACCTCTAACCAGCAATGCGGTGCGCGACAAGGTCGCCCATACAGCGCCTCATAAGGTGCCATGCCGATACTCGCCTGGAAGCTATTGTTGTACGCAAACTCCGCATATGCAAGACAGTCATCCCAACTGTCCTTGAAGTCCAATGCGCAAGCCCGCAACATGTCCTCCAGGATCTGGTTCACTCGCTCCGTCTGTCCGTCCGTCTGTGGGTGGAAGGCAGTACTGAACTTCAACTTCACACCCATAGCCTCCTGAATGCGAGTCCAGAAAATAGAAGTGAACCGCGTGTCTCTGTCCGACACGATCTCCAACGGAACTCCATGCAGACGCACGATCTCTCGGATATACAATCTAGCCAGCTCGTCTGCAGAGTTCGTAACTCTGATCGGTAGGAAGTGCGCCGACTTCGTCAATCGGTCGACGATCACCCAAATGGAATCATGCCCCTTCCTCGTCTTCGACAACCCAGAAATGAAGTCCATGGAAATGAAATCCCACTTCCACTCTGCAATCGGCATAGGCTGCAAAAGTCCAGGTGGTCGGCGATGCTCTGCCTTCACCTGCTGACAAGTGAGACAACGGGACACGAACTCAGCTATGTGGGTCTTCATACCTTCCCACCAATACGTCCTCTTCACGTCACGATACATCTTCGTACTGCCTGGATGCATCGCGAGTCTAGTAGAATGCGCAGCCTCGAGAATCTCTCGTCTCAAGTCAGGGACATCTGGGACGCATAGGCGGCCACGGTAACGTAAGCCCCCATCCATACCAACTCGCCAGTCGGCGTCAGCATCATCACTGGCCTGCTCTCGAAGCTCAGTAAGATGCGCGTCGTCCCTCTGCGCCTCTATGACTCGGTCATAGATCTGAGATCGCACCTGTACGTGTGCGATGAACTCAAATGGCTCCTCTACGGTGAGTTTCTGCTCAAAGTCTCGCAAAAATTCCACCATATCCCACTCGGCAACCATCAGCGGAGCCGCAAACTCTATCGCCTTCTTGCGGCTCAACACATCAGCCACAAGGTTCGCCTTCCCAGGATGGTAAGATACTTCAAACTTGAAGTCCTTCAGCGTCTCCATCCATCGCCGCTGCCTCATATTCAAGTCTCGCTGCGTGAATATGTACTTGAGGCTCTTGTGGTCGCAAAAGAGCTTGAACTCCTCTCCGTAGAGGTAATATCTCCAGAGTCTCAGTGCGAATATAACGGCTGCCAACTCTAGGTCGTGTGTAGGGTAATTCTCCTCGTGCTTCCTTAATTGTCTCGAGGCATACGAAATTACCCTGTCCCTCTGCATAAGGACACAACCCAAACCAACGCTAGACGCGTCAGTGTATATAGTGTATCTAACCCCTTGTTCTGGCAATACTAGCACAGGGGCGGACGTAAGTCTGTCCTTCAGCTCCTGAAAAGCTGACTCCGCCTTATCATTCCAGGCGAACTTCACGTCCTTCCGTGTCAACTGAGATAAGGGTCTCGCGATCTTCGAGAAGTCCTGAATGAAGCGCCGATAGTAACCAGCGAGACCCAAGAAACTCCTCACCTCAGTGACAGAACCAGGCTGCTCCCAGTACTGCACCGCAGCTACCTTAGACAGGTCAACTGCCATGCCATCTTTGGACACCACGTGTCCCAGAAACTTCACCTCCTGCTTCCAGAAGTCGCACTTCTTATACTGTGCGAACAACTGGTGTCGTCTGAGCGTATCAAGGACCAAACGCAAGTGCTCCTCATGCTCCTCTCGACTCCTAGAGTATACCAAAATGTCGTCGATGAAGACAACGACGAACCGATAGAGGAAAGGCCGAAATACCCGGTTCATCAGATCCATGAACACGGCCGGTGCGTTCGTGAGACCGAACGACATCACGAGGAACTCGTAGTGGCCAAAACTGGTCCTGAATGCTGTCTTCTGCACGTCCTCATCTCTGACGCGCAGCTGATGATATCCTGACTGAAGATCAATCTTCGAGAAGTACTGCGCTCCTCTCAACTGATCAAACAAGTCATCGATCCTGGGCAAAGGGTACTTGTTCTTCACCGTGAGCTGGTTCAGCCTGCGATAATCAATACACAATCGCAGCGAACCATCATTCTTCTTCACGAACAAGACCGGTGCTCCCCAAGGAGACACGCTAGGCCGTATAAAGCCAAGCTCTAGCAGGCCATCAATCTGCGTCCTCAACTCCTCCATCTCACATGGTGCCATGCGATACGTCGGCAGTGAGACGGGTGTAGAACCAGGAACCAGATCGATAGTGAAATCGATCTCACGTCGGGGCGGCAAACCAGGGATCTTCCTGAACAGATCCCCGAACTTAGAAACAACTGGCGTCTGCTCAAGTACCTGGGCACCAGCGTCTCGCAATAGAGTGGCGTAGCTAAGAATGCGGAAAGGAAGATTTACCCGCACTGGAAATGTGAAGGATGCGCCCTCAGGCTCGTACGCTGTGACTATACGAGTCTCGCAGTCAATCTCGGCTCTCGCTGCAGTCAACCAATCCATGCCAAGAATGACGTCGAGATAAACGAGCGAGGGATCGACGACCAGATCAAGAGTCATTGTCCTGCCTCCCAGATCAACCAAACAACCCTCACACATCTGGGTGACATCCGAAAAATCTCCATGAGCTGCAAAGACTCGCACGCTATCCATAGTGATAGTCTGCAACCCAAGACGTCTGACTACGGCACGCGATATCAAAGAAAGCGTGGAACCAGTGTCCACCATGACAAGAACGGGAGTACCTCCGATATGGCCCGTGACCTCGAAGGCTGAATGCTGGAAAGTCGGCGTCGTAGCTGCCTCAGCGGTCAGTGCATGAACTCGAGCCTGCTGTGGCCGGTTCGGCCGCTGTGTCAAGGGCCGTGGAGGCTGTCGAATCTGCGATACCGTAGGTCTGAAAGAAGGATGCGCAGGAGCTGACCGTATAGGCGGTGCTGATATCGCATGTGGACGTACACGATCAATCTTCTGCGGCGGCGAGAACCCACTGTCCCGCATTCTGGAAAAGCAACTCTGCGCTAAATGGCCCGTCCTCCCACAGTATGTGCATGACAAATCAGAGCACCGAAACGGTGGTACAGGCGCCGTGGTCCTGGTAGGAGGATCAAAGCGAGGCCTCTTGCCCGCAAAGGGCCTGTCTGGAAAATCCGGTCGCGGCCTAGAAGTAGTCGGGCCTCGAGATCGCGCAAGTCGATCCACGTCCTGCTCTGCCCGCATGGACATGTGAACCAACTCCGCATAGGAAGGGAAACTGACACAGCACATCTTCGACCGAATATCCGGTCGCAAGCCCTCCAAAAAGTGCCGTATGCGCATCTGCTCATCAGCTAGAATCGTCGGGACGTACCTGCCCAACTCTGTGAACCGATGCTCATACTCGGTAACCGTCATCGCTGCCTGCCTGAGACGGAGAAACTCATTCTCCCTCTCGTGCCTGTAGGTCTGGGGATAATACTTCTCATGGAAGCGGAACTCAAATGCTGCCCACGTCCATACGAAATCTGCGGCAACAGTCCGCAATATGCTATCCCACCACATACTGGCCTCTCTCTCAAACAGGAAGGTAGCCAGCTCTACCTGCTCAGCCTCGGTACAGTGCAACATCCGTAGAATCTTCGACACTCGGTCGAGCCAGAACTCAGCCTCCTCGGGTCTGTGAGAACCCGTGAAAGTAGGAGGCCGCAAGCGCTGAAATCGCTCCAGAAGGCCCCGTGTGTCGGCAGGATTCCCCGCAGGGAAAGCAGGCTGCGCAGGATGTGCTATGCCCTCATCCTGGGCGTAAGTATAGGCATCCTCAGCTGGATGCGCAGGTGGTGCAGGTGGAGTAGATGTAGTCGCACCCCCACCCTGGGCTAAAGTCCCAACTATGGTGGTCAGAAGCTGCTGCTGCTGTAGCATCATAGCCATCATCTGGTCGAATCTGTCAGGGGGCGGAGCAGGCTGTGGCGGATGCGGTGCGGAAGTAGATGCGCGCTGTGGCTCTCTAACTGATGGTGTAAATGGCGGTGGTCCATCTGTAGGACCAACAGCAGGCTGAGACGATCGAACCGTCTCAGGAATCGGGCCCACAGCAGGGTCCGGACGAGTGCCAGACTGAGAGGGAGTCTGATCCATCTGCTCTGACAATGAAAGTCGAACCGCGCTCCTCGTAGTCTTAGGTGGCATTCCCTATATTCAAAATAGGGTGCAACCTTGTCAGTCTCAATTGCACAAATACACCACAATCATTCACTTAAAGAGTCAAAGGCATTCCATGCATTTCAATTAATCAAAATTGTCACAATACAAGGGATATATCCTTACAAGCATCATGACTAGAATTACATGGAAATTAAGACAGTTAAGTAACAGCAACATAAGCAAAGCACTAGCCCTAACAGGCTTACACACATAAAACAGGAAATGGCTAACTACTAAGAACAATATCAAAGATCGCGTCGCTAGTCAGAGTCTGGTGACGGAGGAGGAGCACCCTTATCCTGTAAGCAACACAGGATTGCCTTCAAGGTGCGAGTCACCTTGCCAAACTTTTTCTTTGTAACGGCCTTGGCATCAGCGACTTCCGCTCGAAGTTCTTGGACTTCCCTTCGCAAAGCGGTCTGGCTCTCCTCCATCCGAGCAATGCGATCGTCGATAGTAGCCTGCGCAGAAGGAGGAGGGCTCTCATCAGTATCCTGAGCCTCCTCTTCTGCTTCTTTCTAAGCCTCTTCCTGAACCTCTGCACTAGGTTCTTCTTCGATTTGATCTTCCTCTTCATCAAAGTCATCCCCACTATCCCTTTCAAGTTAATTTTCACGATATTGCGACCCAATCTTCATCTTAACCATTGTCGACTCATCGATGGTGTGAATCGATACCGGCAATTCGGGTCCAAGTCTATAGGCAAACTCAAGCGCAATCTTGCAAATGAGTCGACCAAAGGGAAGCGATTCGGATGTTCTCCTCGACCTGGCTATGAGAACTATCTGCCGTAAGATGAAAGTGGCCATACATATGTTCTCTCCCTGGGCCACCAGAAATAAGAAATCGACCATAAGACGTGTACATTCAATGCGGTTCGTCGACCTAGGATAAACATTGAACGTGCAGATATGATGCAGCAGACGCAAATCCTCAGACATGTACGTCGCCTTGAGGCTATTATTAGGCTGCCATGGAACCAACTTACCGCACAGAAACCTGGTGCGGCGATCTCGTTTACGTCTAGTCCTCAAATTCTTCTCACTTGGATGCACATCACCTAGAGGCACATTGAGAAGTCGCGCAACCAACCGGACGTCGATCGTAGCCATCCGATCTCTACCAAAAGGGATTTTGAACTGCAAAGGCTCCAAGGTAGGATTCTGGATGTTAGCATAGAAGGCACGAACAGTGCTCACATTAGCACGTGCGCGAGCTTCAAAGATCGGTCCCCAGTGCGCAGCTTCAATGCGTTCGACCAACAGATATTCGTCGAACAATCGTCCATCTACGTCCGCCTCAAATAACACTCTACGATCAGTGTATTCACCATGAGGCATCTCTGATAAAATTGTTCATCCAAGGTGTGCATGGGGATCCAAATCCCGCTTTGTACGGCACTCCAGGACTGCAGCTGGACCTGCGGCGGCGCTTGAACTTGCGGCACCACCCCGCGGTCTTCTCGATCGAGCAGGGCGGCTCGGCCCAGCCTCGTCTGTCTCAGTTTTCCTCTTACCCATCAAAGATATGATGGATGAGAGTGACAAAAGGCCCAAAATGGCTTCCACAAAAGCCATGGAAAATACCGAAAATGCGGAGAAATGGCTGCCCAATCTGACAAAAGGAAATCTAGGCGTCGTAGAGGGATGCTTCAAGCTTCCCAAGGCTGTAGTTTCAAGGAAAAATACAAATAAAAAGATGGGATGGAGCACCTCACGATTTCAGCTCCATTTGGGGGATTTTGGAGGTCCAAATGGTGAGATCTTCAAGGAAAGAGGCTGCCAACACCCAATAAGTGATGGGTGGTGGTCGGTTTTGGCCAAGGAAGGTTTTAGAAGTGGTTTGGGACGCCGGGGTTTGGAATGGGTTGCTGAAAATCAAATCTAGGGCTATGTAGGGGGCTGTTTGTGAAGGAGAGGTGGGATTTGGGGGTTTACGTGAGGTGGGAGGTGTATACGGATGATGTGGACCCTATTTAAGGGGGTGCGCCCGAAGGACGGCCCCATCGGACACCGCCAGCCGGCGATGCATCGCCCGACCGGCGATGGCATCACCGGTCAACTTGAAAGTTGGCCGGTGGGACCCCATGGGTCTGGTCCCCCATGGTCCCAGGGTCCCAAAAAGTTAGGTCCCACCCCTTAGTTCATAATATTTTGGTCTGTATGAGCCCAAACATGTGTTCGGGGCTTTCTGGGCCCACATCGCAATCCCGAATACCAAACCATATGATGCAGCATATGAATTTGGGGTAGAAGGAGCCAGTACACCTATGTAGCTCCTTATTTGCTAAAGAAAGTGAAGTTGGAATGGCCTTATGGCTATTTTTCATGAAATTTTACTATTCACTGTAAAATTTGGTGAATGTACTAATTTGTATTATTTTCATATTAAGTTTGATGCCTAACATGAAATAGATAAGAAAGAAATTAAGATTGGAGTATTTAGAGGAGGAATTTTGAAGATTTTTGGTGAAACGGGGTTTTTAAGCCCTGACGATTGATTACTGGAGTCGTGGTCATCCCACGGCCCAAGGATTCACTTTTGCGGTTTAAAACCGCTCATAGGACGTCTCCACCCGACTTCCTATAGCTTAGAAGTGATTCGGGTTGCTTTACGCGACCCGAGATGCGTTACAGACTCGATCTTGCGATCGATCCTAATAGACTTCGCCTATCGGTGAATCGGCGATCCTAGAAGTGTTTCTAGACCCTTCTCGCACCCACCTAAGTCAAAGGAAGCGACAGCGTACGTCGCAAGACCATAACCTAGGCCCAGTATACTCTTATTCATGCTCTGATACCAACTTGTAACACCCAGAAAATCGGGGGTCGTGTATAAACTCAACTCCCGATCTCCAGACCATCACTTATGCAATAAAAATGATTATGATTCAATGTTGTCTGATTTAAAGCATTCACATGAGTAAAAGTATACCAAAACTGCAATTCATACTTCAGATCCAGTGATAAAAGCAAGCGGAAGACTAAACAATGTATATATCACTGTATGGAAAAACAAAGTAATCTCATCTGTCTCCAAAGTATGACTACATCTCTGAGTTTCATATACATGTAAATAAACAAAAGAATAAAGTTCAAAATAGTCCCACTGAAGTCCCCTCGATCCAGGTCACCTACGGGAAGCCGTCGTGATACTGCATATACGAGAACTCATCCTGGTCCTCGTCAATCTCCGGCTCCACCTCCTGGATCTCGTCCTCACCTGCAACTACAACAGGGTCTGGTGGGTGTTGCAAACACCATCCCGTAACGTGGGAATGAGTGATCAACTCAGTGGAATCATAAAGCAAAGATTAGCATGTTCACAATTCAATCACGCGATAATAGTAAAGCAGTAAATCAGACAATCCTAATACTGTTGTTAATGCAAGATGATATGACGTGATGTATGCCCTCACCGACGATCACCCTCATGCGGCAACATCTTACGACCGCGGCATGCCACACTCCCTAGAGTGCTCCACATCTTCCAGGCACATGCAATGCTATGGTGATATGATTTTCAAGTTGTTATTAGTCCATTCAAACAGCAGGATTGGGAAACTAAGGTACTTCCCCTGTATCAATCCCAACACGGATCCTGTCTAGGGTCGTCACTCCTAGTAATCTCATACGATGTATATTTCGTAGGTCACTGCAAGGGCTGCCAGGGCTATTGCTCGCACTCGTTGCACCGCTCCCCCATCACCTTATCAATACAGGCCTACCGTACTCTACTGCAACGGAAGGGTCGTCGCCTCCCGTGGACTGAGAATACGCTCGCGGTCACTACAAAGGGCTCGTCGCCTAATCAGTGTAGGCCGACAGCTAGAATATAGTGTCCCATACCACCATAATCTGTTCACGAGTTTAGGTGCTCACTGGTCACTACGGGGAGGTTTGTGGCCCCAGCGTAGGCCGACAGCTCGACCACGGTGTCCCATACCACCATGCCCGGCTCATGAGTCTTCGTGGATCAAGGTACCACGGTTAATAGGGTTTACAATGGTAAGTTCAGTACCCTAGGTTCAAGCAGTTATGATACATACAAGGTGAACAAACATCGGCCAGTCGGGTTACTTGACGGGCTCGACTAGCGCGATCGCATCTCAAGTTAAACGACATGAAGTGCGTAAAACACTTCGCGTGGCCTAACCACTGCCGCCAACTCTCAACACGAATCACGTTCATCGACGCGTCATTCGTGGCTATGACCAGTCAGCCACGAATTCGCTCGGTTACCGACTGCCTGGACTAAGTCAAGTCCCACACATCTATGAAATTGTCTTAACACTATATACAAAGGTATTGGAATTGAAATACATCATGTGAGCATGTTAGCACATGTTATAACATTCAACTTAAGCAAATCTTCAAGGCATACTTTCCATGCATATTCAACTTAAGCAAATCTTCAAGGCATACTTTCTATGCATGTAGTGCAATCATGCATAAGGTAAGCATGTAGGAAATCATTTAGGTCAGCATTTTAATCATGAAATCAATCTCAAACTACTACATAACATTATTCAATACAATACATACTAATACAAGCATTTATACAAACACATACACTACACACTTAAGTCCACATATAGTATGTCGACCCAAAGTGCGCAACTTGGCGAATCTCTTCGCCAAACTGATTATGCAAGCATTCCTAACTCTCTAATGCGGCGACAAACCATGTCAATCACGTCAGCAAAATATGCATGTAGACCGTACTTCCTACAAATGACTAAAATGCCCTAAATCTCATATTCTTCGTTAATTTACGAAACAGGAAACGGAGAGCATGTTGTACATGTCAAACGGCGATGCCGTCGATAATCTACTATTAAACGACATTGAAAGCGTTGTAAACCGTCAATCAAAGCGTCTAAATTTCTCACCTAATCTCTTACGGTCGCGGGATTTTGAACGGAGCGTGTACGCTTCGTCTACGGCTGTAAGAGAACCTGATTTATGGATTACGTTAGCTAACATGTTATACATCGACGTAAACCCTAAATCAGCAAGTTTTTGGGATTATTTTATACCTGGAAAAGTGGAGAAATCACCAGCCAGGTGATTGGAAGGAAGTGCTGAAGCAGCAACTGTCAGGGGCTCGGAAGCGGGAAGAATCTCTTCTTCTCTTTCTCTCAAACTCTCTCTCCTTTTGCTAGGGTTTGTGAATTTCGGATGGGAAGGAGAAATGAGGGTTTCAACCCCTTTTATAAGCTTGAAAACGCCGAAGATAGGCTCCGGGACGAAGTTTACTTAATGCCTATCCATTTCGGGGCTGTTTCGGTCCAAAAACTACTTTCTGGTGGTCCCCTGGTCGATTGCGATCAGACTTAAGCTCATGAGTACCAGATGTACCTCGTATTAAGTTTTCAGTCTGGCAGGGTTCGCAGATCGCACGTGGCGGACCAGTTTCAGTTCAGCGGTCACCGCACATAGATCAGGGCTGAAAGTCTCATGATAATAAATAGAAATTTTTCCTGATCCGAGGGTGTAATCTGGATGAATTCTGATGGTCAGAACGCTTAATACTGACGCGTCAAGTCGTGTGCCAGATTTGAATTTGAAATTCCAAATTCGTCCCTATTCGCGGTCGCTTCAGTTCGGGTTCAACGAAATAGTCTGTGGTTATCGGTTTGACTTGATTTTCGAGATGAATGTCAAGTCCAGCTGGGCGGTTCTAACGGTCTAAGATAGGAGGTATCGGACCTTCGACGCGCGGTCTAAATTCAATACAAAATTTCAATATGGTCCAGAGAACAAACCTGCTTAGAGTTTGATCCAAGGTTATAGAGTATTGTAGAGTTGTCTGTTCTACTCGATTTGGGTCTTGTATAACGTATTTAAAGTGATCAGGGACTATTTCCCAGCTACTCTAGCGTTGCGCTAGCTAACTTACGCTTAATTTCCATGGAAATTATTCCTACGCGATTTCGGGTCAAATCGGTACTCGAGCCCAAGTACGGATTTTTCACGGGCGTTACAATTACTGAGTTATTATTAGTCCTTTTCATAAAGTAATATTGGAAAACTAAGGTACTTCCCTTATATCAATCCCAATATAGATCCTGTCTAGGGTCGTCACTCCTAGTAATCTCATACGATGTATATTTTGTAGGTCACTGCAAGGGCTGTCAGGGCTGTTGCACGCACTCGTTGTACCGATCCCCCATCACCTTATTAATACAGGCCTACTGTACTCTCACTGCTACGGAAATGAAATACAACATTGTGAGCATGTTATCACATGTTATAACATACAACTTAAGTAAATCATCAAGCACATGTATTTCATACATATAATGAAATCATGCATATAGCTAACACGTAGGAAATCATTTACATTAGCATATTAATTGAGAAATCAATCTCAAACTAATCCATAACACCATTTAATTCAATACATACTAATACAAGCATTTATACAAACACTTAAACTACGCACTTAAGTCTACATATAGTATGTCGACTCAAAGTACGCATTTAGGTGAATCTCTTCGCCAAACTAATTATGCACGTATTCCTAGTATCCTAATGCGACAAGAAGCCATGTCAATCATATCAGCAAATTATGGATAAAAACAGTATTTCCTACAAATGACTAAAATGCCCTAAATCTCATATTCTTCGTCTGCTTACGAAATAGGAAACGGACAACATGTTGTACATGTCAAATGGCGTTGCCGTCGATAATCTACTATTAAACGACATTGAAAGCGTTGGAAACAGTCAATCAAAGTGTCTAAAATCCGCACCTTTTCTCCTATAGGTGTATTAATTCTAACGGAGTGTACACGCTTCGTCTACGGCGAACCGGGAACCTAATACACAAGATCTATCAGCCACTTCACTATGAAATGAAAGGAACCTTAAATCAGCAAGTGCTAGGGGTGTTTTCTTACCTAGAACGTGGTAAAATCACCGAAAAAGTGATTGAGGTGTGTTGCTTAGGCACGTGCAACAGGTGGCACAAGTAGCAGGAAATTCCCTTCCACTCACTCTCACAAACTCTCACTTTCTCTCTCTCTCTTGCTAGGGTTTCTAGCAAATTTGGATGGGTGAGAGGAGTGAGGGTTTCAAGCCCTTTTATAAGCCCAAACATGCCCAAAATAGGCTTTAGGTCAAGGTATACTTAAGTTGTATCCAAATCGGGGCTGTTTCGAACCAAAAGACCATTTCTGGTGGTCCCCTGGCCGAACGCGATTGAACTTAAGTTCATACCTGTCGGATGTCGCTCACATCCCATTTTTAGACCATCACCGTTCGTAGATCGCACGTGGCGGTCCAGTTTCAGTTCAGCGGTCACCGCACGTAGATCAGGTCTACAAGTCTCATGTTATGAAATAGAAATTTTTCCTGATCCGAGGGTGTAAGTTGGCTGAATTCTGACGGTCAGAACGCTTAATACTGACGCGTCAAGTCGTGTGCCAGATTTGAATTTCAAATTCCAAATCTAACCCTATTCTCATTCTCTTCAGTCCAGGCTCAATGAAATAGCCTGTGAATATCGGTTAGACTTGATTTTTGAAATGACTGTCAAGCCCAGCTAGGCGGTTTTAACGGTCCAAGATTGTAGGTATCGGACTTTTGACATGCGGTCTAGATCCAATACAAAGTTTCAAAGAGGTCCAGAGAACAAACCGGTTTAGAGTTTGATCCGAGGTTTTAGAGTATTATAGCGTCATTGGTTCTACTAGCTTTGGGTCTTGTAGAACGTATTTAAAGTGATCAAGGACTATTTCTCAGCTACTCTAGCGTTGCGCTAGCTAACTTACACTTATTTTCTAAAGGAATTAATCCTACGCGATTTCTGGTCGAGTTGGTACTCGAGTCCAAGTACGGATTTTTTCAGGGCGTTACAATCTACCCCCCTTAACAAATAATTTCATCCTCAAAATTTATACCTTTTCGTACTCCTCGAGAAGTTGTGGGTAGTTCTTTCTGATCTCAGCTTCTGTCTCCTAGGTAGCTTCTTCCTCAGAGTGATGCGTCCACAATACCTTCACAAGGGGAATCACCTTGCTACGCAGTACCTGCTCCTTCCTGTCTAGGATATGCGTCGGTCGCAGGATATATGTAACATGGTCTCCTAACTGCACCTGCTCCCATTTGATGATATGGGAAGGATCAGAAACATACTTCTTCAGCATAGAAACATGAAATACGTTGTGAACGCTCGCGAGAGGCGTGGGTAAAGCCAAACGATATGCTACTGTTCCCACACAATCGAGGATCTGGAATGGACTAATAAATCTCGGTGCCAGCTTCCCCTTCTTCCCGAACAGAAGGACTCCCTTCATAGGGAAAACTCGCAGAAATACATGATCCCCAACTGTGAACTCTAGCGGCCGCTGTCTAGTATCGGCATAACTCTTCTGTCTGATCTGCGCTGTTAGAAGCCGACGTCTAATAATATCAATCTTCTCCGACGTCGCCTGCACTAACTCTGGGTCAATCAAGCTACGCTCACCGACCTCTGCCTAGCAATGCGGTGCGCGACAAGGTCGCCCATACAACGCCTCGTAAGGTGACATACCGATACTCGCCTGAAAACTGTTGTTGTACGTGAACTCCGCATATGCAAGACAGTCATCCCAACTGTCCTTGAAGTCCAATGCGCAAGCTCGCAACATGTCCTCTAAGATCTGGTTCACCCGCGCTGTCTGTCCGTCTGTCTGTGGGTGAAAGGCAGTACTGAACTTCAACTTCACACCTATAGCTTCCTGAATGCGAGTCTAGAAAATAGAAGTGAACCGCGTGTCTCTGTCCGACACGATCTCCAACGGAACTCCATGCAGACGCACAATATCTCTAATATATAGTCTAGCCAGCTCGTCTGCAGAGTTCGTAACTCTGATCGGTAGGAAGTGCACCAACTTCGTCAGACGGTCAACGATCACCCAAATGGAATCATGTCCCTTCCTCATCTTCGGCAGCCCTGAAATGAAATCCATGGAAATGAAGTCCCACTTTCACTCTGCGATCGGCATAGGCTGCAAGAGTCCAGGTGGTCGGCGATGCTCTGCCTTCACCTGCTGGCAAGTAAGACAATGGGACACGAACTCTGCTATGTGGGTCTTCATATCTTCCCACCAATAGGTCCTCTTCACATCGCGATACATCTTCGTACTGCCTGGATGCATCGCGAGTCTGGTACAATGCGCAGCCTCGAGAATCTCTCGTCTCAAGTCAGGGATATCTGGGACGCATAAGCGGCCACGATAACGTAAGCCCCCATCCATGCCAACTCGCCCCTCGGCGTCTACATCATCACTGGCCTGCTCTCGAAGCTTAGTCAGATGCGCATCATCCCTCTGCACCTCGATGACCCGGTCATCGATCTGAGATCGCACCTGTACATGTGTGATGAACTCATACGGCTCCTCTACAGTGAGTTTCTGCTCAAAGTCTCGTAAAAACTCAACCATATCCCACTCAGCAACCATCAGCGGAGCCGCAAACTCTATCGTCTTCTTGCGGCTCAATGCGTCAGCCACAAGGTTCGCCTTCCCAGGATGGTAAGAGACTTCGAACTTGAAGTCCTTCAAAGTCTCCATCCATCACCGCTGCCTCATATTCAAGTCTCGCTGCGTGAATATGTACTTAAGGCTCTTGTGGTCGCAAAAGAGCTCGAACTCCTCTCCATAGAGGTAATGTCTCCAGAGTCTCAGTGCGAATATGACGGCTGCCAACTCTAGGTCGTGTGTAGGGTAATTCTCCTCGTGCTTCCTTAATTGTCTCGAGGCATACGAAATTACCCTGTCCCTCTACATAAGGACACAACCCAGACCAACGCTAGACGCGTCAGTGTATATAGTGTATCTAACCCTTGCTCTGACAATACTAGCATAGGGGAGGACGTAAGCCTGTCCTTCAACTCCTGAAAAGCTGACTCCACCTTGTCATTCCAGGCGAACTTCACGTCCTTCCGTGTCAACTGAGATAAAGGTCTCACGATCTTCGAGAAATCCTGAATGAAGCGTCGATAATAGCCAGCGAGACCCAAGAAATTGCTCACCTCAGTGACAGAACCAGGCTGCTCCCAGTCCTGAACTGCAGCTACCTTAGACAGGTCAACTGCCATACCATCCTTGGACACCGCGTGTCCTAGGAACTTCACTTCCTTCTTCCAGAAGTCGCACTTCTTATACTGTGCGAACAACTGATACTATCTGAGAGTATCCAGGACCAAGCGCAAGTGCTCTTCATGCTCCTCTTGACTCCTGGAGTATACCAAAATGTCATCAATGAATACAACGACGAATCGATAGAGGAAAGGCCGAAATACCTGGTTCATCAGATCCATAAACACGGCTGGTGCATTCGTGAGACCGAACGACATCACAAGGAACTCGTAGTGGCCAAAGCTAGTCCTGAATGCTGTCTTCTACACGTCCTCATCCCTGACGCTCAACTGATGATATCTTGACTGAAGATCAATCTTCGAGAAGTACTGCGCTCCTCTCAACTGATTAAACAAGTCATCGATCCTGGGTAAAGGGTACTTGTTCTTCACCGTGATCTGGTTCAGCCTGCGATAATCAATACACAATCGCATCGAATCATCCTTCTTCCTTACGAACAGGACTGGTGCTCCCCAAGGAGACACACTAGGCCGTATAAGGCCAAGCTCCAACCAAACGTCAATCTGCGTCCTCAACTCCTCCATCTCACACGGTGCCATGCGATACGTCGGCAGTGAGACGGGCGTGGAACCAGGCACCAGATCGATAGTGAAATCAATCTCTCATCGAGACGGTAAAATAGAGATCTTCCTGAACAAATCCCCAAAGTTACAAACGACTGGCGTATGCTCAAGCATCTGGGCACCAGCGTCTCGTAATAAAGTAGCGTAACTATGTATGCGGAAGGAGAGATTTACCCGCACTGGGAATGTGAAGGATGCGCCCTCTGGCTCGTAGGCAGTCACTATACGAGTCTCGCAGTCAATCTCGGCCCTCGATGCAGTCAACCAGTCCATGCCAAGAATGACGTCGAGATAAACAAGAGAGGGGTCAACGATAAGATCAAGAGCCATAGTCTTGCCCCCCAGATCCACCAAACAGCCCTCACACATCAGGGTGGCATCTGTAAAGGACCCGTGAGCTATATAAACTCACACCCCATTCATCCTAATAGTCGGTAGCCCAATGCGGCTGACTATAACACGTGATATCAATGAAATCGTGGATCCTGTGTCCACCATCATAAGAATAGGAATACCTCCGATGTGGGCAGTGACCTCAAAGGCATTTCATGCATTTCATTTAATCAAAATTGTCACAATACAAGGGATATCTCCTTACAGGCATCATGACAGGAAGTACATGGGAACTAAGACAGTTAAAGTTACAACAGTAACATAAGTAAACTACTAGCCTTAACAGGCTTACACAACATAAAGCAGGAAATGACTAACTACTAACAACAACATCAAAGATCTCATCGCTAGTCTGAGTCGGGTGACGGAGGAGGAGCACCCTTATCCTGCAAGCAGCACAGGATCGCCTTCAAGGTGCGAGTCACCTTGCCGAATTTCCTCTTCATAATGGCCTTGGTATCCTCGACCTCAGCCTGAAGTTCCTGAACTTCCCTTCGTAAGGTGACCTGGCTCTCCTCAATTTGGGTAATGCGATCATCACCAGTAGCCTGAGCAGAAGGAGGGCTCTCATCTGTATCCTGAGCCTCCTCTTCTACCTCTTCCTGGACTTCTTCCTCAACTTCTGCTCCAGGTTCTCCCTCATTTGGATCCTCTCCATCATCAAAATCGTCCTCTCTATCCTCCTCAAGCTGAGTCTCACGGTATTGAGACCCGATTTTCATCTTGACCATGGTAGACTCATCAATGCAGTGAATCGGAACTGGCAACTCCGGCCTGAGTCTGTAAGCAAACTCAAGCGCGATCTTGCATATAAGTCGGCCAAAAGGAAGCGACTCAGATATTCTTCTTGATTTTACTATGAGGATAATCTGTCGCAACACGAAAGTGGCCATACACACATTTTCTCCCTGGACCACCTGATACAAGAAATCAACCATAAGGTGCGTACACTCAATGCAATTTGTCGACCTGGGATACACGTTAAACGTGCAAATGTGGTGCAGCAGGCGCAAATCATCAGACATATGAGACGACTTGAGGCTATTGTTAGGCTGCCATGGAACCAGACTATCGCATAGGAACCTGATATGACGATCTCGCTCATGCCTACTCCTCAAATTCTTCACACTGGGATGAACATCACCAAGGGACACGTTCAGAAGTCGTGCTATCAACCGAACATCGATCGTAGCCATCTGGTCTCTACCAAAAGGAATCTTGAACTGTAATGGCTCCAGTGTAGGATTCTGGATACGAACGTAGAAGGCACGAACGATGCTCACATTAGCACGAGCATGAGCTTTAAATAGCAGACCCCAATGTGCAGCTTCAATGCGCTCGAACAATAGGAATTTGCCGAAGAGTCTCCCTTCCACGTTCACCTTAAACAACACCTTACGGTCAGTGTATTCACCGTGAGGCATCTCTGCTAAAATGACTCACCCAAGTTGAGTATGGGGATCCAAATCCCGCTTTGTATGGAACTCTTGGGCTGTGCTTGGACTTACGGCGGCACTTGAGCTAGCGGCGCCACCCCTCGGTCTTCTTGATTGAGCAGGGTGACTAGGCCCAGCCTCATCCGTTGCGGTCTTTCTCTTTCCCATCAAAGAGAGGATGGTGGAGAAAGATAAAAGACCCAAAATGGCTTCAACAAAAGTCATGAAAAATAGGAGAAATGTAGAGAAATGGCTGCCCAAACTGAAAAAAGGAGATCTAGGTGTTGTAGAGGGATGCTTCAAGCACCCCTAGGATGGATTTTTAAAAAGAAAAAAGAATGAAAAAGGGGAATGGAGCTCCACACGATTTCAGCACGTTTTGGGGGTTGTAGGAGCTCCAACGGACGAGATCGGAGAGGGAGAAGGTTGCAAAATGCAATGGAGTGATGGAATGGAGTCATTTTCAGCAAGAAAGGGGTTTGGGGAGGATTTGGAACAACGGTTTGAGAGAGGGCAACAAGAAAACGTGAGAAGGAGCTTGGGAAGGGGACTGTTGTGAAGGAAGTACCCTTTTTAGGGGTTTTCTATGGACGGACCACACGTGGGAGGGGTGTACTACCCAAAATACCCCCACGTGCTAAGTTTCACATCAAGTGGGCCCCACCGGACGGCGATGCATCGACGGATTGGAGATGGCATCGCCGGCCATCTTGCAAGGTGGCCGGTGGGACCACATGGGTCGGGTCCCCCCTGGCCCAGGGACTTCAAAAATATATGGGCCCCACCTTAGTTCATTCTAGATTGCCCTAGGGAGGCCCAAACATCTATTCGGGGCTTTTCAGGGCCAATCTGCAAACATGAATGCAATCCCTTATCATGAAGCATATGATTTTAGGGTAGAAGGAGCTAATACATCCATCTAGCCTATTAGTTGCTAAATATTACAAACTTAGAATGGCCTAATGGCCAATTTTCATAAATTTTTACTATTCACTGTAAAATTTTGTTAAAGTATGATTTTATATTATTTTCACATTAGGATCAATGCCTAACATGAAAATAATAAGAAATAATTGAAGAATGAAGTGGTGAGAGGAAGAATTTTGAAGAATTTCGGTGAAACGGGGTTTTTAAGCCCTAGCGATTAAATGTAAGGGTCGTGGTTGTCCCACAGCCCAAGGTTTTACATTTATGGATTTAGAATCATTCAAAGAACGTCTCAACCCACCTACCTACAACCTAGGAGCTACTTAGGTTGCTTCGTGCGACCCTAGATGCGTTACGGACTCGATCGTGCGATCGATACGAATAGTCTCGCCTATTGGCGAATCTGCGATCCTATAAGTATTTCTAGACCCTTCTCGCACCCACCTAAGTCAAAATAAGTGATAGCATACGTCACGTGACCATAACTCAGGCCCGGTATAATCTCATTCATGCTCTGATACCAACTTGTAACACCCTGAAAATTGGGGTCGTGTATAAATTCAACTCCCTAGTTCCAGACCATCACTTATGCAACAAAAATGATTATGATTCAATGTTGTCTGAGTTAAAGCATTCACATGAGTAAAAGTATACCAAAACTGCAATTCATACTCCAGATCCAGTGATAAAAGCAAGCGAAAGACTAAAGAATATATATATCACTGTATGAAAAAACAAAGTAGATCTCGACTGTCTCTAAAGTATGAATACATCTCTAAGTCTCATATACATGTAAATAAATAAAATCAAATGTCAAAATAGTCCCACTGAGAAGTCCCGTCAACCCAGGCCACCTAAGCAAAGTCATCGTGGTACTGCATATATGAGAACTCGTCCTGGTCCTCATCATAGTCCGGCTCTGCCTCCTGGATCGCTGTCTCACCTGCATCTATGACAGGGTCTGGTGGGTGTTGCAAACACCATCCCAAAATGTGGGAATGAGCAGCTAACTCAGTGGAATAATAGAGCAAGGATTAACATGTTCTCAAATCAATCATGCGATAATAGTAAAACAGTAAATCAAACAATCCTAATACTGTTGTTAATGCAATATGACATGACGTGATGGATGCCCTCACCGACGATCTCCCTCATACGGCACCATCTTACGACCGCGGCATGCAATTATCCGACAGTGCTCCACATCTTCCAGGCACATGCAATGTGATGGTGATATGATTACCGAGTTATTATTAGTCATTTTCATACAGCAATATTGGAAAACTAAGGTACTTCCCTTATATCAATCCCAACACAGATCCTGTCTAGGGTCATCACTCCTAGTAATCTCATACGATGTATATTTTATAGGTCGCTGCAAGGGCACTCGTTGCACCGCTCCCCCATCACCTTATCAATACATGCCTACTGTACTCTCACTGCTACGGAAGGGTCGTCGCCTCCCGTAGACTTAGAATATGCTCACGGTCACTACAAAGGACTCGTCTCCTGATCAGTGTAGGCCGACAGCAAGAATATAGTGTCCCATACTACCATAATCTGCTCACGAGTCATAGGTGCTCACTGGTCACTACGGGGAGGTTTGTGGCCCCAGCATAGGCCGACAGCTCGACCACGGTGTCCCATACCACCATGCCCAGCTCAAGAGTCTTTATGGATCAAGGTACCATGGTTGACAGGATTTACAATGGTAAGTTCAGTACCCTAGGTTCAAGCAATTATGACTCATACAAGGTGAACATACAATGGCCAGTTGGGTTACTTGACGGGCTCGACTAGCACAAGCGCATCTCAAGTCGAACGACATGAAGTGCGTAAAAAACCTCATGTGGCCTAACCACTGCCGCCAACTCCAAAACACGGCTCGCGTTCATCGACGCGTCGTTCGTGGCAAAAATAAGCCAACCACGAACTTACTCGGTTGCCGACTGCCTGGACTAGGTATAGTCCCAAACAATTATGAATCCACATCAGCAATCATATAAGAGTATTGGAAATGAAATACAACATTGTGAGCATGTTATCACATGTTATAACATACAACTTAAGTAAATCATCAAGCACATGCATTTCATACATATAATGAAATCATGCATATAGCTAACACGTAGGAAATCATTTACATTAGCATATTAATTGAGAAATCAATCTCAAACTAATTCATAACACCATTTAATTCAATACATACTAATACAAGCATTTATACAAACACTTAAACTATGCACTTAAGTTTACATATAGTATGTCGACTCAAAGTGCGCATTTAGGAGAATCTCTTCGTCAAAATAATTATGCACGCATTCCTAGTATCCTAATGCGACAAGAAGCCATGTCAATCACATCAGCAAATTATAGATGAAAACAGTATTTCCTACAAATTACTAAAATGCCCTAAATCTCATATTCTTCGTCTGCTTACGAAACAAGAAACGGACAGCATGTTGTACATGTCAAACGGCATTGCCGTCGATAATCTACTATTAAATGACATTGAAAGCATTGGAAACAGTCAATCAAAGTATCTAAAATCCGCACCTTTTCTCCTATAGGTGTATTAATTTGAACGGAGCGTACACGCTTCGTCTACGGCGAACCGGGAACTTAATACACAAGATCTATCAGCTACTTCGCTATGAAATGAAAGGAACCTTAAATCAGCAAGTGCTAAGGGTGTTTTCTTACTTAGAAACATGGTAAAATCACCGAGAAAGTGATTGAGGTGTGTTGCTTAGGCACGTGCAACAGGTGGCACAAGCAGTAGGAAATTTCCTTCCAGTCACTCTCACAAACTCTCACTTTCTCTCTCTCTCTTGCTAGGGTTTCTAGTAAATTCGGATGGGTGAGAGGAGTGAGGGTTTCAAGCCCTTTTATAAGCCCAAACATGCCCAAAACAGGCTTCAGGTCAAGGTATACTTAAGTTGTATCCAAATCGGGGCTGTTTCGAACCAAAAGACCATTTCTGGTGGTCCCCTGGCCGAACGCGATTGAACTTAAGTTCATACCTGTCGGATGTCGTTCACATCCCATTTTTAGACCATCACCGTTCGTAGATCGCACGTGGCGGTCCAGTTTCAGTTCAGCGGTCACCGCACGTAGATCAGGTCTACAAGTCTCATGTTATGAAATAGAAATTTTTCCTGATCCGAGGGTGTAAGTTGGCTGAATTCTGATGGTCAGAACGCTTAATACTGACGCGTCAAGTCGTGTGCCAGATTTGAATTTCAAATTCCAAATCTAACCCTATTCTCACTCTCTTCAGTCCAGGCTCAATGAAATAGCCTGTGAATATCGGTTGGACTTGATTTTTGAAATGACTGTCAAGCCCAGCTAGGCGATTTTAACGGTCTAAGATTGTAGGTATCGGACTTTTGACGCGCGGTCTAGATCCAATACAAAGTTTCAAAGAGGTCCAGAGAACAAACCGATTTAGAGTTTGATCCGAGGTTTTAGAGTATTATAGCGTCATTGGTTCTACTCGCTTTAGGTCTTGTAGAACGTATTTAAAGTGATCAGGGACTATTTCCCAGCTACTCTAGCATTGCGCTAGCTAACTTACACTTATTTTCTAAAGGAATTAATCCTACGCGATTTCTGGTCGAGTTGGTACTTGAGTCCAAGTACGGATTTTTCCAGGGCGTTACAAGCACAACATCATGTGTGCTATTAATAAATGTTCTTTTAAATTTTTTAATTTTTTTTTTTAATCTTTCTATGTCACGTTTTTTTTTCCTTTTGATTTACACCACGTGCACAAGTCAAGTGTGAGGTTGTGCACACATGTGCCATGCATTGCACATATGCCACATGTGTGGTACATGTATGTGAGGTGTGTTTATGATGGGTGTGCATGGTTTGTGATGCAAGCATGGGCCCCTTGTGTGTGAATGAGAGATTTCTATGTGATGTGTTTGGTGCATGTGTGTGGTTGTGATGTATTCAATGGTGTATAAACATATGATGTAGATGGACGGACGGATTAAAGCATACATAGATTGACGAGTAGATATATGGACAGACGGATGGATAAATGTATAGTTAGATGAGTTCATGTGTGATCGGGGGTTGGACTTCATGATGTACGTGTGGATTGGTGGTGAGATGGATGACTTGATGGTTGTATCATTGGATGGATAGTTAAATGCATGGTTGAATTTATTAGTTAATGAATAGTTGGATTGGATATGTCCAAATCAATGGTTGAGATTGGATCAGTTGATCTTGTAGATCGACGGTCATATCGGACAAATTGGGTATGTTGATCAATGGTTAAAATTAGATGGTCAAGATTAATATAGGTTATTACATTCTACCCTAAAAAGAAATTTCGACCTTAAAATTTACATACCTATAATGCAAACAAGTGATGGTATTTATCTTTAATCTCAGCATCTCGTTCCCAAGAAGCTTCTTACCCTATAATGCGAACAGGTTATAGAGCACGAGGGTTGTAGCAAGGAATGAGAAATTGCATAGGGTATACACTACCATTTCTCTACCTTGATCATTTTTTGTAAAGAGATCTTCTAAGATCTGCAGCTCTTCTATCGTCTAATTAGGCGTATACATCAACCGATTCTAAGTGATCTGATCAGTGGGTTCGCTCTGGAGAATGGACGGATGACAATGAATATTCAGTGGGATAATAATCATCTCATCCTTGAAGGGACTATTGAATTTGATTATATCTTCCTAAACTTTCACACTATCCCAGGAGTTATGAAGTTTGCTTGTCTTATGCTCCTTGATCTTATCTTGAAATTCTTGATTCACCGACTTCATGTGTTTCTTTTACAAAAAAGATAGAGGCGGTGTGTCTTCTCTTGGAGGTGGACATGTATGATCAATACGTATGTTTGTCATCGATTTCAACCATGTCTCCCTATCCATTTCTTTGCCTTATCTAAGAGGTCTGTCTATGTCTCCAACTACAATAGCATAACGAATCGGAGTCGACAAAGCACTGATACGGTCCAAGAAATCAAAATTAACAAGAACCGGTTCCTTGATATAAGCAGGGTGTTTTCTAGTTATTTTTATTCTCTTTTTCGGACGATCTTCCTGTATATGAGATGAAAGAGAAAACTCAGGTGTACGCGATGAAGAAGGAGGGACTGGAAGTTCAGGGTGAGAAGGAGAGGTTGTTGGTTCAACTATGAGACGATAAGTTCTTTTAGTTCCAACCATTATGATCTTTGAAAAAAATTCAGCAGAGTTTCGGGACTTAGAAAAATTAGCGCAAAGGCAAGAAGTTGGGCAGAATAGGCAGTTGCGTGGAATAGGAGTTACGTGATAAGGTGAGTTGCGTAGAATGAGTAGTTGTGCGACAAGGGAAGTTGCGCAATCAAACAAGTTACACAAAATGAGGAGTCACAGAAGAATTCTGAATGAAGAAAAAAACTAAAGTGCCGATATTTATAAGAGAGATAGTGTAAGACATATATCTTAGACTTTGTCGTTCTATAGGCTTCTGTGGTCCTTCCTGTCGAATTCTGGCAACCCGTGATCTATGATCGACATTTGCATGCGATCTTGAGTCGTGTCTAGTATATCTGAGTCAGCTCAAGTTAAAACTTGTACCATCATGACTGCATTGTCGCCACGATTTCAATGCCATGTCTCATGCACCAATTCCACGCTTAGATCATAAGTTGTGGACCGCACATGATAATGGTCGTGGACCACGCGTTGCGAGACCCACCAATCTAGATTGCACATTTCCCTAACAACCATCATCATGAGGATGATGTCACCCTAGGGGTGACATCACCCTAGCTATAGTGCCTAGCCCATAGCCCTAGGCATGCTCTTACAACTTATAATGACCATAGCCCATGCCTCCCTTACCACTCATGATTGCCTAGCTAGAAAAGCAATCATTTCTCCTTTCTCTCTCTCTTATCTCTCTCCATCCCTCTTTCTTTCTTATTTCCTAGCAAGAGAGAGCTCCCAACATCCATGAAAGCTCTCCATTTCCAACCCTTTACAAGCTCTCCACTCTCAAATCCAACCCTCCAAAATCAATCCTAACCATTGAATCTTGTTCCCTTGGAGCTTTAGATCACATTTGTGGAAGAAGAAGATTTAGGGTGGGTGTTTCTCTCTCTCTCTCTCTCTCTCTCTCTCTCTCTCTTTCATTTTTGTGTGATGTATGGCCCATTTGGATGGACCCCACCTTGATGTATGTCTTATCTAAATTGTCCAAGTCATGTGGACCCTACCTTATGGATGATGAGAACACTCAAATATTAGACCCACCAGGTGGGCCACGTTCATGTGTGACTCACCTTAATAAAACGTGGGCCACGTTCATGTGAGACCCACAGTGATGCTGTATTTATCCATGTCGTCTAGCGTCCCTGGATGTTGGACATGAAGTTGGCTAACATGGAGTGCGTGTACTGGCATGGGTGTGTACTAACAAGTTAAAAAATAATAAATAATATATATATAACCTCAGTGGGATTTTTTTTTTTTAGATTTTTGGGTGGGCCATTCATACTGGCACCTTGATGCATTAATTCAATCCAAGTCGTCCATTCTATTCCCCAAATTATTTTAGGCATTGAGCAGAAAAATGAAGTGAATCCGATTTTCTAGCAGGCCATAGCATAGAAAACAATGGTTCTCACCATTTAAATTTTCTTTGAAGTTTTAGTATACTAAAAACATACTTGATATTGGGCTCTTTTATACGGTAACAAGCCATGGAATCTAATGGGTGGGTTAGATCTTTCGGATACGGGTCCCACCTGGGAAAAACCTTAGAAAAATAAGTTTTCTAATATATATATATATATATATATGATATTGTAACACCCTGAAAATCGGGGGTCGTGTAGAAACCCGACTCCCGAGTTCCAGACCGTCACTTATGCAACAAATATGATTATGATTCAATGTTGTCTGAGTTAAATAATTTACATGAGTAAGATTATACCAAAACTGCAATTCATACTCCAGATCCAGTGATAAAACGCAAGCGGAAGACTGAAAGATATATATATCACTATATGAAAATAAAATACTCTCCAACTGTCTCCAAAGTATGAATACATCTCTGAGTCTCATATACATGTAATAAAATAAAAATAAATGTCAAAAATAGTCCCACTAAGAAGTCTCACTGATCCAGGTCACCTACGCAAAGCCGTCGTAAAATTACATATATGAGAACTCGTCCTGGTCCTCGTCGTAGTCTGGCTCTGCATCCTGAATCGCCGCATCACCTGCATCTAAGACAAGGTCTAGTGGGTGTTGCAAACACCATCCCGTAACGTGAAAGTGAGTGATCAACTCAGTGGAATAATAGAGCAGAGATTAGCATGTTCTCAAATCAATCATGCGATAATAATAAAGCAATCAATCAAACATTCCTAGATACTGTGGTTAATGTATGCATGAAATGACATAATGGATGCCCTCACCGACTTTCTCCCTCATACGGCACCATCTTATGCCCACGGCATGCTTGCGTTCCTCAGTGCTCCACATCTTCCATGCACATGCAATGTGATATGGATAATGCTTACCGAGTTATTATTAGTCCTTTCATTCAGCAGTATTGAGAAACTAAGGTACTTCCCTCATGTCAATCCCAACACAGATCCTGTATAGGGTCGTCATTCCTAGTAATCTCATAAGATGTTAAACTTATAGGTCGCTACAAGGGCTGTCAGGGCTGTTGCTCGCACTCGTTGTACCGCTCCCCCATCACCTTATCAATATAGGCCTAATGTACTCTCATTGCTACGGAAGGGTCGTCGCCTCCCATAGACTTAGAATACGCTCGCGGTCACTACAAAGGGCTTGTCACCTGATCAGTGTAGGCCGACAACTCGAATGTAGTGTCCCATACCACCACAATCGGCTCACGAGTCATAAGTGCTCACTGGTCACTACGGGGAGGTTTGTGTCCCCAGCGTATGCCGACAGCTCGACCACGGTGTCCCATACCACCATGCCCGGCTCATGAGTCTTTATGGATCAAGGTACCATGGTTAACAGGGTTTTCAATGGTAAGTTCAGTACCCTAAGTTCAAGCAGTTATGACTCATACATGGTGAACATACAACGGCCAGTCGGGTTACTTGGCGGGCTCGACTAATACGAGCGCATCTCAAGTCGAACGACATGAAGTGCGTGAAACACTTCGTGTGGCCTAACCACTTCCGCCAACTCAAAACACGACTCGCGCTCATCGACGCGTCCTTCGTGGCAAACAGAAGCCAACCACGAATTTGATCCATTACCGACTGCCTGGACTAACGTATAGCCCCAAACATTCGTAAGTCAACATCAGTAATCATATGAGGGTAATGAAAATGAAATACAACAATATAAGCATGTTGAAACATGTTATAATATACCAATTAAACAAATCATCCAACACATACATTATACATATATATGATGAAATCAATACATATAGCCAACATGGTGAAAATCATATACATCAGCATATTACTTGAGAATTCAATCTCAAAACTCATTCACAACTCCATTTTCTCAATACATACTAGTACAAACATTTATACAAACACTTAGTCTACACACTTTAGTCTACATAGCGTATGTCGACCCAGAGTACGCATTAGGGCAAATCTCTTCGCCAAACCAATCATGCACGCATTCCTAATATACTAACACGACAAGAAGCCATGACAAACATTTCAGCAAAATATGGATGTAAACAATATTTTCTACAAATGACTAAAATGCCCTAAATCTCATATTTTTCATACATTTACAAAATAGAAAATGGATAACATGTTGTACATGTCAAACGGCGTTGCCGTCGATAATCTACTATTAAACGACATTGAAATCTTTGAAATCAGTCAATCAAAGCATCTAAAATCCTCACCTTTTGCCGTAGACGTGTATCGTTTCGATTTGAATGTATACGCTTTGTCAACAGCGTATAGGCGACCTAACATACAAGACGTATAAGCTACTTCGCTAACGAATCGAAGGAAACCCCAAAACAGCAAGTAGTTAGGGTTTTCTTATCTAAGAGTGCGTTGGAAATCACTGAGAAAGTGATTCGAACACGTTGCTTCAGTATGTGCAAAAGGTGGAGCAATCGACAGGAAAATCTCTCACAAGGTCTCCCACAATCTCTCACTTTCTCTCTCTAGCTAGGGTTTCTAGCAAATTTGGATGGGTGAGATATGTGAGGATTTAAAGCCCTTAAATAGGCTAAAACCTCACCTATTTAGACTTAGGAACAATGTATACTTAGGTTCTAACCAAATCGGGGCTTTTTCTATCCAAAAGATTGTTTCGGGAGGTCCCCTGGTCAAACGCGATCGGACTTAAGCTCATGGTCACTGGATGTTGCTCACACCCAGTATTCAGTCCGGTAAAGTTCGTAGATCGCACGTGGCGGTCCAGTTTCAGTTCAATGGTCATCGTACCTAAATCAGGTCTACAAGTCTCATGATATGAAAGAGAAATTTTTTCTAATCCGAGGGTAAAACTTGACTGAATTCTGACGGTCAGAATGCTTAAGAATAACGCGCAAAGTCACATGCCAGATTTGGATTAAAATTTCTAAATCTAACCCATTTCTCACTCTCTTCACTCCAAGCTTAATGAAATAGCCTCTGAACGTCGGTTGGGCTTGATTTTTGAAATGATTGTCAAGTCCAGGTAAGCGGTCGTAATGGTCTAAGATTGTAGGTATCGAACTTCTAACGTGCGGTCTAGATCCAATACAAAGTTTCAAAGGATTCCTGAGAGCAAACGGGTTTAGAGTTTGATCATAGGTTTCAGGGTATTATAGCGTCATTGATTCTACAAGTTTTGGCTCTTGTAGAACGTATTTAAAGTGTTCAGGGATAATTTCACAGCTACTCTAGCGTTGTGTTAGCTAACTTACGCTTATTTTCTAAAGAAATTAATCCTAAGCGATTTTCGATCGAGTTAGTACTCGAGTCTCAGTACAGATTTTTCCAAGGCGTTACAATCTACCCCCCCTTAACAAAAAATTTCATTCTCGAAATTTGTACCTTTTCGTACTCCTCGAGAAGCTGTGGGTAGTTCTTTCTGATCTCGGCTTTTATCTCCCAGGTAGCCTCTTCCTCAGAGTGATGCGTCCACAACACCTTCACAAGGGGGATCACCTTGCTACGCAGTACCTGCTCCTTCCTATCTAGTATACGCATCGGTCGCAGTATATATATAACATCCTCTCCTAACTACACCTGCTCCCATCTGATGATATGGGAAGGATCAGAAACGTATTTCTTCAGCATAGAAACATGAAATACGTTGTGAACGCTCGCGAGAGGTATGGGCAAAGCCAGACGATAAGCCACTGCACCCACACGATCGAGAATCTGAAATGGTCCAATGAATCGCGGTGTCAGCTTCCCCTTCTTCCCGAACCGAAGGACTCCCTTCATAGGGAAAACTCGTAAAAAATACATGATCCCCAACCGTGAACTCTAGCAGGCGCCGTCTCGTATCGGCATAACTCTTCTGTCTACTCTGCGCTGTGAGAAGCTGGCGTCTAATAATATTAATCTTCTCCGACGTCGCCTGCACTAACTCTATGCCAATCAATCTACGCTCACCAACCTCTGCCCAGTAATGCAGTGCTCGACAAGGTCGCCCATATAAGGTGCAATAACGATACTCACCTGGACACTGTTGTCGTACGCGAACTCCGCATATGCAAGACAATCATCCCAACTGTCCTTGAAGTCCAATGCGCAAGCCCGTAATATGTCTTGTAGAATCTGGTTCACCCGCTGTCTGTTCGTCTGTTTGTGGGTGGAAGGCAGTAATGAACTTCAACTTCACACCCATAGCCTCCTGAATGCGAGTCCAGAAAATAGAAGTGAAACGCGTGTCTCTATCCGACATGATCTCCAACGGAACTCCATGCAGACGCACGATCTCTCTGATATACAGTCTGGCCAGCTCGTTTGCAGAGTTCGTAACTCTGATTGGTAGGAAGTGTGCCGACTTCGTCAGACGGTCGACGATCACCCAAATAGAATCATGTCCCTTCCTCATCTTCGGTAGCCCTGAGATAAAATCCATAGAAATGAAGTCCCACTTCCACTCAGCGATCGGCATAGGCCGAAGGAGTCCAGGTGGTCGAAGATGCTCCACCTTCACCTGCTGGCAAGTGAGACAACGGGACACCAACTCTGTGATGTGGGTCTTCATACCTTCCCACCAATAAGTCCTCCTCACTTCACGATACATCTTGGGGCTGCCCAGATGCATCGCAAGTCTGGTACAATGCGCAGCCTCGAGAATCTCTCGTCTCAAGTCGAGAATGTCTGGGACGCATAGGCGGCCACGATAACGTAAGCCCCCATCTGTGCCAACTCGCCACTCGGCGTCTGCATCATCACTGGCCTGCTCTCGAAGCTCAGTCAAAAGCGCATCATCCCGCTGCACTGCGATGACTCTTTCATCGATAAAAGATCGCATCGCACACCTGCACATGTGCGATGAACTCATATGGCTCCTCCACAGTGAGTTTCTGCTCGATGTCTCACAAAAACTCAACCATGTCCCACTCAGCAACCATCAGCGGAGCCGCAAACTCTATCACCTTCTTGCGGCTCAACGCGTCAGCCACAAGGTTCGCCTTCCCGGGATGGTAGGAAACCTCTAACTTAAAGTCCTTCAAAGTCTCTATCCATCGCCTCTGCCTCATATTCAAGTCTTGCTGCATGAATATGTACTTGAGGCTCTTGTGGTCGCAAAAGAGCTCGAACTCCTCTCCATAGAGGTAATGTCTCCAGAGCTTCAATGTGAATATGACTGCTGCCAACTCCAGGTCGTGTGTAGGGTAATTCTCCTCGTGCTTCCTTAATTGTCTCGAGGCATACGAAATTACCCTGTCCTTCTGCATAAGGACACAAGCCAGACCAATGCTAGACGCGTCAGTGTATATCGTGTATCTAACCCCTTGCTCTGGCACTACTAACACAGGGATGAACGTAAGCCTATCCTTCAGCTCCTAAAAAGCTGACTCCACTTTATAATTCTAGGTGAACTTCACATCCTTCCATGTCAACTGAGATAGAGGCCTGGCGATCTTCGAGAAATCTCGAATGAAGTGTTTATAATAGCCAGCCAGACCTAAGAAACTCCTCACCTTAGTGACAGAACCAGGCTGCTCCCAGTCCTGAACTGCAACTACCTTAGACAAGTCAACTGCCATCCCATCCTTGGATACCACGTGTCCCATGAACTTCACTTCCTACTTCCAGAAGTCGCACTTCTTGTACTGTGTGAACAACTGATGTTGTCTGAGTGTATCCAGGACCAAGCGTAAGTGCTCCTCATGCTCCTCTCGACTCCTGGAGTATACCAAAATGTCGTCTATGAACACAATGACGAATCGATAGAGGAATGGCCGAAATACCCTGTCCATCAGATCCATGAACATGGCTGGTGCGTCCGTGAGACCGAACAACATCACAAGGAACTCGTAGTGGCCAAAACTGGTCCTGAATGCGGTCTTCTGCACGTCCTCATCCCTGACGCGTAACTGATGATATCCTAGCTGAAGATAAATCTTCGAGAAGTACTGCCCCCCTCTCAATTGATCAAACAAGTCATCGATCCTGGGTAAAGGGTACTTGTTCTTCACCGTGATCTAGTTCAGCCCGCGATAATCAATACACAATCGCATAGAACCATCCTTCTTCTTCACGAACAGAACTGGTGCTCCCCAAGGAGATACACTCGGTCGAATGAAGCCAACCTCTAACAGATCATCAATCTGTTTCCTCAACTCCTCCATCTCACATGGTGCCATACGATACGTCGGCAGTGAGATGGTCGTGGAACCAGGCACCAGATTGATAGTAAAATCAATCTCTCGCTGAGGCGGCAAAATAGGGATCTTCCTGAACAGATCCCCAAAATCACAGACGACTGGCGTATGCTCAAGTGTCGGGGCATCAGCGTCCCATAGTAAAGAAGCGTAGCTAAGTATGCGGAAGGAGAGATTTACCCGCACTGAAAATGTAAAAGGTGTGCCCTTTGGCTTGTATACCGTCACTACACGGGTCTCGCAGTCAATCTCGGCCCTCGCTGCAGTCAGCCAATCCATGCCAAGAATGACGCCGAGATAAACGAGAGAAGGGTCGACGACAAGATTAATAGATATGGTCTTGCCTCCTAGATCCATCAAGTAACCCTCACACATCAGGGTGACATCAGAAAAATCTCCGTGAGCTGAAAGGACTCGCACTCCATCCATCCGTATAGTCAGTAGCCCAAGATGCCTGACTATGGAATGCGATATCAATGAAATCGTGGATCCAGTATCCACCATCATAAGTATGGGAGTACCTCCAATATGGGCGGGGACCTCAAAGGTGAAGGGCTGAGTAGTCTCTGTCTTGGTTGCCTCTACTGTCAAGGCATGTACCCAAGCCTGCTGTGGTCGGTTCGGCCGTGGTACCATGGGCCGTTGAGGCGGCCGAAACTGAGATGCGGGAGGTCTAAAGGAAGGATGCGCAGGAGCTAACCGTAAAGGTGGAGCTAATAAAGCCTGTGGGCGTGGATGGTCGGTCTTCTGCGACGGTGAAAACCCGCTATCCCACATCCGAACGAAACAACTCTGCACTGCGTGGCCTGATCTCCCATAATAAGTACATGATATATCAGGGCAACTCATCAGAAGCACTGGCGTCATAGCCTTAGGAGGAGGGTCGATGCGAGGCCTCTTGCCCGCAAAGGGCCTGTCCTGCATGTCCGGTCGTGGCCTAGGAATAATTGGGTCATGAGATCACGTAAGTCGATCCACGTCCTGCTCTGCCCGCATAGACATGTGAATCAGCTCAGCGTAAGAGGGAATGCTGATGCAACACATCTTCGACCGAATATCCGGTCGCAAGCCCTCAGAAAAGCGCCGTATGCGCATCTGCTCGTCAGCAAGTATAGTTGGGACGTATCTGCCCAACTCAGTAAACCGATGCTCATACTGTCACATACATGCCTCCCTGCCTGAGGCGTAGAAACTCATTCTCTCGCTCGTGTCTATAAGTCTGGGGATAGTATTTCTCGTGAAAACGGAACTCGAACGCTGCCTAAGTCCAGATATAATCAACAGCAACAGTCCGTAAGACGCTATCCCACCACAAGCTGGCCTCTCGCTCAAACATGAACGTAGCTAACTCTACCTGCTTGGACTCTAAGCAGTGTAGCATCCGTAGTATCTTCGACACACGGTCGAGCTAATACTCGGCCTCCTTGGGTCTGTGAGAACCCGTAAAAGTATGAGGCCGCAAACGCTGAAATCGCTTGAGTAGGCCCCGTGTATCAGCGACATTCCCCGTAGGGTAAGCAGGTGGTGTAGGATGAGCTATGCCCTCATCCTGAGTCAAAGTACCGGCATCCTCAGCTGGATGCACAGGGGGTGCAGGTGGAGTCGCACTCCCACCCTAGGCTAGAGCCCCTGCTATCGTAGTAAAGAGCTACTAGTGCTGCTGAGGCATCATGGCCATCAACTGCTCGAACCTATCAGGAGGTGGAGCGGGTTGTGGCACATACTGCATCGAGGAAGACGCACGGTACTGCTCTCTGATAGGCGGTGTGAAAGGCGGTGGTCTAGCTGTAGGACCAATAGAAGGCTGAGACTCATGTGTAGTCTTAGGAATCAGGCCCATAGCAGGGTCCGTATGCTCATCGCTCTGGGGAGGAGCCTGATCCATAGGCTCACCCAAAGTAAGTCGTGCAGTGCTCTGCGTAGCCTTAGGCGGCATTCCCTATATTCAAAATAAGGTGCAACCTTGTTTGTTTCAACAATAGCACAAACACACCACCACACAATCATTCACATAACGAGCCAAAGACATTCCATGCATTTCATTTAACCAAAACTGTCACAATACAAGAGATATATCTTTACATGCATTATGACAAGAAATACATGGGAAACTAAGCCAGTCAAAGCTACTACAGCAACATAAGCAAACTACTATCCTTATCAAGCTTACACACAGAAAGCAGAAAACAACTAACTACAACCAACAACATCTGGATCTAGATCACTAGTCCGAGTCTGGGGATGGAGGAGGAGCACCCTTATCCTATAAGCAACACAGGATCGTCTTTAAGGTGCGAGTCACCTTGCCAAATTTTCTCTTCATGGCAGCCTTGGTATCCTCAACCTCGGCCCGAAGTTTCTGGACTTCCCATCTCAAGGCAACCTGGCTCTCCTCAAGTCGGGCAATGTGAGCATCTCTAGTAGCCCTAGTCGCAATAGAAGGACTCTCATTAGTATCCTGAGCCTCCACTTCTTCTTCTTCCAGGGCTTCTTCCTTTATTTCTGCCCCAGCTTCTTCTTCACTTGCATCCTCTTCGCTATCATAATCGCCCTCGTTATCGTCATCAATCTGAGCCTCTCGCTGTCGAGGCTCGATCTTCATCTTGTTCATGGTAGTCTCGTCGATGAAGTGGATCGGTACAGGCAACTCCGGCCCAAGTCTGTAAGCAAATTCAAGCGCGATCTTTCATATGAGCTGGCCAAAAGGAAGTGACTCAGACGTTCTTCTCGACTTCGCTACGAGGACGATCTCTCGCAACACAAAGGTGGCCATACGCACATTCTCTCCCTGGCCAACTTGATACAAGAAATCGACCATGAGACGCGTACATTTACTACGGTTGGTCGACCTAGGATACAAATTGAACGTGCAAATGTGGTGTAGCAGGTGAAAATCATCCGACATATGGGACGCTAGGAGGCTCCTGTTAGGCTGCCAAGGAACCAAACCACCATATAAGAACCTGGTGCAGCGATTTCGCTCACGAACACTCTTCAGATTCTTAGCACTTGGATGAACTTCACCAAGAGGCACCTTCAGAATGTGAGCTATCAACCGAACATCGATCGTAGCCATCCAGTCTCTATCAAAGGGAATCCTGAACTATAATTGTAACATCTCAAAAATTGGGGGTCGAGTAAAAACCCACTCTCGAGTTTCAGAACATCACTTATGCAACATAAATGTGTATGATTAAATGTTTTCTGTGTTAATGTATTAAACATGAGTGAGATTAATCCAAAAAATCATATCATACTCTAGAGACCGTTAAATTAGCAAGCGGAAGACTGTGATAGTATGTGTAACATATATAAACTGTTGTATGTCTCCAGAGTGTGAGCATGTTACCAGGTTATATACATACATATATACTCTAAAAGTAAACAAAAAGAATATACATGAGTGCTCTAAAAATATAAAATGACAAGTGTCAAGGCATCTAATCAACCTCCCTGTAATCCCGTCAATCAGAACACGCATAAAGGAGATATCCTCCTCATCATCATCAAGACCAGCTCCGCCTCGCAGGCCGCCCCATCATCTGCAATCACAATAGGGACTGGTGTGTCCAGAAACACCGTCCCATAACGTGAGAGTGAGTAGCTAACTCAGTGGAATAATAGAGTAAAGATTAGCACGTTCTCAAATCAATCATGCGATAATAGTAAAGTAATGAATCAAACATTTCTAATACTGTTATTAATGCAATATGACGTGACATGATGGATGCCCTCACCGATGATCTCCCTCATATGGTACCATCTTACGCCTGCGGCATGCTTTCATCCCACAGTAATCCACATCTTCCAGGCACATGCAATGTGATGGTGATATGATTACCGAGTTATTATTAGTCCATTCAAACAGTAAGATTGGGAAACTAAGGTACTCCCCTTATATCAATCCCAACACAGATCCTGTCTAGGGTCGTCACTCCTAGTAATCTCATTCGATGTATATTTTGTAGGTCACTGCAAGGGCTGTCAGGGCTGTTGCTCGCAGTCGTTGCACTGCTCCCCCATCACCTTATCAATACAAGCCTACTGTACTCTCATTGTTACGGAAGGGTCGTCGCCTCCCGTAGACTCAGAATACGATCGAGGTCACTACAAAGGGCTGTCAGGGCTGTTGCTCGCACTCGTTGCACCGCTCCCCCATCACCTTATCAATGTAGGCCGACAGCAAGAATATAGTGTCCCATACCAACATAATCTGCTCACGAGTCATAGGTACTAACTGGTCACTACAGGGAGGTTTGTGGCCCCAGCGTAAGCCGACAGCTCGACTACGGTGTCCCATACCACCATGCCCGGCTCATGAGTCTTTGTGGATCAAGGTACCGTGGTTGACAGGGTTTTCAATGGTAAGTTCAGTACTCTAGGTTCAAGCAGTTATGATACATACATGGTGAACATATAATGGCCAGTCGGGTTACTTGACGGGCTCGACTAGCACGAGCGCATCTCAAGCAGAGCGACATGAAGTGCATAAAACACTTCGCGTGGCCTAACCACTTCCGCGAACTCAGAATATGACTCGAGTTCATCGATGAGGCGTTCGTGGCAAAGATAAGCCAACCACGAATTTACTCGGTTACCGACTGCCTGGACTAAGTATAGCCCCAATCATTTGTGAATCCACTTCATCAATCATATAAGAGTAATGGAAATGAAATATAACAATATGAGCATGTTAACACATGTTATAACATACAACTTAAGTAAATCATCTAACACATGCATTTCATACATATAATGAAATCATACATATACCTAACATGAAGGAAATCATTTACATCAGCGTATTATTTGAGAATTCAATCTCAAACTAATTCACAACACCATTTAATTCAATACATACTAATACAAACATTTATACAAACACTTAGTCTACACACTTAAGTCTACATACTATATGTCGACTCAAAGTGCGCATTTGGGCGAATCTCTTCGCCAAACAGATTATGCACGCATTCCTAACATCCTAATGCGACAAGAAGCCATGTCAATCATATCAGCAAAATAAGGATTAAAACAGTATTTCCTACAAATGACTAAAATGCCCTAAATCTCATATTTTTCGTCTGCTTATGAAATAGGAAACGGACAGCATGTTGTACATGTCAAACGGCGTTGCCGTCGATAATCTACTATTAAACGACATTGAAAGCGTTGAAAACAGTGAATCAAAGCGCCTAGAATCCGCGCCTTTCACTTTAGATGTGTATCGCTTCGAACGGAGCGTATACGCTTCGTCTACGACTATCAGGCGACCTATTTGACAAGATGTATAAGCTACCATGCTAAGGAACTAAAGGAACCTTAAATTAGCAAGTGTTTGGGGTCTTTTCTTACCTAGAAATGCGGCAAAATTACCGGGAAAGTGATTGAGGTGTATTGCTTAAGCACGTGCAATAGGTAGTGTAAGCAACAGGAAGATCTCTCCCACTCTCTCTCACAATTTCTCACCTTTTCTCTCACACTAGCTAGGGTTTCTAGCAAATTTGGATGGGTGAGAGAAGTGAGGGTTTAAGCCCCTTTTATAACCTAAAACATGCCCAAAACAGGCTTGGGAACAATGTTCACTTGATGCCTAACCAAATCGGGGCTGTTTCGGTCCAAAAAGACATTTCTGGAGGTCCCCCGGCCGAACGCGATCTAAGCTCATGCATACTGGATCTAACACACATCAAGTTTTCAGACCGGTAGAATTTTCAGATCGCACGTGGCGGTCTAGTTTCAGTTCAGTTGTCATCGCACCTAGATCAGGTCTACAAGTCTCGTGATATGAAATAGAAATTTTTTCTGATCCGAGGGTGTAATTTGGCTGAATTCTAATGGTCAGAACACTTAATACTGACATGTCAAGTCGTGTGCTAGATTTGAATTTTAAATTCCAGATCTAACCCTATTCTCACTCTCTTCACTCTAAGCTCAATGAAATAGCCTCTGAATGTTGGTTGGACTTGATTTTTGAAATAACTGTCAGGTCCAGCCAAGCGGTCATAACGGTCTAAGATGGTAGATATAGGACTTTCGACGCTCGGTCTAAATTCAATACAAAGTTTCAAAGAGTTCCTGAGAGCAAACCGGTTTAGAGTTTGATCTGAGATTTCAGGGTATTATTACACCATTGATTCTATAAGTTTTGGGTCTTGTAGAACGTATTTAAAGCAGTCAGGGACAATTTCACAGCTACTCCAGCGTAGCGCTAGCTAACTTATGCTTAGTTTCTAAAGGAATTAATCCGAAGTGATTTCTTTGGTTATGGAATTGGGTTCTGAGCGATTACCAAGGTATTTTGGTTGACCCATTGCCTAAGGACGTCTAATCCCAGGTTGGCAAAAATTCGGGGTGTTACAATCTACCCCCCTTAAAACACAATTTCATCCCCGAAATTGGTGAAGGGTAAGGAGTATCTAGCAAGACTTCAGTCTTGACATTCTAAGGAAGGGTCAATCCTATTTAATGACCTAACCGTACGTATAACCTAAATCAAATGTTTCAATCCTGGGCCAGTGGGGAAGAGGCCAACCACACTTCCGCTGCGCCACTCTGATTGAACGGTTACATTGACTGACCTAACTGGATTAGACTCAATATGTTCTACCCCCTTAAAACTTGGTTCTACTTAAAGTTTAAGAATCTTTGCATCGATCCGTATATCGGAACGAGGCGCAACTTAGGGGCTATCCTTGACATGAATTGAGAAACAACCTCTCATTACAGTGGTTTTCATTTGCTAATGATGCATTCTATGACATTGGTATCTATGGCGATAGAGATGAGCCTAATCTCTATTGTGGTTGAGTAAAGGGGCAGGCATGAGTTGGTGGCAAGATGTCTAATTTTCTACTGGCTTTAAGTCCTCGCCATTTCCCAAAGGTAATGTGATCCCGTTTGGTTATAGGTGGTTGGGCCATCACAGAAGAAAGGTTGTGTAGTAGGTCTGAGCCGGGTACATAAACTTTCTGTCTGGCAAGGATAGAAGATTTATTGTATCAATTCTTAATCCGAGTCGATGCCGATCTTCTGCTTGATCAGAGCATTGGATTTATTGGTAACACTAGGATTAAGAAGTCGATTCAAACCGCGAATACATCGCTTACATGGAGTTCCTTTACTCCGCGTTCCCGAATGCAATAAGCCCTTGGGGAAGGCAATTCTAAGGGGTGTATTGGTTTATTCTAAGTTCGACCTGAGGAATTTATAAGTCTTCCCTGAGAGTGAATGGTTCTAAGTTACATAAGCTTCCTGAGAGTTACTAAAGGAGCCTAGGAATGTTATGAGGATCTACCCAAGGAAGGGAGTCTCATTCCAACCAAATCTAACCTACTATTCCTTAACATATATGGGCTTTACACTACTTAAGGTAACTAGTAGAATAGTCTGTAATCTACAGCCTAATGGAACGGCATTCCTAGTCCCATGTCAGGATTAGAAGTGGCATGCTTGGTAGGAGGGTGGGGTGGTATAAAAACTAATTTTGTAGGCTTAATCCCAGGATTTATAATATGGTAGTGGAAACCATAGGATACACCCAAACTAGGGACAATACCTTACAGCGAACGAAACGGCATGCATTCCATCAACCAAATTCGGCTATATTAAGCCCAAACCATAACACAAACATTCACATAACAAGCCGAAAAAAATGCCATGCATTTCATTAAATCAAAATTGCCACAATATAGGAGACATATTCTTACATGTACCATGACAAAAAATGCATGGGAGCTAAGCCAGTCAGCTACTACAGCATCATAAGCAAACTACTAGCCTTATCAGGCTTACACACAAAAAGTAGGAAACAACTAACTACAACCCACGATATCTGAATCTAGATCACTAGTCCGAGTCGAGCGATGGAGGAGGAGCACCCTTATCCTGCAAGCAACAAAGGATAGCCTTCAAAGTACGAGTCACCTTACCGAATTTCTTCTTCATGACGGCCTTGGTATCCTCAACCTCGGCCCGAAGTTCCTGGACTTCTCTTCGCAAGGCGCCCTGAATCTCCTTGTAACGCCCGTGAAAAATCCATACTTTGGCTCGAGTACCAACTCGACCCCAAATTGCGTAGAATTAATTCTTTTAGAAAATATGACTAAGTTAGCTAGCGCAACGCTGAAGTAGCTGAGAAATAGTCCCTGATCACTTTAAATACGTTCTACAAGACCCAAATCGAATAGAAGCAATGACTCTATAATACTCTATAACCTCGGACCAAACTCTAAGCAGGTTTGTTCTCTGGACCGCTTTGAATCTTTGTATTGGATCTAGACTGCGCGTCGAAAGTCCGATACCTCCTATCTTAGACCGTTAGAACCGCCTAGCTGGACTTGACACTCATTTTGAAAATCAAGTCAAACCGATAATCACAGGCTATTTCATTGAGCCCGGACCGAAGATAGTGCGAATAGGGACAATTGGAATTTCAAATTCAAATCTGGCACACGACTTGACGCATCAGTATTGAGCGTTCTGACCATCAGAATTCATCCAGATTACACCCTCGGATCAAGAGAAATTTCTATTTTTTATCATGAGACTTTCAGCCCTGATCTACGTGCGGTGACCGCTGAACTGAAACTGGTCCGCCACGTGCGATCTGCGAACCCTGGCGGACTGAAAACTTAATACGTGCTAGATCTGGTACGCAAGAGCTTAAGTCCGATCGCATTCGACTAGGGGACCATCAGAAAGCATCTTTTGGACCGAAATAGCCCCGAATTGGATATGCACTAAGTAAACTTTGTACCGGAGCCTATTTAAGGCATTTTTAAGCTTATAAAAGGGGTTGAAACCCTCACTCCTCTCTCCCATCCGAAATTGCAAGAAACCCTAGATTGAGAGAGAGAAAAGGTGAGAGTTTGTGAGAGAGAGTGGGATAGATTTCTCCAGCCTTCGAGCCACCTGTTGCTAGTGCCTAGGCAACCCTTCCTGATAACCAAGCCGGTGATTCTTCCGTATTTTCAGGTAATAACTAACCCTAGAAGTTGCTGATTTGGGGATCACTAAGATCCATAGCTTTTTAACCAATAGATCTTGTAAAACAGGTTCTCCTACTACCGTAGACGAAGCGTATACGCTCCGTTCGAATTCACGAGTCTACAAGAGACTAGGTGAGGATTTTAGATGCTTTGATTGATGGTTTCCAATGCTTTCAATGTCATTTAATAGTAGATTATTGACGGCATCGCCGTTTGACATGTACAACATGCTCTCCGTTTCCTGTTTCGTAAATTAACGAAGAATATGAGATTTAGGGCATTTTAATCATTTGTAGGAAGTACTGATTACATTCATATTTTGCTGATGTGATTGACATGGGTTGTTGTCACATTAGAAAGTTAGGAATGCGTGCATAATTAGTTTGGCGAAGAGATTCGCCTAATTGTTCACTTCGGGTCGATATTCTATATATAGGCTTAAGTGTGTAGTGTATGTGTTTGTATAAATGCTTGTATTAGTATGTATTGAATTAAATGATGTTATGATATAGTTTGAGATTGATTTCTCAATTAATATGCTGACTTAAATGATTTCCTACATGTTGACTATATGCATGATTTCATTACATGCATGAAATATATGTGCTTGAAGATTTGCCTAAGTTGAATGTTATAACATGTGTTAACATGCTCACATGATTGTATTTCAATTCCAATACTCCTACATAAATTTTTGATGTGATTCCATAATTGTTTGGGACTATACTTAGTCCAGGCAGTCGGTAACTGAGCGAATTCGTGGCTGGCTGTTCCTGGCCACAAACGATGCGTCGATGAACGCGAGTCGTGTTTGGAGTTGGCGGCAGTGGTTTGGCCACGCGAAGTGTTTTACGCACTTCATGTCGTTCGACTTAAGATGCGATTGCGCTAGTCGAGCCCGTCAAGTAACCCGACTGGCCGATGTATGTTCACCTTGTATGAGTCATAACTGCTTGAACCTAGGATACTGAACTTACCATTGTAAACCCTGTTAACCATGGTACCTTGATCCACGAAGACTCATGAGCCGGGCATGGTGGTATGGGACACCGTGGTCGAGCTGTCGGCCTACGCTGGGGCCACAAACCTCCCCGTAATGACCAGTGAGCACCTAGTCTCGTGAGCAGATTATGGTGGTATGGGACACTATATTCTAGCTGTCTGCCTACACTGATCAGGCGACGAGTCCTTTGTAGTGACCGCGAGCGTATTCTGAGTCTACGGGAGGCGACGACCCTTCAGTAGCAGTAGAGTACAGTAGGCCTGTATTGATAAGGTGATGAGGGAGCGGTGCAACGAGTGCAAGCAACAGCCCTTGCAGTGACCTACAAAATATACATCGTATGAGATTACTAGGAGTGACGACCCTAGACAGGATTTGTGTTGAGATTGATACAAGGAAAGTACCTTAGTTTCCCAATCCTGCTGTTTGAATAGACTAATAACAACTCAAAAATCATGTCACCATGCCATTGCATGTGCCTGGAAGATGTGGAACACTTGAGCGTCGATTGCATGCCACGGTCGTAAGATGGTGCCTTATGAGGGAGATCGTCGGTGAGGGCATACATCACGTCATGTCATCTTGCATTAACAATAGTATTAGGATTGTCTGATTTACTGCTTTACTATTATCACATGATTGATTTGTGAACATGCTAATCCTTACTCTATGATTCCACTGAGTTGATCACTCACTCCCACATTACGGGATGGTGTTTGCAACACCCACCAGACCCTGTTGTAGATGCAGGTGAGGCTGAGATCCAGGAGGCAGAGCCAGACTTCGACGAGGACCAGGACGAGTTCTCGTACATGCAGTATCATGATGGCTTTGCATAGGCGACCTGGATTGATGAGACTTCAGTGGGACTATTTTGAACATTACATTTTGTTCATATATATGTATATGAGACTCAGAGATGTATTCATACCTTAGAGACAGATGAGATCTACTTTGTTTTTTTCATACAGTGATATATATATTGTTTAGTCTTTCGCTTGCTTTTATCACTGGATCTGAAGTATGAATTGCAGTTTTGGTATACTTTTACTCATGTGAATTCTTTAAATCAGACAACATTGAATCATAAACATTTTTGTTGCATAAGTGACGGTCTGGAACTCGGGAGTTGAGTTTATACACGACCCCCGATTTTCAGGGTGTTACAAGTTGGTATCAGAGCGTGAATAAAAGTATACTGGGCCTGGGTTATGGTCTCGTGACGTACGCTGTCGCTTCTTTTGACTTAGGTGGGTGCGAGAAGGGTCTAGAAACATTTCTAGGATCGCAGATTCGCCAATAGGCGAAGTCTATTCGGATCGATCGCATGATCGAGTCTGTAACGCTTCTCGGGTCGCGTGAAGCAACCCGAATAGCTCATAGGTCGTAGGAAGTCGGGTTGAGATGTTCTTGAATGATTTTAAACCCGTAGAAGTAAATCCTTGGGCCGTGGGATGACCACGACTCCTGTATTCAATCGTCAGGGCCTAAAAACTCCATTTCACCAAAAGTCTTCAAAATTCTTCCTCTCACCACTCCAATCTTCATTTATTTCTTATCCATTTCATGTTAGGCATCAAACCTAATGTGAAAATAACACAAAATAATACTTTCACAAAATTTTACAGTGAATAGTAAAATTTCATGAAAAATGGCCATAAGGTCATTCTAACTTCACTTTCTTTAGCAAATAAGGGTCTAGATGGATGTACTAGATCCTTCTACCCAAAATCATATGCTGCATGATAGGGTTTTGTATTCGGGATTGCAGATTGGTCCCGAAAAGCCCTGAACACATGTTTGGGCCTATATAGGTCAAAATAGAATGAACCAGGGTGTGGACCGTACATATCTGGGGCCCTTGGACCATGGGGGACCAAACCCATCTGGTCCCACCGGCCGGATGCATCACCGGTCGGTGATGCCATCGCCGATCCGGTGATGCATCGCCGTACAGGTGGGCCCATTTGAAGTGGGATTCGGGCGCACGCCCTTAAATACCATGTACACACTCCCCATGGGTGTCCCGTCCAAAGAAAACCCTAAAACTTACCTCTCCTTCACAAATAGCCCTCCCCATAGCTTCATTTTCATTTTCCAGCAACCATCTCCAAAATCTGTGGTTCCAAATCGTCCCTAGATCCATCCTTGGCCAAAAAAGACCACCCTCCATCAATCTATTTCGGTTGGCAGCCCTCCCTCTTGAAGATTTCATCTCTTGGAGCTCTAAAAACTCCCAAATCGAGCTGAAATCGTGAGGTGCTCCATTCCACTTTTTCATTTTCATTTCTCCTTGAAAATACCTCCTTAGGAAGCTTGAAGCATCCCTCTACGACGCCTAGATCTCCCTTTTTCAGTTTGGACAGCCACTTCTCCGCATTTTCTTCTTTTTTCATGGCTTTTGTGGAAGCCATTTTAGGTCTATTATCACTCTCCTCCATCATATCTTTGATGGGTAAAAGGAAAACCGCAACAGACGAGGCTGGGCCAAGTCGCCCTGCTCAATCGAGAAGACCGCGGGGTGGTGCCGCAAGTTCAAGCGCAGCCACAGGTCCAGCTATAGCCCTAGAGTGCCGTACAAAGCGGGATTTGGATCCCCATACTCACCTTGGGCGAGTAATTCTATCAGAGATGCCTCACGGCCAATACACTGATCGCAAAGTGTTGTTTGAGGCGGACGTGGAGGGCGACTGTTTGGTGAATTTTTGTTGTTCGAGCGCATTGAAGCTGCGCATTGGGGTCCGATCTTTGAAGCTCACGCTCGTGCTAATGTGAGCACCGTTCATGCCTTCTACGCTTGTATCCAGAATCCTACCTTGGAGCCATTGCAGTTCAAAATCCCTTTTGGTAGAGATCGGATGGCTAGGATTGATGTGTGACTGATTGCGCGACTTCTGAACGTGCCTCTTGGTGATGTTTATCCTAGTGAGAAGAATTTGAGGAGTAGGCGTGAATGAGATCGCCGCATCAGGTTTGTGTGCGGTAAGTTGGTTTCATGGAAGCCTAATAATAACCTCAAGGTGACATATATGTCTGATGATTTGCGCCTGCTGCACCATATCTGCACGTACAATGTTTATCCCCGGTCGACGAATCGCATTGAATGTACACGCCTTATGGTCGACTTCTTGTATCTGGTGGCCCAGGGAGAGAATGTATGTATGGCCACTTTCATCTTACGACAAATAATCCTCATAGCCAAATGAAGAAGAACATCCGAATCGCTTCCTTTTGGCCGACTGATATGCAAGATCGCGCTTGAGTTTGCTTACAGACTTGGACCGAAATTGCCAGTTTCGATTCATAGCATTGACGAGTCGACTATGGTCAAGATGAAGATTGGGTCTCAGTACCGTGAGAATCAGCTTGAGGAGGATAGCGAGGATGACTTTGATGATGAGGAAGATCAAAGTGAAGAAGAACCTGGAGCAGAAGTTCAGGAAGAAGTTCAGAAAGAGGCAGAAGAGGAGGCTCAGGATACAGATGAGAGCCCTCCTCCTTCTGCGCAGGCTACTAGCGACGATCGCATTGCTCGGATTGAGGAGAGTCAGATCCCCTTACGAAGGGAAGTTCAGGAACTTCGCGCTGAAGTCGAGGATGCCAAGGCCGTTACAAAGAAAAAATTCGGCAAGGTGACTCGCACCTTGAAGGCGATCCTGTGTTGCTTGTAGGATAAGGGTGCTCCTCCGTCACCCGACTCGGACTAGCTATGCGACCTTAGATGTTATTGTTAGTAGTTAGTCATTTCCTGCTTTTGTTGTGTAAGCTTGTTAGGGCTAGTGCTTTGCTTATGTTGTTGTTGTAAGTTTAACTGTCTTAGTTCCCATTTATTTCTCGTCATGATGCTTGTAAGGATATATCCCTTGTATTGTGATAATTTTGATTAAATAAAATGCATGGAATGCCTTTGACTCCTTGTGTGAATGATTGCGGTGTATTTGTGCTATTGAGACTGACAAGGTTGCACCCTATTTTGAATATAGGGAATGCCGCCTAAGGCTATGCGGAGCACGGTTCGGCTTGCATTGAGTGAGCATATGGATCAGACTCCTTCGCAGTCTGACACTCATGCGGACCCTGCTGTGGGCCCGATTCCTGAGACAGTTCGAGCGTCTCAGCCTACTGCTGGTCCTACAGTTGGACCACCGCCGTTCACACCGTCAGTCAGAGAGCCTCATCGTGCATCTACTTCGACACAGCACCCGCCACAGCCTGCTCCACCTCCTGACAGATTTGAGCAGATGTTGGCTATGATGCAGCAGCAGTAGCAGCTTCTGACCACCATTGTGGGGACATTAGCCCAGGGCGGGGGTGTGGCTCCACCTGCACCACCTGCGCATCCAGCTGAGGATGCTTATACTTACGCCCAGGATGAGGGCGCGGCTCATCCTGTACCGCCTTCTTACCCTGCGGGGAATGCCGCAGATACACGGGGCCTACCTCCCACTTTCACGGGTTCTCACAGACCCGAGGAGGCTGAGTACTGGCTCGACCATGTGTCGAAGATTTTGCGGATGTTACATTGCACAGAGGCTGAGCAGGTAGAGCTGGCTACATTCCTGTTTGAGCGAGAGGCCAACCTGTGGTGGGATAGCATATTGCGGACCATTGCCGCCGACTTTTCATAGACATGGGCAGCCTTTGAGTTCCACTTTCACGAGAAGTATTATCTCCAGACTTACAGGCATGACAGGAAGAATGAGTTTCTCCGCCTCAGACAGGCAGCCATGACAGTCATGGAGTATGAGCATCGGTTTACGAAGTTGGGCAGATACGTCCCGACTATTTTGACTGATGAGCAGATGCGCATACGGCGCTTTTTGGAGGGTTTGCGACCGGATATTCGGTCGAAGATGTGCTGTGTGAGGATTCCCTCATATGCGGAGTTGATTCACATGTCTATGCGGGCAGAGCAGGATGTGGATCGACTTGCGCGATCTCGTGGCCCTGTTGCTTCTAGGCCCCGACCAAACATGCAGGACAGGCCCTTCGCAGGCAAGAGGCCTCGCGTTGACCCTCCTACTTGGGCCATAGTGCCAACACCATCGTTTCGGCGCCCCGAGTTATCGTGCACATATTGTGGGAGGACAGGCCACTTGGCGCAGAGCTGCTTTTCTCGGATGCGGGACAGTGGGTTCTCACCGCCGCAGAAGATTGACCGTGCTTGTTCACAGGCGATATCAGCACCGCCTATACGGTTAGCTCCTGCGCACCCTTCTTTCATACCTCCGGTATCACAGATCAGATAATCTCCGCCGCCCTTGACACAGCGGCCGAACCGGGCACAGCAGGCTCGGGTTCATGCATTGACAGCTGAGGCTGCTGCGACTCCGACTTTTCAGCATTCGGCCTTCAAGGTCACAGCCCATATTGGAGGTACTCCTATTCTCATGATGGTGGACACTGGTTCCACGATTTCTTTGATATCACATGCTGTAGTCAGGAGTCTTGGGTTACAGACTATTACCATGGATAGGGTACGAGTCTTTGCAGCTCATAGGGATTATTCGGATGTTACCCAGATGCGTGAGGGTTGTTTAGTTGATCTGGGAGGCAGGACGATGGCTCTTGATCTTGTCGTCGATCCCTCTCTCGTTTATCTAGACGTCATTCTTGGCATGGACTGGTTGACTGCTGGGAGGGCCGAGATTGACTGCGAGGCTCATATGGTGACGGTGTACGAGCCTGAGGGCATGCCTTTCACATTTTCAGTGGGGGTAAATCTCCCTTTCCGCATACTTAGTTACGCCACTTTATTGCCCGACGCTGGTGCCCAGATACTTTAGCATGTGCCAATCGTTTTCGAGTTCAGGGATCTGTTCAGGAAGATCCCTGGTTTGCCACCCTGACGAGAGATCGATTTCACTATCGATCTGGTTCCTGGTTCTATGCCCGTCTCACTGCCGACGTATCGCATGGCACCATGTGAGATGGAGGAGTTAAGGACGCAGATTGATGGTCTGCTAGAGCTTGGCCTTATACGGCCTAGTGTGTCTCCTTGGGGAGCACCGGTCCTATTCGTGAGGAAGAAGGACGGTTTGATACGATTATGTATTGATTATCGCAGGCTAAACCAGGTCATGGTGAAGAACAAGTACCCTTTACCCAGGATCGATGACTTGTTTGATCAGTTGAGAGGAGCGCAGTACTTCTCGAAGATTGATCTTCAGTCAGGATATCATCAGTTGCGCGTCAGGGATGAGGACGTGCAGAAGACAGCATTCAGGACAAGTTTTGGCCACTACGAGTTCCTCGTGATGTCGTTCAGTCTCACGAATGCACCAGCCGTGTTCATGGATCTGATGAACCGGGTATTTCGGCCTTTCCTCTATCGATTCGTCGTTGTTTTCATTGACGACATTTTGGTGTACTCTAGGAGTCGAGAGGAGCATGAGGAGCACTTACGTTTGGTCCTGGATACTCTCAGACAGCATCAGTTGTTCGCACAGTACAAGAAGTGCGACTTCTGGAAGCAGGAGGTGAAGTTCCTGGGACACGTGGTGTCCAAGGATGGCATGGCAGTTGACCTGTCTAAGGTAGCTGCGGTACAGGACTGGGAGCAGCCTGGTTCTATCACTGAGGTGAGGAGTTTCTTGGGTCTCGCTGGCTACTATCGGCGCTTCATACAGGACTTCTCAAAGATCGCGAGACCCTTATCTCAGTTGACAAGGAAGGACGTGAAGTTCGCCTGGAATGACAAGGCGGAGTCAGCTTTTCAGGAGCTGAAGGACAGACTTACGTCCGCCCCTGTGCTAGTATTGCGAGAGCAAGGGGTTAGATACACTATATACACTGACGCATCTAGCATTGGTTTGGGTTGTGTCTTTATGTAGAGGGACAGGGTAATTTCGTATGCCTAAAGACAATTAAGGAAGCACGAGGAGAATTACCCTACACACGACCTAGAGTTGGCAGCCGTTATATTCGCACTGAGACTCTGGAGACATTACCTCTACGGAGAGGAGTTCGAGCTCTTTTGCGACCACAAGAGCCTCAAGTACATATTCACGCAGCGAGACTTGAATATGAGGCAGCGGCGATGGATGGAGACGTTGAAGGACTTCAAGTTTGAAGTCTCTTACCATCCTGGGAAGGCAAACCTTGTGGCTGATGCATTGAGCCGCAAGAAGGGGATAGAGTTTGCAGCTCCGCTGATGGTTGCCGAGTGGGATATGGTTGAGTTTTTGGGAGACTTTGAGCAGAAACTCACCGTAGAGGAGCCGTTTGAGTTCATCGCACATGTACAGGTGCGATCCTAGATCGATGACCGAGTCATCGAGGCGCAGAGGGATGATGCGCATCTGACTGAGCTTTGAGAGCAGGCCAGTGATGATGCAGACATCGACTGGCGAGTTAGTATGGATGGGGGCTTACGTTATCGTGGCCGCCTATGCGTCCCAGATATCCCTGACTTGAGACGAGAGATTCTCGAGGCTGCGCATTATACTAGACTCGCGATGCATCCAGGCAGTACGAAGATGTATCGTGACGTGAAGAGGACGTATTGGTAGGAAGGTATGAAGACCCATATAGCAGAGTTCGTGTCCCGTTGTCTCACTTGTCAGCAGGTGAAGGCGGAGCATCGCCGACCACTTGGACTTTTGCAGCCTATGCCGATCGCAGAGTGGAAGTGAGATTTCATTTCCATGGACTTCATTTCTGAGTTGCCGAAGACGAGGAAGGGACATGATTCCATTAGGGTGATCGTCGACCGTCGGACGAAGTCGGCTCACTTCCTTCCGATTAGAGTTATGAACTCTGCAGACGAGCTGGCTAGATTGTACATCAGAGAGATTGTGCGTCTGCATGGAGTTCCGCTGGAGATCGTGTCGGACAGAGACACGAGGTTCACTTTTATGTTCTGGACTCGCATTCCGGAGGGTATGGGTGTGAAGTTGAAGTTCAGTACTGCCTTCCACTCACAGACAGACGGACAGACAGAGCGGGTGAACCAGATCTTAGAGGACATGTTGCAAGCTTGCGCATTCGACTTCAAGGACAGTTGGAATGATTGTCTTACATATGCGGAGTTTGCGTACAACAACAGCTTTCAGACGAGTATCGGTATGGCACCTTATGAGGCACTGTATGGGCGACCTTGTCGCGCACCACATTGCTGGATAGAGGTCGGTGAGCGTAGCTTGATTGGCCCAGAGTTAGTGCAGGCGACGTCAGAGAAGATTGATATTATTCGACGTCGGCTTCTTACAGCGCAGAGCAGACAGAAGAGTTATGCCGATACGAGACGGAGGCCACTAGAGTTCACAGTTGGGGATCATGTGTTTTTACGAGTTTCCCCTATGAAGGGAGTCCTTCGGTTCGGAAAGAAGGGGAAGCTAGCACCGCGATTCATTGGTCCATTTAAGATCCTCGATCGTGTGGGAGCAGTGGCTTACCGATTGGCTTTACTCACGCCTCTCGCGTGCGTTCACAACGTATTTCATGTTTCTATGCTGAAGAAGTACGTTGCTGATCCTTCCCATATCATCAGATGGGAGCAGGTACTGCGTAGCAAGGTACTGCGTAGCAAGGTGATTCCCCTTGTGAAGGTATTGTGGACGCATCACTCTGAGGAGGAGGCTACCTGGGAGACAGAAGCCGAGATCAGAAAGAACTACCCACAGCTTCTCGAGGAGTACGAAAAGGTATAAATTTCGAGGATGAAATTATTTGTTAAGGGGGGTAGATTGTAACGCCCGTGAAAATTTCATACTTTGGCTCGAGTACCAACTCGACCCGGAATTGCGTAGAATTAATTCTTTTAGAAAATATGACTAAGTTAGCTAGCGCAACGCTGGAGTAGCTGGGAAATAGTCCCTGATCACTTTAAATACGTTCTACAAGACCCAAATCGAGTAGAACCAACGACTCTATAATACTCTATAACCTCGGACCAAACTCTAAGCAGGCTTGTTCTCTAGACCGCTTTTAATCTTTGTATTGGATCTAGACCGCGCGTCGAAAGTCCGATACCTCCTATCTTAGACCGTTAGAACCGCCTAGCTGGACTTGACACTCATTTCGAAAATCAGGTCAAACCGATAATCACAGGCTATTTCATTGAGCTCGGACCGAAGAGAGTGCGAATAGGGACAGAATTGGAATTTCAAATTCAAATCTGGCACACGACTTGACGCGTCAGTATTGAGCGTTCTGACCGTCAGAATTCATCCAAATTACACCCTCGGATCAGGAGAAATTTCTATTTTTTATCATGAGACTTTCAGCCCTGATCTACGTGCGGTGACCGCTGAACTGAAACTGGTCCGCCACGTGCGATCTGCGAACCCTACCGGACTGAAAACTTAATACGCGCTAGATCTGGTATGCAAGAGCTTAAGTCCGATCGCATTCGACCAGGGGACCACCAGAAAGCATCTTTTGGACCGAAACAGCCCCGAATTGGATATGAACTAAGTAAACTTTATACCGGAGCCTGTTTTTGGCATTTTTAAGCTTATAAAAGGGGTTGAAACCCTCACTCCTCTCTCCCATCCAAAATTGCAAGAAACCCTAGATTGGGAGAGAGAAAAGGTGAGAGTTTGTGAGAGAGAGTGGAATAGATTTCTCCAGCCTTCGAGCCGCCTGTTGCTAGTGCCTAAGCAACCCTTCCTGATCACCAAGCTGGTGATTCTTCCGCGTTTTCAGGTAATAACTAACCCTAGAAGTTGCTGATTTGGGGATCACTAAGATCCATAGCTTTTTAACCAATAGATCTTGTAAAACAGGTTCTCCTACTACCGTAGATGAAGCGTATACGCTCCGTTCGAATTCACGAGTCTACAAGAGACTAGGTGAGGATTTTAGACGCTTTGATTGACGGTTTCCAACGCTTTCAATGTCGTTTAATAGTAGATTATTGACGGCATCGCCGTTTGACATGTACAACATGCTCTCCGTTTCCTGTTTCGTAAATTAACGAAGAATATGAGATTTAGGGCATTTTAATCATTTGTAGGAAGTACTGATTACATTCATATTTTTCTGATGTGATTGACATGGGTTGTTGTCGCATTAGAAAGTTAGGAATACGTGCATAATTAGTTTGGCAAAGAGATTCGCCTAATTGCGCACTTCGGGTCGACATACTATATGTAGGCTTAAGTGTGTAGTGTATGTGTTTGTATAAATGCTTGTATTAGTATGTATTGAATTAAATGATGTTATGAGATAGTTTGAGATTGATTTCTCAATTAATATGCTGACCTAAATGATTTCCTACATGTTGACTATATGCATGATTTCATTACATGCATGAAATATATGTGCTTGAAGATTTGCCTAAGTTGAATGTTATAACATGTGTTAACATGCTCAAATGATTGTATTTCAATTCCAATACTCCTACATAAATTGCCGATGTGATTCCATAATTGTTTGGGACTATACTTAGTTCAGGCAGTCGGTAACCGAGCGAATTCGTGGCTGGCTGTTCCTGGCCACGAACGATGCGTCGATGAACGCGAGTCGTGTTTGGAATTGGCGGCAGTGGTTAGGCGACGCGAAGTGTTTTACGCACTTCATGTCATTCGACTTGAGATGCGATCCCGCTAGTCGAGCCCGTCAAGTAACCCGACTGGCCGATGTATGTTCACCTTGTATGAGTCATAACTGCTTGAACCTAGGGTACTGAACTTACCATTGTAAACCCTGTTAACCATGGTACCTTGATCCACGAAGACTCATGAGCCGGGCATGGTGGTATGGGACACCGTGGTCGAGCTGTCGGCCTACGCTGGGGCCACAAACCTCCCCGTAGTGACCAGTGAGCACATAGTCTCGTGAGCAGATTATGGTGGTATGGGACACTATATTCTAGTTGTCGGCCTACACTGATCAGGCGACGAGTCCTTTGTAGTGACCGCGAGCGTATTCTGAGTCTACGGGAGGCGACGACCCTTCAGTTGCAGTAGAGTACAGTAGGCCTGTATTGATAAGGTGATGGGGGAGCGATGCAACGAGTGCGAGCAACAGCCCTGACAGCCCTTGCAGCGACCTACAAAATATACATCGTATGAGATTACTAGGAGTGACGACCCTAGACAGGATCTGTGTTGGGATTGATACAAGGGAAGTACCTTAGTTTTCCAATCCTGCTGTTTGAATGGACTAATAACAATTCAGAAATCATGTCACCATGCCATTGCATGTGCCTGGAAGATGTGGAGCACTTGAGGGTCGATTGTATGCCGCGGTCGTAAGATGGTGCCGTATGAGGGAGATCGTCGGTGAGGGCATACATCACGCCATGTCATCTTGCATTAACAACAGTATTAGGATTGTCTGATTTACTGCTTTACTATTATCGCATGATTGATTTGTGAACATGCTAATCCTTTCTCTATGATTCCACTGAGTTGATCACTCACTCCCACGTTACGGGATGGTGTTTGCAACACCCACCAGACCTTGTTGTAGATGCAGGTGAGGCTGAGATCCAGGAGGCAGAGCCAGACTTCGACGAGGACCAGGACGAGTTCTCGTACATGCAGTATCATGATGGCTTTGCGTAGGCAACCTGGATTGATGGGACTTCAGTGGGACTATTTTGAACATTACATTTTGTTCATGTATATGTATATGAGACTCAGAGATGTATTCATACCTTAGAGACAGATGAGATCTACTTTATTTTTTTCATACAGTGATATATATATATTGTTTAGTCTTCCGCTTGCTTTTATCACTGGATCTGAAGTATGAATTGCAGTTTTGGTATACTTTTACTCATGTGAATGCTTTAAATCAGACAACATTGAATCATAAACATTTTTGTTGCATAAGTGACGGTCTGGAACTCGGGAGTTGAGTTTATACACGACCCCCAATTTTCAGGGTGTTACACTCCTCAATTCGGGCAATGTGATCATCTCTAGTAGCCCGAGTCGCAGGAGGAGGACTCTCATCGGTATCCTGATTCTCCTCTTCTACCTCTTCTTGGACTTCTTCCTCTGCTTCCGCTCCAGGTTCTCCTTCACTTGGATACTCTTCGTCATTACAATCGCCCTCGTTATCCTCATCAAGGTGAGTCTCACGGTACTGAGACCCGATCTTTATCTTGACCATAGTAGACTCATCAATGCAGTGAATCGGAACTGGCAACTCTAGCCCAAGTCTGTAAGCAAACTCAAGCGCGATCTTGCATATAAGCTGGCCAAAAGGAAGCGACTCAGACGTTCTTCTTGATTTCGCTATGAGGATAATCTGTCGCAACACAAAAGTGGCCATACACACATTTTCTCCCTGGACACCTGATACAAGAAATCAACCATAAGGTGCGTACATTTAATGCGATTTGTCGACCTGGGATACACGTTGAACGTGCAAATGTGGTGCAGCAGGCACAAATTATCAGACATATGAGACGCCTTGAGGCTATTGTTAGGCTGCCATGGAACCAGACTACCGCATAGGAACCTAGTACGACGATCTCGCTCACGCCTACTCCTCAAATTCTTTACACTGGGATGAACATCACCAAGGGGTACGTTCAAAAGTCGTGTTAACGACCGAACATCGATCGTAGCCATCCGGTCTCTACCAAAGGGAATCTTGAACTGCAATGGCTCCAATGTAGGATTCTGGATACGAGTGTAGGCACGAACGGTGCTCACATTAGCATGAGAACGGGCTTCAAAGAGCGGACCCCAATGTGCAGCTTCAATGCGCTCGAATAATAGGAATTCACCGAAGAGTCGCCCTTCCACGTCCACCTTAAACAACACCTTACGGTCAGTATAATCGCTGTGAGGCATTTCTGCTAATAGCACTCGCCCAATTTGAGCTTGGGGATCCAAATTCCTCTTTGTATGAAACTCCCGGGCTGTGCTTGGACTTGCGACGGCGCTTGAGCTAGCGGCGCCACCCCTCGGTCTTCTCGATTGTGCCAGGAAACTAGGCCCAGCCTCATCCACTACGATCTTTCTCTTTCCCATCAAAGAGAGGATGGTGGAGAAAGAGAAAAGACCCAAAATGGCTTCAACAATAGCCATGGAAAGTGAGGGAAATGGGAAGAAATGGCTGCCTAAACGGACAGAAGGAAATCTAGGCATTGTAGAGGGATGCTTCAAGCTCCCTAGGGCTGGATTTTTAAAAAGAAAAGAGAAGGATAAAGGGGAATGGAGCTCCACCCGATTTTAGCCACAAATGGAGGTTGTAGGAGCTCCAACGGACGAGATTTGCAAGAGGAGGAGTTGAAAATTGTAATGGAGGGATGGAATGGATTCAGTTTCAGCAAGAAATGGGTTTATGAGGGATTTGGAGCAGTGATTTGAGATGGGACAGCAAGAAAAACGTGAAAGGGAGGGCGTTGGGGCATTTTTTGTGAAGGAGGTGCCCCTTTTATGGGTTTTTGACAGACGGACCACACATGGGAGGGATGCCCTACCCAAAAAAACCTGTGCGCCAGAATTTCAGTGCAAGTGGGGCTCACTCATCGGCGATGCATCGCCGAATCGGCGATGGCATTGCCGGTCGGTCACCACTCCGGCCGGTGGGACCACATGGGTTGGGTCCCCCCATCCCTAGGGACCTCAAATATATATGGGCCCCACCTTAGTTCATTGTAGATTGGCCTAGGGAGGCCCAAAACTCTATTCAGGGAATTTTGGGGCCAATCTGTAAACCTGAATACATTATCCTATCATGTAGCATATGATTTTGGGGTATAAGGAGCTAATACATCCATCTAGTTCATTATTTACTAAATATTACAAACTTAGAATGGCCTAATGGCCAATTTTCATGAAATTTTACTATTCACTGTAAAATTTTGTTGAAGTATGATTTTATATCATTTTCACATTAGGATCAATGCCTAACATAAAAATTTAGAGAAATAATTGAATATTAGAGTGATGAGAGAAAGAATTTTGAAGAAATTAGGTGAAACGGGGTTTTTAAGCCCTAGCGATTGAATGTAAGGGTTGTGGTTGCCCCACAGCCCAAGGATTTTCATTTTTAGGTTTGGAACCTTTCATAGAATGTCTCAAACCAACCTACTTACAACCTAAGAGCTACTTAGGTCGCTTTACGCGACCTTAGATGCGTTATGGACTCGATCGAATGATCGACTTGAGTAGACTTCGCCTATTGGCGAAACTGCGATCCTATAAGTATTTCTAGGTTTTCCTCGCACCCACCTAAGTCAAAGGAGTGACATCATACGTCGCGTGACCATAACCCAGGCTTGGTTTAATCCAAATCATGCTCTGATACCATTTGTAACATCCCAAAAATCGGGGGTCGAGTAAAAACTCCACTCCTGAGTTTCAGAACATCACTTATGCAACATAAATGTGTATGATTGAATGTTGTCTGTGTTAATGTATTAAACATGAGTGGGATTAATTCAAAACATCATATCATACTCTAGAGACCGTTAAATTAGCAAGCGGAAGACTGTGATAGTATGTATAACATATATAAACTGTTGTATGTCTCCAAAGTGTGAACATGTTACCAGGTTATATACATACATGTATACTCTAAAAGTAAACAAAAAGAATATACATGAGTGCTCTAAAAATATAAAATGACAAGTGTCAAGGCATCTCATCAACCTCCCTGTAATCCCGTCAATCAGAACACGCATAAAGGAGAGATCCTCCTCATCATCATCAAGACCAGCTCTGCCTCGCGGGCCGCCCCATCATCTGCAATCACAATAGGGACTGCTGGGTGTCCAGAAATACCGTCCCGTAACGTGGGAGTGAGTAGCTAACTCAGTGAAATAATAGACCAAAGATTAGCACATTCTCAAATCAATCATGCGATAATAGTAAAACAATGAATCAAACATTCCTAATACTGTTATTAATGTAATATGACGTGACATGATGGATGCCCTCACCGACGATCTCCTTCATACGGCACCATCTTACACCCGCGACATGCTTTCATCCCACAGTGCTCCACATCTTCCAGGCACATGCAATGTGATGGTGATATGATTACCAAGTTATTATTAGTCCATTCAAACAGCAGGATTGGAAAACTAAGGTACTTCCCTTATATCAATCCCAACACAGATCCTGTCTAGGGTCATCACTCTTAGTAATCTCATACGATGTATATTTTGTAGGTCACTGCAAGGGCTGCAGGGCTGTTGCTCGCACTCGTTGCACCGCTTCCCCATCACCTTATCAATACAGGCCTAATGTACTCTCATTGCTACGGAAGGGTCGTCGCCTCCCATAGAGTCAGAATACGCTTGAGGTCACTACAAAGGGCTGCCAGGGCTATTGCTCGCACTCGTTGCACCGCTCCCCCATCACCTTATCAATGTAGGCCGACATCAAGAATATAGTGTCCCATACCACCATAATCTTCTCACGAGTCATAGGTGCTCACTGGTCACTATGGGGAGGTTTGTGGCCCCAGCGTAGGCCGACAGCTGGACCACGGTGTCCCATACCACCATGCCCGGCTCATGAGTCTTTGTGGATCAAGGTACCATGGTTGACAGAGTTTTCCATGGTAAGTTCAGTACCCTAGGTTCAAGCAGTTATGACACATACATGGTGAAAATACAATGGCCAGTCGAGTTACTTGACGGGCTCGATTAGCACGAGCGCATCTCAAGCAGAGCGACATGAAGTGCATAAAACACTTCGCGTGACCTAACCACTGCCGCGAACTCAGAATACGACTCGCATTCATCGACACGGCGTTCGTGGCAAAGATAAGCCAACCACGAATTTACTCGGTTATCGACTTTCTGGACTAGGTATAGCCCCAATCATTTGTGAATCCACTTCATCAATCATATAAGAGTAATGGAAATGAAATATAACAATATGAGCATGTTAACACATGTTATAACATACAACTTAAGTAAATCATCTAACACATGTATTTCATATATATAATGAAATCATACATATACCCAACATGAAGGAAATCATTTACATTAGCGTATTATTTGAGAATTCAATCTCAAACTAATTCACAACACCATTTAATTCAATACATACTAATACAAACATTTAGTCTACACACTTAAGTCTACATAGTGTATGTCGACTCAAAGTGCGCATTTGGGCGAATCTCTTCGCCAAACAGATTATGCACGCATTCCTAATATCCTAATGTGATAAGAAGCCATGTCAATCATATCAGTAAAATATGGATGAAAACAGTATTTCCTACAAATGACTAAAATGCCCTAAATCTCATATTTTTCGTCTGCTTACGAAACAGGAAACGGACAGCATGTTGTACATGTCAAATGGCGTTGCCGACAATAATCTACTATTAAACGACATTGAAAGCATTGAAAACAGCCAATCAAAGCGTCTAGAATCCGCACCTTTCACTTTAGATGTGTATCGCTTCGAACGGAGCGTATATGCTTCGTCTACGGCGATCAGGCGACCTATTTGACAAGATGTATAAGCTACCATGCTAAGGAAACGAAGGAACCGTAAATTAGCAAGTGTTTGGGGTCTTTTCTTACCTAGAAATGCGGCGAAATTGTCGGGAAAGTGATTGAGGTGCATTGCTTAAGCATGTGCAACAGGTAGTGTAAGCAACAGGAAGATCTCTCCCACTCTCTCTCAGAATCTCTCACCTTTTCTCTCACACCAGCTAGGATTTTTAGCAAATTCGGATGGGTGAGAGAAGTGAGGGTTTAAGCCCCTTTTATAACCTAAAACATGCCCAAAACAGGCTTGGGAACAATGTTCACTTGATGCCTAACCAAATCGGGGCTGTTTCGGTCCAAAAAGATATTTCTGGAGGTCCCCCGGCCGGACGCGGTCGGACTTAAGCTCATGCATACTAGATCTAGCACACATCAAGTTTTCAGACCGGTAGAATTCCCAGATCGCACGTGGCAGTCCAGTTTCAGTTCAGCGGTCATCGCACCTAGATCAGGTCTACAAGTCTCGTGATATGAAATAGAAATTTTTCCTGATCCGAGGGTGTAATTTGGTTGAATTCTGATGGTCAGAACGCTTAATACTGACACTCCAAGTCGTGTGCCAGATTTGAATTTCAAATTCCAGATCTAACTCTATTCTCACTCTCTTCACTCCAGGCTCAATGAAATAGCCTCTGAATGTCGGTTGGACTTGATTTTTGAAATGATTGTCAGGTCCAGCCAAGCGGTCATAACGGTCTAAGATGGTAGATATCAAACTTTCGACGCGCGGTCTAAATCCAATACAAAGTTTCAAAGAGTTCCTGAGAGCAAACCGGTTTAGAGTTTGATCCGAGGTTTCAGGGTATTATAGCACCATTGATTCTACAAGTTTTGAGTCTTATAGAACGTATTTAAAGTGGTCAGGGACAATTTCACAGCTACTCCAGCGTAGCGCTAGCTAACTTATGCTTAGTTTCTAAAGGAATTAATCCTAAGTGATTTCGTTGGCTATGGAATTGGGTTCTGAGCGATTACCAAGGTGTTTTGGTTGACCCATTGCCTAAGGATGTCTAATCCCAGGTTGGTAAAAATTCGGAGTGTTACAGTAATGGCTTCAACGTAGGATCCCGGATACAAGCATAGAATGCACGAACGGTACTCACGTTCGCACGAGAGCGAGCTTCAAAGAGCAGACCTCAATTGGCAGCTTCAATTCGCTTAAACAACAGAAATTCACCGAAGAGCCGCTCATCCACATGTGCTTCAAACAGGACCTTGCGATCTGTATAAGTGCCATGAGGCAACTCTGCTAACAGTACTCGCCCTACGTGAGCATGGGGATCCAAATCCTGCTTTGTGTGAAACTCACGAACTGTACTTGGACTTGCAGCAGCGCTTGAGCTAGCGGCGCCACCCATCGGCTTTCTTGATCATGAAGGGCGACTAGGCCCAGCTTCATCGGCGGCGGTCTTCCTCTTTCCCATGAGAGAGAGGATGATGAAAAGGGAGAAAGAGGCTAAAATAGCCTCCACAAGAGCCATGGAAAAAGAAGGAAATGGGGAGAAATGGCTGCCCAAATGGATTGAAGCAAATCTAGGCGCTGTAGAGGGATGAATCAAGCTCCCAAAGGCTGGATTCTCAAAAGAAAAAGAGAAAACTAAATGGGAATGGAGCTCCACACAATTTCATCCTTGATTGGAGGTTGTGGGAGCATCCACTGATGAGAACACAGAGAGAGAGAGGGCTGTGAACAGATACAAATGGGTGGGTAGACGTCAGTTTTAGCAAAAAATAGGATTGGGAGAGGTTTGGCACCGAGTTTTGAGGGGAGAACAGCAAGAACACGAAAATAGAGGGCTTAGAAGGGGCTGTTGTGAAGGAGGTAGTACTTTTAGGGGGTTTTAAGGTGCAAACCACCTATGGGGGAGGTGCCCTAACCCAAAAAGGGCATCGGCCCAAATTTCAGTGCAAGTGGGGCCCATCGGTTGGCGATGCCATCGCCGGACAACTTCCAAATCGGTCAGTCCGACCATGTAGGATGGGTTCCCCCTGCCCTAAGGACCCCAAATATGTGTGGGACTCACCCTAGTTAATTGTATTTTGGCCTAGATAGGTCCAAAACTCCATTTGGGGAGTTCCGGGGCCAGTTTGTAAACCAGAATAAGTTTATATATCATGTAGCATATGATTTTGGGGTAGGAGAAGCTAATACATCCAATTAACCCATTTTATACAAGAGATTCCATAAATGGAATGGCCAAAAGTCCAATTCTTATCTATCTTTACTATTTATAGTAAATTTTTTTCTAAGTATGATTTTTTATCTTTTACACATTGGGATTTATGCCTAGTATGAAAAGACTTAGAAAAATTTAAAGAATGGGGTGGTAAGAGGAAGGATTCTGAAGGAATTAGAGAAAATGGGGTTTTCAAGCCTTGAAATTGAGTGTAAGGATTGTGGTTGTCCCAAAACCCAAGGACTTACATTTATGGGTTTGAAATTCTTCTGGAATCATCCCAAACCCACCAACTAATGACCTAGAGGCAACTTAGGTCGCTTCACGCGACCAAAGATACGTTATGGACTCGATCAAAACGATCGATTTGAGTAGATTTCGCCTATTGGCGAAACTGAAGTCCTACGAGTGTTTCTAGATTTTTCTCTCACCCACCTAAGTCAAAGTGGCGATAACGTACGTCGCGTGACCATAACCCAGGTCCAGTTTAATCTCAATCATGATCTGATACCAACTTGTAACACCCTGAAAATCAGGGATCATGTAGAAACCCGACTCCCAAGTTTCAGGCCATCACTTATGCAACAAATATGATTATGATTCAATGTTGTCTGAGTTAAAGCATTTACATGAGTAAGACTATACCAAAACTGTAATTCATACTCCAGATCCAGTGATAAAATGCAAGCGGAAGACTGAAAGATATATATATCACTGTATGAAAATAAAATACTCTCCAACTGTCTCCAAAGTATGAATACATCTCTGAGTCTCATATACATGTAATAAAATAAAAATAAATGTGAAAAATAGTCCCACTAAGAAGTCTCACCGATCCAGGTCACCTACGCAAAGCCATCGTAAAACTGCATATATGAGAACTCGTCCTGGTCCTCATCGTAGTCTGGCTCTGCATCCTGAATCGCCGCATCACCTGCATCTAAGACAGGGTCTAGTGGGTGTTGCAAACACCATCCCGTAACGTGGGAGTGAGTGATCAACTCAGTGGAATAATAGAGCAGAGATTAGCATGTTCTCAAATCAATCATGCGATAATAATAAAGCAATCAATCAAACATTCCTAGATACTGTTGTTAATATATGCATGAAATAACATGATGAATGCCCTCACCGACATACTCCCTCATACGGCACCATCTTATGCCCACGGCATGCTTGCGTTCCTCACTGCTCCACATCTTCCAGGCACATGTAATGAGATATGGATAATGCTTACCGAGTTATTATTAGTCCTTTCATTCAGCAGTATTGAGAAACTAAGGTACTTCCCTCATGTCAATCCCAACACAGATCCTGTCTAGGGTCATCATTCCTAGTAATCTCATACAATGTTAAACTTGTAGGTCGTTGCAAGGGCTGCCAGGGCTGTTGCTCGCACTCGTTGCACCGCTCCTCCATCACCTTATCAATACAGGCCTAATGTACTCTCATTGCTACGGAAGGGTTGTCGCCTCCCGTAGACTTAGAATACGCTCGCGGTCACTATAAAGGGCTCGTCACTTGATCAGTGTAGGCCGATAGCTCGAATGTAGTGTCCCATACCACCACAATCGGCTCACGAGTTATAGGTGCTCACTGGTCACTACGGGGAGGTTTGTGGCCCCAGCGTATGCCGACAGCTCTACCACAGTGTCTCATACCACCATGCCCGGCTCATGAGTCTTTATGGATCAAGGTACCATGGTTAACAGGGTTTTTAATGGTAAGTTCAGTACCCTAAGTTCAAGCAGTTATGACTCATACATGGTGAACATACAACGGCCAGTCGGGTTACTTGACGGGCTTGACTAGTATAAGCGCATCTCAAGTCGAACGACATGAAGTGCGTGAAACACTTCGTGTGGCCTAACCACTTCCGCCAACTCAAAACATGACTCGCGCTCATCGACGCGTCCTTCATAGCAAACAGAAGCCAACCACGAATTTGATCCATTACCGACTGCCTGGACTAACGTGTAGCCCCAAACATTTGTAAGTCAACATCAGTAATTTTATGAGGGTAATGAAAATGAAATACAACAATATAAGCATGTTGAAACATGTTATAACATACCACTTAAACAAATCATCCAACACATGCATTATACATATATATGATGAAATCAATACATATAGCCAACATGGTGAAAATCATATGCATCAGCATATTAGTTGAGAATTCAATCTCAAAACTCATTCACAACTCCATTTACTCAATACATACTAGTACAAACATTTATACAAACACTTAGTCTACACACTTTAGTCTACATAGCGTATGTCGACCCAAAGTGCGCATTAGGGCAAATCTCTTCGCCAAACCAATCATGCACGCATTCCTAATATACTAACATGACAAGAAGCCATGGAAAACATTTCAGCAAAATATGGATGTAAACAGTATTTCCTACAAATGACTAAAATGCCCTAAATCTCATATTTTCCATACATTTACAAAACGAAAAATGGATAGCATGTTGTACATGTCAAACGGCATTGCCGTCGATAATCTACCATTAAATGACATTGAAAGCTTTGAAATCAGTCAATCAAAGTGTCTAAAATCCTCACCTTTTGCCCTAGACGTGTATCGTTTCGATTTGAACGTATACACTTCGTCAACAGCGTACAGGCGACCTAATATACAAGACGTATAAGCTACTTCACTAACGAATCGAAGGAAACCCCAAAACAACAAGTAGTTAGGGTTTTCTTACCTAAGAGTGCGTTGAAAATCACCGGGAAAGTGATTCGAACGCGTTGCTTCGGTATGTGCAAAAGGTGGAGCAATCGGCAGGAAGGTCTCTCACAAGGTCTCCCACAATCTCTCACTTTCTCTCTCTCTAGCTGGGGTTTCTAGCAAATTCGGATGGGTGAGATATGTGAGGGTTTAAAGCCCTTATATAGGCTAAAACCTCACCTATTTAGACTTAAGAACAATGTATACTTAGGTTATAACCAAATCGGGGCTGTTTCTATCCAAAAGAGCATTTCGGGAGGTCCCCTGGTCGAACGCGATCGGACTTAAGCTCATGGTCACTGGATGTTGATCACACCCAGTATTCAGTCTGGTAGAGTTCGTAGATCACACGTGGCAGTCTAGTTTTAGTTCAGCAGTTATCGTACCTAAATCAGCAGTTATCGTACCTAAACCACTTAGGATTAATTCCTTTAGAAACTAAACATAAGTTAGCTAGCGCAACGTTGGAGTACCTGGGAAACAGTCCCTGATCACTTTAAATACGTTCTACAAGACCCAAATCGAGTAGAACCAATGACTCCATAATACTCTATAACCTTGGATCAAACTCTAAGCCGGTTTGTTCTCTGGACCACTTTGAATCTTTGTATTGGATCTAGACCGCGCGTCGAAAGTCCGATACCTCCTATCTTAGACCGTTAGAACCGCCTAGCTGGACTTGACACTCATTTCAAAAATCAAGTCAAACTGATAATCAGAGGCTATTTCATTGAGCCCGGACCGAAGAGAGTGCGAATAGGGACAGATTTGAAATTTAAAATTCAAATCTGGCACACGACTTGACGCGTCAGTATTAAGCGTTCTGACCGTCTGAATTCAGCCAGATTACACACCCGGATCAGGAGAAATTTCTATTTTATATCATGAGACTTTCAGCCCTGATCTACGTGCGGTGACCGCTGAACTGAAACTGGTCCGCTACGTGCGATCTGCGGACCCAGCCGGACTGAAAACTTAATACGTGCTAGATCTGGTACGCATGAGCTTAAGTCCGATCGCATTCGGTCAGGGGACCACCAGAAAGCATCTTTTGGACCGAAACAGCCCCAATTTGGATATGCACTAAGTGAACTTTGTACCGGAGCCTATTTCGGGCAAGTTTGGGCTTATAAAAGGGGTTGAAACCCTCACTCCTCTCTTCCATCCAAATTTGTAAAAATCCCTAGATTGGGAGAGAGAAAAGGTGAGAGTTTGTGAGAGAAGGTGGGAGAGAATTTCCTGCTGCTTGTGCCACGTGCTGTACGTGCTTAGGCAACGCACTCCGATCACTTTACCGGCGATTCCTCCACATTTTCAGGTAAGAAAATACCCTAGAAGTTGCTGATTTGAGGTTCCTTTCATTTTCTAGCGAAGTAGCTAATAGAACTTGTGTATTAGGTTCTCTGGTCGCCGTATACGAAGCGTATACGCCCCGTTCGAATTTACACATCCATAAGAGACAAGGTGCGGATTTTAGACACTTTTATTGACTGTTTCTAAAGCTTTCAATGTCGTTTAATAGTAGATTATCGACGGCAACGCCGTTTGACATGTACAACATGCTGTCCGTTTCCTGTTTCGTAAACCGGCGAAGAATATGAGATTTAGGGCATTTTAGTCATTTGTAGGAAGTACTGATTTCATTCATATTTTTCTGATGTGATTGACATGATTTGTTGTCGCATTAGAATGTTAGGAATACGTGCATAATTAGTTTGGCGAAGAGATTCTCCTAAATGCGCACTTCGGGTCGACATACTATATGTAGACTTAAGTGTGTAGTGTAAGTATTTGTATAAATGCTTGTATTAGTATGTATTGAATTAAATGGTGTTATGAATTAGTTTGAGATTGATTTCTCAATTAATATGTTGGTGTAAATGGTTTCCTACATGTTAGCCATATGCATGATTTCATAATATGAATGAAATGCATGTGCTTGACGATTCGCTTAAGCTGTATGTTATAACATGTGCTTGATGATTTCATTATGATTTAATTCGAGATTGAATTCTCAATTAATATGCGGATGGAAATGATTTCCTATATGTTGGCGATATGCATAATTTCATTATATGTATGAAAGGCATGTGTCAGATGATTTACTTAAGTTGTACGATATAACATGTGTTAACATGCTCACATAGTTGTGTTTCATTTCCAATACTCTCACATGATTGTTAATGTGGATTTATATGTGTTTGGGACTATACTTAGTCCAGGTAGTCGGTAACCGAGCGAATTCGTGGTTGGCTTATCTTTGCCACGAACGACGCGTCGATGAACGCGAGCCGTGTTTTGGAGTTGGCGGCAGTGGTTAGGCCACACGAAGTGTTTTACGCACTTCATGTCGTTCAACTTGAGATGCGATCGTGCTAGTCGAGCCCGTCAAGTAACCCGACTGGCTGTTGTATGTTCACCCTGCATGAGTCATAACTGCTTGAACCTATGGTACTGAACTTACCATTGTAAACCCTGTTAACCATGGTACCTTGATCCACGAAGACTCATGAGCCGGGCATGATTGTATGGGACACCGTGGTCGAGCTGTCGGCCTACGCTGGGGCCACAAACCTCCCCGTAGTGACCAGTGAGCACCTAGTCTCGTGAGCAGATTATGGTGGTATGGGACACTATATTCTAGCTGTCGGCCTATACTGATCAGGCGACGAGTCCTTTGTAGTGACCGCGAGCGTATTCTGAGTCTACGGGAGGTGACGACCCTTCAGTAGCAGTACAGTACATGTAACGCCCATGAAAAAATCCATACTTGGGCTCGAGTACCAACTCGACCCGAAATTGTGAAAAATTCATTCCTTTAAGAAATATGACTAGGTTAGCTAGTGCAACGTTAGAATAGCTGGGAAATGGTCCCTGATCACTTTAAATACGTTGTACAAGGCCCAAAGCGAGTGGAACCAAGGGTGCTATAATGCTCTAAAGCCTCGGATCAAACTCTAAACCGGTTTGTTCTCGGGACCTCCTTGAACTTTGTATTGGATCTAGACCGCACGTCGAAAGTCCGATACCTCCTATCTTAGACCGTTAGAACCACCTAACTGGACTTGACACTCATTTCGAAAATCAAGTCAAACCGATAATCACAGGCTATTTCATTAAGCCCGGACCGAAGAGAGTGCGAATAGGGACATAGTTGGAATTTTAAATTCAAATCTGGCACACAAATTTGACGCATCAGTATTAAGCGTTCTGACTGTCAGAATACAGCCAAATTACACCCTTGGATCAGAAAAAATTTCTATTACATATCCCGAGACTTATAGGCCTGATCTTGGTGCGGTGACCGTTAATCTGAAACTGGACTGTCACGTGCGATCTGGGAACCCTACAGGTCCGAAAACTGGATGTGTGCTAGATCCAGTATGCATGAGCTTAAGTCCGACCGCCTTTGGCTAGGGGACCATCAAAAATGCTCTTTTGGACCGAAACGGCCCCGATTTGGTTAGGCACCAAGTAAACATTGTTCCCAAGCCTATTTTGGGCATGTTTTAAGCTATAAAAGGGGTTGAAACCCTCACTCCTCTCCCCATCCGAATTTGAGAGAAACCCTAGTTTGGGAGAGAGAAAAAGGTGAGAGATTGTGAGAGTGTGGGAGAGTTTTTCCTGTCACTTGTACTACGCGTTGCACGTGCTTAAGCAACACACCTCTACCACTTTCCCGGCGATTCCACCGCGATCCTAGGTAAGTCAATACCCTAAATAGTTGTTGATTTGAGTTTCCCTTGTTTCCATAGCGATGTATCTTATGGATCTTGTGTATTAGGCTCCTTATTCGCCGTAGATGAAGCGTATACGCTCCGTTTCAATTCCCGAGTCTACAAGACATAAGGTGAGGATTTTAGACGCTTTGATTGACGGTTCCCAACGCTTTCAATGTCGTTTAATAGTAGATTCTTGACGGCATCGCCGTTTGACATGTACAAAATGCTCTCCGTTTGCCGTTTCGTAAACTAACGAAGAATATGAGATTTAGGACATTTTAGTCATTTGTAGGAAGTACTGTTTGCATTCATATTTTGCTGATGTGGTTGACATGGTTTGTTGTCGCATTAGGAAGCTAGGAATGCATGCATAATTAGTTTGGCGAAGAGATTCGCCTAGTTGCGCACTTTGGGTCGACATACTATTTGTAGACTTAAGTGTGTAGTGTAGGTGTTTGTATAAATGCTTGTATTAGTATGTATTGAATTAAATGATGTTATGTGATAGTTTGTGATTGATTTATCAATTAATATGCTGACCTAAATGATTTTCTACATGTTGACTAAATGCATGATTTCATTACATGCCTGGAATATATGTGCTTGAAGGTTTGCTTGAGTTGAATGTTATAACATGTGTTAATATGCTCACATGATTGTATTTCAATTCCAATACTTTTACATATATTGTTGATGTGATTCCATAAGTGCTTGGGACTAGACTTAGTCCAGGCAGTCGGTAGCCGAGCGAATTCGTGGCTGACTGGTCATAGCCACGAACGACGCGTCGATGAACGTGATTCGTGTTTAGAGTTGGCGGCAGTGGTTAGGCCACGCGAAGTGTTTTACGCACTTCATGTCGTTCGACTTGAGATGCGATCGCGCTAGTCGAGCCCTTCAAGCAACCCGACTGGCCGATGTATGTTCACCTTGTATGAGTCATAACTGCTTGAACCTAGGGTACTGAACTTACCATTCTAAACCCTGATAACCATGGTACCTTGATCCACGAAGACTCATGAGCCGGGCATGGTGGTATGGGACACCGTGGTCGAGCTGTCGGCCTACGCTGGGACCACAAACCTCCCCGTAGTGACCAGTGAGCACCTAGACTCGTGATCAAATTATGGTGGTATGGGACACTATATTCTAGCTGTCGGCCTACACTGATCAGGCGACGAGTCCTTTGTAGTGACCGCGAGCGTATTCTGAGTCCACGGGAGGCGACGACCTTTCCGTTGCAGTAGAGTACAGTAGGCCTGTATTGATAAGGTGATGGGGGAGCGGTGCAACGAGTGCGAGCAACAGCCCTGGCAGCCCTTGCAGTGAACTACAAAATATACATCGTATGAGATTACTAGGAGTGACGACCCTAGACAGGATCTGTGTTGGGATTGATATAAGGGAAGTACCTTAGTTTTCCAATCCTGCTGTTTGAATGGACTAATAACAACTTGAAAATCATATCACCATAGCATTGCATGTGCCTGGAAGATGTGGAGCACTCTAGGGAGTGTGGCATGCCGCGGTCGTAAGATGTTGCCGTATGAGGGAAATCGTCGGTGAGGGCATACATCACGTCATGTCATCTTGCATTAACAACAATATTAGGATTGTCTGATTTACTGCTTTACTATTATCGCGTGATTGAATTGTGAACATGCTGATCTTTGCTCTATGATTCCACTGAGTTGATCACTCACTCCCACGTTACGGGATGGTGTTTGCAACACCCACCAGACCCTGTTGTAGATGCAGGTGAGGCTGAGATCCAGGAGGTGGAGCCAGACATCGACGAGGACCAGGACGAGTTCTCGTACATGCAGTATCACGATGGCTTCGCGTAGGCGACCTGGATCGATGGGATTTCAGTGGGACCATTTTGGATATTTATTTTGTTCATGTATATTATATGAGACTCAGAGATGTAGTCATACTTTGGAGACAGATGAGATTTACTTTGTTTTTCCATACAGTGATATGTATATTGTTTAGTCTTCCGCTTGCTTTTATCACTGGATCTGAAGTATGAATTACAGTTTTGGTATACTTTCACTCATGTGAATGCTTTAAATCAGACGACATTGAATCATAATCATTTTTGTTGCATAAGTGACGGTCTGGAACTCGGGAGTTGAGTTTATATACGACCCCCGATTTTCAGGGTGTTACAAGTTGGTATCAGAGCATGAATGAGAGTATACTGGGTCTGGGTTATGGTCTCACGACATACGTTGTCGCTTGCTTTGACTTAGGTGGGTGCGAGAAGGGTCTAGAAACACTTCTAGGATCGCAGATTCGCCGATAGGCGAAGTCTATTAGAATCGATTGCAAGATCGAGTCTGTAAAGCATCTCGGGTCGTATAAAGTAACCCGAATAGCTTTTAGGCCGTAGGAAGTCGGGTTGAGACGTCCTATGAGCGGTTTTAAACCGCAAAAGTGAATCCTTGGGCCGTGGGATGACCACGACTCTTGTAATCAATCGTCAGGGCTTAAAAAACCCCGTTTCACCAAAAATCTTCAAAATTCCTCCTCTAAATACTCCGATCTTCATTTCTTTCTTATCCATTTCATGTTAGGCATAAAAAATAATGTGAAAATAACACAAATTAGTACTTTCACAAAATTGTATAGTGAATAGTAAAATTTCATGAAAAATGGCCATAAGGCCATTCTAACTTTACTTTATTTAGTAACTAAGGATCTAGATGGATGTACTAGCTCCTTCTACCCCAAATTCATATGCTGCATCATAGGATTTGGTATTCGGGATTGAAGAGTGGTCCCGGAAATCCCCGAACACATATTTGGGCTCATACAGATCAAAATACAATGAACCAGGGGGTGGGCCATATATTTTTGGAGTCCCTGGACCATGGGGGACCAGACCCATGTGGTCCCACCGGCCAACTGGGAAGTTGGTCGGCGATGCATCGCCGACCGGTGGGGCCCGTTGGTCCTAAATTTTGGGCGCACGCCCTTAAATGGGGTGCACATCATCCCTACATACCTCTCGTCCCATGAAAACCCCTAAAACACCCCCTCCTTCACAAACAGCCCTCCCCTTAGCCCTATTTTCATTTTCCAGCAGCCATTTCCAAATTTCGGCATCCCAAATCACTCCTAGGTCCCTCCTTGGCCAAAACCGACCACCACCCATCACTTATTGGGAGTTGGCAGCCCTTCCTCTTAAATATTTCACCATTTGGAGCTCCAAAAACCCCCAAAAAGAGCTGAAATCGTGAGGTGCTCCCTTCTACTTTTTTGTTTGCATTTTTCCTTAAAATTATAGCCTTGGGAAGCTTGAAGCATCCCTCTACGACGCCTAGATTTCCTTTTTCCAGATTGGACAGCCATTTCTTCGCATTTTTATCATTTTTTATGGCTTTCGTGGAAGCCATTTTAGGCCTTTAATCACTCTCATCCATCATATCTTTGATGGGTAAGAGGAAAACCGCAACAGACGAGGCTGGGCCAAGCCGTCCTGCTCAATCGAGAAGATCGCGGGGTGGTGCCGCAAGTTCAAGAGCCGCCGCAGGTCCAGCTGCAGTCCTGGAGTGTCGTACGAAGCGGGATTTGGATCCCCATGCACACCTTGGGCGAGCAATTTTATCAGAGATGCCTCATGGCCCATACACTGATCGCAAAGTGTTATTTGAGGCGGATGTAGATGGACGACTATTCAGTGAATATCTATTGTTTGAACGCATTGAAGCTGCGCATTGGGGTCCGATCTTTGAAGCTCGCGCTCGTGCTAATGTGAGCACCGTTCGTGCCTTCTACACTAGTATCCAAAATCCTACCTTGGAGCCTCTGCAGTTCAAAATCCCTTTTGGTAGAGATCGGATGGCTACGATCGATGTTCGGTTGATTGTGCGACTTCTCAACGTGCCTCTTGGTGATGTGCATCCTAGTGAGAAGAATCTGAGGACTAGACGTGAACGAGATCGCCGCACCAGGTTCCTGTGCGGTAAGTTGGTTCCATGGCAGCCTAATAATAGCCTCAAGGCGACGTATATGTCTGAGGATTTGCACCTGCTGCACCATATCTGTACGTACAATGTTTATCCCAGGTCGACGAACAGCATTGAATGTACACGTCTTATGGTCGATTTCTTATATCTGGTGGCCCAGGGAGAGAACGTATGTATGGCCACTTTCATCTTACGGTAGATAGTCCTCATAGCCAGGTCAAGAAGAATATCTGAATCGCTTCCCTTTGGCCGACTGATTTGTAAGATTGCGCTTGAGTTTGCCTATAGACTTGGGCCGAAATTACCGGTATCGATTCATACCATTGACGAGTCGACAATGGTCAAGATGAAGATTGGGTCACAATACCGTGAAAATCAACTTGAAAGGGATAGTGAGGATGACTTTGATGAAGAGGAAGATCAAAGCGAAGAAGAACCTAGAGCAGAGGTTCAGGAAGAAGCTCAGGAAGAGGCAGAAGAGGAGGCTCAGGATACAGATGAGAGCCTTCCTCCTTCTGCGCAGGCTACTATCGATGATCGCATTGCTCGGATGGAGGAGAGTCAGACCGCTTTGAGAAGGGAAGTCCAAGAACTTTGCGCAGAAGTCGCGGATGCCAAGGCCGTTACAAAGAAGAAATTTGGCAAGGTGACTCGCACCTTGAAGGCGATCCTGTGTTGCTTGCAGGATAAGGGTGCTCCTCCTCCATCCCCAGACTCAGACTAGCGATGCGACCTTGATGTAGTTGTTAGTAGTTAGTCATTTCCTGCTTTTGATGTGTAAGCCTGTTAGGGCTAGTGCCTTGTTTATGTTGCTATTGCAATTTTAACTATCTTAGTTCCTATGTATTTCTCGTTGTGATGCTTGTAAGGATATATCCCTTGTATTGTGACAATTTTGATTAAATGAAATGCATGGAATGCCTTGACTCCTTGTGTGAATGATTTCGGTGTAATTGTGCTATTAAGACTGACAAGGTTGCGCCCTATTTTGAATATAGGGAATGCCGCCTAAGGTTACGCGAAGCACGACTCGTCTTGCACTGACCGAGCATATGGATCAGACTCCCTCTCAGTCTGGCACCCATACGGACCCTACTTTGGGCCCGATTCCTGAGGCAGTTCGATCGTCTCAGCCTGCCGCTGGTCCTAAAGATGGACCACCGCCATTTACGCCGTCAGTCCGAGAGCCTCATGGCGCATCTACTTCCACACAGCATCCGCCACAGCCTGCTCCACCCCCTGACAGATTCGAGCAGATGATGGCTATGATGCTGCAGCAGCAGCAGCTTCTGACTACCATCGTGGGGACATTAGCCCAGGGTGGGGGTGCGGCTCCATCTACACCACCTGCACCGCCTGCGCATCCAGTTGAGGATGCTTATACATACGCCCAGGATGAGGGCATGGCTCATCCTGCGCCGCCTGCTTACCCTGCGGGGAATCCTGCCGATACACGGGGCCTATTGGAGCGATTTCAGCGCTTGCGGTCTCCTACTTTCACGGGTTCTCACAGACCCGAGGAGGCCGAGTACTGGCTCGACCGGGTGTCGAAGATTTTACGGATATTGCATTGTACCGAGGCCGAGCAGGTAGAGCTGGCTACCTTCCTGTTTGAGAGAGAGGCCAGCATGTGGTGGGATAGCATACTGCGGACCGTTGCCGCAGACTTTGTATGGACATGGGCAGCATTCGAGTTCCGCTTCCATGAGAAGTATTATCCCCAGACCTACAGGCACGATAGGGAGAATGAGTTTCTCTGCCTCAGACAGGCAGCGATGACAGTTACCGAGTATGAGCATCGGTTCATGGAGTTGGGCAGGTACGTCCCGACGATCTTGGCTGATGAGAAGATGCGCATACGGCGCTTTTTGGAGGGTTTGCGACCGGATATTCGGTCGAAGATGTGCTGTGTTAGAATTCCCTCCTATGCGGAGTTGATTCACATGTCCATGAGGGCAGAGCAGGACGTGGATCGACTTGCACGATCTCGTGGCCCGGTTGCTTCTAGGCCACGACCAGACTTGCCAGACAGGCCCCTCGCGGGCAAGAGACCTCGCATTGATCCTCCTACTAGGACTACGGCCCCTGTACCACCGTTTCGGCACCCTGATTTATCGTGCATATATTGTGGGAGGTCAGGCCACTTGGCACGGAGCTGCTTTTCTAGGATGCGGGACAGTGGGTTCTCACCGCCGCAGAAGATTGACCGTGTACGTCCACAGGCGATATCAGCACCGCCTATACGGTCAGCTCCTACGCATCCTTCTTTCAGACCTACGGTATCGCAGATCAGACAGCCTCCACGGCCCTTGACACAGCGGCCGAACCGGCCACAGCAGGCTCGGGTTCATGCATTGACAGCTGAGGCAGCTGCGACGCCGACTTCCCAGCATTCAGCCTTCGAGGTCACGGCCCATATTGGAGGTACTCCCGTTCTTGTGATGGTGGACACTGGTTCCACGATTTCTTTGATATCGCGTGCCATAGTCAGACGTCTTGGGTTACAGACTATCACTATGGATAGCGTGCGAGTCTTTGCAGCTCATGGGGATTATTCGGATGTCACCCAGATGTGTGAGGGTTGTTTAGTTGATCTGGGAGGCAGGACGATGACTCTTGATCTTGTCGTCGATCCCTCGCTCGTTTATCTCGACGTCATTCTTGGCATGGACTGGTTGACTGCAGCGAGAGCCGAGATTGACTGCGAGGCTCGTATGGTGACGGTGTACGAGCCTGAGGGCATGCCTTTCACGTTTTCAGTGCGGGTAAATCTTCCTTTCCGCATACTTAGCTACGCCACTTTATTGCGCGACGTTGGGGCTTAGGTACTTGAGCATGTGCCAGTTGTTTCCGAGTTCGGGGATCTGTTCAGAAAGATCCCTGGTTTGCCGCCCCGACGTGAGATCGATTTCACTATCGATCTGGTTCCTGGGTCCATGTCCGTCTCATTGCCGACGTATCGCATGGCACCATGTGAGATAGAGGAGTTGAGGACGCAGATTGATGGTCTGCTAGAGCTTGGCCTTATACGGCCTAGTGTGTCTCCTTGGGGAGCACCGGTCCTATTCGTGAGGAAGAAGGACGGTTCGATGCGGTTGTGTATTGATTATCGCAGGCTGAACCAGCTCACGGTGAAGAACAAGTACCCTTTGCCCAGGATCGATGACTTGTTCGACCAGCTGAGAGGAGCGCAGTACTTCTCGAAGATTGATCTTCAGTCAGGTTATCATCAGCTGCACGTCAGGGATGAAGACGTGCAGAAGACAGCATTCAAGACCAGTTTTGGCCACTATGAGTTCCTCGTGATGTCGTTCGGTCTCACGAACGCACCAGCCGTGTTCATGGATCTGATGAACCGGGTATTTCAGCCTTTCCTCTATCGTTTCATCGTTGTATTCATTGACGACATATTGGTGTACTCCAGGAGTCGAGAGGAGCATGAGGAGCACTTACGTTTGGTCCTGGATACGCTCAGACAGCATCAGTTGTTCACACAATACAAGAAGTGCGACTTCTGGAAGCAGGAGGTGAAGTTTCTGGGACACGTGGTGTCCAAGGATGGCATGGCAGTTGACCTGTCTAAGGTAGCTGCGGTGCAGGACTGGGAGCAGCCTGGTTCTGTCACTGAGGTGAGGAGCTTCTTGGGTCTCGCTGGCTACTATCGACGCTTCATACAGGACTTCTCGAAGATCGCGAGACCCTTATCTCAGTTGACACGGAAGGACGTGAAGTTCGCCTGGAATGATAAGGCGGAGTCAGCTTTTCAGGAGCTGAAGGACAGACTTACGTCCGCCCCTGTGCTAGTATTGCCAGAGCAAGGGGTTAGATACACTATATACACTGACGCGTCTAGTGTTGGTTTGGGTTGTGTCCTTATGCAGAGGGACAGGGTAATTTCGTATGCCTCGAGACAATTAAGGAAGCACGAGGAGAATTACCCTACACACGACCTAGAGTTGGCAGCCGTTATATTCGCACTGAGACTCTGGAGACATTACCTCTACGGAGAGGAGTTCGAGCTCTTTTGCGACCACAAGAGCCTCAAGTACATATTCACGCAGCGAGACTTGAATATGAGGCAGCGGCGATGGATGGAGACGTTGAAGGACTTCAAGTTTGAAGTCTCTTACCATCCTGGGAAGGCGAACCTTGTGGCTGATGCGTTGAGCCGCAAGAAGGCGATAGAGTTTGCGGCTCCGCTGATGGTTGCCGAGTGGGATATGGTTGAGTTTTTGGGAGACTTTGAGCAGAAACTCACCGTAGAGGAGCCGTTTGAGTTCATCGCACATGTTCAAGTGCGATCTCAGATCGATGACCGAGTCATCGAGGCTCAGAGGGATGATGCGCATCTTACTGAGCTTCGAGAGCAGGCCAGTGATGATGCTGACGCCGACTGGCGAGTTGGTATGGATGGGGGCTTACGTTACCGTGGCCGCCTATGCGTCCCAGATGTCCCTGACTTGAGACGAGAGATTCTCGAGGCTGCGCATTGTACTCGACTCGCGATGCATCCAGGCAGCACAAAGATGTATCGTGATGTGAAGAGGACGTATTGGTGGGAAGGTATGAAGACCCACATAGCTGAGTTCGTGTCCCGTTGTCTCACTTGTCAGCAGGTGAAGGCAGAGCATCACCGACCACCTGGACTTTTGCAGCCTATGCCGATGGCAGAGTGGAAGTGGGATTTCATTTCCATGGACTTCATTTCTGAGTTGCGGAAGACGAGGAAGGGACATGATTCCATTTGGGTGATCGTCGACCGATTGACGAAGTCGACGCACTTCCTACCGATCAGAGTTACGAACTCTGCAGACGAGCTGGCTTGATTGTACATCAGAGAGATCGTGCGTCTGCATGGAGTTCCGTTGGAGATCGTGTCGGATAGAGACACGCGGTTCACTTCTATCTTCTGGACCCGCATTCAGGAGGCTATGGGTGTGAAGTTGAAATTCAGTACTGCCTTCCACCCATAAACGGACGGACAGACAGAGAGAGTGAACCAGATCTTGGAGGATATGTTGCGAGCTTGCGCATTGGACTTCAAGGACAGTTGGGATGATTGTCTTGCATATGCGGAGTTTGCGTATAACAATAGCTTCCAGGCTAGTATCGGTATGGCACCTTATGAGGCGCTGTATGGGCGACCTTGTCGCGCACCACATTGCTGGTTAGAGGTCGGTGAGAGTAGCTTGATTGGCCCAGAGTTGGTGCAGGCGACGTCAGAGAAGATTGATACTATTCGACGTCGGCTTCTTACAGCGCAGAGCAGACAGAAGAGCTACGCCGATACGAGACGGAGGCCACTAGAGTTCACAGTTGGGGATCACGTGTTTTTGCGAGTTTCCCCTATGAAGGGAGTCCTTCGGTTCGGGAAGAAGGGGAAGCTGACACCGCGATTCATTGGTCCATTCCAGATCCTCGATCGTGTGGGAGCAGTGGCTTACCGATTGGCTTTACCCACGCCCCTCGCGAGCGTTCACAACGTATTTCATGTTTCTATGTTGAAGAAGTACGTTGCTGATCCTTCCCATATCATCAGATGGGAGCAGGTGCAGTTAGGAGAGGATGTTACTTATATCCTGCGACCGACACGCATCTTAGACAGAAAGGAGCAGGTACTGCGTAGCAAGGTGATTCCCCTTGTGAAGGTATTGTGGACACATCATTCTAAGGAGGAGGCTACTTGGGAGACAGAAGCCGAGATCAGAAAGAACTACCCACAGCTTCTCGAGGAATACGAAAAGGTACAAATTTCGAGGACAAAATTATTTGTTAAGGGGGGTAGATTGTAACGCCCGTGAAAAAATCCATACTTGGGCTCGAGTACCAACTCGACCCGAAATTGCAAAAAATTCATTCCTTTAAGAAATATGTCTAGGTTAGCTAGTGCAACATTAGAATAGCTGAGAAATGGTCCCTGATCACTTTAAATACGTTCTACAAGGCCCAAAGCGAGTGGAACCATGGGTGCTATAATGCTCTAAAGCCTCGGATCAAACTCTAAACCGGTTTGTTCTCGGGACCTCCTTGAAACTTTGTATTGGATCTAGACCGCGTGTCGAAAGTTCGATACCTCCTATCTTAGACCGTTAGAACCACCTAGCTGGACTTGACACTCATTCCGAAAATCAAGTCAAACCGATAATCACAAGCTATTTCATTGAGCCCGGACCGAAGAGAGTGCGAATAGGGACATAGTTGAAATTTTAAATTCAAATCTGGCACACAAATTTGACGCATCAGTATTAAGCGTTATGACCGTCAGAATACAGCCAAATTACACCCTTGGATCAGGAAAAATTTCTATTACATATCCCGAGACTTATAGGCCTGATCTTGGTGCGGTGACCGTTAATCTGAAACTGGACCGCCACGTGCGATCTGGGAACCCTACCGGTCTGAAAACTGGATGTGTGCTAGATCCAGTATGCATGAGCTTAAGTCCGACCGCGTTTGGCTAGGGGACCATCAGAAATGCTCTTTTGGACCGAAACGGCCCCGATTTGGTTAGGCACTAAGTAAACATTGTTCCCAAGCCTATTTTGGGCATGTTTTAAGCTATAAAAGGGGTTGAAACCCTCACTCCTCTCCCCCATCCGAATTTGAGAGAAACCCTAGTTTGGGAGAGAGAGAAAGGTGAGAGATTGTGAGAGTGTGGGAGAGTTCTTCCTGCCACTTGTACTACGCGTTGCACGTGCTTAAGCAACACACCTCTACCGCTTTCCCGGCGATTCCACCACGATCCTAGATAAGTAAATACCCTAAATAGTTGTTGATTTGAGTTTCCCTTGTTTCCATAGCGATGTAGCTTATGGATCTTGTGTATTAGGCTCCTTATTCGCCGTAGACGAAGCGTATACGCTCCGTTTCAATTCCCGAGTCTACAAGACATAAGGTGAGGATTTTAGACGCTTTGATTGACGGTTCCCAATGCTTTCAATGTCGTTTAATAGTAGATTCTTGACGGCATCGCCGTTTGACATGTAAAAAATGCTCTCCGTTTGCCGTTTCGTAAACTAACGAAGAATATGAGATTTAGGGCATTTTAGTCATTTGTAGGAAGTACTGTTTGCATTCATATTTTGCTGATGTGGTTGACATGGTTTGTTGTCGCATTAGGAAGCTAGGAATGCGTGCATAATTAGTTTGGCGAAGAGATTCGCCTAGTTGCGCACTTTGGGTCGACATACTATTTGTAGACTTAAGTGTGTAGTGTAGGTGTTTGTATAAATGCTTGTATTAGTATGTATTGAATTAAATGATGTTATGCGATAGTTTGTGATTGATTTATCAATTAATATGCTGACCTAAATGATTTTCTACATGTTGACTAAATGCATGATTTCATTACATGCCTGGAATATATGTGCTTGAAGGTTTGCTTGAGTTGAATGTTATAACATGTGTTAACATGCTCACATGATTGTATTTCAATTCCAATACTTTTACATATATTGTTGATGTGATTCCATAAGTGCTTGGGACTAGACTTAGTCCAGGCAGTCGGTAACCGAGCGAATTCGTGGCTGACTGGTCATAGCCACGAACGACGCGTCGATGAACGTGATTCATGTTTAGAGTTGGCGGCAGTGGTTAGGCCACGCGAAGTGTTTTACGCACTTCATGTCGTTCGACTTGAGATGCGATCGCGCTAGTCGAGCCCGTCAAGCAACCCGACTGGCCGATGTATGTTCACCTTGTATGAGTCATAACTGCTTGAACCTAGGATACTGAACTTACCATTGTAAACCCTATCAACCGTGGTACCTTGATCCACGAAGACTCATGAGCCGGGCATGGTGGTATGGGACACCGTGGTCGAGCTGTCGGCCTACGCTGGGGCCACAAACCTCTCCGTAGTGATCGGTGAGCACCTAGACTCGTGAGCCGATTATGGTGGTATGGGACACTATATTCTAGCTTTCGGCCTACACTGATCAGGCGACGAGTCCTTTGTAGTGACCGCGAGCGTATTCTGAGTCCACGGGAGGCGTCTACCCTTCCGTTGCAGTAGAGTACAGTAGGACTGTATTGATAAGGTGATGGGGGAGCGGTGCAACGAGTGCGAGCAACAGCCCTGACAGCCCTTGCAGTGACCTATGAAATATACATCGTATGAGATTACTAGGAGTGACGACCCTAGACAGGATCCGTGTTGGGATTGAAACAAGGGAAGTACCTTAGTTTCCCAATCCTGCTGTTTGAATGGACTAATAACAACTTGAAAATCATATCACCATAGCATTGCATGTGCCTGGAAGATGTGGAGCACTCTAGGGAGTGTGGCATGCCGCGGTCGTAAGATGTTGCCGTATGAGGGAAATCGTCGGTGAGGGCATACATCACGTCATGTCATCTTTCATTAACAACAGTATTAGGATTGTCTGATTTACTGCTTTACTATTATCGCGTGATTGAATTGTGAACATGCTGATCTTTGCTCTATGATTCCACTGAGTTGATCACTCACTCCCATGTTACGGGATGGTGTTTGCAACACCCACCAGACCCTGTTGTAGATGCAGGTGAGGCTGAGATCCAGGAGGTGGAGCCAGACATCGACGAGGACCAGGACGAGTTCTCGTACATGCAGTATCACGATGGCTTCGCGTAGGCGACCTGGATCGATGGGATTTCAGTGGGACCATTTTGGATATTTATTTTGTTCATGTATATTATATGAGACTCAGAGATGTAGTCATACTTTGGAGACAGATGAGATTTACTTTGTTTTTCCATACAGTGATATGTATATTGTTTAGTCTTCCGCTTGCTTTTATCACTGGATCTGAAGTATGAATTACAGTTTTGGTATACTTTTACTCATGTGAATGCTTTAAATCAGACGACATTGAATCATAATCATTTTTGTTGCATAAGTGACGGTCTGGAACTCGGGAGTTGAGTTTATACACGACCCCCGATTTTCAGGGTGTTACAGTACAGTAGGCCTGTATTGATAAGGTGATGGGGGAGCGGTGCAACGAGTGCGAGCAACAGCCCTGGCAGCCCTTGCAGCGACCTACAAAATATACATCGTATGAGTTTACTAGGAGTGACGACCCTAGACAGGATCTGTGTTGGGATTGATACAAGGGAAGTACCTTAGTTTCCCAATCTTGCTGTTTGAATGGACTAATAATAACTCGGAAATCATATTACCATACCATTGCATGTGCCTGAAAGATGTGGAGCACTTGAGGGTCGATTGCATACCGCGGTCGTAAGATGGTACCGTATGAGGGAGATCGTCGGTGAGGGCATACATCACGTCATGTCATATTGCATTAATAACAGTTTTAGGATTGTTTGATTTACTGCTTTACAATTATCGCATGATTGATTTGAGAACATGTTAATCCTTGCTCTATTATTCCACTGAGTTAGCTGCTCACTCCCACGTTACGGGACGGTGTTCCTGGACACCCACCAGACCCTTTTGTGATTGCAGATGATAGCGCGGCCTGTGAGGCGGAGCTGGACTTGATGATGAGGAGGAGGATCCCTCCTTTATGCGTGTGCTGATCGACGAGATTACAGGGAGGTTGATTAGATACTTTGACATTTGTCATTTTATATTTTTAGTGCACTCATGTATATTCGTTTCATCTACTTTTGGATTATGCATGTATGTGTATAACCTGGTAACATGTTCACACTCTGGAGACATACAACAGTTTATATATGTTATACATACTATCACAGTCTTCCGCTTGTTAATTTAACTGTCTCTGGAGTATGATATGCTGTTCTAGCTTAATCTCACTCATGTTTAATGCGTTATCACAGACAACATTCAATCATACATATCTATGTTGCATAAATAACATTTTGGAACTTGGGAGTTGGGTTTTTTCTCGACCCCCCGATTTTCGGGATGTTACAGATGGTATCAAAGCATGATTTGAATTAAACCGGGCCTGGGTTATGGTCACTCGACGCACGCTGTCGCTTTCTTTGACTTAGGTGGGTGCGAGAAGGGTCTAGAAACACTTCTAGGATCCTAGATTCGCCAATAGGCGAAGTCTATTCATTTCGATCGCGTAATCGAGTTCGTAGCGCATCCAGGGTCGCGTGAAGCAACCAGAATAGCTCATAGGTTGTAGGTAAGTTGGTTGAGGCATTCTTTAAATGATTTTAAACTCGTAAATGTGAATCCTTGGGCTGTGGGACAACCACGACCCCTGTATTCAATCGTCAGGGCTTAAAAACCCCGTTTCACTGAAAATCTTAGAAATTCTTCCTCTCACCACTCCAATATTCAATTTTCTCTTATCTTTTTCATGTTAGGCATCAATAATAATGTGAAAATAATATAAAATCATACTTTCACAAAATTTTACAGTGAATAGTAAAATTTCATAAAAAATAGCCATAAGGCCATTCTAACTTCGCTTTCCTTAGTAACTAATGAGCTAGATGGATGTAGTAGATCCTTCTACCCCAAAATCATATGCTGCATGATAGGATTTTGTATTCAGGATTGCAGATTGACCCTGAAAATCCTCGAATGGATGTTTGGGCCTCCCTAGGGCAATCTACAATGAACCAAAGGGGAAACCATACCTTTTTGGAATCCCTAGGGCAAGGGGAACCCATATCATATGGCCTAAATGGCCAATTTGCAACTTCACCGGCGATTCCATCGCCGATTCGGCGATGCATCGCCGGTCAAACTCTTCAAATGGGTCTGGTCTTTGGGCTGGAGGAGTTTGGGGGCTAGGGAAGCCCCCTAGTATGTGGTCCGTACCTTGAAACCCCCTAAAAGATGTACTTCCTTCACAAAAGTCCCCTTCCCTAGCCCCATTTTCATTTTTTTACTGCCCTAACCCAAAACCGTGGTTCCAAACCACTCTCAAATCCATTCCCTACCAAAAACGACCACCCTCCATCGTTCCTTTGAAGTTGGCAGCCGTCCCTCTTGAAGGTTTCGTCCGTTGGAGCTCCTAAAACCCCCAAATCGAGCTGAAATCGTGAGGTGCTCCATTCCCCTTTTTCATTTTCATTTCTTTCTGAAAATACATCCTAGGGAAGCTTGAAGCATCCCTCTACAACGTCTCGATCTCCCTTTTCTATTTTGGTTAGCCATTTCCTTACATTTCTCCCATTTTTCATGGCTATTGTTAAGCTATTTTAGCCTTTTTCTCTCTTTCCACCATCCTCCCTCTCAATCCTATTCCTCCATTTTCTTTGCTTAAGGGATACTGAAAATATATGGCCGAGAGAGCTCTAATGAGCAACAGACAGTATTAGCCTCGACAGTGATGAAGAGGGTAAGTCGAGACTGTGTTAGAGTCCTTTGGTAGAGTTAGGCATCTATGCCTTTGCCCTGTAGATTGTTTGATTTTTATTTTAAGGATTTCTGTGTTTTGTTGTTGTTAGGTAGAAAATGTGTTTGTGTTGTGGTTTGATCTTAATATAGCTAAAATTTGTTGAATGGAGTGCATGCCGATCATTTTTTTGTTAGGTATTGTCCCTAGATTGGGAGTATTGTAACTCCTGAGATTCAGCATACAAATTAATTTTTATCCCAACCCACCCTCCTACCAAGCATACTACTTCCAATCCCGCCATGGGACTAAGAATGCGGTTCCATTTAATACAACTTAACGCTACTGGTCACATAGGCCCTTGGCGTTTTGGACCTAGCGTTAGCACTTCAAGATTTGAAGGGTCTGACGACATAGGAAATCCAATTCCATTTAGATAATCTTGACCCTAAGCAATAGAAGAATTTCCTGTAGTAGAAATGGTATGGAACCATTTAACGTATAAACTTAGGCTTTGGATTATAACTACTGAGTTACAGACTAGGCTACTAGTTGTCTTAGGCAGTGTAAGGCCTATATATGCCAAGGGATAGTAGGTTAGATTTGGTTGGAATGGGACTCCCTTCCTTCAATAGATCCCCTTATGACTTATAGACTTCTGTTGTTGCCCATAGGAGGGAGCCATTCACTCTTAGGGACCATTTATAAATCCCTTAGAATGAACTTAGAATGTACTAGCACGCCCCTTAGAATTGCCTTCCCCAAGGGCTTATTGCATTCGGGAACGCGGAATAAAGAAACTACATGTAAGCGATGTATTCGCGGTTTGAATCGACTTCCTAATCCTAGTGGTTACCAATAAATCCAATGCTCTGATCAAGCAGAAGATCGGCATCGACTTGGATTAAGAATTGATACAATAAATCTTCTGTCCTAGCTAGACAGAAAGTCTATGTATCCGGCTCAGACCCACTATACTACTTTCTTCCGTGTTGGCTCGACCACATACAACCGAACGGGATCACAGTGTCTTTGGGAAATGGCGAAGACTTAAAGCCAGTAGAGAATTCGACATCTTGCCACCAACTCATACCTGCCCTTGAACTTAACCACAATAGAGATTAGGCTCATCTCTATGATCATAGGTACCAATGCCATAGAATGCATCATTAGCAAGGAAAACTATGTAGAGAAAGGTTGTTTCCATTTTAGGTTAAGGATAGCCCCTAAGTTGCGCCTCGTTCCGATATACGGATCGATGCAACGATTCTTCAACCTTAAGTAAAACCAAGTTTTAAGGGGGGTAGAACGTATTGAGTCCAATCCAGTTAGGTTAGTCAACGCTACTGTTCGATCAGAGTGGTGCAGCGGAAGCATGGTTAGGCTCTTCCCCACTGGCCCAAGATCGAAACATTTGATTTAGGTTATATGTACAGATAGGTCATTAAATAGGATTTGAACCTTCCTTAGAAAAAGTACTCCTTGCCCTTTGCCAATTTTGGAGACGAAATTTTGTTTTAAGCGGGATAGATTGTAACACCCTGGATTTTGGTCAATCTGAGATTAGACGTCCTTAGGCAATGGGTCAACTAAAACACCTGAAAATTCGCTCAGAACCCAATTCCATAGCCAAAGAAACCACTTAGGATTAATTCCTTTAGAAACTAAACATAAGTTAGCTAGCGCAACGTTGGAGTACCTGGGAAACAGTCCCTGATCACTTTAAATACGTTCTACAAGACCCAAATCGAGTAGAACCAATGACTCCATAATACTCTATAACCTTGGATCAAACTCTAAGCCGGTTTGTTCTCTGGACCACTTTGAATCTTTGTATTGGATCTAGACCGCGCGTCAAAAGTCCGATACCTCCTATCTTAGACCGTTAGAACCGCCTAGCTGGACTTGACACTCATTTCGAAAATCAAGTCAAACCGATAATCAAAGGCTATTTCATTGAGCCCGGACCGAAGAGAGTGTGAATAGGGACAGATTTGGAATTTAAAATTCAAATCTGGCACACGACTTGACACGTCAGTATTAAGCGTTCTGACCGTCCGAATTCAGCCAAATTACACCCTCGGATCAGGAGAAAATTTTATTTTATATCATGAGACTTTCAGCCCTGATCTACGTGCGGTGACCGCTGAACTGAAACTGGTTCGCCACGTACGATCTGCGGACCCAGCCGGACTGAAAACTTAATACGTGCTAGATCTAGTACGCATGAGCTTAAGTCCGATCACATTCGGTCAGGGGACCACCAGAAAGCATCTTTTGGACCGAAACAGCCCCGATTTGGATATGCACTAAGTGAACTTTGTACCGGAGCCTATTTCGGACAAGTTTGGGCTTATAAAAGGGGTTGAAACCCTCACTCCTCTCTCCCATCCGAATTTACAAAAATCCCTAGATTGGGAGAGAGAAAAGGTGAGAGTTTGTGAGAGAAGGTGGGAGAGAATTCCCTGCTGCTTGTGCCACGTGCTGTACGTGCTTAGGCAACGCACTCCGATCACTTTCCCGGCGATTCCTCCGCGTTTTCAGGTAAGAAAATACCCTAGAAGTTGCTGATTTGAGGTTCCTTTCATTTCCTAGCGAAGTAGCTAATAGAACTTGTGTATTAGGTTCTCTAGTCGCCGTAGACGAAGCGTATACGCTCCGTTCGAATTTACACATCCATAAGAGACAAGGTGCGGATTTTAGACGCTTTGATTGACTGTTTTCAAAGCTTTCAATGTCGTTTAATAGTACATTATCGACGGCAACGCCGTTTGACATGTACAACATGCTGTCCGTTTCCTGTTTCGTAAACCGATGAAGAATATGAGATTTAGGGCATTTTAGTCATTTGTAGGAAGTACTGATTTCATTCATATTTTGCTGATGTGATTGACATGATTTGTTGTCGCATTAGAATGTTAGGAATACGTGCATAATTAGTTTGGCAAAGAGATTCACCTAAATGCGCACTTCGGGTCGACATACTATATGTAGACTTAAGTGTGTAGTGTAAGTGTTTGTATAAATGCTTGTATTAGTATGTATTGAATTAAATGGTGTTATGAATTAGTTTGAGATTGATTTCTCAATTAATATGTTGGTGTAAATGGTTTCCTACATGTTAGCCATATGCATGATTTCATAATATGAATGAAATGCATGTGCTTGACGATTCGCTTAAGCTGTATGTTATAACATGTGCTTGATGATTTCATTATAATTTAATTCGAGATTGAATTCTCAATTAATATGCGGATGGAAATGATTTCCTATATGTTGGCGATATGCATGATTTCATTATATGTATGAAAGGCATGTGTCAGATGATTTACTCAAGTTGTACGATATAACATGTGTTAACATGCTCACATGGTTGTGTTTCATTTCCAATACTCTCACATGATTGTTGATGTGGATTCATATGTGTTTGGGACTATACTTAGTCCAGGCAGTCGGTAACCGAGCGAATTCATGGTTGGCTTATCTTTGCCACGAACGATGCGTCGATGAACGCGAGCCGTGTTTTGGAGTTGGCGGCAGTGGTTAGGCCACACGAAGTGTTTTACGCACTTCATGTCGTTCAACTTGAGATGCGATCGTGCTAGTCGAGCCCGTCAAGTAACCCGATTGGCCGTTGTATGTTCACCCTGTATGAGTCATAACTGCTTGAACCTAGGGTACTGAACTTACCATTGTAAACCCTGTTAACCATTGTACCTTGATCCATGAAGACTCATAATCCGGGCATGGTGTTATGGGACACCGTGGTCGAGCTGTCGGCCTACGCTGGGGCCACAAACCTCCCCGTAGTGACCAGTGAGCATCTAGTCTCGTGAGCAGATTAAGGTGGTATGGGACACTATATTCTAGCTGTCGGCCTACATTGATCAGGCGACGAGTCCTTTGTAGTGACCGCGAGCGTATTCTGAGTCTACGGGAGGCGACGACCCTTCAGTAGCAGTAGAGTACAGTAGGCCTGTATTGATAAGGTGATGGGGGAGTGGTGCAACGAGTGCGAGCAACAGCCCTGGCAGCCCTTGCAGTGACCTACAAAATATACATCGTATGAGTTTGCTAGGAGTGACGACCCTAAACAGGATCTGTGTTGGGATTGATACAAGGGAAGTACCCTAGTTTCCCAATCTTGCTATTTGAATGGACTAATAATAACTTGGAAATCATATCACCATACCATTGCATGTGCCTGGAAGATGTGGAGCACTTGAGGGTCGATTGCATGCTGCGGTCGTAAGATGGTGCCGTATGAGGGAGATCGTCGGTGAGGGCATACATCACGTCATGTCATATTGCATTAATAACAGTTTTAGGATTGTTTGATTTACTGCTTTACTATTATCGCATGATTGATTTGAGAACATGTTAATCCTTGCTCTATTATTCCACTGAGTTAGCTACTCACTCCCACGTTACGGGACGGTGTTCCTGGACACCCACCAGACCCTTTTGTGATTGCAGATGATGGCGTGGCCTGTGAGGCGGAGCTGGACTTGATGATGAGGAGGAGGATCCCTCCTTTATGCGTGTGCTGATCGACGGGATTACAGGGAGGTTGATTAGATACTTTGACATTTGTCATTTTATATTTTTAGCGCACTCATGTATATTCGTTTCATCTACTTTTGGATTATACATGTATGTGTATAACCTGGTAACATGTTCACACTTTGGAGACATACAACAGTTTATATATGTTATACATACTATCACAGTCTTCCGCTTGTTAATTTAACTGTCTCTGGAGTATGATATGCTGTTCTAGCTTAATCTCACTCATGTTTAATGCGTTATCACAGACAACATTCAATCATACATATCTATGTTGCATAAATAATATTTTGGAACTCGGGAGTTGGGTTTTTGCTCGACCCCCCGATTTTCGGGATGTTACACATATGAAAGCATTTGCTGGGGTCCAGCTGAGGTTTGGATGCACCTGAAACTTAGTCTAACCCCTTAATTTAGTGGGACACACATAATGGATGGGTTGGATTCGTGAAATACAAATTGGTGGACCCGATGAACAATTATGAAATGTTAATGGAGGGTAACACCTCAAATGTGTTGCATGGTGCTGCATCCTGTGCCACTGGATGCAAGGGGCCAGGACCGTGGTCCCAGCCACGGTGATGCATGTGTTTTATACATGCCGTCCATCCATTTTGTTATGACTATGGGTCCCACTGTTGTTGACATCAACAAGGTCTGCGGGACTCATGTATGATGTATGTATACCCACACCGTCAGCCCATTTGGCGGGACCTACCAGGTGTATTTATTTTATTTACACCGTCCCTGATGTATGTGTTATATCAGCACCGTGTGGGGCCACCTCGATGTGTGAGTCCATCCAAGCCGTCCAGAGCCTGGACGTTGTGCTTATATTGAATTTAATATTAATATATTATACTATATTATATTAATACAATATATGCTAATATATTATATATTATAATAATATTATATAATTGGTGAGGTGGGCTCCACGTGGGACCCACCTCTACCCCTTTTAATGCATAAAAGATGCACAACAGCAGCTATATATATTATATTATGTATATATATACATAAGGGTGTGCCCTACGTGGGACCCACCTCCACTGTTCTTTAATGTAGCATTCGCTGCATGTACGACAACCCTGTGACATGTAGACCTGCTATTGTATACGGCATCAAGTTCCATGGGTCCCACCTCTTCCATCCATGCCATCTATCTATAGGACCCACCATAATTTATGTGTTGTATCCAAACTATCCAACCATTTGAGATATCATTTTATGGTATGGGGTCAAGAATGAGTCAGATCTAAAGTTCAAGTTCCCCCCCCCCCCACCATTTAAATAGTGGACAGTGACATCCACCGATCAAACTTCTAAGGTCCATAGTAGTTTGTTTTCACCTCATCTATTACTATGTTAACTTATGAATAGGTTGGATTTTAAATACATCACGACGGGCCACACCGTGTTGTGACCAGCCCTTTGATTAGGTGAACCACACTGCAAAGAAATATGGGGATTTGAACGTCTACCATTGAAACCCTTTGGGGGCCACGAAAGTTTTAGATCAATATGGGATTTGTTTTCCCTCTTAATCCAGATCTTTATGACCATATGATTAGATTAGTTGGGAAAATAAACCTTATAATGGGCCCTGTGATTTATTTAACCTTGAAAATTATTATCTCCATTTTCTATTGTGATATGGTCTAAATGATCCTTCAACATAACTCATTTTTTTAGGAATTTATCGAGCCCTTTGTTGGACCCCTCCTTGATGTGTATAAGGTCTATTGTCGAGGCCCATCTTGATATATATATATATATATATATATATATATATATATATATATATATATATATATATATATATATATATATATATATATATATAAGGCCCATTATTGAGGCCTATCTTGATATCTTTGTGGCCCATCCGTTGAGGCCCGATTTGATATATATAAGGCCCATTGGCGCGACCCGATTTGATATAGACGAGGCCCATTGGTGCGGCCCAATTTGATTACATGAAGCCCATTGGTGTGATCCATCATGATGTATTTTGGCCAATGGGTGTTTGTATTCATAAGCCCATGTAATGAGTCTCACTCGATATATGAGGCCTAGTGTTGAGGCTCATGCAATGAGGCTCATATGATATATTTGAGGCCCAAGTGCAAGGCCCACCTATTATGTATTCGAGGCTTGATGTGATGTATGTTGGCCCATATGATGAGGCCAATGTAACGTAAGTGAGGCCCATCATGATTATATGTGAGGCCATGTATCCACTATATGTTTGGCCCTATGTAGGTCACTCCTTGGGATTAATGTTGGTTAGATGTCCACATTGATGTGCAATGATGGTTAGATGTCCTCATTGTGACCTTCCCATAGGCTTTGTTAAGCCTATTCACACCATTTTTTAAGTGGGTTACCCTAAATAAGTGGGCCCCATTCACCTTAGATGGATGGCTCCGTGCCATTAGATTTGATATAACCATGGACATGGGTCGATCTTTATATTATGGTTGATAAGTTGTCCATCTATGGACCCCGCCTTGTTTATCTGTTGATTGTCGGTGTCGATTATCGGTGTCGATTATCGATGCCGATTGTCGAGGCCGATTGATGAAGCCAATTTCGATTGTCGAGGCCCATTTTGATGTATTTGAGGCCCATGGGACGTGGCCCATTGTGATATATTTCCAGCCATATGATGAGGACCAACTTGATGTATATTAGGGTCGTGTGAGCGGCCCATTGTGATGTTTATTAGACCCTTGAGATGTGACCCACTTGATGTATATGTGCCCCATGAGTGAGGCCCATCGTGATGTGTATTAAGCTCTTGAGTGAGGCCTATAGTGTTGTATATTTGGCCCCCGTGCGAGGCCATGAGTCCACTATATGTTAGGCTCTATATGGGTCATTCCTTAGGGGTAATGTTGGTTAAATGTCCACATTGTTGAGGCTGATTATCGATGCCAATTATTGATATCGATTATGAGTATATGAACGCATAGCATCATGATACATGCCCATACGCATCATCTGCATGTTTGTTATGAGATGTGGTTGACCATTGCATATGTCATTGGGCAGGTTGTTATGAGACTCCCTGATAGGCGAAGGTTATCTCACATGAGCGTACGATATACGTAGGATTGATGCATGACTGGATTGTATGACTCATACATCTTGCATTGTGTGTGTGAATACAGGACGCCTTAGCGAGTCGTAGCCTCTATAGTCATATCGTGTATAGCTAGATGGGACACCGAAATGTTTGGTTCAAATATAGGTCTGCCATAGATGACTGTAACACCCTGAATTTTTGCCAACCTGGGGTTAGACGTCCTTAGGCAATGGGTCAACTAAAACACCTGGGAAATCGCTCAGAACCCAATTACATAGCGAAAGAAATCACTTAGGATTAATTCCTTTAGAAATTAAGCATAAGTTAGCTAGCGCTACGCTGGAGTAGCTGTGAAATAGTCCCTGACCGCTTTAAATACGTTCTACAAGACCCAAAACTTGTAGAATCAATGGTGCTATAATACTCTAAAACCTCGGATCAAACTCTAAACCGGTTTGTTCTCAGGACCTCTTTGAAACTTTGTATTGGATCTAGAACGCACTTCGAAAGTCCGATACGTACAATCTTAGACCGTTATAACCGCCTAGCTGGACCTGACAATCATTTCAAAAATTAAGTCCAACCGTCGTTCAGAGGCTATTTCATTGAGCCTGGAGTGAAGAGAGTGAGAATAGGGTTAGATTTGGAATTCAAAATTCAAATCTGGCACACGACTTGGCGCGTCAGTATTAAGCATTCTGACCGTCAGAATTCAGCCAAATTACACCTTCGGATCAGAAAAAATTTCTATTTCATATCACGAGACTTGTAGACCTGATCTAGGTGCGATGACCGTTGAACTGAAACTGGACCCCCACGTGCGATCTGGGAACTCTACCGATCTGAAAACTTAATGTGTGTTAGATCCAATATGCATGAGCTTAAGTCCGATCGCGTTCGGCCAGGGGACCACCAGAAATGTCTTCTTGGACCGAAACAGCCCCGATTTGGTTAGGCATCAAGTAAACCTTGTTCCCAAGCCTAATCTGGAAAGTTTTTAGGTTATAAAAGGGGTTTAAACCCTCACTTCTCTCACCCATCCGAATTTTCTAGAAACTCTAGCTGGTGTGAGAGAAAAAGTGAGAGATTGTGAGAGAAGGTGGGAGAGATTTTCCTGCCACCTGCTGCTGCTGCTGTACGTGCTTAAACGACATATTCCAATCACTTTTCCGGTGATTCCGACGCTTTTCTAGGTAAGGAAAACCCTGTCCACTTGCTGATTTAGCATTCCGTTAAATCAAATAGCAAAGTAGCTGTTATAACTTGTGAAATAGGTTGCCTGTTCACCGTAGACGAAGCGTATACGCTCCGTTCGAAATGATACACATATAAAGCGAAAGGTGCGGATTTTAGACGCTTTGATTGGCTGTTTTCAACCCTTTCAATGTCGTTTAATAGTAGATTATCGACGGCAACGCCGTTTGATATGTACAACATGCTGTCTGTTTCCTGTTTCGTAAGCAGACGAAAAATATGAGATTTAGGGCATTTTAGTCATTTGTAGGAAATACTTTTTTCATCCACATTTTGCTGATATGATTGACATGGCTTCTTGTCGCATTAGGATATTAGGAATGCGTGCATAATTAGTTTGGCGAAGAGATTCGCCTAAATGCACACTTTGAGTCCACATACTATATGTAGACTTAAGTGTGTAGTCTAAGTGTTTGTATAAATGTTTGTATTAGTATGTATTGAATTGAATGGTGTTCTGAATTAGTTTGATATTGAATTCTCAAATAATACGCTGATGTAAATGATTTCCTTCATGTTGGCTATATGTATGATTTCATTATATGTAGGAAATACATGTGTTAGATGATTTACTTAAGTTGTATGTTATAACATGTGTTAACATGCTCATGTTGTTGTATTTCATTTCCATTCCTCTGATATGATTGATGAAGTGGATTCACAAATGATTGGGGCTATACTTAGTCCAGGCAGTCGGTAACCGAATCAATTTGTGGTTGGCTTATCTTTGCCACGAATGACGCGTCGATGAACGCGAGTCATGTTTTGGAGTTGGCGACAGTGGTTAGGCCACACGAGGTGTTTTACGCACTTCATGTCGTTCGACTTGAGATGCGCTCGTGCTAGTCGAGCACGTCAAGTAACCCGACTGGCCATTGTATGTTCACCATGTATGTGTCATAACTGCTTGAACGTAGGGTACTGAACTTACCATTGAAAATCCTGTCAACCATGGTACCTTGATCCACAAAGACTCATGAGCCGAGCATGGTCGTATGGGACACCGTGGTCGAGCTGTCGGCCTACGCTGGGGCCACAAACCTCCCTGTAGTGACTAGTGAGCACCTATGACTCGTGAGCAGATTATGGTGGTATGAGACACTATATTCTTGCTGTTGGCCTACATTGATAAGGTGATGGGGGAGCGGTGCGACGAGTGCGAGCAACAGCCCTGGTAACCCTTTGTAGTGACCTCGAGCGTATTCTGAGTCTACGGGAGGTGATGACCCTTCCGTAGAGACAAGAGTACAAGTAGGCCTGTATTGATAAGGTGATGGGGGAGCGGTGCAACGAGTGCGAGCAACAGCCCTAGCAACCCTTTGTAGTGACCTCGAGCGTATTCTGAGTCTACGGGAGGCGAAGACCCTTTCGTAGCGACAAGAGTACAAGTAGGCCTGTATTGATAAGGTGATGGGGGATCGATGCAACGAGTGCGAACAACAGCCCTGACAGCCCTTGCAGCGACCTACAAAATATATATCGTATGAGATTACTAGGAGTGATGACCCTAGATAGGATCTGTGTTGGGATTGATATAAGGGAAGTACTTTAGTTTTCCAATCCTGCTGTATGAATGGACTAATAATAACTCGGTAATCATATCACCATCACATTGCATGTGCCTGGAAGATGTGGAGCATTGAGCGGTACGCAAGCATGCCGCAGACATAGATGGTACCGTATGAGGGAGAATGTCGGTGAGGGCATCCATCATGTCATGTCATATTGCATTAACAATAGTATTAGGAATGTTTGATTTACTACTTTACTATTATCGCATGATTGATTTGAGAACATGCTAATCTTTGCTCTATTATTCCACTGAGTTAGCTACTCACTCCTATGTTACAGGATGGTGTTTTCAGACACCCACCAGTCCCTATTTTGGTTGCAGATGATGGCGCTGCTTGAGAAGCGGAGCTGGAATTGATGATGATGAGGAGGATCCCTCCTTTATGCGTGTTCTGATTGACGGGATTACAGGGAGGTTGATTAGATACCTTGACAATTGTCATTTTATATTTTTAGAGCACTCATGTATATTCTTTTTGTTTACTTTTGTAGTATACATGTATGTATATAACCTGGTAACATGTTCACACTTTGGAGACATACAACAGTTTATATATGTTATAGATACTATCACAGTCTTCCGCTTATAAATTTAACTATCTCTGGAGTATGATATGCTGTTCTGGCTTAATCTCACTCATGTTTAATACATTAACATAGACAACATTCAATCATACACATTTATGTTGCATAAGTGATGTTCTAGAAGTCGGGAGTGGAGTTCTTACTCGACCTCCGATTTTTGGGATGTTACAATGACCTTGGGTGAAAATCTCTCAAACCCTCTTGGTACCAGAGGATGCCCCAACGTCGAGTAGATACATGAACACCCGAGTGCCAAATACCAGGAGGTCATGTCTCCTACTGTGTCATGGTCTGTTGGGAGGGGGTGTGACCTTACCCACCTAAGTGAGGGGGTAATGTCTACATTAAGTTTGACCAGCTCAAGGAATGAGTCCGCTATCAACGAGCCGGGTAGTATTGGCAGACTACTAGCCAGGCGGATAATAAGTTCTCTTCCACTTACACAGTTGTGTGCTTGATGGGGCGGCAGGTGACATGGGGTGTACTAGACCCCGGTGATGATCCTAGAGAGGAACCGTACTGATATGTGGACTTATCAAGCAGGAGTTGCATACTCATTCATTCATTCATTCATTCACTATCCACTCGGGCTAGTTGTGCGTAACTATTTGTTACGCGTGCCTTCCCAATGGCCAGTATTTCGGTTGGGGTGTACGACTAACCTAAGATCAAGAGTCTACCACATTGAGTGTGACTATCCAAATTTAGGTATGGGATTAGTTTGGATAAAAGTCCCTTGTGATGGGCCCCATAGCCTGCGATACTACGTACTATCATCTCGACTTCACACTCTAGTATGGTCATTCCATTCACACCGCATATTGCATTATATCTGCTGCATATGACATTTTAAGTTGCTATGTTTCTGCACTTATATGGTCTAGACGGACTTAGTAGGATTTACACATTGCATTGCATCCTTGGCATCTGATATTTGACTCTCCATGACTCCTCATTTGTATAGCTGATCTGTATTGTGTACTCTGATATTGTATGACTCATGGAATTGTCAGTGTTTCTACTTACTCTGATAATTTATGATCTTGTTAGTATTTCTGTTTACTCTAATAGTTTCTGATCTTGTTAGTATTTCTACTTATTCTGATATCGTACGAATTATGGATTACTAGTATTTCTGGTATTGTATGATTATGGTATTGTATTAAATACTTGGCACTTACCTTGTGTACACACTTACACCACACTCTAAGCTTTCTATAAGCTTATGCATGATAGATGCGTGCGGGTGATGTTAGGTTGCAACAGTGTTGAGCTTGAAGCGTGCAGTGGTTTTTTGGAGCTTTATTTTCGATTTATGTATCTTTCTTTCAGCATTATACTCAAATGATTATATTAATGGATATGTGATGATGATGTTGCATTTGTGATTTGGGTATACTTGTGGTCATGCTTATTACAAGTTAAATGTACATTGGAAGAAAAAAATCTTCCTTGTAGGATTCTAGGATCAGAATCTGACGTATGGACGTTAGGAACCGAAAATGGGGTACTATAGAGGCTGTCGGCACCGGATTCGACAATCAGGAATTTTTATGAGCATAGTTTTCGAGTTTGGGGCGTGATAGAAGTTGGTATTAGAGCATAACTTGGGAATACCTAGAGATAATATCACATGTCTACTAATAACTACCCTTCACTCTATGATTGTTGAGAACTTAGAATGGCTAGATCCCTGAATTCGAATAACTTAGAGATTTTCTGATATAGCTCCCTACCGTTGAGATTATTAGGCTGCATGATATTCTCTTTTCGATCATTTCTGATATGAAATCTAAGGATTATTATGGTTCACCATTCTGTTAAGGAGGCGTCTTGGGAGCGCATGGCTGAGATTAGAAGACGTTATCTCTATTTGTTTATAGATTGATTATACCTTGTATATGTTTATATCAATGCTTCCTCTTCCCTTGCTTTATCCTGCGTGATATTAAATTTTGAGGATGAAATTTTTTTATTAGGTGGTAAGAGTTGTAAGACCCGTATCTTAGACTGTGTCGTTTCATAGGCTTCCACGGTCCTTTCAGTCAAATTTTGGCGACCCGCTATGTGTTATCGATATTTTTATGCGATCTTGAGTCGTGTCCAATATATTTGAGTCAGCTTAAGTTGAAACTTGTACCATCATGACCGCATTGTCGCTGCGATTCCAATGTCGCATCTCGTGTGCCAATCCGATGCTTAGATCATAAGTCGTGGACTGCGTATGATAATGGTCGTGGACGGCGCGTTGCGAGACTCACCAATCCAGATTGCACATTTCCCTAGTAACCATCATCATGAGAATGATGTCACCCTAGGGGTGACATCACCTTAGCTATAGCCCATAGCCCTAGGCATGCTCTTACAACTCATAATGACCTTAGCCCATGCCTCCCTTACAACTCATGATTGCCTTGCTAGAAAAGTAATCTTTCTCCTTTCTCTCTCTCTCTTATCTCTCTCCCTCCCTCTTTCTTTCTTATTTCTTAGTAAGAGAGAGCTCCCAACGTCCATGAGAGCTCTCCATTTCCAACCCTTTGCAAGTTCTCCACCCCCAAATCCAACCCTCCAAAATCAATCCTAACCATTAAATCTTGTTCCCATGGAGCTTTAGATCACATTGGTGGAAGAAGAAGTCTAAGATCTAAGGTGGGTGCTTCTCTCTCTCTCTCTCTCTCTCTCTCTCTCTCTCTCTCTCTCTCTCTCTCTCTCTCTTTTCATTTTTGTGTGATGTGTGGCCCATTTGGATGGACCCCACCTTGATGTATGTTTTATCCAAACCATCCAAGTCATGTGGACTCTACCTTATGGATGATGAGAACACACAAATATTAGAACTATCAGGTGGGCCACGTTCATGTGGGACTCACCTTAATAAAATGCGGAACACGTTCATGTGGGACCCACTGTGATGCTGTGTTTATCCATGTTGTCTAGCGTCCCTGGATGCTGGACGTGAAGCTGGCTAACATGGAGTCCATGTACTGGCATGGGTGTGTACTAACAAGCTAAAAAAAATAACTATAATATATATATATATATATATATATATATATATATATATATATATATATATATATATATATATAACGTTAGTGGGTTTTTTTAGATTTTTGGGTGGGCCATTCATATCGGCCCCACCTTGATACATTAATTCAATCCAAGCCATCCATTCCATTCCCCCGATTATTTTAGGCGTTGAGCCAAAAAATGAAGTGAATCTGATTTTCTGGCGAGCCATAGCATAGAAAACAGTGGTTCTCACCATTTAAATTCACTTTGACATTTCGGTACACTAGATATTGGGCTCTTTTAGATGGTATCGAGCCATGGAATCTAATGGGTGGGTTGGATCTTCCGAATACGGGTCCCACCTGGGAAAAACCTCAGAAAAATAAGTTTTCTATATATATATATGATATGTATAGGCAACAGCACCTGCTAGTGCAGTGTCAGCAGCGCAGGAAACTGCTGCACCATGAGCGAAGGATGCTGGGACCGTGGGCCCCCACCATGATGTATGTAGAACTTCTACACCATGCATTTGTTGGGTCCCCTTTAACCAGTAGGTCACCCCAAAAATCAGCCATATACAGATCTCAGGTGGCCCACACCATCTTCAATCATGTGAAGATATGTTAAACCATATGAAAGCTTTTGCTGGGGTCCAGCTGAGGTTTGGATGCACCTCAAACTTGGTCTGACCCCTTAATCTAATGGGACACACATAATCGATGGGTTGGATTTGTGAAATACAAATTGGTGGGCCCAATGAATAATTATGAATGTTAATGGAGGGTAACACCTCAACTGTGCTACGTGGTGCAGCGTCTTGTGCCACTTGATGCAAGCGGCCAGGACCGTGGTCCCAGCCATGGTGATGCATGTGTTTTATACATGTCATCCATCCATTCTGTTGTGACGGTGGGTCCCACTGTTGTTGACATCAGCAAGGTCTGTGGGACCCATGTATGATGTATGTATACCCACACCGTCAGCCCATTTGGTGGGACCTACCAGATGTATTTATTTTTTTCACACCGTCCTTGATGTATGTGTTATATCAGCATAGCGTGGGGCCACCTCAGTGTGTTAATACGTCCAGGCCGTCCAGAGCCTGGACGTTGTGCTTATATTAAATGTAATATTAATATATTATACTATATTATATTAATGCAATATATGCTAATATATTATATATTATAATAATATTATATACGTGGTGAGGGTGTGCTCCACGGGGGACCCACCTCTGCCCCTTTTAATGCATAAAAGCTGCACAGCAACAGCTATATATATTATATTATGTGTATATATATATATGCATAAGAGTGTGCCCTATGTGGGACCCACCTCCACTGTTGTTTAATGCAGCATTAGCTACGTGTACGGTGGCCCTGTGATGTGTAGACCTACTGCTGTATACGGTAACAAGTTTCATGGGTCCCACCTCTTCCATCCATGCCGTCTATCTATGGGACCCACCATAATTTATGTGTTGTATCCAAACTTTCCAACCATTTGAGATATCATTTTATGGTATGGGATCAAGAATGAGTCAGATCTAAAGTTCAAGTGGTTCCCCCACCATTTAAATAGTGGCAATGACATCCACCGTTCAAACTTCTAAGGGCCACAGTAGTTTATTTTCACCTCATCAATTACTATGTTAACTTATGAATAGGTTGGATTTCAAATATATCACGGCGGGCCATACCGTGATGTGACTAGCCCTTTTATTAGGTTAACCATACCGTAAAGAAATAGGGGGGTTTAAACGTCTACCATTGAAACCCTTTGGGGGCTACGAAAGTTTTGGATCAATATGAGATTTTTTTTCCCTCTTAATCCAGGTCTTTATGACCTTATGATTAGATTGGTTCGAAAATAAAACCTTATAGTGGGCCCTGTGATTTATTTAAACTTAAAAATTATTATCTCCATTTCTATTGTGATATTGTCCAAATGATCCTTCAATATAACTCATTTTTTTAGGAATTTATAGGGCCCTTTCTTAGACCCCACCTTGATGTGTATAAGGTCTGTTGTCGAGGCCCATCTTCATATATATATATATATATATGGCCCATTATTGAGACCTATCTTCCTATCTTTGTAGCTCGTTCATTGAGGCCCGATTTGATATACATAAGGCCCATTAACGTGGCCCGTTTTGATATAGATGAGGCCCATTGGTGCGTCCCGATTTGATATACACGAAGCCCATTTGTGTGATCCATCATGATGTATTTTGGCCAATGGGCAGGGTTCGCCCGTTTGTATTGATAAGCCCATGTAATGAGGCCCACTCGATATATAAGGCCTAGTATTGAGGCCCGTGTTCTGAGGCTCATATGATATATTTGAGACCCAAGTGTCAAGCCCACCTATTGTGTATTAGAGGCTCAATGTGATGTATATTGGCCCATATGATGAGGCTAATGTGACGTAAATGAGGCCCATCATGATTATTTGTGAGATCATGCACCCACTATATGTTTGGTCCTATATAGGTCACTCCTTGGGCATAATGTTGGTTAGTTGTCCACATTGATGTGCAATCATGATTAGATGTCCTCATTGTGACCTTCCCGTAGGCTTTGTTAGGCACATTCACACCATTCTCTAAGTGGGTTATCCCAAATAAGTGAGCCCCATTCACCATAGACGGATGGCTCCATGCCATCAGATTTGATATAACCATGACCATGGGCCGATCTTTATATTATGGTTGATGAGTTGTCTATCTATGGACCCCACCTTGTTTATATGCTGATTGTTAGTGCCGATTATCGATGCTGATTATCGGTGTCGATTGTCGAGGCCGATTCCGATTGTAGAGGCCGATTCCGATTGCCGAGGCCCATTGTGATGCATTCGAGGCCCATGGTACGTGGCCCATTGTGATATATTTCCAGCCATATGATGAGGCCCGACTTGATGTATATTAGGCTCGTGTGTGTGGCCCAGTGCAATGTTTATTAGACCCGTGAGATGCGACTCACTTGATGTACATGTGGCCCATGAGTGAGGCCCATCGTGATGTGTATTAAACTCATGAGTGAGGCTCATGGTGTTGTATATTTGGCCCTTCTGTGAGGCCATGAGTCCACTATATGTTAGGCTCTTTATGGGTCATTCCTTGACGGCAATGTTGGTTCAATGTCCACATTGTCGAGGCTGATTGTCGATGCCAGTTATTGATACCGATTATGAGTATGTGACTACATACCATTATGATACATGCCCATACACATCATCTGCATGTTTGTTATGAGATGTGGTTGGCCATTGCATATGTGATTAGGCAAGTTGTTATGAGACTCCCTGATAGGCGGAGGTTATCTCATATGAGTGCACGGTATGCGTAGGATTGATGCATGACTGGATTGTATGACTCATGCATCTTGCATTGTGTGTTGTGATTACCGTACGCCCTAGCGACATCAGGGCCGTAGCCTTCACAGTCATATCGTGGATGGCCAGATGGGACACTGAAAATATTTGGTTTGAGCATTGGGCTACCATAGATGGCCCTGAGTGAAAATCCCTAAAAGCCTCTTGGTACCAGTGGACGTCCCAACATCGAGACCGAGTGGATACATGAGCACCCGAGTGCCAAATACCAGGAGGCTGCTTCTCCCACTGTGTCATGGTCTGTTGGGAGGGGGTGTGACCTTACCCGCCTGAGTGATGGGGCAATGTGTAGGTTGAATTTGACCAGCTCGAGGAATGAGTCCGCTATCGATGAGCCTGGTAGGTATTGGCAGACTACTGGCCACACGGATAGTGGTCTCTTCCACTTACACAGTTGTGTGCTTGATGGAGCGGCAGGTGGCGTGGAGCATACTATACCTCGATGATGATCTTAGAGAGGAACCGTACTGATATGTGGACTTATCGAGGAGTTACATATTCATTCATTCATTCACTATCCACTTAGGCTGGTTGTGCGCAACTATTTGTTACGCATACTTTCACAATGGTCAGGATTTCGGTTGGGGCGGGCGACTAACCTAAGATCAGGAGTCTACCACATTGAGTGTAACTATTCAAATTTAGGTATGAGACTAGTTTCAATAGAAGTCCCTTGTGATGTGCCTCATACCCTGCGATACTACGTACTATCATCTTGACTTCACACTCTAGCATGGTCATTCCATTCGCACCGCATATTGCATTATATCCACGACATATGACATTTTGGGTTGCTATGTTTCTACACTTATATGTCTAGACGGACTTAGTAGGATATATACATTGCATTGCATCCTCGACATCTGATATTTAACTCTCTATAACTTTTCATTTGCATAGCTGATCTATATTGCGAACTCTGATATTGTATGACTCATGGACTTGTCATTGTTTCTACTTACACTAATAATTTATGATCTTGTCAGTATTTCTGTTTACTCTGATAGTTCCTGATCTTGTCAGTATTTCTACTTATTTTGATATTGTAAGAATTATGGATTACTAGTATTTCCGGTATTGTATGATTATGGCATTGTATTGAATACTTGACACTTAACCTTGTGCACACACTTACACCATCCTCTAAGCTTTCTATAAGCTTATGCACTATAGATGCGTGCAGGTGATGTTAGGTTGCAGCAGTGGTCTTTTGGAGCTTGATTTTCGATTTATCTATCTTCCTTTCAGCATTGTACTCAAATGATTATATTAGTGGATATATGATGATGATGTTTCCTTTGTGATTTCGGTATACTTGTGGTTATGCTTATTACGAGTTAAATATACATTGGAAGAAAAAAATCCTCCTTATAGGATTCCAGGATCGAAATCTAGCGTATGGATGCTAGAAGCCAAGAATGGGATACTACAGAGGCTGTCGGCATCGGATTCAACAATCGGGAATTTTTGTGAGCACGATTTTTGAGTTTTGGGTGTGACAGATAGACCTGATAGGTTGTTGCGCGGACCCACTATTTGTTGTGTAGGCCCGCGCAACACGTCAATATGGTTTGTAGAAAAGGTTGATCTTGTCTTTGTTTTGATGAATGAGCAAACAAAGGATTAAGGGGGCATCTCTTGGAGCATAAAAATAAGTAAAAAATGAATTATGAAAGAAGAAAAGAAAAGAAAATAAAGAAGAAAATAAAGAAGAATGGGTCCGTGTAACACGTTGAAGGCTTGAAATCTATTGCATGTTGTGCAACATGGATGTTGTGCACAGTGGGGCCTACAACACAATAATTGAGACTCAACACGTGTGGAAGCTTATAAATACCCCTCCACCCCTTCATTTAAGGGGTATGCAAGATCGGATTTCCCGAATAAAGAATTAGAGTGCCTTTGCAAGGTATTTGGAGAAGGGATAAGAAATAAGAAAAAGAAGGTCAGATACTTATTACGCTGGATCGTACAACATGGTCTTATTGCACGGGTCTGCGTAACTAGAGTCTGTTGCGATCTAACAATACATGCAATATGCATGCATCGAATTTTTGTGTTTCTGATTATATCTCCTAGAATGTAGTCATTCCTTTACAAGAGTAGTCATTTAAATTATATAGAGAGAATGAAAGATGTTCAGATCCGTACAAATGCTTCTCTCACTAACATGATGCATCGTGAGCCAGAATGCTGTCAAAATTATTATTCATTTTACACGATTTGTATTTAACGCTTTACATTTTATGTTGGAATAAAGTGAGATACGATGATGTAAATGAATTCATAATAAATAAAATACATTGTGATGATTGTTCTCTCATTCTTTCTCTGTTATTATTGAATAAGATAAATCCCCTAAACCAAATACATTCATTTCTTGTCGAAACAATATCCAAGGTGTATACCTTCCGAGTCTTTTGGATTGTTAGGACAACTAACTCTCCCTTGACCAATGCCGAGCAAACTAGTGGTTTCTTAGCCACTACTTCGACGATTGCCATTTCGTAGTTAAGATCGTCATAATATGTTCCAATTGACGAGTTTTCTTGCCCAGCCCCCTCTTGAAGTAATTCTTCATATCGAGAGACCTTCTTAGTGAGGCCATATAAATCAGCAAACTTCGTGCTTATAAACTTTTTATAGAGCTTGTATTCCAAACCGTCTTGTGCAAGTTGCACAAATTCGACTTCGGTCATGACTACCTTACACCGGCTCTTCACCCACTTAAATTGCATGATATAGCTTTCACTTGATTTGCCAAACAATTGCTGGAATCGTGCGAGATCAGCCATAATGATGTATTTATTCTTATAAATGAATTGAGCATGAAACATTTCTTCCAATTCTTGCCAGCTTTGTATTGAATCCGGCAACAAATTGGAATACCATGTGAAGGCTGCATCAATCAAAGAGTGACTGAATAAATGTAAATTATAATAATCATTATCGGCTAGTTCACCACATTGCATGGTGAATCAACCAACATGTTCGATATTCGATTGACCGTGCTCCCCAAAAAAACAGAGCGAAATCCGATCGATAATTCTTCGCTAAGGGGTGTTGCCGATCTACCCATTCTTGGTATGGTTTATGATAAGTAGGAATGGCATTGAGGCCCTATACTTGGCCTACAACTTCTTGCATAAGTTGTAATAACTGGTCACGATCAACCCACAGAGGTTCCATGGTTGGCGGATAATCTAAACCAAATCTATTAAAATTTTCTTGAAACCTAGGACCTTGTAGAGGGTAGAATCCCATTGGCAGTCATTGATTTCTATTATCATAATTTCTAGCTTCCTGCTCTAGTCATTTGACCTTTGCAAGAGGTGGTTTATTTCTCACCTCCTGAGGAGCAAGTGGTATATTACGCTGTAATGATGGTGTTGGAGGGAAAGGGACAACATTACCGACTGAACTACCATTATTTTACTGTGTAGGTTGTGTTCGCTCCATCATAATGGCTAATAATCACTGCATGACCTCGATTTAACTAGCCATATAACGGTTAGTACTCTCAGCCTGTTAACAGAGCTGCTCCGCTTGAATTTTCACATTTTCCTGTATCAACTGGATGCTTGTATGCACATCCTTGAATACCGTTGATACCTTACCTAGAAGAATAGGGTGAGCCATCGACGACTCTACTAGCCTTCTGGTCGGATTAATATTCAAATTAATTTCACTTGGAGGTGCCTGAACCTACACGTCATCCACCAGGGGTGGTGCGATCGACGTTATGGGTTCATTCCTACCAATTCTTCCACTCCTAAGTTGCATTCTAGCAATGATCGAATCGGTGATCAATAATAGGGTCCCACTGGGCGTGCTAGAAAATTGTTCGCCCTTGTTTCGACGTTCCTCTTTCTAGCACGAGTGATAAGTGTGTGGGTGTGTAAAATTGGGATTGCGGTTCCAATTCAAACTGAACAACAATGACCTCAAGCACCAAAGTAGGTAGACACTGGGTATTACCGAGATCTTAGGAGATCGGTCGCCTATTCAGCCACTAGCTCAGAGTGTAAATGGATTAGGTGATAGTTAAAGGGTGTGGTTCGTCCTCTGATGATGGGTTTCTCCTCGCCTTCCATACGAAAGGACTTTCTTAATGTATGAACGTGGAATGTAAAGTGATAATTGGAAATAGACCGCTAAAGAGTACTTAGATTATAGTTATCGACTACTCTATTTATGCCACGAATTATGCTAAAGAAAGCACGTAAATGTGACAAGTAAATGATTACTCTAAGGGAAATGAATTACTTGATAAAAGCTGCGATTACACTATGGAATGTAAATTCAGCAGGATAATTAAAGATAATTGATTTGTTGATTGGTTTGGGTTGGTGTGATACCATTTTTCCTATTGAAATCTTCTTCTATTTATAGCTCTGATTCAGCCATTCTGGATCCTTCTCACAATCTGACGGTTACCATAACTATTTATACCCTCATTCTGCTTCTAGATTCTTCACACGATCTCACATTTTTCTAAATCTTGACCTTTGTTAAACATTTGGAATGACTCGACCACTAGCTAACCAATCATTTTAGTTGCTTAAACTCGGTTGTGCTTCAACGATTGCTTATCATGTGCAAAGCACGTGGTAGCATTCTCTTGAAATTCAGTTGCACATCCATACTGTAATATTTCGATCGTTAACCTCATACACGTGATTTACACGAATCTGACCAAAATGGGATCCGGTCAAATATGGCATAAACAACAGGGATAACTCTAATATCACATGTGCCCTCATTACGGACGAGGGAGACCCGTCTACTCTTTAAGATGCTCTTGATGAGCCGCATGCTGAAAAGTGAAAGATTGCAATGGATGACGAGATGGACTCTTTATACAAAAATGAGATGTGGGAGTTGGTGGAGCTTTCCGTTAGCCATAAAGTGATCGGGTACAAGTGGATTTTCAAGAAGAAACATGATAAGTATAAGGCAATTTTGATAGCGCAAGGATATGCTCAGAGAGTTATCGACTTCACTGAGATAATCTCGCCTATTGTGAAGTAAGTATCTATTACATTCTAGTTAGCTCTAGTTGCTCCATACAATCTCGAGTTGTAGCAAATGGATGTGAAGACTGTGTTCCTGCATGGGGAGTTGGAAGACCAGATCTATATGGAGCAACCAAAAGGCTTTAAAATAAAAGGAGCAGAGAACAAAGTTTGCAGGTTAAAGAAGTCGTTATACGGTTCGAAACAGTCACCTAGAGGGCTCTCGACATTTATACACACAGAGAGAGGAAAAGGAATAGGCTTCGGTTAACTCAGAAGGAATACCTTGAGAAAGTATTGATAAAGTATTAGATAGACAGGACAAAGATGGTTAGCATTCCTCGCATGGATCGTTTTAAGATTTCTTCTAAACAATGTCATAAAATCAATGAAGAAAAGTAGGATATGTCTCATGTGCTGTAACGCCCGTGAAAAATTCGTACTTGGACTCGAGTACCAACTCGACCAGAAATCGCGTAGGATTAATTCCTATGGAAAATAAGCATAAGTTAGCTAGCGCAATGCTAGAGTAGCTGGGAAATAGTCCCTGATCACTTTAAATACGTTCTACAAGACCCAAATTGAGTAGCACCAATGACTCTATAAAACTCTATAACCTCGGATCAAACTCTAAGCAGGTTTGTTCTCTGGACACTTTGAAACTTTGTATTGGATCTAGACCGCGCGTCGAAAGTTCGATGCCTACTATCTTAGACCGTTGGGACTGCCTAGCTGGACTTGACAATCATTTCGAAAATCAAGTCCAACCGATAATCACAGGCTATTTTATTGAGCCCGGACTGAAGAGAGTGCGAATAGGGACAGATTTGGAATTTGAAATTCAAATCTGGCACACGACTTGATGTGTCAGTATTAAGTGTTCTGACCGTCAGAATTCAGCCAGATTACACCCTCGGATTAGGAAAAATTTCTATTTCATATCATGAGACTTGCAGGCCTGATCTACGTGCGGTGACCGCTGAACTGAAACTGGACCGCCACGTGCGATCTACGAACCCTGCCGGACTGAAAACTTGATGCGTGCTAGATCTTGTATGCATGAGCTTAAGTCCGATCGCGTTCGGCCAGGGAACCACCAGAAATGTACTTTTGGGCCGAAACAGTCCCGATTTGGATATGCCCTAAGTGAACTTTGTTCCTGAGCCTATTTTGGGCATTTTTGAGCTTATAAAAGGGGTTGAAACCCTCACTCCTCTCTCCCATCCGAATTTGAGAGGAACCCTAGATTGGGAGAGAGAAAAGGTGAGAGTTTGTGAGAGAGAGTAGGAGAGAATTTTCCTTCCTTTGTGCTACCTGTTGCACGTACTTCAGCAACCCACCTCAATTACCTGGCCGGTGATTTCTCCACGTTTTCAGGTAAGAAATAACCCTAATAAGTTGCTGATTTGGCATTCGTTCCGTTCCATAGCATGTAAACTGATATAACTCGTAAATTAGGTTCTCTATTCGCTGTAAACGAAGCGTATACGCTCCGTTTGAATTCACACGTTTATAAGAGATAAGGTGCGAATTATAGACGCTTTGATTGACTGTTTCCAACACTTTCAATGTCGTTTAATAGTAGATTATCGACGGCATCACCGTTTGACATGTACAACATGCTGTCCGTTTCCTGTTTCGTAAACCGGCGAAGAATATGAGATTTAGGGCATTTTAGTCATTTGTAGGAAGTACTGATTTCATTCATATTTTTCTGATGTGATTGACATGGTCTATTGTCGCATTAGAATGTTAGGAATACGTGCATAATCAGTTTGGCAAAGAGATTCGCCTAAATGCGCACTTCGGGTCGACATACTATATGTAGACTTAAGTGTGTAGTGTAAGTGTTTGTATAAATGCTTGTATTAGTATGTATTGAATTAAATGGTGTTATGAATTAGTTTGAGATTGATTTCTCAATTTATATGCTGATGTAAATGATTTCCTACATGTTAGCTATGTGCATGATTCCATTATATGTATGAAATGCATATGCTTGAAGATTTGCCTAAGCTATATGTTATAACATGTGTTAACATGCTCACATGGTTGTATTTCATTTCCAACACTCTCATATGATTCCTGATGTGATTCCATAATTGTTTGGGACTATACTTAGTTCAGGCAGTCGGTAACCGAGTGAATTCGTGGTTGGCTTATCTTTGCCACGAACGACGCGTCGATGAATGCGAGCCATGTTTTGGAGTTGGCGGCAGTGGTTAGGCCACGCGAAGTATTTTACGCACTTCATGTCGTTCGACTTGAGATGCGATCGTGCTAGTCGAACCCGTCAAGTAACCCGACTGGCCGTTGTATGTTCACCTTGCATGAGTCATAACTGCTTGAACCTAGGGTATTGAACTTACCATTGTAAACCCTGCTAACCATGGTACCTTGATCCACGAAGACTCATGAGCCAGGCATGGTGGTATGGGACACCGTGGTCGAGCTGTCGGCTTACGCTGGGGCCACAAACCTCCCCGTAGTGACCAGTGAGCACCTAGTCTCGTGAGTAGATTATGGTGGTATGGAACACTATATTCTAGCTGTTAGCCTACACTAATCAGGCGACTAATCCTTTGTAGTGACCGCGAGCGTATTCTGAGTCTACGGGAGACGACGACCCTTCAGTAGCAGTAGAGTACGGTAGGCCTGTATTGATAAGGTGATGGGGGAGCGGTGCAACGAGTGCGTGCAACAGCCCTAGCAGCCCTTGCAGCGACCTACAAAATATACATCGTATGAGATTACTAGGAGTGACGACCCTAGACAGGATCTGTGTTGGGATTGATATAAGGGAAGTACCTTAGTTTCCCATTCCTGCTGTTTGAATGGACTAATAATAACTTGACAATCATATCACCATTACATTGCATGTGCCTGGAAGATGTAGAGCACTGAGCGGGATGCACGCATGCAGCGGACGAAGATGGTGTCGTATGAGGGAGAATGTCGGTGAGGGCATCCATCATGTCATGTCATATTGCATTAACAACAGTATTAGGATTTTCTGATTTACTGCTTTACTATTATCGCATGATTGAATTGTGAACATGCTAATCTTTGCTCTATGATTCCACTGAGTTGATCACTCATTCCCACGTTACGGGATGATGTTTGCAACACCCACCAGACCCTGTTTTAGATGCAGGTGATGCTGAGATCTAGGAGGTAGAGCCAGACTATGATGAGGACCAGTACGAGTTCTCATACATGCAGTACCATAATGGCTTTGCTTAGGTGACCTGGGTTGACAGGACTTCATAGTGGGACTCTTTTAGACATTTATTTCTGTCATTTACATGTATATGCGACTCAGTGATGTATTCATACTTTAGTGACAGTTGAGATCTACTTTGTTTTTCCATACAGTGATATATATATTCTTTAGTCTTCCGCTTACTTTTATCACTGGATCTGGAGTATGAATTGCAGTTTTGGTATACTTTTACTCATGTGAATGCTTTAACTCAGACAACATTGAATCATAATCATTTTTGTTGCATAAGTGACGGTCTGGAACTCGGGAGTTGAGTTTATACACGACCCCCTATTTTCAGGGTGTTACATGTGCCTTTTTCGAGTGCAGTTAATAGATTGATGTATGCCATGGTCTGTACTAGACTGGATATTTCATATGCAATAGGTGTTTTTAACAAATACATGTCTAACCCTAGAAAGAAACACTAGGTAGTAGTGAAATATCTACTTTAAAATATTCGAGGTACACAAGACTATGTCTTGACATTTGAGAAATCAAGAGCCAAGTTAGTAAGTTAGATGGATTTTGATTACGCAGACGGTATGGACAATAGAAGGCAGACTTCCGCATACTTATTTATGCTAGCAGGTGGAGTGATCAGTTGGATATCAAAGCTTTAGTCTATAATGACTCTTTCTACAACCGAAGTTGAGTACATGGTGGTGATAGAAGCATTTAAGGAAGGTGTTTGGATGAGAAGAATTATAAATCAATTTGGACTTCAATAGGAGGTCGTGCTGGTTAATTGTGACAACGAAAGAATGATCAATTTAGCTAAAAACTATGTTTATCACTCACGTACTAAACATATTAGTATGCATCATCATTTTATCTGACAAGTACTTGTGAAAGGATGCGTGACTCTAGAAAAAAATTCACATGAGCATGAATCCGGCTGACATGCTCACTAAGGTGGTTCTCGCAGAGGAGTTCCACTGTTGTGCAACTTCTTTGGGCTTGGCGAAGGCATAAATGGAAGATGGAGTATGCACGAGAAATGATGGTGGAGGTATGATCTAAAGTGGAATTTAAAATGAGGATAAATGTGCTATGAAGAATGAGGATTGAAGCCATAGTGGATATTGTTATTGATGTCTTAAATATGTGAACAACAGAGTCTGTCGATGCCATTGACAGACTGCTCGATGGCATAAAAAAATTTTGAAAAATCCATGTTTTATTGCTAGAATATTTTTGTGATTTCTTAATGCCATTGAAGGAGTTTGACACCATTGATAGACTTTCGATGCCATTAAACTGCCATTGAAAGTGTCATTGAGCGGGTGCATTGAATTACGTAACTGCGGGATTTGTTTATGATTTCAATTATGATTCTCATAAAGGCTATATATATGGGTATTATCGGGATTTGGGGATATATAGAGGTGTTCTAAGTTTTCTAAATTTCTTAATAAGGATTTTAAGGGCATGGATTTGGGAAATTCGAGGCTTGTTCGAATTAGATATTTTCTAGCTCTTGTAATTTTCTACTTTCATAATGCATTATTGTCGCTTTGTGTCGTAGTTTCTCCTAGAAAGATTTTTCAACATTAAATTCTGAGTGTCTGTGATTGGACTTTATTTTACAATTGAAATACTTTGCTTGATTAATCTATGTGTGTTCCCACGATCCTTGATTACAAATCAACATCAATGGAATTGTTAAAACAATCGGAACTAGCAGATGGTGTGACACTAAAGATAAGTTAGTTATAGACTGTGGAAGATTGGCAAACGTGATCACCGTCCTTTTATGGCGAGTCAATCCATGCATAATTATTATCTTCGCCTCATCAGTTTGCCACAATAGGGTTAAAAGGCCTACTGATCAAATATAGGCCCCCCGTTGATGAGCCCAAAAGCAAGATTATCTTCCCTAATCAACTTTCTAGTTGCATGGTTGTTAAATATGTAGTCACAACTATTAGAAATGGCATGCATGGTTCCCATTTCCATAATCAATTGGAAGAGTAGTAGATTGGGGTAGATTGGCAGCAATGATCATTGCCCCTTTTTATTATTAAACTCGTATTTGCATGGTGAGTCAATCCATGCCATTAATATTATTTGGGCTTCATTAGTTTACCACACTAGGTTAAAGGACCATTGTCACATAAAGGCCTAGTTGATAGGCCCAGAAGCAATATTATCTTCCTAATCAACCTTCCGATTGCCATGGTTGTGAAACATGTAGTCACAGTTGCCAGAACGGTGTGCATGGTTGACAATGCCACAGTTGATTCGAAAGGGAAAGGATAGACATTTTTAGATGTGGTGGCTGCTAGCAGTAGCGCCCACTACTGTCGTTATTATTGTAAGATGGGTGGATCCAAGCGGCTATTTCTGCCACTGATGTAGCATGGGTTTTCAATGGCAAGAGGACCTTACCGGAATCGCACATGGTGAGAGTATGTTGTTTCTAATAATAAATGTAAAAAGTTTTTTATTTTTATTTTTATTTTTAAATCGATATGTATTGATCCATAAATAAAGAGCTAGGGCAAGAACAATACTGCTTGATCACTCATTGATGGGGAGGTTGAAGCTCACTGGAGAAGGAGATGATGGTTCTTGGTGCTCGAGACATTAAAGAGAGATAAGAGAGAGATGAGTGGGAGGCATTAAAGAGAGAGAAAAAAGTATAAGGAAGGAATTGCAAAACTCATCAAAAGTAAGGATATAAAATATCCATCCCCCCCCCCCCTAAAATAAATAAATAAATAAATAAATCTGTAGTGGCAAAAGACTACATTAACTACTGCTTCTCTAGACACTTTTGTAAAGGGAAGGTCTGATGTAGAGTGGGTCACAGATAGTTTCATGGATGGATCAGAAAAGGCCCGGTCGACGATGGAAGTGATCTGGACCGTCGGACCTTAAATCAGGTGTATCTCACAATCCGGAATGATTTATCGGGCGTAAAATATATGATTTTGGGGTAGAACGAGCTACTTTAGCCACCCAAACCCAGCTGGATTTTTGAAACACCCCTGCATCAACAGTCATTTCCCTATTTTAATTCCATTTTTACTATAAATAGTAAGTTTTAGTTTGATTATAACTCTTCATCCTTTAGGCTTTAGGAGTTGCACCCAACATGAAAAGAGTTTAGAATAATTAGGAGAACATCTTGGTGAAGCCAAATAGCACACTAGTAGACATCACGACCGTCTATAAATAGTAAGTTTACTATTTATAGTAAGTTACGAATTCCAGGAGTTTTAGTTATAGTTTGTTTTTATTTCTATCCCATTGTTTGGTATCCCAATTTAAAGGGTCGTGAACTCATTTATTTCATTCATTTAATCAATTTTAAAATTTATAGAATTTATTTTCTATTTTTCTTACTTTCTTTCTTGTGGATTGAAGAAGCATCTATGAGGAGTCCAGAGAAATTCCGTAGATTCAGAATAGTTATCCTTTTGAGGAAGACGGTGCTCGACCTCATCACGTTCATCCCTGCATCAAGGTCCCAATTCCAATCAGTTGGATCACGCTTAGTACACAAAATACAGTGGCACCATAACTTGGATTGAGAATCTTGGAGCATGTGAATCTGGCCATCCGATCAATGGCCTGAAAGTAAAACCATTAGGATCACTAGATTCGTACCAGTTCTACTAGGTGACCACCTAATCTCCACATGAACAAAATGTTCCTATATCCATGTATCAAGGCACTGTAACAATTCAGTCTTTTCGCGACAAGTCAACTCGTCACTATAAACTCCAAACTCGTCGCCCAAATCTTTTAGTGACGAGTCTTGTTCGTTGCCAATTTTGTTGCAAATACAGCGTCACAAATACTATTTAGCATAAAAAATGACAACCCGTCACCAATAACTCAATTATTTACGACGATCTACTAACTTGTCACAAAATATAGTTAATTAGCGACAAGTTGACACATCGCCATTGCATTTTGTAAAACATCGCTAAATATGAGACTCATCGTGAATAAAGATGTTTTACAATGAGTTGACATATCACCATTGCATATCGTAAAACGTCGTTAAATATGAGACTCGACGCGAATAAAGATGTTTTGTGACGAATTGACACGTCACCAGTGCAAATCGTAAAATATCGCTAAATATGAGACTTATCGCAAATAAAGACGTTTTGTAACGAGTCCTCGTCATCGCTAACAAACGCAAATTTATCACAAAAATTTTTTTATGGCGAGTGTGGCTTGTTGCCAATTTTGTTGTAAATAATAATTATTGCGACAACTTAATAAATCATCGCTAAATATAGCTTATTTGCGATGATTTTATACGTTGCCATTACATATCATAAAATGTTGCTAAATATCAAAGTCATTGCGAACAAAGACTTTTTATGACAAGTCTTCATCGTCGCTAATAACCTCACACTTGTCGCAAATGCTTATTTGCTATGAGTGTTACTTCTCACCAATTTTATTGTAAATACTAATTATTTGCGACGACTTAATAAATTTTCACTAAATATAACTTATTTATCGGATTAACTGCTATGATCAATATTTGTAGCTATTGCCTACATTTTTTAAAAAATTATAATCATTTATTCATTCAATTACCACCTGTATAATCATTCATTCATTCAATCACAATCATTCATTCAATCAATTATAATTACAATAATGCTGAAAATACAAATCTTAGTGAGTCTGTGTGCACTCGCATATGGCCAGGTGCATCCTTCATCCACTATAGATAAAAAATGGATATGAGTATTAGTAGTCCACCTGCACATCCAACAGCTATACCGACAATTTCTCCTGTGCACCATCTATAATTATTCGAGGGTGAACCACCACTAGAGGACTCTATAACATAAAAACAAAGAATCAGTCAATTGAAAAATGATGAAAACTATATGTAAGGAAAACATAGAATTCCCCTGATGTAAACTGAATTAATGCTCCAAACAGCGTTCCCACAAAATTTGTTTACAGTCAAGCGGTCCAAAGTGGATCAGGGTCACTACTGATCCGGTTTTAAATGGATCATGGTTCTTTTTTCTTTTTTTTTACCCATTTAAAATTCAATTTAATCAGAGGTCCACAATGTTAGACTTGATTTTTTTTAATTATTTAAGGTTCATGTTAGGTCTCATGTGATAATTTGAATTGGATCAGGTTCAGTTAAGATGGGTACATCAACATAAATTAATTAATCCAAATTATGGGACTCAAATATAAATATGTAATAATACCAAAATCATTTTGGTTAAAATATCCTAACCCCAGATTCTTGGATGCTTGTTGAAATCATATTGGTGCTAACATACTATAAATCAACATATTGCACATGATAAGTTGAAAATCTATAAATACCTAATGATGAAATCAATAGTTTTCTGAGTATATCACATGAAGGAATGAAACAATATACATGAATGGTTAAATCCAAATTGCCCTAAACTGGAACAAATCCAAATCCTAACCAAATATAGGGTCCCAAGACAAGAGGGTATCCAAACCCAACCAAATTTGGGTTTAAACATAGTACCTGGAACTTAAAGCAACAACCCAAGCACAACCACTTCATGCAGGTCTAGGTATGAATACACTTGGACCTAACTTGAAACCAACCTGTTGAAAGCTTTACTTGAGAGGGAGGGGAATGAGGAAATCATTCCAAATCATGGTCTTAAGACTTGGACCAAGTCCCATACGACATGTCCAAGTCAACAGACTTGATTAGACCTAATCTTTTTCAATAACACAAATCACATCTGACTCTAAGTTGACATGTCCAGGCTACTGAGACTCAACCATTTAAAATAGCAGACCCACGGCTGGCTTCATCCTGGACTCTAAACTGATAGGGTCGAGCTGTTAGGACGGTCCTATTAAAAATTTATTTTTGCTTGGCTGCTCGGCCTGGGCCTAGCTCATTGATAGTCCTACATGTGGTTGCTGAGAATCCAATGATTTCTGTAAAAAAAAATAAAAAATGGTCATTTGTACAAAATACGAACTCAAGTGTATGTTGAAGCGTGGCCCCATGGCATGGGTTAACTCAGGCCATTGAGCTGTTTGGCCTCGCCATAGTTGTATCCAACCCTAAAATCTCCCTTGAGCTGTTTGGTTCTGCTTATTTGATTATCTGACTACTGGATTCCAACAAATCAAAGGTTAGGATTGTTCAACCAATCTGATTTTGGGATTGACTTAGTAAACAGTTGAACCCTTGGATAAAGCATCTTTGCCTTTATGCCCAAAATTTGTACTAGATCAATACTATCCTGTGAGACTATCAATGGGTCAAACCCTAGGCTAAGGAAAACTGTCACGCCCCAGACTCGGTAACCGGACCTCATAAGGAACCCGATGACCGGTTCTGGCCGCAACAGCCTCCATAGTACCCCATTCTCGGCTCCTGAGGCAGGTTCCGATCCTGGGATCCTACAATGAGGATTTCCACAACAATATAATCATTTCCAATACGAGCATACCCAAGACCACAGCAAGTAAATCTGAAAATAACAAAAGCACACATCACAAAATCCACTATGAATTTGAACTTTTACAAGCTTACATCAGGTCTAAAAGGACATACATAAGATAACAGAAGAAAGAAGGAAGAGAATCTGCAACACTGGGTCCTCGACTCACACACCTATCCAAGCTCCTCTGCTAAGACACCAACTTACGATCTCCTGCACGCATCAATCGTGCATAAGCTTATAGAAAGCTTAGAGGGTGGTGAAAGTGTGTGACAATGGTACTCAGAAGAAGATAGAGAATGTAGAAGGGAGTCACGATCAATACTAATACCACTAGCCTTACTAAGGTGATCATGAACACAAGAAGCTATGCCAAGGTAGTATGATAATTTAGGAAGTCATACCAAGGCTATATAGTGCAATGCGTAATGTAATACAATGAGTACTGGGCGCCATGCCAAGGCAATGCAATATGAGGCTTACACAGTCGTTGTAAATGCAATAATGCGAAGTAATGCCAGTGCTCATATCCAATCCACATATCAACTACATTTCCATCATAAGGAAATCACCGGGGTCCATTACACTACTGGATGACTGCCGCTCTACAGACCCCGCACAGTCAAACGAGCGTAAGAGACCTCACTACCCGCCTGTGGACAGCCAATTACCAACAAGGCCTGAAGGTAGCGGACCCATTCACGAGCTGGTCAGACTCAGCCTAGCAATGCCCTCTTACATCAGGCGAGTAAAGCCACACCCCTATCCAACCGACTACACGATAGTGGGAGTCGCGGTCTAACGGTATAAGGCCCTCGTGCGCTCATATATTCCACTCGGTCACGGCGCTGGAACAGATCCTTAGTACCATGGAAGTTTTGAAATTTTCATCCATGGGCATCCTATGCACCCGGTATGCTCAAGTAACATTTTCGGTGTCCAAACATGACCATCCACGATGTATCTGTGGAGGCTACAACCCTGATGAAGCAAGGGCGATAATGCTCATATGCTATGCAATGCTAGATGCATGAATCACGCAATCAACTATGCATCAATCCCAAGCATCTAACGTGCTCAATAGGGGATACTACGTCCCTCGGGGAAAGTATCATGCAATGTCGAATGACACAATATGACCACACATACATAGTGTCAACCAAGCATACAATGATGTACATGGGCCATGACCGAGTGGAATTTTAAGAATGTAATCTGTCCAGGATGAACTATTGTTGGAATGTAACTGTTCTAAATTTGGGCCACCCAAATGGGTAGATTCAAAGCCTAAAAAATTCCTGAAATTTAGACCTAAGGTCCCTCATTAAGCATAAATTAATATGGAGCTTAGAAATATGGCCCACCTTCTAAGAAAATATTTTTAAAATTTTATTTTTATGGAACAATACTGCTGGACTACACAGCAGAATGTTTCTGGCAGTCCATAATGTTGGACCACCCGTTTAGATGCCCAAATGGGATCCATTGGCCCTAACATTTTGCAGGTATATCTTACTAAGGGTGGACCACATCCCTGTAAATTTTTAGAATTTTTAGGCACCCAGAAATATTTTAATAAATTTCGACTTGCCAACCTGTCTAGGGTGTAATGTTGCTGGAACAGTGCAGAAAATCCATACTGTCCACCCCACTTGGACCACACTTTTGGGACCTGTATCAAGATTGGATGGGGTTGAAATGTGGGGCACATGAAGATGAGATCCCCAAATTTTAGAAAAATATATTTTATGGATACAAAAGGTTTCCTAATCAGTCCCAATTTCAAGCCCAAGTCCAACAAAAAAATCTGTCCAGAAATTTGTGGACAGCAATGTATGCATGGAATAAAACAAATTTATGGGCCTATTAAGGAAGGGATTGGCCCATAAATTGAGTGTCATGGCCCACCCTAGTGGGCCCCACAATTTTTCAGAACAAACCCTCAAATTTTCACCCTTAAAAGAACATTTAAGGTGGCAAAAAGAGGTATCTAAACCATGGTGTAGGTTGAATATAGATGTCCCTTTCTTCCTAGGCTTTCTTTTTTCTTTTGGGAAATCCAGGCCCACTAAGTGGACTAAACATAATTCATCATATTTCTAACTAAGAAAAGAGAAGGAAGAGCATCCGGCCATCAGGGGAGGGCTCCGCCACTATTAAGTCGTCCCCACACAATCACAACCACAAACAATAATATAAACACATTGTACAACTAGATCTTATAATGCATGGCTTAAATCTTTGAAATGAGTGGTTGGGATGCCATCCCAGCCACATGCAAGGGCCTAGATGACCCATCATACTTAGAAAAATAAGAGAAATACACATGCAAGGGGTCCATCAAGGGAAGAATCCCATGCATGGACATGCATGTACAATGTGGGTCTCATGGCCACATCTAGATAGTTGTGTAAGATCTCCACCATTAATTGGTGGGTCCTACACATCCAAATGAGAGAGAGGAAAGAGATTACATGAGGAGAGAAAAGATTTACTTGATGAAGAAAGCACCCACCTAGATAAACCTTGAAATTTACATCACCATCATCTATAGGCTCCAAGCAACATGGATCAATGGTTGGGATGAGTTTTTAATGGAGGGATTGAGAAGAAAAAGGAGGAGAAGGGGCTGGAATGGAGGGAAGAGGTGTTGGATTTTTTTGCAAGGGAGAAAGAATGAGAGAAAATGAGGGAGAGAGAAGGGAAAGAGAGAGTTGTAGGGGGGCAATCATGGCCTCTCTCTCCTTGGTTAGAGAAACCATTATGACCTATGGTGACAATAACAAAGTGTTATACTTAGTAGGTCTCTTGGTGGTATTTTTGGTTAGTGGTGTTAGTTATAAATATTTGTGTAGTGTGTGGGTAGTGTACCTTAGAACTTGTGCCAAGGGAGGTGGTGGTCCACTCATGCACTCCACCTAAGTGGGTCACATGATCAATGGTCATATAATGAAATGTACATAACTTTTGATCTACATATCGGATGGACGCACAAGACGCGGCGTTGGAACCGCAGTGACGATGCGGTCGCAATGGCATAGGTTTCAACTCGATCCGAGTCGGGCCTTCATGACTGGACTTACAAATGACCGTAAACACTATCCAAGGGTCATGGGTCACCAGATTCGACCGGTAGGACCGCGGAACTAAGATGGACGAAATGAATACTTACACACACATGCATACATGCGAACTCGGGTCGGGTCTCACAATCCTCCCCACCAACAAAAAAATTTTATCCTCGAAATTAACAAAACCAAAACAAAAAAAATGCATAGCATCTTCGTATATGTATCAATCATCGAACAAATGGGGATAACGCTCCCTAATCATGGAAAACCTACGATGAGATCCATCGATACGTGCTCCCACTTTCACTCTACAATACTCAACGGTTGCAAGGGACTAGGGGGTCTCAGATGATCGGCTTTGACAACAAAACAAGCTCGACATTGGCAATACAAAACTATTCAGCGGGTAAGAACAACTCATCATCCAAAAAGGAACACGATAATATCATCGACCTAATACAGTGATCTTTCAAAAAAAATGTCGATACTGACAATCTCTTACGACAGGATCTAATAGAAATCTGATCGAACAAAAGCCCTTGGATATAAAAGAGGTACGATGCACTAAAACACAAGACTTACATACAGAGACAAAGAGAATACCTATAACAACTCCCCTAATAACTAAGAGTCCTGCTGAGTCGCGCAAAATCAAGCCTGAGGAGGCTGGGGAGGTATCTGTCTCCTTTGCATCTGTAGTCTCTACTGCTACAGCGGTCGCTGTGAAGGTCCATCCTGCAGTCTCGGCTGCTGTCGGTGTCTCGGTGGTGGGAGCCACTGTCGTTGCTGCAAAGGAAGAGGGCACTCGCGCCTACGGTGTCCTGTCTGCCCACATCCATAACAAATGCCAGAAAAGGGCCTCGAAGAAGAAGCTGCTGTATGCGATGCTGATGCTCTGGCGGCTCAATAGGCTACGTACCTCTGCCGCTGTCGACACTACCGGGAGCTATTAGAGGGGACCCGCCTCTTCCGGTCTCTCCTCTGATCACGAACCCTCTGTGAATCAGTCCACTCGGCCTCGCTCTGAAGTAGAAATACAGCCAACGGAGCACGCTGCAGAGTCGAATCTCGCAAAAGGGGGCTCGCACTCTCCTGTTTCGCCTGTCCGGGCGTCTCAGGAATGGGCTGACGGGTTTGAAGAATATCAGTGACGACCTGCATCAACTGCTGGAGATGCTCAACTCTTACAGGAATCGCCAGACAAGTGGGGGTAGCACTGGCCTCTGACGGAGGCACAGGTACGGCGGGAGCCTCAGGAATAGGTACGGCAGGCTCCAGAGGGGAAACAAGAATCTCAGATGGTGGAGCAAAAGTCACTCGGATCACTGGAGCAGAATGAGAACCATATCCATGGGCATCACGGCCATGGACGTCACCATCATGGGTGCCTCGATTAGACGACATGGTCTACAGAAAGAATAAAGGAGATGGACACTTAGGAATTAGTATCCTTGAAGGCTCAAACAAAATGAGGGAAACACACTCGGGACACAACTTGTCCTAATCTCGTAGCAAATATGTGATATTATCCCAAGTCATTCCAAAATTACTTGCTATGCTCTGATACCAACTCCTGTCATGCCCCAGACTCGGTAACCGAACCTCACAAGGAACCCGATGACCGGTTCTGGCCGCAACAGCCTCCGTAGTACCCCATTCTTAGCTCCTGAGGCAGGTTCCGATCCTAGGATCCTACAAGGAGGATTTCCACAACAATATAATCATTTCCAATACGAGCATACCCAAGATCACAGCAAGTAAATCTAAGAATAACAAAGGCACACATCATAAAATCCACTATGAATTTGAACTTTTACAAGCTTACGTCAAGTCCAAAAGGACATACATAAGATAACAGAAGAAAGAAGGAAGATAATCTGCAACACTGGGTCCTCGGCTCGCACACCTATCCAAGCTCCTCTGCTAAGAACCAACTTACGATCTCCTGCACGCATCAATCGTGCATAAGCTTATAGAAAGCTTAGAGGGTGATGAAAGTGTGTGACAATGGTGCTCAGAAGAAGATAGAGAATGTAGAAGGGAGTCACGATCAATACTAATACCACTAGCCTTACTAAGGTGATCATGAACACAAGAAGCTATGCCAAGGTAGTATGATAATTTAGGAAGTCATACCAAGGCTATATAGTGCAATGCGTAATGTAATGCAATGAGTACTGGGCGTCATGCCAAGGCGATGCAATATGAGGCTTACACAGTCGATGCAAATGCAATAATGAGAAGTAATGCCAGTGCTCATATCCAATCCACATATCAAGTACATTTTCATCATAAGGAAATCACCGGGGTCCATTACACTACTGGATAACTGCCGCTCTACAGACCTCACACAGTCAAACGAGCGTAAGAGACCTCACTACCCGCCTGTGGACAGCCAATCACCAACAAGGCCTGAAGGTAGCGGACCCATTCACGAGCTGGTCAGACTCAGCCTAGCAATGCCCTCTTACATCAGGCGAGTAAGGCCACACCCCTATCCAACCGACTACACGATAGTGGGAGTCGCGGCCTAACGGTTTAAGGCCCTCGTGCGATCATATATTCCACTCGATCACGGCGCTGGAACAGATCCTTAGTACCATGGAAGTTTTGGAAATTTCATCCATGGGCATCCTATGCACCCGGTATGATCAAGTAACATTTTTGGTGTCGAAACATGGCCATCCACTATGTATCTGTGGAGGCTACAACCCTGATGAAGCAAGGGCGATAATGCTCATATGCTATGCAATGCTAGATGCATGAATCATGCAATCAACTATGCATCAATCTCAAGCATCTAACATGCTCAATAGGGGATACTACGTCCCTCGGGGAAAGTATCATGCAATGTCGAATGACACAATATGACCACATATACATAGTGTCAACCAAGCATACAATGATGTACATGGGCCATGAAGATGGGTCTAGACACATTATGCAGAGATATACAAAGTAGTACACTCCTCCTATCCAAGAAGGGACCAAAACTAGGTACTTAGACAATATCCTTAAGGAATCCAACCTCTAGTGGGGGCCCATTTACCTGGGGTAGCCCACGAGACTAAGCATACAAAGTATGTGTCTAAGTAATACAGAAGTGAGTCTAGCAAGAGTTTAAGATGAGCATCTAATCATATTTAGATATAACCGGGCCTAAAGGGGTCCATAATGGGGACATTTAACCGGCATTTTCCAAAAAGGCATATCAACCATGAAATATATGGATAGAAGAGCCAAGGCCTACATTTAAGATAACAATAAAGGTAACTACATACATATATTCCTCGTAATAGGCCATAAAAAGATAAAATATCACTTTGAACAATATGGGCCCCAAGAGGAAAATCAAGGTCCAAGGCTCAATTTCTAATAGCCATAGAATCCATGCATTAAGTTGGACTTGGTGGGCAGCACGCGTACACAATATACGGCCCGAAAATAAGTTTAAGTTTGGAGGAAATGGGCCCAACTACATCAGCCCAATAACTAGCAATTTAAGTGGGCAACCAAGGGCCCAATACTATCCTTATCTTAGCCCACAAGTCCATCAAAATGGTGAAAGTTAGCCCAATATACGGTTGGACCAATCTGGGACGACCCTGCCCACTCTGGGCCCATGGGATGCCCCAAAAATCTGATCTAAGATGGAGTCCTCATCTAATCATTAAAGGTGACCCAAAAGAATACACTGATTAAGCTCAAAGATTATAAGAAAACATAAGCATGCAACATGTATACAAGTTCTCAAATGGTGGACCCCGCAGCCAAATAAAGTTTTCACCATAAAATTTTACATTAAGGCCCTTTGATAATCTTTTGGCCAGTTTAACTTTCAAGACCTGCTAAGGTCCAGAAATCAGTTGACTATGTGGAAATAATCTCATGAAAGCCAACCATATTCGTTGGGGGACCCCACCAGATGGAGAGTGCGTATATATTATGAAAAGATCAAGTGGGCCTGTTACTGGATTGTGAGTCCAGCAGTAACCCAAGACAGATAGTGCATCCATAATCGGGCGATCCAAGGCTTGGATGGTGTGGACCAAACATGCGTTAAGGTAGGTTCCACATACATACACATTAAGCTCTAAACAATGGCCTAGGGTCCATGGTAGGCTTTTAACCATCCATAAAGAAACCCATGGGCCTACCTTAGGATCACCCAGGAGGACGTTCAACCTCAACTGGCTTCCAAGAGGTAGCCCGCCACTACTCATATAGTATAAGGTCTAAAGCCCACGTAATACATGGCCTAATGGGCCATACACCAAGCCCAACTTATAGGCCAGATAGTGGACCCTCAAGTAAGTTTTGGGCTCAATCACAAAGGTCATAATTCCACATATTGTGGTGGGCTTCATGGGCAGCCCAGTAATTCATTTACATGAGCAAGTTTAACATTTAACATAAGTGAGTTGGGTCTCACTTTTGGCCCAAGTACAGGGTCAGTTTAAAGGGCAGTCAATGGCCCGACTTCTTGTGTATAATTGCCCCTAAGCCCATCATAATAGATAGGAGATTACAGGCCTAAGATCAATGGTCTTATCCAAAAGAATTGAGTCCACAAGGCCTACTTACTAATACAAACATGCATATATTATATCACATAATGGGCCCTAAAGAAATGGCCCAAAACAAAAGCCATCCAATTCATACTTTATAGTGGACTTGAGGGCAGCCCATAAGTCCAAGAATACATAAGGGCGAGACCTATACCGATAGTGTGGGCCTTGCCTCATCAGATAAAGACTTATCAAGGCCCTCCACAATATGCATTTATGTGGGCTTTGTAAGTCAGCCCATAATTAAACACTTCATGAGGGTATCAAGGCGCATTAATACACATGGTCGGCTTATAAATAGCCCATTGGGTTCGTAAATCAATAAGGTCAGCCCTTACACAATCTTGGGCTTAAGAAAGAATCTCCCAGCCCATTGAGCCTATAAGACTATTAAAAATTCTAGTTAAGGCTAGCCCACAAAATCACCACAAAGGTGGCCCTCAAGGGGGTACTCATTAAGCCTAAAATGTCTAAGGGAGGAAAGAAAGGAGTGTGTGCAACACTCTCTCAAATCTGGTGTGCCACAATATTCCTAAACAATCAACCATGTAACAATTTTTGGGCCCCTTGCTGGAATTCCAGTCCACCCATTTTCTGGGCCTGCTGGAGTCCAGAAATTTATTTAATTTAGATGGGTTACTGAACCATGGTGATCCATAGTGGGCCTCACCAGATAAAAGAGAGATATACAATACTTACTTCAAGCGCGCCATGCCATTAGAATGCAGGCCCAGCAACCCAATGCAAGGGTGTGCCTGGGTATTTAACCCAAAACTGGTCCAAATTGCAGGCCACACCACGGTCGGTACAGAGGCCCGATGGCCTTAAAAATTTATAGGGTAGTCCTTACATGTGTGGGTCACACCCTCATAAAATTTTATAATTTTTAAACATCTAAAAATATTTTAATTAATTCAAATAAAACAATATGTCCTAAAACTCGGACTGATCTGGACACCATATAATAGTGGGCCGGTCCATCCACCACCATAGTGTGTTCAGGCATCTAATGGCTCTAAAATTTTGTAGATAGGTCCTAAATTGAGTTTCAAACATCCCTATAAATTTTTACAATTTTTTGACACTCAAAAGTATTTTAATAAATTTTAAGAATGTAATCTGTCCAGGATGAACTATTGCCGGAATGTAACTGTTCTAAATTTGGGCCACCCAAATGGGTAGATTCTGGGCCTCCAAAATTCCTAAAATTTATACCCAAGGTCCCTCATTAAGCATAAATTAACATGGAGCTTAGAAATATGGCCCACCTTCTAAGAAAATATTTTTAAAATTTTATTTTTATGGAACTATACTGCTGGACTGCACAGCAGAATATTTCTGGCAGTCCACTATGTTGGACCACGCGTTTAGATGCCCAAATGGGGTCCATTGGCCCTAACATTTTGCAGGTATATCTTACCAAGGGTGGACCACATCCCTGTAAATTTTTAGAATTTTTAGACACCCAAAAATATTTTAATAAATTTTAAATTGCCAACCTGTCTAGGGTGTAATGTTGCTGGAACAGTGCAGAAAATCCATACTGTCCACCCCACTTGGACCACACTTTTGGGACCTGTATCAAGATTGGATGGGGTTAAAATGTGGGGCACATGAAGATGAGATCTCTAAATTTTAGAAAAATATATTTGATGGGTACAAAAGGTTTCCTAATCAGTCCCAATTTCAAGCCTAAGTCCAACAAAAACATCTGTCCAAAAATTTGTGGACAGCAATGCATGCATGGAATAAAACAAATTTATGGGCCTATTAAGGAAGGGATTGGATCATAAATTGGGTGTCATGGCCCACCCTAGTGGGCCCCACAATTTTTCAGAACAAACCCTCAAATTTCCACCCTTACAAGAACATTTAAGGTGGCAAAAAGAGGCATCTAAACCATGGTGTAGGTTGAATATAGATGTCCCTTTCTTCCTAGGCTTTTTTTTCTTTTGGGCAATCCAGGCCCACTAAGTGGACCCACATAATATCATCAGATTTCTAACTAAGAAAAGAGAAGGAAGAGCATCCGGCCATCAGGGGAGGGCTCCGCCACTATTAAGCCGTCCTCACACAATCACAACCACAAACAATAATATAAAACAAACAATAATATAAACATATTGTATAACTAGATCTTATGATGCATGGCTTAGATCTTTGAAATGAGTGGTTGGGATGCCATCCCAGCCACATGCAAGGTCCTAAATAACCCATCATACTTAGAAAAATAAGAGAAATCCACATGCAAGGAGTCCATCAAGGGAAGAATCTCATGCACGGACATGCATGTACAATATGGGCCTCATGGCCACATCTAGATAGTTGTGTAAGATCTCCACCATTAATTGGTGGGTCCTACACATCGAAATGAGAGAGAGGAAAGAGATTACATGAGGAGAAAAAAGATTTACTTGGTGAAGAAATCACCCACCTAGATAAACCTTGAAATTTACATCACCATCATCTATAGGCTCCAAGCAACATGGATCAATGTTTGGGATGAGTTTTTAATGGAGGGATTGAGAAGAAAAAGGAGGAGAAGGGGCTGGAATTGAGGGAAGAGGTGCTGGATTTTTTTGCAAGGGAGAAAGAATGAGAGAAAATGAGGGAGAGAGAAGGGAAAGAGAGAGTTATAGGGAGGCAATCATGGCCTCTCTCTCCTTGAAGGCAATCATGGCCTCTCTCTCCTTGGTTAGAGAAACCATAATGACCTATGGTGACAATAACAAAGTACTATACTTAGTAGGTCTCTTGGTGGTGTTTTTGGTTAGTGGTGTTAGTTATGGATATTTGTGTAGTGTGTGGGTAGTGTACCTTGGAACTTGTGCCAAGGGAGGTGGTGGTCCACTCATGCACTCTACCTAAGTGGGCCACATGATCAATGGTCATATAATGAAATTACATAACTTTTGATCTACATATCGGATGGACACACAAGACGCGGCGTTGGAACCGCGGTGACGATGCAGTCGCAATGGAATAGGTTTCAACTCGATCTGAGTTGGGTCTTCATGACTGGACTTGCAAATGACCGTAAACACTATCCAAGGGTCACGGGTCATCGGATTCGACCGGTAGGACCGCGGAACCAAGATGGACGGAATGCATACTTACACACACATGCACACATGTGAACTCGGGTCGGGTCTCACAAAAACTAAATTTTTTAGTAGGGTTGAGCTTGGCCACTGACAGCCCTATAACTACAAGTGAAATTTCTTTAGCCTGGTAAAAGCCTACATGTGGAGCTCTGCCCATCCAAATTGTACAGAAGCATGTGTGTAAGATTCGAGCTCTCCATCTAGTTGGGTGTACTAATTAGATCTACATTTAAGAAAAAAAAAAGTGTCACTCATTAGGTGAGCTACAACATTCAAACAAATGAACATTACAACATTCTTTCATCGCTATCCATTTGTTTTGAACATTGGCCCACCTCAAGAGGGAAATAGTCCTATTTTCAGGCCAGCGCTTATATTCCATGTTGTCATCTGTACTTACATATAGATGGGCAGGGCTCAACACACTATTTTATGAAATAGCAGTGAAGACCGCTTAAGTTGAAGTAGGAATATGTCAATATGTCCTAGAGGGAGGTGAATAGGACTTTTTAAAGATTTGTAAGTTATTTTTCAATCCTATCACACTAATCCTATCACAGACTACAAATTAGGATTACTCGAAAATTAACTCTACTGGCTTCCAAGCCTAATAGAGGATCCAATCACAACTATTTGTAAGATAAACAAATTTGTGAATCAGATTATGATGGATATGACTGTGTGTGCATAAGATGTGATTTCAAATAATCATATATAAAGGCATGTAAGACAATCACATAAATGAAAGACAATATCAATCTTAAACACAGTCATTTTATAGTGGTTCGACTACTTATCTACTCCACTCCCGGCTTCCACACTCAACCCTTGAGTGACTGGATTTCACTAAGGAGGTTTCATATGGTTCACCTCAAACCTAAGGTTTTAAATTAGGTTCACCTTCAACCTTTACAGAGGTTTCTACTCAGTTCACCTCAAACCCTGGAGTTTTGCTGGCGTACTCCTAACCAGATGTTTATGCCCACACAGGGAAAGGGTCCACACAACGCACCAAGAGATTTCTACTCGGTTCACCTCTAACCATGGAGTTTTACTGGCGTACTCCTAACCAGATGTTTATGCTCTCCACAGAGCAAGGGTCCACACAACGTACCCCGCACGTACACTTCCGTCGGAGGCCTCCTTCGAGAACTTCAAAGGGTGAGCAACACTTAAAACCTAATCCTAGATAGGAATGATCACAAGTGTCCTCTGGACTCTAGATACTTACAAATAAGTTGATGAGTCCCATTCAGCACAATGTTGAAGATCTCCTTCTTGTTGATGAAGAGTCTTCAGCTCCCTTAATCCATAACACAAAGGTGTATATATACTAGGCTTTAGGTTGGGTCAAGGTTATGATGGAATACCACTCTCTAAAGATTGTCCTATAAGGAATATAGAGTGGTTCCAATCATCTATGCATTTAAGGCATCCCAGCTTAATGATTTGTCATTAAGATAGTAGCTGGAGGATCCTTGAATACGGAAGTTCATTCCCCAATCCACTATATGAGATGTCAATGATGAGGGTGGATTGGAGGATGAACTTTCTGAGAGAAAGGGCTTAGGTAAATGATAGGAAGGTTAAAACTCTCAAAAGAACTCTCTTCTTTCTCTACGAGCAACAAAGACTAATCTCTCTATATATAGGCAAAAGGTTCCAACGGATATAAACGGTCATATTTATGACAGAGTTCGATATCATCGAGCAGTCGTCGATATGATCGAGCGTATACTCTCGATTGTATCGGCAGACCTCTCAATGATACAAACTCAATTGTCATTTCGCTTTTAGAAACCTTTCTCCAGCTGGTCGATGGGATCGAGACACACATCGATGCTATCGGATTTCGAACTCCGACTCCATCAATATATGGATCGATCTATCGACAGGTGAAAATAAGAGAGAAGCCTTGAAGAATTTCAGGTTCTACAGATATGATCGGAGAATAGTCGATGTCATCAGAATTTGTACATCAATCATATTGGAGACCTTATCGATGGGATCGATAAATCGTATAGATTTATCTATAAGCTTGCTGGACGATTTATGTCCGGACTCGATCCAATCGATGAGGTCTCAATATGATCGATATATGAAAATTGATTTATCGACTGACACCCTAATTAACATTAAAAACAACCTGAAATTCATGCTGGTGAAAACATGTACCCACAATCGATATGATCGACTGACTTCCGATATGATTAATATTTGAGTTCAGATTGAATCGGATCGTCATCAATATATCGAAGCTTATGTTAGTTTTTTTTAGAAAAATAGGGGTGCCAGAAAATAATCTGTCGATAGTATCGATCCTCTTCCGATATGATCGATATTCGAATATCGATGATATCGACTCACCAGTCGATATATCGATAAATCGTCTACATGATTGTTTGATTGTTGGACACTTTTTGTCCTCACTCGATTGTAACGATTTGAGATCCCGAGGAAATCGACAGAGCTAGTCGATCATATCGATAGGGGAATCGATATAATCGACAGTGTAAGAAAAATTTTAAAGATTTTTCTTTTTGATAAAAAGTTTTCTTACACAGAAACCCTAAGATGTTCTAGTTCTTTTTAAGAGTTTTAATCACCTGGTATTTTGGGACATGGGATGTGAGGATATGATTTACCTATGGTGAGCTTCCACACATCCAGTTGAGGCAGACGCTTGACTTGATCTTCCTGTTAGGCGTTGTTGTCCGACTGTCTTAACTTACAACGCAATTGACAAACCAGGGCACGTAGTAGGTGCACTTTCATTTTATGTTTTTCTTTAGAGGTATTTAAACACATGACATATCTTGACCTTAACTTCACCTGAAATATTCAACATTAGTCACTTATTTTTCTCCCATTTGTTCTATTTTTGATTGATAATTTCTGTTACGAAAGCAGGATCACATGTTCTTAGGCCATAGCACCTGTACAGTAGTGGGGCCCAATTTTTTCTATTGAAGATCTATGCAGCACTTGCACAGTAGACCAGAAAAACATGTGTTGCGATTTGGACTGTTGATTTTGTGAGCCATATATGGATGGGCTAAAGGCTAAAAATTGTAGTGATCAGATGGTTCCACCCATCCACTTGTCAGCTCTAGCGGTTGTATGTCAACCATTGCTCTGTTCCGAGCTAACCCTTCCTTTTGCAGACCATTGTTCAGATAGCTACAACACTCCGATCCAAGTCAATATGGTGGCCCACCAGATCAACGGTATCAGTCACCATATATTTGTCATGTGTACCACGAAGACGAGCTTCATATTAGCATTCCCTCCTTATGGAAGATTGTGCAGACCCACTTGAGAAAAACCATGATCAAGGTCCCCACTTTGAGATTATAAAGCAATGGTAGCTGTTGGATATTCTAACATTGGCCAGAACCATCCCACTCACAAGCTTCACATAAAAAACTAGTAATCATCTCTCCATCACTAACAGCAAGCATCAATGGCTACTGAATTATCCACTATCGATAGCAATGCATACAGATATATATTACAGATATACAAAGAAGTACTAATAATATCAATTTAGAAATGAAATTACCTGCATTTTCTGCTTCCAATATTTGATGGCCTCTTTCACCATGCTGACCCCGATCATGAGGATCAAAGGGGCGAGAGCGCTGACAGCAAAGTAGGGAGCATGCAGAGTGAAAGTCAAGCATTCTGCAATTAAAAAACCAACTTCAATTCTCCAAATCTACAACCAAAAACACCAAAGGGACCCCAAATTCAGACAAAAGACCCCATCTTTCAAGCTAAAAACCTCTAACTTCAAGTCCCCTCTTTCTAATAAAAACCCAGAAACCAAACACCCCTTCAGACAAAAAGGGTCCAAAAAACAAAGATTCGACAAAAAAAAAAAGACTCCCAACTTTCAATGCCAAAAGCCTCCACCAACAGAAAACCTCTCAACCAACTCCTCAAAAATCCAATCTTTCCTACATTCCACTCCCTCAAAGGCCTATAAAACATCAAATAAAGGGACCCAATACTCAAAAAACACAAACAAATCCAATCCCCTCGAGAAATAGCTTCTGTGCATGGAGTCTTTGACCAGACTTTTAGTTTTTTTAATTTTTTTATTTTCACCATTGACTAGTCACTACAAAGATGAGAAAAAGGCATCTATAGCTTAAAAGAAAAAACCAAGATGAAAAGATTGCGGGAATTTTTCAAAAAGAAAAAAAAAACAAAGACTAATTCTGAGTAAAAGAGAATCACAGAAGTTAAATTGATGAAGACCACATGTTCTTTTGATGTGGCCATTGTCTTTGGAGCATTGGGAAGGACCTTGTGGCTGCTCTTCATTCTTATCCATATGTTCTCATTGGTTTTTGATGTAGGAGTTTCTAATTTCATGTATTAAGGCCATCACTAACAAATCATTAAATGCATCAAAGAATAAACAAAATTGAAAATAAGCATAGAAACAATGTATTTTATTCTTTCTTCCAATATAACCTGCTCCAATAACTCCAATTGTCTGCCCCTTGAGTAAATTACTAGCAAACCTATTGAAAACAAGAACCCAATTAATGAATTTATGTTGGCTACATTTGGGCTACATGTGGATGCATTAATTAATTGAATTGTACAAATCCATTAGACACAGTGAAAATGACAAAATTGCAATTAACTTCCTTAGTTCTACAATGAAGGTAACACCAAAATCCAATTATGTTAGTTTTCAAGTTGAACTTGTAATGCAAGGATGTTAGTTCCAATTAACTTAAGATCACCTAATAGTTCCCAAGTACGAAAATGAGAACTTTAAGGGCATGGGACTTGCCTTTGCAATATACCAGTTATCTTTTGGTACGAACATAAAAGCCTACCACGAATTGTCTTCCTACTGCCCAAGTGAATTTACCCAATTCTCCGTGTATATTTGCATTCAACAAATTGCGTAATTAGCTATTGCATGAGAAATACATTCCTGGATCTCTTTTGGTCATTGATTTCTTTTATGAGTGGAGAAATACTTTTCTAGGCCTTTTGGCTAAGATCAAGTATAACATCTGTTCTTATCAGTTGCTTGGGTGGTGGAAGGAGAAACTTACAATAGATACGTAACATCTCCCATCTCCTTTGAACTTCAAGAGAAAATAAGGTGCACCGGAACTGCAATAACATAAGGAGATATTGTGGTTTTTGGATGCAAGACATGGATTCCATGATATTTTTATTGTGAAAATAATTTCTCACTACAAGAAATACTAGTATTAGGGGCGTTTTTATTACATGCGGCCACAACAAATGCCATCGTAAATGGAAATCAGGGGCATTTTTATGTGGCCGCCCGTGCAGGATGAATCCACCGCCGCACCTTCCAAATTAAAAAAAAAAAAAACTTAAAATCAATTTTACCTCAAATCGCGCGCCCAACCTCCAAATCGCGCGCCTGACCTCCAAATCGCGCTTCTCCCATGCGCCCGAACTCCAAATCATGGTCTTCTCCAATGCGCCCGAACTCCAAATCGTGCTCCTTCTCCCATGCGCCTCTTCTCTCTAAAAGAATTCTCCCCTCTTTCTATTCCTTGTTTTTAGCACTCCCTTTCTCATCTCTCCCTCTTGTCTCCTGCGCTTCTCCCAATTTTGATTTGGAACTTTCCATCTCTCATCTCCAAATCTCATTCTCTCTCTCTTATTTCTCTTCCTTTCTTCTCATTCTCAGGGTTCTTAGATCAGACTATAGCTACAGATCGAGTAGGCCCGATAACCTACGGATGTGGTCATCAACAATGAAGAGAATAGAAGAAATCTGAGAAGGCACTTGAAGGTACTCTCTCTTTCTCTCTATTTCTTCTTTTTATGGCCAGAAATTGGGCAGCATCTATGGTAGCGGTAGCCATGTCTGTTGCTGTCTATGGCCCCCTATATGTTTGAAGAAATGCTTCAACCACAATTGAAAGGAATTTTATGGTGCAGGTACCTATATATAAAAAAAAAATCAAAGAAGTGACAGTTGGGAAGGAATCCATTTGCTTGGAATTTCCAATTGAACTTGTGGCTAGGAATTATAAATAAAAAAAATATGCAAAATGCTGGAATTTCTAACTGGAAATCGTTTCTAAGCTTTCCCAATCCCAATCAAAGGAATTTACCCCTACTTAGATTCTATTTCGAGGTGGGTACTTTTCCAAGGAGCCAAATCACCCCTTACGATCTTTAATTTTCTTATTTTTTTAATTTTATTTTATTTTTTTTTAAATCCATTTTTTATGAAGAAGGGAAGTAGGTGGCAATTTATGATATTGATTTCTAATGGGCTTATATAATTTTTTATTTATTTTTATTTTTTATTTAGTTTTGGTCTCTTCTTGTACCTGTGAAGTTTCTAACCATAAAGGACTGGTTTCTGTTGGACTTGTTGATTGAAAGGAAAGCAAAGGTCTTGGTCTGTTGTTCATGCAAAAACATGTAAAATTTTCTCTTTTAGTTTTGCTCTTCAACCTCTTCTTGAACTTGTAAAGCTACTGGTAAGAATCAACATCATAAATTGTTACCTACTGCTCTACCTACTGAGAATGGTTGGCGAATGACAAATGGTTTAAAATAAATGAGAAATCGCCAAACTTTAAAGTCAACCTCAGATGGAATCCTCAGATGAACTATCAAGATGACCATGTGCATGTGCTGCATGTATGTTCTTGATAGCCCTACACACAATCTGTGGACCCAAAAAAATCATATAATTCCACCCTTTTGAAAAGGGTTTGTTTCTTATCTGCATGGATAGAAAATATTCACTGTGGAATGTGTGATGATGTAGACTATCCATCTAGTGGCCTACAAATGTACAGGAGATGACCCAAGATTTTCACTGATTGCACAATCCTAACCATCCAAAGACCCTACTGGTGCTTGGACTTTGATATCTTACTTTTGGATATTGGGTATTGCTGGTTTTTTCGATGAACTAGAAATTGAAAGAGTCCAAATGGGTCTTGGGTCGAGTGTTTTTCTTGTTCATTTTGTTTTTGATTAAGTCATGATTTTTCTTCACAAGTTCCACATTCTCTTCCTCTGTGTTGCATTGCAGAACTTGTTCAGGGGAAAGGCCATCAAGTACTCCTGTAGGAAGCTCTCTGAACCAGGCCTTAATTAGACCTGCTAGGCAATGAACATCAATGTCATCAGGTATAATGCCCTTGTTCAGCTAGTCCCTCACATTTTCTTCCTTGATGTTCTTGGGATTAATCACATAACAATGCTTTGTATACGGATTGGCAAGGTATTGCATTGTGTCTTTGTTTCTAGTTGAGATAGTTTATGTTTTTTTTTTGTGCATGTTGATATCATTGAGTTGGTAATAATACCATAGTGTATCCTGCAAGACCTTCATGAATTGTCTTATAAATGTTGTTCATATGTTATTTTATTGTTAATGTGCATGCAAAGTCATAGACAGCGTATCTCCATGTATTCAAGGTGAAGCTTTTTCAATATCCCAATTGTCATGTTTTGTTGGCAAGCATAGGAAAGATCACCAAAAGATACAGTACCTTGCCATTTTTTTTTCAATAATTCATCTGCAGGCTCATGTACTAATCTAATGAGTCATAACTTACCTCATATTCCATGGTGACACAGAACATTGATCATCCTGATGTATTCATTGAAGTTATATTCTGATGAAACTGTGTGAGTTCACTAATTTTCCTCATATAACATCTTGTAGCCCCTTTTAACCAAAGTCAGATGACTGTCAAAGAATTTTGATTTCAACATAAATTTTCCTGGTAAATTTTCTTGAGACTTTCTTCTCTTGTTCCTTTGAGGTAGGCAATGCATCTCTATCTGTAAAGATCTTATATCTAAATTCGTCCTCTCCTTAATTGCTAAAACTTCAATTTTTTTTCCAAGGCACTGACTTTGAATAGTTCACACATGCATTGGATTACTTCCATATCTTAGTCTAGTCCTGCATCAATATAAAAGGTAAGTGATCCATTTATTGAATATTTGTATTTGATTATAATTAATATTTTTCTTTTTGGAAATGCTCCAATTGGCTATGTACATGGGAACCTTCCTATACACATAATTGCAGTTTGGACACATCAGTAGTTCATATCATTGATCTAAACTGTCCATGTGGGCTAGCTTACTCTTCATTGGCCATCTTGAAAAATCCATTCATCCTAATGGTTCTTACCATCCGATCTATAGCATGAAAAATGGATGGCCACGTTCATTGATAATAAAAAAAAAAGGTCAAATTATCAATTTCAATCATCAATTGGTGGTGTCATCCTCTGTTTAAGTTTTGCTTATGGTTTTAAAACAATTTCTTTGGTTAGGTGATAGTAACCATCTCATCCATGGGTTGGAAAGTGGACGTTTATATTAATAGGGTTGATGTTATCCAGTTTATTTAATTTTCTAAATGGGGCCTAAGAAAGGAGCATTGGATAAAACAAAAGGTCCAGATTAATGTTATCAATACCTCATGTCTGATTGCAACTATCTACAAGGACGTTCCCATACGTACAACCCCCCCGAGCATTTCTCCATTTTTTTTGTAGCCTTCTATAGTTTAGTGTATATGTTTCCAAAGATGTATGTTCTAAGACCATGAATACATTTAGCTTCTATATATTTGCCAAGAAGTGATATTATGTACTTTGCCATGTCCAGAAACTTAGTTCTTATGCATATTTGAATTGGTTGAAATGTATGGAAAATTCAACTCCCAAAAATTTTCCACAAAGGACTTGTATTGGACTTGCAGTCTATGAACTCTTCATGAAGGTCAAGAAAAAAATAATATAACCTACCTTTTCCTTATTCTTTATACCTGGTTCTCTCTATATGTTATCAATGTGCTTTTATGAAGCTGGTTGTATTCTTTGCATTAATATATAATTCTATAAAAAACTAATCATCTATAACCACTTGTATGCATCAACCCTTTCTTCTTCTTCCTCTTACCCTTTCAGTCCTGTATTATAATATGGGAAAGTATCCAGTGCTTAATGCTTACATTAAAGTTGGTTGTCAAGTACTCTTATCTTGATACGCAACATACATGGACGCCAATGCATCCATCTATCCCTAGTGCAGGTGGGCCATTCTCCAACACTCGTAATGGTTTAGATAATCCTAACAACTAATTTTAGGGTTTTCTTTTTTCATCAAACTAAAGACTATTTTTCAGTTTTTTTTTCCTAATTGTCCATTTGTAATCATCAAAAGCCTTCCAATCAGTGCCTAGGATCCAACCAGTGTAATTTGTAACACATTGCCCATTGTCTTTAGGGGCTAGCAAATGAACAGTCTTAATTTCTCAAGTGTTTGCCACATGTAAAGAGATACAAGTGCTTGATTATTAACTTAGATTAAAATAAGAGACACCACTAGCTATAAATGACAAATTTATGCAACTAGTTGCGTGTGGGACCTGCTGTGGCATGTGATATCCAACTGACAGTGTTGCCCAACCATGAAGATCTGTGCATGCATGCTTGCATGAGTATGACTTACCTCCTTTTAAAGAGGCATTTGTAGGATGACCTATCTAGGAATGCTTTCTATTCTTTAGGTTGTCATAATAATGCTTATTAGTTGTGCTGTTGGCATTTTATTAGTTTTGTATTTTATATACCTAAGATACTTGACTTTGGTTTAGCAAAGCTTGTAGGATGTGGCCTTTGATGGTTGCTGTCCCAATTACAAATTCCCAAGCAATGACTGCCCTCTAAGTGAGTTCATGATTTGAGTGTAGCTTACCTATTATATATGTATGTATGTATGCGTATGAAATGTAGGGATGTAAGTTGTCATGGTCATGAATAAAATCAATTTTGACTCATTTCTTCTTGGAAATGAAGTGGAAATGAATAAATCCTCTCTCTACATGTGAAACTGTGGTCCCGTTCTCATCCAAACAATCTGGATATACATTGCATTGACAATATTTCTACATGTAAAAGCCTAGTTTGGGTTGTACCAAAGGTCCAAAACATGTTGTTCCTGAGTTTCACAAAAATCTAGTTACCCTTGATTTTGCAGCTAACCAAACTTCAAGGTGAAAAATTAGGCTGATTTCATAGAGCACAAACTGCTACAGTTTTTTTCTAGTCTAGTAGGTGGTCAATACTCAACTGCTATTATATCCTTAGTTCTGTGATTTTGCCTATGCTCTTGAGTACCATAAGACACCAATGACCTTGAATTTCAAAGATAACCACCATTCCCTTTCTTCTCAGCTCTTGGTTTGAGACAATGGGCTGCACATTTTGTAAAGTTTGCTTGCAACTCTAACATTTGTTCTTTATGCTACATGATATTCTGTTAGTTGAGATCCACAACTTACTGATTGTAAATGGATCTAACTTGCAAAATGGAAAAAGGAGACGTTGCAAGATTGAGTTAACTAAAGAAGAGAAACTAATCTCATCTTTTACATTAAATTCAATAGGAATTAAAAATGCTAGATTTATTTATCCATTGAAGTAAACCTAGGCCCTATTTGGATACGAGGAATCTGTGGAAAAGAATTCTTTGTGCAGAAAACTACTGTTGTTTTTTGTTTACACTGTTTAGATTGTAAAAGAGTTTATGTGTAGGTGTGATTGTAGATGTTTTCTGTCAAGTAGCATAATTTTGATATTTACAACCAATGTGGATGTTTCCAACATAATGAAAATGGCCATTTGGTAATATTCTGTAGATCTAATGTAGTTTGGTTGTATTTCCATCATCTTTATATTTGACAGTATTTGCTTAGTTTCATTTGTTGAACCTCTTCTTTTACAGGAGAGGCTTATCTGAATCAGCAATACAATTTCTGAATCAGAAATAATCCTTCTGCCTACAATAGAAGATATAATGCTGGTGATGATATATGCAAATGGGACATAACTCAATGGCCATATTGAACTACTTGCTATTCTCATACGCGGTGACTTTCCTGATGAGTGGATTTGTAACTCAATGGCCAAATGTACGGCTATGGTGCTAAACAGTCCCATATATTTAAATAGTGGCCAAAGGGACTACTGCATTAACAATTTTCCACGAGAAAATAGAGATTTTTGAGTAGAATAGAAGACAACAATAAATCCTAAACTGTTAAAGAAGTCCATCATGCCACATATGAAAATTTTAGTGCTTGATACAGGGAAAAGATATAATTAGTCCATTTATTTGCAAAATGATCTGTTATGGGCACAATCACTAAGCAGCTGGTAGATAGTTATATTTGTTGCTTTTCTCAATGATGTCCATTAAAATGCTGCAGGTTTCTCATCTGTTTGCTCAATGGTGTTAGATTTGTGAACTTCCTGGTATGAATGATGCATCTTATGCTCATTATATTTCACAATTGCAGCAACGTGGGCTACTTAAAGTTGACGATATCACAGATCACTTTTTCTGCATCCTTACGGTAACTTTTCATGCTTATAGTAAAATTGACCAAAGCTACTCATGCTATATATAGTAGACATATAGAAATGTTTGTTAGTTATGCCAATTGGGCAATAAATTTAGCGCATGATCTCATTAGAAGTAGTTTAACATGATTTTACATGTGCAGACTTGAGAAGTGACTAATCTTGGTTTTACCCTTACTCTGCCAACGTACTTGAATATATTGATTGCATTTGTTCTTCCAGAGATCTGGTTGTTTTTATTTTGAGAAAATCAAATGAGCCAATGTCTTGAGAGAGTTGAGTTGGTGTCCTTTTATTCAAGTTCATTAATTATGGATTGAGCTTTGGTATGGTTGCAATCACTTAATAATTTCTCCCTTGTAGGTTCCATTAAGAAGTGATCAATCTTGGTTAGTTATGTAAAATATAAATATTGATGAATGGGGCCAGTAGCTGCTGCAGTTACAAGTTTTCTGTTGGATGCGCCTTGTAGTTGAGCTCATCGCAGGCTAAGCTGTATGATGTATAAATGAAGTTGGTTTAGAGATAAGTTATTGTGGCCCTTTGTCAAGTGGTAGATGTGTATGGCCTGCTTCACAAGTTCGATCCAAACCACTTAAAAACTCAAAAACTGTCTGAACCATTGTGAGCTGTCTGTTGAACCGCTAAAAAGTTGTATAAATTGCAGCTGAACACATATCAAATGTTTGGTTTTACCATAATTACATATGTAAACACATGTAAATCAATGGACATGGGGATAATATCATAGTTTAAGATGGTGGTTGAAATTGTAGGGTGAACAGTTTGATCTCCAGCTTTTTTTTTCTTTTTTCTTTTCTTTTCTTAAAAGCATTGATTTGTAATGCAGCATTCTCATTTGTTGCAGCACAGTGTTATACCTCTTCAGCACCTTGTAAGCTTTGGACTTAACCTTGTCAGTCGAGCTTTTGAATTTCAGGTATGTAAACATGTAACTTAACAAAGCAATGTACCCTAAAATCCATATCTGTAGGATCTGTGCTGGGACTGTGCACATATGCATCTACAATTTGTCTCCTTTCATCATCATCATCTCAATTTTCTCCAATTCGTGGTTGGATTTCAAATGATATATTGTTAAAAGTTCTACAGTTGGCTGTCCACTGGACATCAACCCTCTCTTTTACTGAATTTTCCACAACAGAGGCTAACATTGACACCACTCACATGCAAGCATGATTCCACCCAATATTAAGCCCCAAGCCAACTATCAGATGCACACCCCATAGTTCCAAAAACTCAGTATTGGGGCTGGCCTATGACAGATATAAGGAAGCAAGCATGCAAGCTCAGGACAGTGTCAATTGAAAGAAAGAAAATTTTTGTAAAATCCAGGCACAAGACTGGCCCATTTTTGGGCCTGGTAACCTGGCCATGCTCTGTTCCACAGGTTCAAAATGAGAGTTGTGCCCAGCCCGTAGCAAGATAGGATAGAAGCCATTAGGCCATCCTGTTCATTGACAACCCTGGCAATGAAGGAAACAAAAAAGCAAACCATGAAATGCTGAGAAAATTTCCAAGTTAGATCAAACCAGAATCCAATTTTTAAAGATTAGGTTTTCAATAGTAATGTCAACAAAAAAAAGTAATGGCAAGAAATTGTTCTACACTTTTTTTTGAAAGATAAAAATTTTATTGAAAGAAACAAACAAAAACAAAGCATATAGGGCAAGAGAGAAAAAATAGCAAGCTATAGCAAACAAGGAAAAAGAAAAACTACAAAAAACTGACCCACGGTAGCCAAACCCAGCAAAAACAACATTACAGAGCCCAATCTCGAAACAGAACTAGCACTCTAGAGAACACTCCTGTGGCTGAGACTGAGGAATTCCTAAAGCAGCAATTATTATGCTCCTCCCATATAGCCCAAAGACAGCAAGAAGAATGATATGCCATTTCCTTTTGCCGAAAAACCCTACTTGCCATGACAGAGGTTAACATTATTTGATGCCCTTGCTTTCTTTCTTTCTTTCTTTATTTTATTTATTTATGTTTTCTTTTTTTTGGTGGATAAGATACAAATGATCATTGAATGTAGGACAATAGTTTGGAGCCTCATCAGCATTTCCTGATATTTGGAGGAGGTTGCAGGCTATGCCTTGGTAAGGAATTGGCTATAGTAGAGATTTGTATATTCCTTTATTACTTTGTGACTAAATACAGGTCAACTACATGATTCTCATGTTATCCTTTCTAAGTTTCAATATGAAATTAGAGTTTGAAGAGGACCTTCCAAACATTAGGTAGGGCTTGTTATGAACCTTCTTTAGTCCAAAAATTAGGATTATCCACAAAAAACTTCGGCAACATGCCTATATTGAATTTCTACATGAACTTTCATTCTAAGTGTTTTAATTTCTCACATACGTTCATGCCACTTGGTAATCACAAGAACCACATTTAGATAAAGGCATGATTATGACAGGCCCCAGCTGATGATTGGGCATGTTCTTGCACAAGTCTATGATTGGTACATGTGCATGCATTTGAGTATCATTGCTTGGATCACCTTGGCCTCTCTCTAAGGGACCATTAGGTTTTGAGCAACGTTTGATGTGAATATACATATTGGGATTGGAGGACTATTAAAGTGTAATTTGAACAAAATTGATGATAGAACTACATGGACAGTAAGGTTTTTAACTTGCGTAAACTACATGGACAAGTTGTTTTAAGTCAATCATCCAATAAGTGCATGGAGTACTTATTTTGTAAGCATGAATAGCACATGCGCCACAAGTGAGGCTGTCCATCCATAAGAACCTCACATGCATTGCACTCAATATTAGAAAGCCCAACATTTATTATATATGCCAATGTGCCTGTGTGTACATACACCTCATATTTCACCATGCATCTTCAAGTGCTTCAAATGTGCCGATATTTTCAAGTAACCAACATGTGATACTATCAATTTGCACGCAATGCTCCCATGTTTGATGGTTTCTCTCCCTATTTAAAAATTACATGATGTTGTGCATCAAATCATTAGGTGGACCACACATGTATGGTAGAATTTTTTTGGTATCTGCCAATAGTATTTCTTTGCCTTGAGTAATAGGTGTTTCATATCTGCATTACTTGATATCTGTTAGTCTGGTTACTAAACAGGGGCTTGTCACACAAGTTTTGTATATCGACCTTGAAGCTATCTACCTTGTAGTTTGAAGACTTGCTTTAATGATCCAAATAGGAGTCTATTGAATTTTGGACTGGGTTACTTGTCTGGTTCAATGTCTTTTCATCTCTATTTTCATTTTAGATTTTATGAAATTGGATTATTGGGTAATCCAATTTTTTGTCATTTAGTTATACGGTTTTGATAGTTATGCAGATAGAGATTTGATAGTTAGACCGATGGAGATTTGATTGTAGGATAGCAGTTATAGGAAAGGATTAGTAGGAAATTCTATTACTGGCATTTTACCAGCACTTTTTACAGATTTTAGCGGCATTTTTAAATCTCTAATAGGCACTAGTTGTAGTTTTTACCAGCGTTGGTTGGAACTTTCAGCAGCGTTTGCTATAAATTTTACTTGTATTTTATAGCTTTTACCGATGTTTCTCATATCTTTTAGCGGCATTTCGTACAGTTTTTACATGCGCTTTTACAGTTTTTACAGGCTCTTTTACAGTTTTATCAGCAGTTAATAGAAGTGCCGGTAAAAGTGCGACTTTTAGCAGCAGTCATAGAAATGTTAGTAAAAAACATCGAGCACCAGTAAAAGATATAGCGACGCTCTCTTTAGCGGCATGTGTCTAACCGCCGGTAATTCCTATACCAGTGGTTTTTGGGACTTTTAGGAGCGATTTTGGCCGCCGGTAAAAGCTGTTTTTCTTATAGTGTCTTGTGATGTTTGGGATTCAGTGAGTTTTGTTATGGTAATATAAACATAAGAAGAAATTCAACCCCTAGTGTAAAAGGTGTAGGTATGGTGAAACACGTGTATGTATAAAGAGTGGGGGCCTACCACTGGGCGAATAAGGCTTGCTATTGATTGGAGAAGGAGGAACCAGTGAGGAGTGTTGAGCCGACCCAAGCTCACCAGTAGCTGTAAACTCTCATACCAGTGGTTGAGCATCATTCCCTTTATTACTGGCCCACCCACTTCTCTCTATAACTAGTCTTGATGGAAGACAACCCACCTTGAGCGAGTTATATTTGTGCCAAGGTCCACCCAAGTTTCAGATTGGCCTGTTTTTTTTGTTTTTTTTTGTGTGCGCGCCATCATCTGGGGCAGATGTTTCATATCAATAGATGGGATGGCATACACAACATGGTGGGGCCTCTATGAAAATCAAGGGTGGGAATCCCCTCTTAACTGTTCCTACTTGTGTGGCCTGCCTAAGTCATGGATAGGCCGGTGTGAAAGATGGTTGGAGTGGATTTTACCAGCACATCATGGTGGGCTTTACACTACTTGTTTACTAGAATATAATGCAAATGTTTGCACTTGATGAGTTCATACAATTTCATTGACTTCAACTGCTGCTAGAATCATGTACAGGTATGACATATTTGGCATGAATAGAAATCTATGGTTATCAATACTTCAAATTTTAAACTTTTCTAACACAACTTCTGTGCTAATCATGTTCATTTGATATATTTATGTGTAACAGATCATCATTTACTTTGTTCTTACAATCGTTCTTGAACTCTTACCTCCTCAAAAATTAAACTAAATCATAATTAAGGGATGGAGGAGGAGGTTTAGAACAGTTCATCATGGAACTCCTGAGAGTTACTTGGAACCACTTCTTAATTCATTCACCAAAAATGTTGCTCTTAAAGTTGATGAGGATACAGATGTACAAGCAGAAAGACAAAGGATGCTTTCAGGTTCTGTTGCACTACAAGAAATAGGATTTTTACCGAAAAAACTTTTACTGAAGATTTTTTTTTGTAGGTAAAAAGGACTTTTACCAACGAAAATTATTTTCATTGGTAAAAGTTTACTTTTCCCGATGAAATTTTAATTTCGTAGGTAAAAGTCTACTTTTACTGACGAAAACTGTAATTTTGTAGGTAAAAGTACCTTTACCAACGTCAATTTTCATTGGTAATGGTTATTTTTATTTTTTGAAAAAAAAATTTCAAAACATTTACTTTTACCAACGAAATTTCCTTATTCGAAGGTAAAAGTATTTTTCCTAACGGACATGAACCGTCGGCAAAAATCTGGAACGATGTAATTACGGACTAAATCCATCTTCGTTGGCAAAAGTGTTTTTCCCGACGGACATTACACGTCGGCACAAATCTGGTACTATGTTAGTACTGATGAAATACAATCTCGTTGGTAAATGCGTTTTTACAGACGGACATCAACCGTCAGCAAAAATCTGAAACAATGTTATTACCAATGAAATACACTCGTCATCGGTAAAAGTGCTTTTTGCGATGGACTTGAAGCATCAGAAAAAATCTGGTAGGATGTTAACACCAACAAACACCATTGTCATCGGTAAAATTGTTTTCCCGACGGACATCAACCGTCGGCGTAAATCCTTACAATGTAATTACCAACGAAAACTAGTTTCGTTGTTAAGTGTCGGCAATATTGCTTTTTACAGATGAACTAAAATCGTCGGGAAAAGGTTCTTGCCAAAGCATCAGTTTGTCTGACGACCTAAAACCGTCGGGAAAAAGTTCCCGCCAAAGCATCTATTTTTCCGACGAACCAAAACCGTCGGGAAAATGTTCCTGCCAGAGATCAAAGATTCCCGCCGTGACCGAAAGCATGACAGTTTTTCCGACGAACTAAAACCGTCGGGAAAAGGTTCCCACAAGGTTTGCCGACGAACTGACACCGTCGGGAAAAGGTTCCCGCCAGGTACCAAAAATTCCCGCCACGACTGAAAATAGACTTTTGAGGAAAAAAAAAGTGTTTTTATCGACATTTAATTTTGTATGCAAAAAAAATGTAAAAAATTTTCTCGACGGCAGATAACCGTCACTAATTGTTATTACTGACGAACAAAAGCCATCGGTAATAATCCTCTATTTTTCTCTATATATATAGTTTTTATATCATATGGGTGAAAAAAAATTTACTTTTTGTAATTAAAAAATAATATTTTAATGATTTGTAATATCACATGAAAAAGAATTTTGAGAAGTTTAAAATTAAGTGTTTGAGAAAATTTTTGAAAATAAAATGATGCTTTTGAAGAAAAGAAAATCGGCATTTTGAAATTATTAAGAAAAAATTTAAAATATGAGAAAATATTTGGAAATTTTGAAAATAAAAATTCAGAATTTTTATTTTTTTAAGAAATAATTTATAATAAAAATGTTATTTTGTTAAAATATTTTCAAAAGTATACATTTTATAAAAGTGTTATTTTTAAATGGGAATTGAAATTTATGTTTGAAAAAAAAAATTACTAAATTGTTAGGCACATCCACTAATTGTACCTTTAACCATTTTTGGACAATCTAATCAGTCCAGATTGAAGAGTAAATAACTTCAAATGTTTAAATCAAATTTCACTAAAATTGTTGATTAATCTTGTATGCCCAATATCTTTTTCATATGTAACTTGATTGGGACAAATAACTAGTGAAATTGAGTATTGATCAGAAAAATAGAGTTAATGGACCAAATAGGTAAAATGGGGTAAATATTTTGGTCAAAATTGTGACCCAACTTTATTGACCTCGTGAGAACCTAAGTGTTGATGTAAGTTTTGTGGGGCCCATCATAATGTGTGTCAAACATCAACATCGTGAATTTAATGTCTCCCCTTCAGGTTATGAGATGTAAAAAATCATCCGTATATGAAACTCAGGTGGGCTATGCTATTTAAAACCATGTGAAGACATCCTACAAAATGGTGGGGCCCACGTGAGTTTTGGATGCGGCTGAAACTTGGTCTGACCCCTCATCCAAGAGGGACGCGCATAATGAGTAGGTTGGATATCTGAATCACATTTAGGCAAACCTAATATATGATTATGAAAGGAAACCCCTCTCCACTCCATTTAGGTGATTTACTAATTACCCCGAGTTAACTTTGTGTGGTCTACCATTAATTATTTATTTTATCCACTCCATTCATCCATGTTAACAGATGATTTGGGGTCTAATCATGTCCAAAGCTCAAGTAGACTACACCACAAGAAATAGTGTGATTGAACCTCTACCATTGAAAAATTCTTGGAGGCCATAAAAGTTTTGGATCAAGCCGATGTTTGTGTTTTCTCTTCATTCATATCTTTTTGATATTATGAACAGGTTGGATGACAAATAAACATTACTGTGGGCCCAAGGAAGGTATCAACGGTGGAAATCATTATTTCACATTGTTTCATGTGGTATGGTCCACTTGAGTTTTGGATTTATCAAAAATTTGGGATCAACCCACACCGTTCATCCATTTTTAGAGATCATTTTAGAGAATTATCCAAAAAATGAATCATATCCAAAGATTAAATGGACTGCACCACAAATAAGGAGAACAGATTGACTACTTCTCCTGACACTAGCCAATGGCTAGTGGTTGGTGCTACGTGGGCCCCACCATGATGTATGTGTTTAATCCATGCTGTCCATCTATTTTTAAAGATCATCTTATGGCATGAGACCAAAAAAAGAGGTATATCCCAATCTGAAATGGACCACATTATAGGAAACAATGTTGAATGAGCATCAACTATTAAAACATTTCGAGGGCCATAAAAGTTAAGGATCCTGATGATTTTTGTTTCCCCCCTTCATCTAGGCCTGTATGACTTAATAAACAGATTGGATGCCAAATAAATGGTACAGTGGACCTTACAAGGATTTTAGTGAAGGATATCCAATCACTATTGTTTTCATGTGGTGTGGTCCACCTGATATTTATATACCTCTCATTTTTGGGCCCCACCATGATGTATGTTTTATATCCACACCTTTCATCCATTTGTAGAGATCAGTTTAGGGAACTATCCAAAGAACGAGTTAAATCCAAAGCTCTAGTGGACCCCAGCACAGAAAACAGTGGGACAGTGACGCCCACCATTAAAAACTTCTAAAGGCAATAAAAGTTTTATATGAAGATGATATTTGTTTTTTCTCATATTTCATATATTTTTTAACTTTTGAATAGGTTAGATTTCAAATAAACATCACGATAGGCCTTAAAAAAGTTTCAACAGTGGAAAGCACTATCCCTGCTGTTTTCTATGGTGGGGTCCACTATAGATTTTTATCTGCCTCATTCTTTGTCTCATGACTTAAAATGATATCTCAAAATGGATGGACGGTGTGGATATAACAAATAGATCATAGTTGGGCCCACAAAACTTGGTGACATCACTGACCATAGGGCGTCCAAGAGACGCCCTATGTCAGCGAGGGAAACGGATTGGCTACTCCCCCTGCCACCAGCAATTGGTTGGTTGTTGGTGCTCTGTGGGCCCCATGATGATTTATGTATTTCATCCATTCCGTACATATATTTTTATAGATCATTTTATGGTATGAAATAAAAAATGAGGTATATCTCAATCTCAAGTGGACCACGTTACAGGAAACGGTGTTGAATGAACGTTGAATATTAAAAATGTTTTGGGGGCCATAAAAGTTTTGGATCAGGCCGATATTTATTATTTCCCTTCATCTGGGTCTATACGACCTAATCAACATATTGGATGTCAAATAAACAGTACAGTGGGCCTTAGGAGGATTTTAATGGTGGATATCCAATCATTATTTTTTTTCATGTGGTGTGGTCCACCTAAGATTTGTATTCCTATCATTTTTTGTAGAAAGCCATAAAATGCTATGTAAAAATGGATCAACGGAATGGATGAAACACATACATTATGGTGGGTCCCACCGAGCACCGACCACCATCGACAGGGTCGGTGCCAGGGGGAGTTGCGGATCCGTCTGGGACGCGGATTTCATGCGAAAGCCTTTCGCATGAAATTCCGGTATAAGGATTCTAGGTGGGGCCCGTTCCGATGTTTGTGAGAAATCAAAGCCGTCCATACATTTTTTGACCTCATTTTAAGATATTCTACCAAAATAAGTAGGATCCAAAACTCAAGTGGGCCATAGGAGATGAAACAGTGAGGAAAGGGATGCCTACCGTTGAAACCTTCCTAGGCTCTACCTTGCTGTTTATATGCCATATAAACCATTTATAAGGTCATTTTCACTTAGATAAAGTGAAAAAACAAAACAAAATTATATTGTCAATAACTTTATGGACATATAAATATTTCAACGGTGGTCACTAAATCTCCACTGTTTCCTCTCGTGTGGCCCATTTGAGTTTTTGATCTTCCTAGATTTTGGTCCCACGTCATAAAATGAGCTTAAAAAACGGATAGAGGGGTTAGATTTCACACAAGTAACTAAGTAGGACCCACACGGAATTTTGTGCAAAACTTCCTGCCAAAGTCTTCCTTAGGAAATCCACGTCCGTCCGTCTTTATCAGTAGCCTCTGTCTCTCTATCTCTCTCGGCCCTCTCTCTCTCATGCATCCTCTCCCTCCCTCTCTCTCTCTCTCTCTCTCTCTCTCTCTCTCTCTCTCTCTCTCTCTCTCTCTCTCTCTCTCTCTCTCTCTCTCTCCCCCCCCCCCCCCCCCAAGAGATCAGGAACCCAATTTGTGATCGAGGCTCCAACTCAAACTCTTCTCATTCTCTTCCTCAAAGCTCGAAAGGTAAAAACCCTAACCCTTCATCTAAGTGGAACACATATAGCAGATGGGTTAGATGTTTGAAACACATCTTAGTTGGCCCTACCACACAAAATAGCAGGGATGGAACGTCCACCATTGGAAACTTTGTAAGGCCACATAAATTATGTATCTGGATGATATTTATTCCTACAGTTATCGGAGTGGTGATAACCCTATGAACGGTGTGGATTTCATATAAACACCATGATCGGGTCTAGGAAGGTTTCAACAGTGGACATTTCTGTTCCAACTCTCTAGTTTCGTGTGGCCCACCTCAATTTTAGATGTTCTTGATTTTTAAAAATCTGTCCTATTTTTCTCTTTGAAAAACTGATGAATGGAGGTTAGGTTAAAGGGTGTTAACCTCAGATGGTAACTAGTTGTTGAACTTTTGCCAAAATCATGAGAATGCTTGTCTGGGAAACATAATGCAGCAGAGCTCGAAGTCAACAATAATACTACATTCTTTTTTACTTGCGTATCAATATGTGATTTTGGATTTCTACTCTTACACTATTAGTAGAAAATCCAAAAACAGTTAAATGATATTCATGTGGATTTGAAAGAACTCTTTTATTTTTTCCTAATACAACATAAAACATCCCCATTTTTTATTTTTGGAAATCTACTAAGAGTAGAAATTCCAAAATCACAAATTAGTATAACCACAAGTGCAGCTTTTCACTCAATTTTAAATGATGAAAATGTGTCCTACTATTATAATGAGGACAGAGCCCTTAAAATGTAGTTATGTTTCTTTTGACTCCATCTGTGTAAGGTGGTTTCAATATGGAGATCATTTGAATGCACAATTCAATTGAACTGTGTTTGGCTTAGCCCATTAGAAGAATAATTTATAATTTTGGGATTTCTACCCTTAGTAGAATGACTAAAAATTGAAATCACACAAAATATCCCCATATTGTTGGGATGTTTGATTCACTCAAAGATGCCCCATGCATGTGTTTTATGTAAGAATGTTGGCAATTGTAGGCCCCATTTTTATTTTTGGATGGCGATCATAATTTACGAGCTTGGTTTTGTCAAGCTGTCATTCCTGCCAATTTCGTGCTATGAAAGTATAGGTCATGTTGGATTTAAATCTTATATCATTCAAATTGAGTTATATAATAAAGTATTCTTCATGTATAAAATAGTTCACCAAAATATACTAATACCATCTAGATTACCTGGTGCTTTCACAAGATTAGGGACTTCATTGAATGGGTTCAGTGTCTTTTACTTGACCTGGTCTTCAAATATATCCCCTCAAATAGCAATGAGATCATCTTCAATTTGTCCTTTCTTGATTAAGTAAAAAGGGTCTACATTGTTCACATTGTCTCCTGACTGTCATTTTTGCTTGCAGTTCCTTGGTAAGTAGCAGACAAATCAGTTGGCTACATGGACCATCAGAGCAGTGGTTGCAAATGAGCTATACACAGATGACAGTTTTGTGGTACACATGTTGTTTCTAATGAGATAATATTCTTGTTGTTGCATTCTAACTAGTTTCATGCTGACCCTTTCAACCTGCTTTAGCATTATATATAAAATGCCCTGTTTTTGTTTGGACAGTGATACTACTCGCAGAGTTGCTTACATGTTCTCCCATACTATGACATTTACAAGTTTTCCATAATCGCATTTGTACAATAGAAAATGCATCTAATTGAAAGGAAGTGATTGCCTTATATTTTGTTGCATCTATGCTTATTAAGATTTAAGTTGAGCAACAGATTATTCTTGGGGTACTTGGATGGGGGTGTCTTGTTCTACACTACCAATCTGTCTATAGGTACCATTGAATGAATTAGCTCGTAACTTACACAAAAATGCAATAATTGGCTTGTTTGCATTTGGTGAAGCCTATCTCACATCTGAGTACTATACATATGTGACATGTCTGAAATTATCTTAATGCTGTATTTCTTGATTTTTTTTTTTTTAAAGATGACAAATTTATTGAACAGGGCTCTATTTCTTGATTTTCTTTCCCAAATTTATATGAGACTTGGGCTGTAGAGGACTTCGAATCGAGATAATTAGAGGGGTGTTTGCTTTGTCCAAAGGATGTAACTTCCTTTACATTGCTGAGATTGAGTGCTTGATAACTAACTTAGATGTCAACATTGGATGCATTCTCTTTTTTATATATGGTGGGTAGAATTCTTTATTTATTTTGGTTGTATATCACTTCCGGGCCTTCCCTACAACTAATAAAGCATGTTTTATTAACACTGATTTTGTTTTAGGAACTGCATGCTTTATATGTATAATTTTGTTTGTTTATGCAGCAGAAAAGCAATGTTATTGTAACATCCTGAAAATCAGAGGTCGAGCATAAACTCTACTCCCAAGTTCCAGAACATCACTTATGCAACATTTTCAATGATGGATGAATGTCGGCTGTAGTAGTGCATAAAACATGAGGTGGACTAAGCCAAAACAACATATCATACTCTAGAGACAGTTAAATTTGGCAAGCGAAAGACTGTGATAAATATATAAAATGTATAATTGATTGTAAGTCTCCAGAGTGTAAACATGTTACCAGGTTAACTAAATACATGTATACTCTAAAAATGGAAAGAAAAGAATATACATGGGTGTTAAAAAAAAGGCAAAATACCAAGTGTATTGGCGTCTAATCAATAACCTTGTAACCCCGTCGATCAGAACCTGCATATAGGAGAAATCCTCCTCATCATCATAAAGTCTGGCTCTGCTTTACAAGCATTGTCATCATCTGAAACTAAAATAGGGACTGGTTGGTGTGGCCAATACCATCCCGTAACGTGGGAACAAGTGACCAACTCAGTGGAAACTATATACAACAAAGGTAAACATGTTATCAATCCTATCAAGTAGTAATGATAAAACAGTACAATCAAACAAGTCTTAGATCTCTTGTTAATGCAAGGATGATATGAAGAATGATGCATGCCTTCACCACAATCCCCTCTGCGACATCATCTATCGATCGCGGCATGACTCACTTCCTCAGTGCTCTATCACCAACCCCGTTAGCACATGCAATGCGGTGTTATGAGTATGCTTACCAAGTTCTTATTAGTCCTTTTCAAACAGCAGGATTGGGAAGCTAAGACACTTCCCTTGTATCATTTCCCAACATTGATCCATTCTAGGTCGTCAGTCCTAGGGAATCTCATACGATATTATGGTTCTAGGTCACTGCAAGGGCTGTCAGGGCTGTTGAACGCAATCGTTGCTCCACTCCCCCATCACCTTATCAATACAGGCTTACTTAATCTTCAAGACTGCAACAGGACTCGTCGCCCTTATGCAGTGTCAGGATAAACTCAAGGTCACTACAGAGGGCACGTCACCAATCAGTGTAGGCCGATAGTAAGAATATAGTGTCTCATACCACCACAATCTGCTCAAAGTAGGGTGCTCACTACGGGGAGGTTTGTGGCCCCAGCGTAGGCTGACAGCTCGACCACGGTGTCTCATACCACCATGTCCGGCTCATGAGTCTTAGCGGATTATGGTACCACGGTTAACGGGAGTTTCACTGGTAAGCTCGGTGTCTTAGATTCAAACAGTTACGACTAAACATGGTGAACAAACATCGGTCAATCGGGTTAGTTGATAAGCTCAACTAGGCCAAGCGTACGTTGAGTTGAACGACATGGAATGCATAAGCACTCCGTGTGGCCTGACCACTGCCGAACATCCCAAGTATGACTCAGATTCGTTGAACACATCCGATGTGGCGAAATAACCTCAACACTATTTATAGAACGATTACCGATTACCTGGACTGTAGCACAGCCCCAATCACATACAAATTCCATAACAGGCATATGAGGCATATCCTACAATCATGTGGACATTCATGAAGTATAACTTAAATATAAATACAGTACATGGAAGAAATCATATACACCTTTAACATGATTTATCTAAGTTAATCAATTCATGGAGGAAATCATATACATAGTTAATACAAATAATCTAAGTTACACAATGCATGGAGGAAATCATATACTCAAGTATTGTGATTGAGATTCATATCTCAATAACCTTAGCAATCACATTTTTACTGACTACTAACTCATTTAGACACTTTTACATACACTTAGTCTACACATTACATCATACATATTGTGTATTCATTAGCATACGTATTAGGAAAAATCCTTTCGTCAAAGGGTTATCGCCCATACAACAGTCATATATCCATGAAAATTAGTCATGGCAAGCACGAAAGAAAATTCCATACTCATTCAGTCATTTTCATAAACACTTAGGCTACACATACTAACTACATATCGTATGTTGATATATCATGTATTTGACCAAATCCTTTCACTCGAGAGTTGCCGCATATATCACTTGCATATACCCACGACAGATAATCATGGCATGCATGAATCCGGCTTCCATATTCATTTAAACATTTTCACAACCATGTGAGCTACACACTTTTATATATATTGCGTATATTGGTCGTGGCATGATTTAGGGCAAGTCCTTTCGCTAAGGAGTTGTCACACCTGTAACAAGCATATATTCATGAAAAATAATCATGTTAAGCACAAATCCAAATTTCATACGTATACAGTATTTTCTACAAATACGAGGAATACAGTATATTCAATATAGTTAACGTATAACTGAAAAACGAAACGGATAACACTTTATACATGTGAAATAGCATCCACGTCAGTAATAAATTATTAACTGACATTGAAAGTCTTGAAAATTATAACCTAAACATATAGTCCGCACCTTAAACTAAAAAATACGTATAAGAAGTGATTCAGACGATAAGTCTTTATCAACGGCGGATACGCTACCTATGGCATGAAACAGGTTAGCTATAACTTCATTTAAACTATTCTAGGCTTCTAAACAGGTTAGGGTTATCTTAGCTTACCCAATAATGGAATCAGAAATGCCGTAATAGCGATACGGTAGTGGTGTTGAAGCACATGGAGCTGCAGGGTAGAATCCCTGGGTGAATCTCCTACTCTCTCTCTCTCTTTCTCGCTCTTGAAAAGCTAAGGTTTGAACATTCATATGGGATTTGGGAATGGGGGTTTTAAGCTTTTTTATAAGCACAAAAGTGACAGAAATAGACTTGGGGCCAAGGTATACTTAGGTTATAACCAAATCGGGTCTGTTCCGATCCAACAGAGTACTTTTGGAGGTCGTATTACTAAATGCGGTCGGACTTAAGCTTTCTAATATTGGATCTAGGTCAAACTAACATTTCAGCCCGGTCGGGTTTCTAGATCGATCGTGGAGGACCGGCTTCAATTCAATGGTTATCGAACTTAAATCAAGGCTACAAGTTTTATGATGTGAAAGGGCCACTTATCCTGATCCGAGGGTGAATTTGGGTCGAATTCTAACGGTCAGAATGCTTAAAAATAATACGCAAGTAAAACATTCCAGATTACTTAAAAATGTAATTAATTTTTTAAAAAATTTCCTTTTCCTATTCTCTTCACTCCGGGCTCAATAAAATGGTCTCAGGACATCGGTTGGGCTTGATTTTCTAGGAAATTGTTAAGTCCACTAGGCGGTTGTAATGGTCTACGTTCGTAGATATCAGACAGTCGATGCGTGGTCTAAAGCCAATACAAAATTACAAAGCATTCCCAGGAGCAACTGGGTTTAGAGTTGGATCCTAGATTTTAGGGTAATATAGCGTCAATGATTTTATAGGTTCTGGGTCTTACAGATCGTATTGAAAGTTATTGGTGCTAATTTTGCAGGAAAACTAGTGTAGTGCTAGTTAATACACATTAAATTTCTAAAGAATTTGGTTCTAAATGGTCTCTTTGGCTTTGAAATTGAGTTCTAAAAGGTTACCAAGGTGTTATGGTTGACCCATTGTCTAAGGACGGCTAACTCCAAGTTGGCAAAAATTTGGGGTGTTACAATCTACCCCCCTTAAAAATAATTTTATCCCCGAAATTGGCGAAGGGTAATGAGTAAAGATTCTATTCTTCCTTTTGCCTAACAATATGTTCAATGGTCGACCCATACGAAGAGACGATTGTAGTGGGCTTGATCCCGATACGTCGAATGTCCGCCTGGCTAGGGTAGACAACGTTGTATCCTTTCCTAATCCTGGTGGATCTTGGTCTTCTACCTGGTCAAGTAGAAAGTCCATTGGTAGTCTGCCAGGATTGAGAATTGGGTCAAGCCGTAAATGTTTTGCATTTGTACATTTCAGTAACTCCGTTGTCCGATCACTTTAAAAGCTTAGGAAAAGCCAATCACTAAAAGGTTCAAAAGTCCTATTAATAAGGTTGTGATTCGAGTCTTGCTCTAGGAGAGTCCTCGTCTTAATCTATGCCCAAGGTAAGGATTAATAAACACTCTAATAGATCATCCTAAGGGGTTTTTAATCGTACAGAATCGACCAAGGCTTCTATTATGCTCGTATTTAACAAGTAGGTTTATGGATACACTGACCTTTGCCCTATTTGTTTGCCTGAATTTCCTTCGATCCTGGGCCAGTGGGGAAAGGGCCAACCAAGCTGTCACTGCGCCACTCTAATCTAATGGTTGCATAACTAGATTGGGCTCATAAGGTTCTACCCCCCTTAAAAATATTTCTACACAAAGCGCAAGAACCTATGTCTCGATCCGTATGTCAGAATGAGGTGTAATTTAGGACCTATCCGTGATATGAAGTGGGAATCAACCTCTCAATACATTGGTTTTCCATTGCTAATGATGCGTTTTATGGAATTGGTACCTATGGTTGTAGAAGTGAGCCTAATCTCTATTGTGGTTGAGTTCAGGGGCAGGTGTGAGTTGGTGGTAAGATGTTTAATCCTTTACTGGCTATAAGTGTTTGACATTTCCCAAAGATAAAGTAATAACTTTTGGTTGTAAGTGGTCAGGTCAACACGGAAGAAAAGGTGTGTAGTGGGTTTGAACCAGATACATAGACTTTCTGCCTAGCTAGGACAGAAAATTTACCGTATCGGTTCTTAATCCTAGTCGATCTCGATCTTCTGCTTGATCAAACCATAGATTTCATTGGTAACTACTAGGATTGAGAATGTAATTCAAACCGCGAATACATTGCTTACATACAGTTCCCTTACTCCGTGTTCCCGATTATAAGAAGTCCTTGGGAAGGCAATTCTAAGGGGTGTGCTGGTTTATCCTAGTGTTTCATCTGAGGGGTATATAAGTCTTCCCTACACGTGACTAGTTCTAAGCAAGCTTCCTAAGAGTTACTAAAGGAGCCTTTGAGTATTATGGGGACTATCGAAGGAATGAAGTCCTACTTCAACCAAATCAAACCTACTATTCCTTAGTATAATCCGTCTTTACACTACTTAATAGAACTGGTAGCCTAGTCTGTAACTCACTAACTATAATCCAAATTCTAAGCTTATACGCTAGATGGTTTCATACCATTTCTAATACTAGGAATTTATTCTATCGCTTAAGGTCAAGATTGTCCAATTGGAATTGGATTTTATATCAGATCTTTCAAAATCTAGGAGTATTATCTCTAGGTCCTAGCACTAGATGGTCACTGATTATGGATTAAGCTACTGTGTTAGGTCTCACCCGTCGGTAGAAGCGGAGAGATCGAGAAAATGGCTAAAACTAACTCAAAACGAGCCATGGAAAATTGATGAAATGGAAGAAAGGACTGACCTAATGGATTTCCACGGATCTGGATTTGAAGGAGTGTAATGGGTCAAAGAAAGGGAAAATAGAAGATAAGAAAGATCAAGATAGGAGCGGTGGGGGGCTGACACGATTTTGGAGCTCAAATGGGAGCTATGGGAGCTCTAATCACAAAATATGGAAGAACTAGGTGTTGGATATCACTATACATGATGGAGGGGTGAAGGAAATAATGAAAAAATGAGAGAGGGAATGATTGGAAGGGAGGTTGGAGAGAGAAAACAGCAACTTTGAAAGAAAAGGAGAGCTTGGGAAGTCACTTTATGAAGGAAGTAGTAGTTTGAGAATGTTCTAATCAACGGACCATGGACTAATGGGGTCCACAAGTCCCCACATGCAATCGGCCCGAAGGCCTGGCCCGTCCGAGCCCGACCGTCGGCGAGACCTCGCCGGCCACTGGACTATCCGGCGAGGGCCTCACTACCCCCTCGGTCTAAAAATGTTGGGGTCCCACCCTGAAACCCCCTAGAAGTTGATCGTTTGGCCCCCTCTTCCGATTTGATCTGTTTCAGGTCATTTCGAAACTAATCTGATCTTTATTCACTCTTACTAATTTTTAACGGCTGAAATGGGATAAAACACAGTCAATACCCATCAATTGACAGTCTAGAAGTGATTTGGTGTCCTTGTGTGTGATCAGGAGTGTGTACAGACTCGATCTCAGCGATCATTTTCAGTAAACTTTCACCGAAAGACAAACTAGGAGTCCAAAATATATTTCTAGATTTTTCTCACACCCTCCTACATTAAATTGGTGTCAGCGTGCGGTGTGTGACCATAACCCAGGTCCAATTTAATCCAAATCATGCTCTGATACCATCTGTAACATCCCAAAAATCGAAGGTCAAGCATAAACTCCACTCCCGAGTTCCAAAACATCACTTATGTAACATTTTCAATGATGGATGAATGTCGGCTATAGTAGTGCATAAAACATGAGGTAGACTAAGCCAAAACAACATATCATACTCCAGAGACAGTTAAATTTTACAAGTAGAAGACTGTGATAAATATGTAAAATGCATAATTGATTGTAAGTCTCCAGAGTGTAAACATGTTACCAGGTTAACTAAATACATGTATACTCCAAAAATGAAAAGAAAAGAATATACATGGGTGTTAAAAAAAATACCAAGTGTATTGACATCTAATCAATAACCCTGTAACCCCGTCGATCAAAACCTGCATATAAGAGAAATTCTCCTCATCATCATAAAGTCTGGCTCTGCTTCACAAGCATTGTCATCATCTGAAACTAAAAGAGGGACTGGTTGGTGTGGCCAACACTGTCCCATAACGTGGGAGTGAGTGATCAACTCAGTGAAAACTATATACAGCAAAGGTTAATATGTTATCAATCCAATCAAGCAGTAATGATAAAGCAGTACAATCAAACAAGTCCTATATCTCTTTTTAATGCAAGGATGACATGAAGAATGATGCATGCCCTCACCACAATCCCCTCTGCGACATCATCTAACGATAGCGGCATGACTCACTTCCTCAGTGCTCTATCACAAACCCCGTTAGCACATACAATGCGGTGTTATGAAAATTCTTACCAAGTTCTTATTAGTCCTTTTCAAACAGCAGGATTGGGAAGCTAAGACACCTCCCTTGTATCATTTCCCAATGTTGATCCATTCTAGGGTCGTCAGTCCTAGGGAATCTCATACGATATTATGGTTCTAGGTCATTGCAAGGGCTGTCAGGGCTGTTGCACGCAATCGTTGCTCCATTCCCCCATCACCTTATCAATACAGGCCTACTTATATCCTCAAGACTGCAACAGGACTCGTCGCCCCTATGCAGTGTTAGGATAAACTCAAGGTCACTATAGAGGGCTCGTCACCAATCAGTGTAGGTCGACAACAAGAATATAGTGTCCCATACCACCATAATCTACTCAGAGTAGGGTGCTCACTGGTCACTACGGGGAGGTTTGTGGCCCCAGCGTAGGCCGACAGCTCAACCATGGTGTCCCATACCACCATGCCCGGCTCATGAGTCTTAGCGGATCATGGTACCACGATTAACGGGAGTTTCACTGGTAAGCTCGGTGTCTTAGATTCAAACAGTTACGACCAAACATGGTGAACAAACATCTGTCAATCGAGTTAGTTGATAAGCTCAACTAGGCCAAGCGTACGTTGAGTTGAACGCCATGGAATGCATAAGCACTCCGTGTGACCTAACCATTGCCGAACATCCCAAGTATGACTCAGATTCGTTGAACACATCCGGTGTGGCGAAATAACCTCAACCACTATTTACAGAACGATTACCGATTACCTAGACTGTAGCACAGCCCCAATCACATACAAATTCCATAACAGGCATATGAGGCATATCTTACAATCATGTGGACATTCATGAAGTATAACTTAAATGTAAATACAGTACATGGAAGAAATCATATACACCTTTAACATGATTTATCTAAGTTAATCAATTCATGGAGAAAATCATATACATAGTTAATACAAATAATCTAAGTTACACAATGCATGGAGAAAATCATATACTCAAGTATTGTGATTGAGATTCATATCTCAACAACCTTAGAAATCACATTTTTACTAACTACTAACTCATTCAGACACTTTTACATACACTTAGTCTACACATTACATCATTCATATTGTGCATTCATTAGAATATATATTAGGGAAAATCCTTTCGTCAAAGGGTTATCACCCATAAAATAATCATATATCCATGACAATTAGTCATGGCGAGCACGAAAGAAAATTTCATACTCATTCAGTCATTTTCACAAACACTTAGGCTACACATACTAACTACATATCGTATGTTGATATATCATGTATTTGACCAAATCCTTTCACTAGGGAGTTGCCCCATATATCACTTGCATATACCCACGACAGATAATCATGGCATGCATGAATCCGGGTTCCGTATTCATTTAAACATTTTCACAAACACGTGAGCTACACACTTTTACATATATAGTGTATATTGGTCGTGGCGTGATTTAGGGCAAGTCCTTTCGCTAAGGAGTTGTCACACCTGTAACAAGCATATATTCGTGGCAAATATTCATGTTAAGCACAAATCCAAATTTCATACATATACGGTATTTTCTACAAATACGAGGAATACAGTATATTCAATATAGTTAACGTATAACTGAAAAACGAAACGGACAACACTTTATACATGTGAAATAGCATCCACGTTAGTAATAAATTATTAACTGACATTGAAAGTCTTGAAAATCATAACCTAAATGTATATAGTCCGCACCTTAAACCAGAAAATGTGTATAAGATGTGATTCCGACGATAAGTCTTCATCAACGGTGGATACACTACCTATGGCATGAAACAGGTTAGCTATAACTTCATTTAAACTATTCTAGGCTTCCAAATAGGTTAGGGTTAGCTTAACTTACCCAATAAAGGAATCAGAAATTTCGTAATAGGGATACGGTAGTGATGTTGAAGCACATGGAGCTGCAGGGTAGAATTCCTGGGTGAATCTCCTACTCTCTCTCTCTTTTTCCCTCTCTTGGAAAGCTAGGGTTTAAAAATTCGTATGGGATTTGGGAATGGGGGTTTTAAGCCTTTTTATAAGCTCAAAAGTGATAAAAATAGACTTAGGGCCAAGGTATACTTAGGTTATAACCAAATCGGGTCTGTTCCGATCCAACAGAGCATTTCTGGAGGTCCTGTTACTAAATGTGGTCGGACTTAAGCTCTCTAATATTGGATCTAGGTCAAGCTAAGTTTTCAGTCCGGTCGGGTTTCCATATCGACCGTGGAGGACCAGCTTCAATTCAACGGTTACCGAACTTAAATCAGGGCTACTGTAACGCCCGTGAAAAATCCATACTTGGGCTCGAGTACCAACTCGACCCGAAATTTGTGTAGAATTCATTCCTTTAGAAAATATGACTAGGTTAGCTAGTGCAATGTTAGAATAGCTGGGAAATGGTCCCTGATCACTTTAAATACGTTCTACAAGGCCCAAAGCGAGTGGAACCAAGGGTGCTATAATGCTCTAAAGCCTCGGATCAAACTCTAAACCGGTTTATTCTCGGGACCTCCTTGAAACTTTGTATTGGATCTAGACCGCGTGTCGTAAGTCAGATACCTACCATCTTAGACCGTTATGACCACTTAGCTGGGCTTGGCAATCGTTTCGAAAATCAAGTCCAACTGACGTTCAGAGGCTATTTCATTGAGCCTGGAGTGAAGAGAGTGAGAATAGGGTTAGAATTGGAATTTGAAATTCAAATCTGGCACACAAATTTGACGTATCAGTATTAAGCGTTCTGACCGTCAGAATATAGCCAAATTATACCCTTGGATCAGGAAAAATTTCTATTACATATCACGAGACTTATAGGCCTGATCTTGGTGCGGTGACCGTTAAACTGAAACTGGACCGCCACGTGCGATCTGGGAACCCTACCAGTCCGAAAACTGGATGTGTGCTAGATCCAGTATGCATGAGCTTAAGTCCGACCGCATTTGGCTAGGGGACCATCAGAAATGCTCTTTTGGACCGAAACGGCCCCGATTTGGTTAGGCACCAAGTAAATATTGTTCCCAAGCCTATTTTGGGTATGTTTTAGGCTATAAAAGGGGTTGAAACCCTCACTCCTCTCTCCCATCCGAATTTGAGAGAAATCCTAACTTGGGAGAGAGAAAAATGTGAGAGATTGTGAGAGAGTGGGAGAGTTCTTCCTGCCACTTGTGCTACGTGTTGCACGTGCTCAACCAACACACCTCTACCGTTTTCCCGGCGATTTCACCACGATTCTAGGTAAGCAAATACCCCAAATAGTTGCTAATTTGAGTTTCCTTTGTTTCCATAGCGATGTAGCTTATGGATCTCGTGTATTAGGTTCCTTATTCGCCGTAGACGAAGCATATACGCTCCGTTTCAATTCACGAGTCTACAAGACATAAGGTGAGGATTTTAGACGCTTTGATTGACGGTTCCCAACGCTTTCAATGTCGTTTAATAGCAGATTATTGACGGCATCGCCGTTTGACATGTACAAAATGCTCTCCGTTTCTTGTTTCGTAAACTAATGAAGAATATGAGATTTAAGGCATTTTAGTCGTTTGTAGGAAGTACTGTTTACGTTCATATTTTGCTGATGTGATTCACATGGTTTTTTGTCGCATTAGGAAGTTAGGAATACGTGCATAATTAGTTTGGCGAAGAGTTTCGCCTAATTGCACACTTCGGGTCGACATGCTATATGTAGACTTAAGTGTGTAGTGTATGTGTTTGTATAAATGTTTGTATTAGTATGTATTGAACTAAATGATGTTATGAATTAGTTTGAGATGGATTTCTCAATTAATATGCTGACCTAAATGATTTTCTACATGTTGACTAAGTGCATGACTTCATTACGTGCATGGAATATATGTGCTTGAAGATTTGCTTAAGTTGAATGTTATAACATGTGTTAACATGCTCATATGATTGTATTTCAATTCCAATACTTTTACATATATTGCTGATGTGATTCCATAAGTGTTTGGGACTAGACTTAGTCCAGGCAGTCGGTAACCGAGCGAATTCGTGGCTGACTGGTCATAGCCACGAACGACGCGTCGATGAACGCGATTCGTGTTTAGAGTTGGCGGCAGTGGTTAGGCCACGCGAAGTGTTTTACGCACTTCATGTCGTTCGACTTGAGATGCGATCGCGCTAGTCGATCCCGTCAAGCAACCCGACTGGCCGATGTATGTTCACCTTGTATGAGTCATAACTGCTTGAACCTAGGGTACTGAACTTACCATTGTAAACCCTGTTAACCATGGTACCTTGATCCACGAAGACTCATGAGCCGGGCATGGTGGTATGGGACACCGTGGTCGAGCTGTCGGCCTACGCTGGGGCCACAAACCTCCCCGTAGTGACCAGTGAGCACCTAGACTTGTGAGCAGATTATGGTGGTATGGGACACTATATTCTAGCTGTCGGCCTACACTGATCAGGCGACGAGTCCTTTGTAGTGACCGCGAGCGTATTCTCAGTCCACGGGAGGCGACGACCCTTCCGTTGCAGTAGAGTACGGTAGGCCTGTATTGATAAGGTAATGGGGGAGTGGTGCAACGAGTGCGAGCAACAGCCCTGACAGCCCTTGCAGTGACCTACAAAATATATATCGTATGAGATTACTAGGAGTGACGACCCTAGACAGGATTTGTGTTGGGATTGATACAAGGGAAGTACCTTAGTTTCCCAATCCTGCTGTTTGAATGGACTAATAACAACTTGGAAATCATTTCACCATAGCATTGCATGTGCCTGGAAGATGTGGAGCACTCTAAGGAGTGTGACATGCTGCGGTCGTAAGATGTTGCCGTATGAGGGAGATCGCCGGTGAGGGCATACATCACGTCATGTCATCTTGCATTAATAACAGTATTAGGATTGTCTGATTTACTGCTTTACTATTATCGCATGATTGAATTGTGAACATGCTAATCTTTGCTCTATGATTCCACTGAGTTGATCACTCACTCCCACGTTACGGGATGGTGTTTGCAACACCCACCAGACCCTGTTGTAGATACAGGTGAGGCTGAGATCCAGGAGGTGGAGCCAGACTTTGACGTGGACCAGGATGAGTTCTCGTACATGCAGTATCACGATGGCTTCGCGTAGAAGACCTGGATCGATGGGATTTCAGTGGGACCATTTTGGATATTTATTTTGTTCATGTATATTATATGAGACTCAGAGATGTAGTCATACTTTGGAGACAGATGAGATTTACTTTATTTTTCCATACAGTGATATATATATTGTTTAGTCTTCCGCTTACTTTTATCACTGGATCTGAAGTATGAATTGCAGTTTTGGTATACTTTTACTCATGTGAATGCTTTAAATCAGACAACATTGAATCATAATCATTTTTGTTGCATAAGTGACGGTCTGGAACTCGGGAGTTGAGTTTATACACGACCCCCGATTTTCAGGGTGTTACAAGTTGGTATCAGAGCATGAATAAAAGTATACTGGGCCTGGGTTATGGTCTCGAGACGTACGCTGTCACTTCCTTTGACTTAGGTGGGTGCGAGAAGGGTCTAGAAACATTTCTAGGACCGCAAATTCGCCATTAGGCGAAGTCTATTCGGATCGATCGCACGATCGATTCTGTAACGCATCTCGGGTCCCGTAAAGCAACCCGAATAGCTTCTGAGCCGTAGGAAGTCAGGTTGAGACATCCTATGAATGATTTTAAACCCTCAAAGATAAATTCATGGGCCGTGGGATGACCACGACTCCTGTAATCAATCGCCAAGGCTAAAAACCCCGTTTCACCAAAAATTTTCAAAATTCTTCCTCTAAACACTCCGATCTTCATTTCTTTCTTATCCATTTCATGTTAGGCATCAAACCTAATGTGAAAATAATACAAATTACTACTTTCACAAAATTTTATAGTGAATAGTAAAATTTCATGAAAAATGGCCATAAGGCCATTCTAAATTCACTTTCTTTAGCAACTAAGGATCTATATGGATGTACTAGATCCTTCTACCCCAAATTCATATGCTGCATCATAGGGTTTGGTATTTGGGATTGCGGAGTAGTCCCGTAAAGCCCTGAACACATGTTTGGGCTCATATAGGTCAAAATACAATGAACCAGGGGGTGGACCGTACATATTTGGGGTCCTTGGACCAAGGGGGACCAAACCCATCTAGCCCCACCGGCCGGATGCACCACCGGCCGGCGATGCCATCGCCGATCCGGCGATGCATCGCCGTACAGGTGGGCCCCTTTGATGTGATTTTTGGGCGCACGCCCTTCAATGGCACATGTACCCTCCCCATATAGCTCTCGTCCCATGAAAACCCCTAAAACACACCCCTCCTTCACAAACAGCCCTCCCCTTAGCCCTATTTTCGATTTTCAGCAACCTCCTCCAAAATTCGGGATTCCAAATCATCCTTAGATCCCTCCTTGGCCAAAAATGACCACCATCCATCACTTCCTTGGAGTTTTCAGCCCTTTCTCTTGAAGATTTCATCATTTGGAGCTCCAAAAACCCCCAAATCGAGCTGAAATCGTGAGGTGCTCCATTTCACTTTTTCGTTTGCATTTCTCTTTGCAAATACACTCTTGGGAAGCTTGAAGCATCCCTCTATGACACCTAGATTTTCTTTTTCCAGATTGGACAGCCACTTCTCCGTATTTTTACCATTTTCCATGGCTTTTGTGGAAGCCATTTTAGGCCTTTTATCACTCTCATCCATCATATCTTTGATGGGTAAAAGGAAAATCGCAACAGACGAGGCTGGGCCAAGCCGCCCTGCTCAATCGAGAAGATCGCGGGGTGGTGCCGCAAGTTCAAGCGCCGCCGCAGGTCCAGCTGCAGTCATGGAGTGCCGTACAAAGCGGGATTTAGATCCCCATGCACACCTTGGGTGATCAATTCTATCAGAGATGCCTCACGGCCAATACACTGATCAAAAAGTATTGTTTGAGGCGGACGTAGATGGACGACTATTCGACGAATATCTGTTGTTCGAACGCATTGAAGTTGCGCATTGGGGTCCGATCTTTGAAGCTCGCGCTCGTGCTAATGTGAGCACTGTCCGTGCCTTCTACGCTAGTATCCAGAATCCTACCTTGGAGCCATTGCGGTTTAAAATCCCTTTTGGTAGAGATCGGATGGCTACGATTGATGTGCGACTGATTGCGCGACTTCTGAACGTGCCTCTTGGTAATGTTCATCCTAGTGAGAAGAACCTGAGGACTAGATGTGAACGAGATCGCCGCACCAGGTTTCTGTGCAGTAAGTTGGTTCCATGACAGCCTAATAATAGCCTTAAGGCAATGTATATGTCTGATGATTTGCGCCTGCTGCACCATATCTGCACGTTCAATGTTTATCCCAGGTCGACGAATCGCATTAAATGTACACGCCTTATGGTTGATTTCCTGTATCTGGTGGCCCAAGGAGAGAATGTATGCATGGCTACTTTCATCTTACGACAAATAATCCTCATAGCCAGGTCAAGAAGAACATCCGAATCGCTTCCTTTTGGTCGACTGATTTGCAAGATTGCGCTTGAGTTTGCCTACAAACTTGGGCTGGAATTGCTAGTATCGATTCATACCATTGATGAGTCGACTATAGTCAAGATGAAGATTGGGTCGCAGTACCTTGAAAATCAGCTCGAGGAGGACAGCGAAGGTGACTTTGATGATGAGGAAGATCAAAGCGAAGAAGAACCTGGAGCAGAGGTTCAGGAAGAAGCTCAGGAAGAGGCAGAAGAGGAGGCTCAGGATACAGATGACAGCCTTCCTCCTTCTGCGCAGGCTACTATCGACGATCGCATTGCTCGGATGGAGGAGAGTCAGACCGCTTTGCAAAGGACAGTTCAAGAACTTCGAACAGAAGTCGCGGATGCCAAGACCGTTACAAAGAAGAAATTAGGCAAGGTGGCTCGCACCTTGAAGGCAATCCTATGTTGCTTACAAGATAAGGGTGCCCCTCCTCCGTCCCCAGACTCAGACTAGCGATGCGACTTTTGATGTAGTTGTTAGTAGTTAGTCATTTCCTGCTTTTGATGTGTAAGCCTGTTAGGGCTAATGCCTTATTTATGTTGCTGTTACAATTTTAACTATCTTAGTTCCCATGTATTTCTCGTCATGATGCTTGTAAGGATATATCCCTTGTATTGTGACAATTTTGATTAAATGAAATGCATGGAATGCCTTTGACTCCTTGTGAATGATTACGGTAAATTGTGCTATTAAGACTGACAAGGTTGCGCCCTAATTTGAATATAGGGAATGCCGCCTAAGGTTACACGGAGCACGGCTCGTCTTGCACTGACTGAGCATATGGATCAGACTCCTTCGCAGTCTGGCACCCATACGGACCCTGCTGTGGGCCCGATTCCTGAGACTGTTCATGCGTCTCAGCCTGCCGCTGGTCCTACAGTTGGACCACCGCCATTTACGCCGTCAGTCCGAGAGCCTCATCGCGCATCTACTTCCACACAGCATCCGTCACAGCCTGCTCCACCTCCTGACAGATTCGAGCAGATGATGGCTATGATGCTGCAGCAGCAGCAACTTCTGACTACCATCGTGGGGACATTAGCCCAGGGTGGGGGTGCGGCTCCATCTACACCACCTGTACCGCCTACGCATCCAGCTGAGGATGCTTATACATACGTCCAGGATGAGGGCACGGCTCATCCTGTGCCGCCTGCTTATCCTGTGGGGAATCCTGCTGATACACGGGGCCTATTGGAGCGATTTCAGCGCTTGCGGCCTCCTACTTTCACGGGTTCTCACAGACCCGAGGAGGCTGAGTACTGGATCGACCGTGTGTCGAAGATCTTACGGATGCTTCATTGCACAGAGGATGAACAGGTAGAGCTGGCTACATTCCTGTTTGAGAGAGAGGCCAGCATGTGGTGGGATAGCGTACTGCGGACCGTTGCCGCCGACTATGTATGGACGTGGGCAGCGTTTGAGTTCCGCTTCCATGAGAAGTATTATCCCCAGACTTACAGGCATGACAGGGAGAATGAGTTTCTCCGCCTCAGATAGGCAGCCATAACAGTTACAGAGTATGAGCATCGGTTTACAGAGTTGGGCAGATATGTCCTTACGATTTTGTCTGATGAGCAGATGCGCATACGACGCTTTTTGGAGGGTTTGCGACCGGATATTTGGTCGAAGATGTGCTGTGTTAGCATTCCCTCTTATGCGGAGTTGATTCACATGTCCATGCGGGCAGAGCAGGACGTGGATCGACTTGCGCGATCTCGTGGCCGTGTTGCTTCTAGGCCACGACCAGACTTGCCAGACAGGCCCCTTGCGGGAAAGAGGCCTCGCATTGATCCTCCTGCTAGGACTACAGCGCCTGTACCACCGTTTCGGCGCCCTGATTTATCGTACACATACTGTGGGAGGTCAGGACACTTGGTGCAGAGCTGCTTTTCTAGGATGTGGGACAGTGGGTTCTCGCCGCCGCAGAAGATCGACCGTGCACGTCCACAGGCGTTATCAGCACCGCCTATACGGTCAGCGCCTGCGCATCCTACATTCAGACCTACGGTATCGCAAATCAGACAGCCTCCATGGCCCTTAACACAGCGGCCGAACCGGCCACAGTAGGCTCGGGTTCATGCATTGACAGCTAAGGCAGCTGCGACACCGACTTTTCAGCATTCGGCCTTCGAGGTCACAGCCCATATTGGAGGTACTCCCATTCTTGTGATGGTAGACATTGGTTCCACGATTTCCTTGATATCGCGTACTATAGTCAGGCGTCTTGGGTTCAGACTATCACTATGGATAGCGTGCGAGTCTTTGCAGCTCATGGGAATTATTCGGATGTTATCCAGATGTGTGAGGGTTGTTTAGTTGATCTGGGAGGCAGGATGATGACTCTTGATCTTGTCGTCGATCCCTCGCTCGTTTATCTCGACGTCATTCTTACCATGGATTGGTTGACTGCAGCGAGGGCCGAGATTGACTGCGAGACTCATATGGTGACGGTGTACGAGCCTGACGGCACGCCTTTCACATTTTCAATGCGAGTAAATCTTCCTTTCCGCATACTTAGTTACGCCACTTTATTGCGCGATGCTGGTGCCCAGGTACTCGAGCATGTGCCAGTCGTTTCCGAGTTCGGGAATCTGTTCAGGAAGATCCCTGGTTTGCCGCCCGATGTGAGATCGATTTCACTATCGTTCTGGTTCCTGGTTCTACACCCGTCTCACTGCCGACGTATCGCATGGCACCATGTGAGATGGAGGAGTTGAGGACGCAGATTGATGGTCTGCTAGAGCTTGGCCTTATACGGCCTAGTGTGTCTCCTTGGGGAGTACCAGTCCTATTCGTGAGGAAGAAGGACGGTTCGATGCGATTGTGTATTGATTATTGCAGGCTGAACCAGCTCACGGTGAAGAACAAGTACCCTTTACCCAGGATCGATGACTTATTTGATCAGCTGAGAGGAGCGCAGTACTTCTCGAAGATTGATCTTCAGTCAGGTTATCATCAGTTGCGCGTCAGGAATGAGGACATGCAGAAGACAACATTCAGGACCAGTTTTGGCCACTACGAGTTCCTCGTGATGTCGTTCGGTCTCACGAACGCACCGGCCGTGTTCATGGATCTGATGAACCAGGTATTTCGGTCTTTCCTCTATCGATTCGTCGTTGTATTCATTGACGACATTTTGGTGTACTTTAGGAGTCGAGAGGAGCACTTACGTTTGGTTCTGGATACGCTCAGACAGCATCAGTTGTTCGCACAGTATAAGAAGTGCGACTCTGGAAGCAGGAGGTGAAGTTTCTGGGACACATGGTGTCCAAGGATGGCATGGCAGTTGACCTGTCTAAGGTAGCTGCGGTACAGGACTGGGAGCAGCCTGGTTCTGTCACTGAGGTGAGGAGCTTCTTGGGTCTTGCTGGCTACTATCGGCACTTCATTCAGGACTTCTCGAAGATCGCGAGACCCTTATCTCAGTTGACACGGAAGGACGTGAAGTTCGCCTGGAACGACAAGGCGGAGTCAGCTTTTCAGGAGCTGAAGGACAGACTTACGTCCGCCCCTGTGCTAGTATTGCCAGAGCAAGGGGTTAAATACACTATATACACTGACACGTCTAGCGTTGGTCTGGGTTGTGTCCTTCTGCAGAGGGACAGGGTAATTTCGTATGCCTCGAGACAATTAAGGAAGTACGAGGAGAATTACCCTACACACGACCTAGAGTTGGCAGCCGTTATATTCGTACTGAGACTCTGGAGACATTACCTCTACGGAGAGGAGTTCGAGCTCTTTTGCGACCACAAGAGCCTCAAGTACATATTCACGCAGCGAGACTTGAATATGAGGCAGCAGCGATGGATGGAGACGTTGAAGGACTTCAAGTTTGAAGTCTCTTACCATCCTGGGAAGGCGAACCTTGTGGCTGATGCGTTGAGCCGCAAGAAGGTAATAGAGTTTGCGGCTCCGCTGATGGTTGCCGAGTGGGATATGGTTGAGTTTTTACGAGACTTTGAGCAGAAACTCACCGTAGAGGAGCCGTTTGAGTTCATCGCACATGTACAGGTGCGATCTCAGATCGATGACCGAGTCATCGAGGCGCAGAGGGATGATGCGCATCTTACTGAGCTTCGAGAGTAGGCCAGTGATAATGTTGACGCCGACTGGCGAGTTGGTATGAATGGGGGCTTACGTTACCGTGGCCGCCTATGCGTCCCAGATGTCCCTGACTTGAGATGAGAGATTCTCGAGGCTGCGCATTATACTCGACTCGCAATGCATCCAAGCAGCACAAAGATGTATCGTGATGTGAAGAGGATGTATTGGTGGGAAGGTATGAAGACCCACATAGCTGAGTTCGTGTCCCGTTGTCTCACTTGTCAGCAGGTGAAGGCAGAGCATCGCCGACCACCTGAACTTTTGCAGCCTATGCCGATTGCAGAGTGGAAGTGGGATTTCATTTCCATGGACTTCATTTCTGGGTTGCCGAAGACGAGGAAGGGACATGATTCCATTTGGGTGATCGTCGACCGATTGACGAAGTCGGCGCACTTCCTACCGATCAGAGTTACGAACTCTGCAGACGAGCTGGCTAGATTGTATATCAGGGAGATTTTGCGTCTGCATGGAGTTCCGTTGGAGATTGTGTCGGACAGAGACACGCGGTTCACTTCTATTTTCTGGACTCGCATTCAGGAGGCTATGGGTGTGAAGTTGAAGTTCAGTACTGCCTTCCACCCACAGACGGACGGACGGACAGACAGAGCGAGTGAACTAGATCTTAGAGGATATGTTGCGAGCTTGCGCATTGGACTTCAAGGACAGTTGGGATGATTGTCTTGCATATGCGGAGTTTGCATACAACAACAGCTTCCAGAAGAGTATCGGTATGGCACCCTATGAGGCGCTGTATGGGCGACCTTGTCGCGCACCGCATTGTTGGTTAGAGGTCGGTGAGCGTAGCTTGATTGGCTCAGAGTTAGTGCAGGCGACGTCAGAGAAGATTGATACTATTCGACGTCGGCTTCTTACAGCGCAGAGCAGATAGAAGAGCTACGCTGATACGAGACGGAGGCCACTAGAGTCCACAGTTGGGGATCATGTATTTCTGCGAGTTTCCCCTATGAAGGGAGTCCTTTGGTTCGGGAAGAAGGGAAAGCTGACACCGCGATTCATTGGCCCATTTCAGATCCTCGATCGTGTGGGAGCGGTGGCTTACCGATTGGCTTTACCCACGCCTCTCGCGAGCGTTCACAACGTTTATGTTTCTATGCTGAAGAAGTACGTTGCTGATCCTTCCCATATCATCAGATGGGAGCAGGTGCAGTTAGGAGAGGATGTTACATATATCCTGCGACCGACACGTATTCTAGACAGGAAGGAGCAGGTACTGCGTAGCAAGGTGATTCCCCTTATGAAGGTATTATGGACGCATCACTCTGAGGAGGAGGCTACCTGGGAGACAGAAGCCGAGATCAGAAAGAACTACCCACAGCTTCTCGAGGAGTACGAAAAGGTACAAAATTTCGAGGATGAAATTATTTGTTAAGGGGGGTAGATTGTAACGCCCGTGAAAAATCCATACTTGGGCTCGAGTACCAACTCGACCCGAAATTTGTGTAGAATTCATTCCTTTAGAAAATATGACTAGGTTAGCTAGTGCAACGTTAGAATAGCTGGGAAATAGTCCCTGATCACTTTAAATACGTTCTACAAGGCCCAAAGCGAGTGGAACCAAGGGTGCTATAATGCTCTAAAGCCTCGGATCAAACTCTAAACCGGTTTGTTCTCGGGACCTCCTTGAAACTTTGTATTGGATCTAGACCGCGCGTCGTAAGTCAGATACCTACCATCTTAGACCGTTATGACCACTTAGCTGGGCTTGTCAATCGTTTCGAAAATCAAGTCCAACTGACGTTCAGAGGCTATTTCATTGAGCCTGGAGTGAAGAGAGTGAGAATAGGGTTAGAATTGAAATTTGAAATTCAAATCTGACACACAAATTTGACGTATCAGTATTAAGCGTTCTGACCGTCAGAATACAGTCAAATTACACCCTTGGATCAGGAAAAATTTCTATTACATATCACGAGACTTATAGGCCTGATCTTGGTGCGGTGACCGTTAAACTGAAACTGGACCACCACGTGCGATCTGGGAACCCTACCAGTCCAAAAACTGGATGTGTGCTAGATCCAGTATGCATGAGCTTAAGTCCGACCGCATTTGGCTAGGGGACCATCAGAAATGATCTTTTGGACCGAAACGGCCCCGATTTGGTTAGGCACCAAGTAAACATTGTTCCCAAGCCTATTTTGGGCATATTTTAGGCTATAAAAGGGGTTGAAACCCTCACTCCTCTCTTCCATCCGAATTTGAGAGAAATCCTAACTTGGGAGAGAGAAAAATGTGAGAGATTGTGAGAGAGTGGGAGAGTTCTTCCTGCCACTTGTGCTACGTGTTGCACGTGCTCAAGCAACACACCTCTACCGTTTTCCCAGCGATTTCACCGCGATACTAGGTAAGCAAATACCCCAAATAGTTGCTAATTTGAGTTTCCTTTGTTTTCACAGCGATGTAGCATATGGATCTCGTGTATTAGGTTCCTTATTCGCCGTAGACGAAGCGTATACGCTCCGTTTCAATTCACGAGTCTATAAGACATAAGGTGAGGATTTTAGACGCTTTGATTGACGGTTCCCAACGCTTTCAATGTCGTTTAATAGTAGATTATTGACGGCATCGCCGTTTGACATGTACAAAATGCTCCCCATTTCTTGTTTCGTAAACTAATGAAGAATATGAGATTTAAGGCATTTTAGTCGTTTGTAGGAAGTACTGTTTACGTTCATATTTTGCTGATGTGATTCACATGGTTTGTTGTCGCATTAGGAAGTTAGGAATACGTGCATAATTAGTTTGGCGAAGAGTTTCGCCTAATTGCACACTTCGGGTCGACATGCTATATGTAGACTTAAGTGTGTAGTGTATGTGTTTGTATAAATGTTTGTATAAGTATGTATTGAACTAAATGATGTTATGAATTAGTTTGAGATGGATTTCTCAATTAATATGCTGACCTAAATGATTTTCTACATGTTGACTAAGTGCATGACTTCATTACGTGCATGGAATATATGTGCTTGAAGATTTGCTTAAGTTGAATGTTATAACATGTGTTAACATGCTCATATGATTGTATTTCAATTCCAATACTTTTACATATATTGCTGATGTGATTCCATAAGTGTTTGGGACTAGACTTAGTCCAGGCAGTCGGTAACCGAGCGAATTCGTGGCTGACTGGTCATAGCCGCGAACGACGCGTCGATGAACGCGATTCGTGTTTAGAGTTGGCGGCAGTGGTTAGGCCACGCGAAGTGTTTTACGCACTTCATGTCGTTCGACTTGAGATGCGATCGCGCTAGTCGAGCCCGTCAAGCAACCCGACTGGCCGATGTATGTTCACCTTGTATGAGTCATAACTGCTTGAACCTAGGGTACTGAACTTACCATTGTAAACCCTGTTAACCATGGTACCTTGATCCACGAAGACTCATGAGTCGGGTATGGTGGTATGGGACACCGTGGTCGAGCTGTCGGCCTACGCTGGGGCCACAAACCTCATCGTAGTGACCAGTGAGCACCTAGACTCGTGAGCAGATTATGGTGGTATGGGACACTATATTCTAGCTGTCGGCCTACACTGATCAGGCGACGAGTCCTTTGTAGTGACCGCGAGCATATTCTCAGTCCACGGGAGGCGACGACCCTTCCGTTGCAGTATAGTACGGTAGGCCTGTATTGATAAGGTGATGGGGGAGCGGTGCAACGAGTGCGAGCAATAGCCCTGGCAGCCCTTGCAGTGACCTACGAAATATATATCGTATGAGATTACTAGGAGTGACGACCCTATACAGGATCTGTGTTGGGATGGATACAAGGGAAGTACCTTAGTTTCCCAATCCTGCTGTTTGAATGGACTAATAACAACTTGAAAATCATATCACCATAGCATTGCATGTGCCTGGAAGATGTGGAGCACTCTAGGGAGTATGGCATGCCGCGGTCGTAAGATGTTGCCGTATGAGGGAGATCGTCGGTGAGGGCATACATCACGTCATGTCATCTTGCATTAATAACAGTATTAGGATTGTCTGATTTACTACTTTACTATTATCGCATGATTGAATTGTGAACATGCTAATCTTTGCTCTATGATTCCACTGAGTTGATCACTCACTCCCACGTTACGGGATGGTGTTTGCAACACCCACCAGACCCTGTTGTAGATGCAGGTGAGGCCGAGATCCAGGAGGTGGAGCCAGACTTTGACGAGGACCAGGACGAGTTCTCGTACATGCAGTATCACGATGGCTTCGCGTAGGCGACCTGGATCGATGGGATTTCAGTGGGACCATTTTGGATATTTATTTTGTTCATGTATATTATATGAGACTCAGAGATGTAGTCATACTTTGGAGACAGATGAGATTTACTTTGTTTTTCCATACAGTGATATATATATATTGTTTAGTCTTCCGCTTGCTTTTATCACTGGATCTGAAGTATGAATTGCAGTTTTGGTGTACTTTTACTCATGTGAATGCTTTAAATCAGACAACATTGAATCATAATCATTTTTGTTGCATAAGTGACGGTCTGGAACTTGGGAGTTGAGTTTATACACGACCCCCGATTTTCAGGGTGTTACAGCTACAAGTTTTATGATATGAAAGGGCCACTTATCCTGATCCGTGGGTGAATTTTGGTCGAATTCTAACGGTCAAAATGCTTAAAAATAATACGTAAGTGAAACATTTCAGATTACTTAAAAATGTAATTAATTTTCTAAAAATCTTCCTTTTCCCACTCTCTTCACTCTGGGCTCAATAAAATGATCTCAGGACATCGGTTGGGCTTGATTTTCTAGGTAATTGTCAAGTCCAACTAGGCAGTCGTAATGGTCTAAGTTCATAGATATCAGACTTTAGATGTGCGGTCTAAAGCCAATACAAAATTACAAAGTATTCCCGGGAGCAACTGGGTTTAGAGTTGGATCTTAGATTTCAGGGTAATATAGCGTCAATGATTTTATAGGTTCTGGGTCTTACAGATCGTATTGAAAGTTATTGGTGCTAATTTTACAGGAAACTAGTGTAGCGCTAGTTAATACACGTTAAATTTCTAAAGAATTTGGTTCTAAATGGTCTCTTTGGCTTTGAAATCGAGTTCTAAAAGGTTACCAAGGTGTTATGGTTGACCCATTGTCTAAGGACAGCTAACTCCATATTGGAAAAAATCCGAGGTGTTATAGTTATTGACTTTGGTGTGATTTCAAAATAGACATTTGTAGTTCCTATTCTCTTGATTTTGTTCCTTTTTTTTTTCTTGGTGCCTGTTCACTTGGCCTCTGCATTAGCGATGAGGGGGTCACTTGACGGCTTCGATTGCTTTGTTTCTTTCTTCTACTTAATGAAATTGTTATCCAAAAAAAAGGATGACCCTACAAGAAAAAGTGATTGTGCCAGAAATCATACACGGATATATTCAGCTTAAGCTAGACTGTCAAAATCATGGGATCCACTTTAGATGGGTCATGAATAAAGATTATGCTGAGCCAATGTCCTACTTGCTGATCAGTAGACATCTAATGAACGGTTAATTTGAAAAATATTCATCTCTCCTAACCTGATGAACAACTGTCAATTTAATCAGGGGAGGTAGTTTTGCGCACCATGGTCTAATTGATGAGTAGGTGGTTCACCATGGATCAGACTTGTGGACTCAAATTTTATTTTATTTTATTTTACTGAGCTTAGGTTCAGGTCAATGCCTGAATGGTTTCTCAGTCAAGACCTACCTAGTTCCAGACCAATTTTTGTATTCTCTTTCTAGTTGAATAGACAAGCAGACATGTTTTAATCTGAGAATTAGCTGCTCTAATTTCTCAAGCACTAGTTGTTTCCGTCTTCTCTTTCTAGTTGAATAAACTAGCAGACTACTGGAAATTACTTCCATAGTCCATTTTCTAGTTGTTTCTAATTTATGGTTGGGTTTGGCTTCCTATTTAGCTCTAAGGTCTTTTATGGTTGGTTTTTAGCTTTTCTAAATTAGATATTTTATATGATTATAGGTCCTGTTGCTGGTGACATGTTCCACTGGCAAGCAACAATTATGGGACCAATAGATAGCCCCTTTGCAGGTAGTGTATTTTTGGTAACCATTCGCTTCCACCATCTTTTCAGCTTTTATGTATGTTGTACCTTCATTTACCTCGAATTGTTATCTACTAGGGATCCAATATTAGACATATGGGACCAAAAGGCTATGATGATTATGATGATGGTGACAATGAGTGAATTTACATTTGGATTTCATGAAACTAAGGTTTGCATGATTGCATTCTCTATCTTTGAAACATGAAAATTGAAAGCCATCAGGGTGGATTGCAAGTTCTCTTGGCCCATTTGGGCGAGTTTCTTCAAAACCTTTAAGGTGGCTTGGGTAATGCAATTAGAAAGATTGATGCATTCTTCGAGGTTAGGCTTGCGTAACTATCCTTTTTCTTTATTCTGATCTATATATTTAATTTGTTCTTTATATTCTTTGAATTTGTAGCTATGGTTCGACCAAGTGTGGTCTAAGGCAACTTTAAGCATTTGAAGGAGTGCAAGCGATCCAAGGTTGGAGTACATACAGCGTCATTAGGCATGGTATTAACAGATTTTCTTCTAAGGTAACTTTGGTGGCATTTCCAAATGCCCTAATGCCTGTAGCTTTCCTTCTAAAAATTAATGTATTTTTGATGAGTTCTACAATCATAACAGTGCAACTGTTTATTTCATTTCTATCAATCATTAAATTCCCTTTTTGGTTAGAATAGAGAGGTAATTTCATCATGGCTTTGATATGCTCTTTTTATAGGATAATGATGAAAATACAAAGAAAGCTAAGGGAAAATGTGATATTTTAGGTGGCTTTAACATGCTTTTTTTATAAGATAATGATGAAAATACAAAGAAAGCTAATGGAAGTTATATTTCAGGTATGTTGTTTCACAACCATTTTAGTTTTGTGTTGCTCAATATAGAATTTCATACAGTTGGGAATAACTTGGATGATCAGATTCATGAAAGTTGTGAGTGTTAAGCAAGTGAGTTTCAGTAATGCACCAAGGTCATATATGGGCAGAGTTATCCTTGTAACTTGTGTGACTACAAAGTCATGAAACTAGAAACCTTCATAAGTGTTCATTCCTCATTCAGATTTGTTCAATTTATATGGAGCTACCTTGTGGTAATGACACTCAAATTGGCCTTACAGTCCACATCATGCATCTTGCATTCTATTGCCTGCTTATACCAGACACTAGATTGTGGCTCCATGTAAGATATAGAAGCAGAAATATATCAGTTCTATTTTATTTGCATATGGAAAAGGAAAACATTCTGCTGCTACTGTTGAATCTTTATGCTGAGTATGTGTCACGCCCCAAACTCGAAAATTGGATTCATAGGAATCCCGATCGCCGAATCTGGTGTCGGCAGCCTCCGTAGTACCCCATTCTCGGCTCCTAGCATTTATATGCCAGATTCCGATCCTGGGATCCTACAAGGAGGATTTTTTTTTTTTACATTTAACTAGAAATAAGCATAACCACAAGATTACCCAATTCACAACGACAACGTCATCATCACATATCCACTAATATAATCATTTGATTACAACACTGAAAGGGAAATACATAAATAGAAAACCAAGCTCCAGAAGACCACTGCATGCTCCAAGCTTAACACTGCTGCAACCTAACATCACCTGCATGCATCTATCGTGCATAAGCTTATAGAAAGCTTAGGGGGTGGTGTAAGTGTGTGCACAAGATAAGTGTCAAGTATTCAATACAATGTCATAATCATACAATACCGAAAAACTGGTAATCCATAAACCATACAATGTCTGAATAAGTAGAAACACTAACAAGAGCAGAAATTATCAGAGTAAGCAGAAATACTGACAAGATATAAATCATACGATAACAGAGTAAGTGAAAGTATGGACAAGTCTATAAGTCAATCAATATCAGAATACGTGATATAGAACAGCTATGCGATGAGGAGTCATAAAGAGCCAAATATCAGATGTTGAGGATGCAATGCAATATACAAATCCTGTTAAATCTGTCTAGGCCATATAAGTGTAGAAATAGCAACCCAAGATGCCATATGCCTGCGGATGTAATGCAACATGCAATGTGAATGAAATAACCATGTTGGAGTGTGAAGTCGGGATGATAGTGCGTAGTAACGCAGGTTATGGGGTCCACCACAAGAGACTCCTATCCAAACCAATCTCATACCTAAATTTGGATAGACAGACTCAATGTGGTAAACTCCTGATCTCAGGTTAGTCGCGCGCCCAACCGAAATTCTTGCCATAACAAAGGTATACAACAATTGGTTGCGCACCACCAGCCCGAGTGGATAGTGAATGAATGAATGAGCATGCAATTCCTACTCAATAAGTCCACATATCAGTACGGTTCCTCTTTGGGAAATCACCAGGGTCTAGTACACTCTAAACCAGATCGCCGCCACATCGCGCGCAATAAGGTAAGTGGAAGAGACCTCACTATCCATCTACCAATATCGGGCTCGACTTGTTGATAGCGGACCCATTCCTCTAGCTGGTCAGACTCAGCCTAGCATTGCCCCCTACTCTCGGGCGGGTAAGGCCGCACCCCCTTCCAACCGACCACGACACAGTGGAGAGCATAACCATCTGGTAATCGGTACTCAACGCTCATCTACCCACTCGGTCTATACATTGGAGCAACCTCTGGAACCAAGAAGATTTAAGAACTTTCACCCAGGGATATCTATAGCACCCCATGTAGAACAGATTTCTGGTGTCCCATCTGGCCATCCACGATATAACTATGGAGGCTACAACCCTGATGTCGCTAGGGCATAAAGTAATCACAGCACACAATGCAAGATGCATGATTCATACAATCCAGTCATGCATCAATTCTACGCAAACCGTGCGCTCATGTGAGATAATCTCCGCCTATCAGGGAGTCTCATAACAACCAGCATTATGACATATGCAATGGTCAATCATATCTCATAACAAACATGCAGATGATGCGTATGGGCATGGATCATGATGTTATACAGTCACATACTCATAATCGATATCAATAGCCGGTATCAACAATCGGCTTCGACAATGTGGACATCTAACCAACATTGCCCCAAGGAGTGACCCTCACAGATCTAAACATATAATGGGCCCACGGCCTCACAAAAGGGCCAATATACAACACAATGGGCCTTAATCAAGGGTTACATGTACACAATAGGTGGGCCCTACTCATGGGCCTAACATACATCACAATGAGCTCCTTTGCCTGACCCTCAAATGAATCACAATAGGCCTCATCACCTAGGCCTCAATATACATCACATTGGGCCTTAGACACGGGCTGAATACACATCACGTCGGGCCTCAAATACGGGTCGCATGTTCAACACATTGGGCCTCGACAATCAGAATCGGCAATCGGTAATGACAATTCAAAATCGGTAATCGGCCTCAATCGATAATCGACAATCAGTAAGAATGGGTCTAACAAGATTTAAGGAAAGGTCACAATGAGGACAACTAACCATCATTGCCCATTAATGTGGACATTTAACCAACATTGCTCCCAAGGAGTGGCCCACATAGGGTCAAGTATATAGTGGGCCCATGGCCTCGTACAAGGGTCTAATATACATCACCATGGGCCGAATATGCCGGCCTAATATACGTCCCCATGGGCCACGACCCATGGTCCTCGAATACATCATAATGGGCTACAACCCATGGGCTTCAATATACCTCAAGTGGGCTGCATTAATTGGCCGCACCAATGGGCCTCATGTGCTCAAAGATGGGCCCTGCTCATGGGCCTCAAATATGTAAAATGTGGGCCCTACACATGGGTCTCATATGCATGAAAAGGGCTACATCTCTGGGCCTTAAATACATAAAATGGGCCACACATCATGGGCCTAATACATATCACAATGGGCCTCACCCATAGGCCCCAGATTCAAGCAGGCGGGCTCCATCATATGGGCCTTAAATACAAGACAGGTGGACCCTATCACATGGGACGATTCAGATGGGCCGAATCAAATGGGCCGATTCAGATGGGCCGATCAAATGGACCGATTTAAGTAGGCCGAGTTGAATACACCATTCATCCATTGCTAGAGATCATTATAGAGCATAAAAGAAATGAATCATATCCAAAGTATCATCTAGACCATACCATAAATAACGGTGGTGATAATGATTTCCACAGTTAAATTTCTAATTGGCCCACCATAGTATTTATTTCCCATCCATACTATTCATAAGGTCACAAGGACCTGAACTGGGAAGGAAAACAAATATTATATCGAATCAAAACTTCTATAACCGGAAGGGGTTTCAAGGGTGGGCGTTCAACACCACTGTTTTCTGTAGGGTGGTCCACTTGATATTAGATTTGCCTTATTTTTAGTCTCAAGTCGTGAGACGAGGTTGCCAAGAGGATGGACGGTAGGGATTCAACACATGCATCATGGTAGGGCCGTACCTAGCATGGCACGGCAGTTGATGGATGGTTGAGATGGAAAAATAGTTGGATGGCATGGAATGAAACTCATACATCAGGGGTGGGTCCCACCCATGTGGCCCACCTAAGATGGGTCGCCAGATGAATGGATGGACGGTTTGGATGACATAACCGCTGCATCGTCCAGCAATTGAACGGTGCATATATAAGCATACATCATGGTGCGGTCCACGTAGTGGCCCCCTGAATATACATTATCAATATATAAAATATTATATAACATAATATTATATACCATATATGTCAGAACGTGGCAGCAGATTACCCATACCCACCGTCCAGATGCATCCGGACGGTGTAGGCTTAACGTGGGTCCCACTTGACAGTGGCCCACCACAACATTCATATATAATACATTATATTATATAGTATATATTCATGGTAATATAATATCATATATAATATTAAATATATAATATATTCTCATATATAATACAACATTATATATATAATATATCTGTAGACGGTGAGATAAAGGTGGGTCCCACGTAACAGTGGCCCACCACAACATTCATATGTAATATATTACATTATATAGTATATATATTATATAGCATATATATATATATATATATATATATATATATATATATATATATATATATATATATATATATATATATATATATATATATATAGTGTGTGTGTGTGTGTGTGTGAGCCGTGTGGTGGCAGCGTCCAGCGTCGGGCCCACTTAATGTTATAGGCCCCACATGAATGGACGGCGTGGGTTAACACATACGTCAGGGTGGTAGGTCCCACCCGTCCACTGACGTCAGCAACAGCAGCTGCTGCTGCAGCAGAGGATGCACGGCGTGGATGAAGCCCTCGTCAAATGGTGGGTACCCACTGTCCAAATGAGTGGACGGTTGGGATGGAAGGTGGGTCCCATGTGTATGGACCACATACAACTGAGGTGGGTCCACCCATGTCTGGAAGAATAGGAAAACAAATTTCGTAATGGTCCAGGACTTCTGGACACCCACAAAGTTTCCAATGGCAGATGTTCATCCCTACTGTTTCCTGTGATGTGGGCCACCTGAGCTCCATTTAGAGATGATTTTCGGAAGGGACCCACTTCAAGAAGGGACCCACAAAATCAACGGTGTTGATTATGACACACATCATAGTGGGGCCCACGGCTAGAGGCGTGGTCTTACTATCCGTCCGTCAACGCAGCAACGCCTGCTGCTGACGCCAGCGGCAGCAGGTGCTACCTATATTAATTTATTTATTTTTAAAAGATGGAGTTTCTAGGGTTTTTTGCATGTGGGGCCCATATCAAGTGAATCCACTCCACCTATTGGATTCTATGGCCCGAGATGGACCAAACAAGTCCAATATTCGATATATTTCAATGTATAAAAACATCACGGGGGTATTTCAATGGTAATGAAACTATTTTCAACGCTATGGCCCACCAGATACTCGGATCAACCTCATTTTTCAACTCAACGCCTAAAATGAAGTGGGAAAAGGAATGGATGGTGTGGATTAGCTCATACATCAAAATGGAGCCTATAAGAGTGGCCCACCCAATAAACTTTGAAATAAGCTAATATTTTTTTTTTGTGTTTCCATTTCACGCCCAGGGACGTCCCTGGACGCCTGACGGTCTGGGTGAAATGCACATACAAGGTGGGCCTTGCTCAGATGGGCCACTAAATGCAAGGATGGTATGGATAAGACTACACCGAGGTGGGGTCCATCTAAGTGGGCCGTTCAACTACATCATCACACAAAAAGAAAAGAGAGAGAAAAGAAGAAGCACCCACCTTAGGATCTTATCTTCTTCTTCCGCCTATAGCCTCTAGAGCTCCAAGGGAACAAGATTCAATGGTTGAGATTGATTTTTAGAGGGTTAGATTGGGGGTGTGGAGCTTGCAAATGGTTGGAAATTGAGAGCTCTCATGGACGTTGGGAGCTCTCTCTTACTTGGAAATAAGAAAGAAAGAGGGAGGGAGAGAGAGAGAGAGAGATGGTGGTTCCTAGACAATTAATGAGTTTGACTAATGAGAAAAAGAAAGGATGGTTGCTTGTAAGGAGTTATGGCTAGGGTAGGGTAGGGTAGAGTAAAGTAGGGTAGGGTGAGGTCACCCCTAGGGTGACATCATGGTAATTATGGCTTTCTAGGAAAATACAACAACAGGGATATGTGGGTTCCTCGATCAAGCGATCAATGGACGGGATAATGCATGGGCCGGATCTCATAATCTGAGCATCACATTGACGCACGAGATATGGCGTTGGAACCACGATGACGACGCAGTCGAAATGATACAGGTCTCGGGTTGAGTCGGCTCGAGTTTATAGGATGTGACTCGCGAGTATGTAAAATTGCTATTTACACATCGCGGGTTGTCATAATTGGACAAGGAGGACCGAGAGAGTTGACGGAACAGTACAGACTAGGATACAGGCCTTACAATATGAGTGTATAACTACATCTTGTTGTCCTGGAAACTTTTTACATGTACATGACGAGGGGTTGATGTTGTCATCTTTTTACATGTACATGTTATGGTTCCACTGATATGTGAGGTACACTCCCCACCTACTATATTACTGTGTGTATTCTCATTTCTTATGAGCTATCTTGTGTAAAAAAAAAAAGTGTTGTTACTATTGGAGAAGATATTTCAATCATTTATGGACCGGCTTAGCGTATCTTGTTCATGAGTATTTGGTTTGTGTGTTATCCTTCTAATATGGAGAAAATAAGGAAATGACTCGAACAACGAATGATGACAGCTAATTTTTTTGCATAAACTAGCTAGGTTGAATGCCGTATTTTATAGATGCAATTGGAAGTATGATGACCCTTTCAGAAAAGAACTGTTTCAAGTGGATTTTGGTTAGAAGATTTAAAACAGAAAAATCCAATTGCATGATCACTCTGTAGAGTAATTCACTTTCACTGTCTGTCTCTATTTTCTTCTGGTGCACAAGGCCGGGTATCTGTTGCAGAGGAAATTGCTGAAGTCAACCAGTTGCTTCAAAATGAAATCCATTTAAGAAAGGCTGCTGAAGAGGAGGCCAACAATCTTAAAAGCCAACTCGTGCAGTTGAAAAAATCAGAGGTATGGTTACTCGTCAATGAATGTGTAGCTTCTTTGTCATCATGCATGGCTCTGGTATTCATGAGCCTGGTTTGTCTAATATCACAAGTGGAGGCCATCCCTTTAGTGGAAGACCACTAACACGGTTCAATCCTAAATAGAAGATGAAAAAAAATAATTAAAGTTTAGGATTCATTCTCAACAATTGAGCATTTGTGCATATACATATGATGTCTTGTGCTCACGTGTTAAGTCTAAGTCATTGAGTGGTGCTGCCCACAATAACATGCTGATGAACAAAAAACAAAAACAAAGAAACCCATGTGCTTTTATTTTATTTTATTTTTTCCTGCAGGGGTGTTTGAAGGTTTGAAAACCAAATAAATTAGGTGTAATTCCTGACCCTGGGTGTAATTTTTCTACTATTTTTTCACTATAAGTGGTCCACCAGATGTACCAATTGCTCTCTTTGACTACACTACAGGGTTTCATCATTGTCGTGCTTTTATGTAGAGTTATTCTATTTTTTGGACTCTATGGAATCAATTGTCATGGCTTATTATGTCTCTAGCTTTGATCCGAATGTTGGAAGGTGAAACCTCTAGAACATGTAACAACATATTTCAAGGCCATGTTCAATTGGCCGTCTTTCATTGGCACTTGGAAATAACTGGAAAATAATTTTCTGCAAAATGGACTCTTATGTCTTATGTCAATTAATTTCATGGCCTTTTGTTTGTAATCTGTAGGATTATTTCTCAAGAAGACAGAAGACGATGATAAATCTCAAATATATAGGTCTGTAGCCAAAAAATTTAGTTTCTTTCTCCTGGGATATTTAACAAAACTTATGATAAGTGAACTGATTTAATTCTGTGATGGTTTTGCAGATCCAACATATATGATCTGGGCTATTCCAATCAATGCATCAAATAACGTATGTTGCACACTCCTTGCTCAGAGTGTTGTTCATGGTGCAATGGCTGGATACACAGGCCTCACTATGGGACTTGTTAATGGCAGACATACTTATATAACTTTCCATGTAAATTTCATTAACACAGTTGTTTCCATTTCAGGTATTGATGAGTGAACAACATAGATTGAAATATCCATAGTGTATTAGCCGATACAGCCATATTAGCTCAATATGATATGCAATACATGTTCGTATAGGTCCCAGTGAAAAACTAGGCTGTATTGGCATATTTGCATTGTTATAGGTAGATACAGCCATAAAGGCCCAACTTTTGATTTTTCTTTTCCAAAATTTCTCTCATTCTTCTTCTTATTTTTTCATTTCAACCATAGAGGAAGCTTAAAAAGTCACTGTAGATTTAGACCTATTTTGAGGGTCAAAATAAAATATTTGAGTGGGATTCGAAGAATCTAAGCAAATGAACCATTTTGGAAAAAAAAGAAGATAAAAGATAAAAGATTAACCATCTTTTTTGTGTTTATTTTTTTTTAAAAAAAAATCATTTTGGAAAAAAAAAAAAGATAAACAATTAACCATTTTGGAGAGGAGGATGGAGGGAGATACAAGTGGAGCATGAGCGACGGATGCAGGAGATATTACAGCTTCTTACTGTACGTTTATCCATCGATGCCCCACCACCTCCGCCTTCATCTTATGATTTTTAATATTTTATTTATGATTTATTTTATATACGAATGTTAAACTTATATGTATTTTTGCGTGGTTGAATGTAATGTGCATAAGATTATTTGTGTATGTATGGATGTGGTTTGTGTTTGTTTGGAAAACTGGGAATGTGAACATAATGAAATATATTGTAACAAGTGTATAACAGGAATTATTACCTATTTTTTGGTGAAAAAAAAAAGAGACTTTAACCTATGAAAATTTTTGTAGGTAAAAGTTTCATCGACATTTTTACTTACGAAATTTTTCGCAGGTAAAAGGTTCATTCACATTTTATTACCTACGAATCATTTCATAGGTAAAAGTTTCATCAGCACTTTTTACCTACGCCAAATTTCATAGGTAAAAGTCTTTACATAGTTTGTGCCTACGAAACCTTTCATAGGTAAGAGTCTTAACACCATTTGTACCTACGCAAAAATTTTTAGGTAAAAGTATTAACACAGTTATTAGCTACGAAAACGTTCGTAGGTAAAAGTCTTAACATAGTTTGCACCTACGAAACATGTTGTAGGTAAAAGTTTTAACAAAGTTTGTAGCTACGAAAATGTTCGTAGGCAAAAGTCTTAACACCGTTTGTACCTACGACAAAATTCGTAGGTAAAAGGCTTAATACAATTTGTACCTACGAAACATGTTGTAGGTAGAAGTTTTAACAAAGTTTGTAGCTATGAAAACGTTCATTGGTAAAAGTCTTAACACCGTCTATACCTACAAGAAAAGTCATAGGTAAAAGTTTTAACAAAGTTTTTAGCTACGAAACCTTTCGTAGGTAAAAGTCTTAACACAGTTTTACCTACGAAAAAGTTCATAGCTAAAAGTCTTAACAAAGTTTTTAATTTCGTTGATAAGAGTCTTACCATTACCGACTATGACATTTTTCGTTGGTAAAAGTCGTTAGCCACGGCTTTTTACCAACGAATTTACCGACGAAAATTTTCGTAGGTAAAACTCTTTGCCTACGAAATAATATCATTTACCTACTGAATTTTAAGTAGGTAAAAGTGAAATTTCTTGTAGTGCTGATAATGCCATAATCTATTTACGGAATCTTCGGAAGGTACCCTCTTTATGTTCAATATTTTGATTTTAACTTATGAGAGAAATTGAAGATTTTCATAAAAACTCTTCAAATTTTGTAGCTAGCAATTTTCTTAGATTTCAGATTTGCCTTGGAGGAGTGAATCACCATTCAAAAGTAGCGGTTCAGTCCTTAACTTTCTCTGTTTAGCATCCACCAAGTAAAAGGAATGCATAAAAAAATCTTCTATTACCTTTGTTTTTCCAGCAGTTATGCTTGCACTCCGAGAACCGAATCTGTCATTTGTTAGGGAGGACCAATATCCAAAAACCTCATCTCAGCCAAAGCTACTAATGAAAACAGGGTTAAGAAAAATGCAGACTGAATTAACGGATCACGCATGAAAGATATGAAACATCAAATATACCATCATCAGCATTGTAGTAACAAATGAACTCAGAGAAAATTTAGGACTAATCTGATTTCAAATGCATCTGATACTGAGTAACTAAAGAGATGAGAAAGAAAAGAATCTTGATGAAATCATGGCCAAAAATGAGAATGTATGTATCACGCATGAAAGATACGAAACATCAAATATGCAATCATCAGCATTGTAGTAGGACTGATCCGATTTCAAATGGAATTGATGCTAAGTAACTGAAGAGATGAGATGGAAAAGAATCTTAAAGGAAATCATGGCCAAAAATGAGAATATCTCTACACAAATGAGATATCAAGTGAAGAAAATCAAAGAAAGGAAATTAAATCTAAAGGCCGCGAAATGGCTAAGATCCCAATACATACATAAATAAAGATGTACACATGAAATCTGATATACATATATAGTACATTGTGAAGTTTCTATTAGAAAAGTTATAGCAATAGAGCTTTTGTTTTACGCCATGAGCAGAAATCGGTAAGAAAAAGATTCTGCATTTGGTCTCATGTCTGTACTGAGTTCAACGCAAATGACCGTTTAAATGTGTCTGCGAAGGCCATTGCATCTACCACAGCGAATATGGTATCTTGAAGATGAATTTTCTATTAGCCTCGCATTCGCACTCCTATGAGCATGTTAGCCACTGTTTTTCTCATGGGTTCTCCACATTGCAACCCAATCTCAAGTACCAAATGTTGCAGATATTATGGGTTCTTAGCACAATGACATGCCCATGTTAGCAGTTCATTATTATATTTGAGCTCAAACTTCCAACTTCTTCCTATTTTTCTCTAACTCTTATCAAATTAAGAACAGCATGAGGTGTGTGTGTTTGTATAAACAAACAAACAAACAAAAGAATTCTACTGACATATTAGAAAGACAAACAACTTCTCTTCCTCTAATTTCATAAATTAACAGCACGCCCCAAATCTGTAAAGCAGAGAAACAACACTATTAAAAAGACAATGGCCCATGTATACATCTTCAAAAAGGCCAGCCAGCTACTAAGACTTAATGAAAGCAGGCCAAGCAAAGAGCTTTGATTTACATGAAAGAAGAATCTTAATATATTCAACTACTTTCAAGAGCTGCCTGTTCATGCCACACCCCATTCAAGTTAGACTGCCATAACCTCACCATGCCTTTGTATTGAACTGGAAGGGCTAGAAACTGGCGGAACAACCTCGGTTTTGAATGGTTGTACTAGACCAATCCAACCGAGTTAATGTGCTAACTCGACTGAGTTAGAGGGCCGAGTCCAAGATTTAAGGTAAGCATTTAATAGGTTGTTTTCAATGTCTTAATCAACATCTTTCAGGCCACTTCTTCCAAATGCCTATGAAAGACAAATTCATTTCATCCTCCTACATTGTGAAATCCGCCGGCGGAAGAAGAAAATGAGAAACCAAGCAGAGGGAGAGGCAAAGGGCATTGTTCAAAAGAGGGATTTGGAAAGGCAGAGGGCATCGTTCGGAAGAAGAAATCTCTCTTTTGAAATGAGATGTTACTTTCAAATTCGCAAATTGTGAGTTTTCCACAATTTAACACATCAACTACATTAATAGCCATACATTTAAGGGATCATTTACTGGATTATTAAAATAGTTTTATATACGAAAAATATAAATATTAACCATTAAAAACTAGGCCCATTATTTAGATGGTCTGGATAACTCTATATCATTTCCACTATTATTATAAATGAATCACCACTATTTTACATAAAACACAAAACTCACAAACTGTATTGTACAATATATAACATCACTTTCTCTTTGGATTTGGTAGAGCTCAATGGGCCCCACCATGATGTATATGTTTTAATCCCCATCATCCATCCATTTCTCAATATCATTTTAGGATCAATCCCAAAATATGAGATCTACATAAATCTCGAGTAGACCACACTACGGGGAAAACAATACAGATTGAGCATCCACCATTAAATCTCGAGTGTACCACACACCAGTTATATAGTTGTTATATTGACATTAGCAAGTTCTATGGGTCCCATCATGATGTATGTGTTATATCCAAACCGTCCATCCATATGGTGAGCTCGTCTTAAGGCTTGGGACTAAAAATAAGATATGTATAAAGATAAAATGGACCACACTGCGAGAAGCAGCAGGGGATTGAACATCTACCATTAAAACCTTGTTGGGATCATAAAAGTTTTGGATCAACATGAAATTTGTTTTTACTCTTTATACAAGTACATGTGACCTTATGAACAGATTGGATGGAAAATAAACGTTATGGTGGACTTATGAATTTCTTAAACGGTGAAAATCATTATCTCCACTACTATTTTTAGTGTGGTCCATTTGAGCTTTGGATATAATTCATTTTTTGGTTGATGATCTCAGATGATCTCGAAAAAATATTACTTACTTACAGTGTATTGGAAAATTAAATACGACCTTAAAGAACTCAACATATTAGAGCTTTGCAAGCCCACTTGTCGTGTATAATAATGATAATGCACATATGCTACCACATGTGTTGACTTGGCATAATGGTACAAGATCTAGTCCATTCATTAGAGATGTAGGTATGACCAATCTATAGAAAAATGGATTGGCTACTCCCCCTACCACTAGCCCCGTGGCTGGTGGTCGGTGTTCTGTGGGCCCTACCATGATGTATGTGTTTCATCCATTTTTAAATATTATTTAAGGGCTTGATCCCAAAAATTAGAGGTTTATATATCTCAGGTGGTCCACACCACATGAAAACAATAGTGATTGGATATCCACCATTAAAATCCTCCTAAGGCCCACTGTACTGTTTATTTGATATCCAATCTGTTGATTAGGTCATACAGTCCTAGATGAAGGGAAAAAATAAAAATCATCTTGATCCAAAGCTTCTATGGCCCCCAAACTATTTTTAATGGTCGATGCTCATTCAACACTATTTCCTGTAATGTGGTCCACTTGAAATTGGGATATACCTCATTTTTGGTCTCATACTGTAAAATGATCTGTAAAAATAGATGGACAACATGGATGAAGCTCATACATCATGGTGGGGTCCACAGAGCACCGACCACCAGCCATTGGCAGGTGTCAGGGGGAGTAGCCAATTCGTTCCCTCCAGTGGATCCCATCAGATCAACATAGTTGATTACTAAGCAATGGGTCCCACTTGTACAAATTAAAAATATAAACTTGCACCATAAGTTCCAATTTTTGACATATGACCATCTTGTCCAGTGACTCATTAGGTGGGCCTAACCCATTTTCACCCCTAACTGGAGACCTGGAAAGTCATACTTCAAAGTGACAAAATTCTTTAATGAGGTTATAGGGACTGTTGATTTAGTGGCCACGATGTCAAACACATCTTCAACTTGCAAACAAAAAACCATGGTGGGGCCTAAAATTAGTTTAACCCAAAAATCAAGTCCCGTCAGATCAACACCACAGGAAAACAATAGTGATTGGATATCCCCCATTAAAATCCTCCTAAGGCATACTGTACTGTTTATTTGACATCCAATCTGTCGATTAGGTCATATAGACCCAGATGAAGGGAAAAAAATAAAGATCAGCTTGCCCCTAAACATATTTTAATGGTCGACATTAATTCAACACTGTTTCCTGTAATGTGGTCCACTTTAGATTGGGATATACCTCATTTTTTCGTCTCATATCATAAAATGATATAGAAAAATATATGGACGACATGGATGAGATACATACATCATGGTGGGGCCCATAGAGCACTAACCACTAGCCAATGGCTGGTGGTAGGGGGAGTAGTCAATCTGTTTCCGCGAGACTCCTACTAAAGTGACGTCACTAGTTATATGGGTTCCGCCATGATGTATGTTTTGTATCCACACCGTCCATCAATTCGGAGAGATGTATGAATTGTATCTACACCGTCCATCCATTTTTTCATATCATTTTAAATTATAGTAAATTAAAAAAATGCATATCTACGTATCAAGTGGACCACATCACAGGAAATGGTGCTAAGGATGGCCACCATTGAAACCTTTTTAGGGTCCACCATATTGTTTATTTGCCATCCAACCTGTTGATATGATCATATACAGCTAGATGAAGTGAAAAAGTAAATATCATCTTAATCAAAAACTTTTGTGGCCCCTAAGAATTTTTCAATGGTAGGAATTTAATCCCCACTTTGTAGTTCATTTGAGCCTTGGATCTTCATTATTTTTGAGGTCATACTCTAAAATGATGTGTATAAATGGATGAATGGTGTAGATAGAATTCATACATCTTGTTGGCCCCTTAGTGGCCCATCGGAGCCTCATTCATCTCATCCCTCATCCAACCATTGCATTCCCCATCCAACCATCCATTTATCTCATACAATCATCCAAACATCCATCAATCCATCTATCCAACCATTCCATCCATTTGTATATCCAGTAATCCAAACATCCATTCATGCATCCATCCATCCAACCATACTATCCATCCATCCAACATCCAACCATCTCGTTCACACATCTGATCATCCCATCAATCATCAAAACATCCATCCATCCATCCATGACATCTATCCATACAACCACCCCATCCATCCATCCAACCATCCCATCCATCCATTCATCCATCTATCCCATCTATCCATTTAGCCATCCATCAAACCAACCTATCCATCCATTTATTCTATCCAATCATCAAAACATCCATCCATCCATATCATCTATCCATCCAAATAACCACCCATCCATTCCCATCCTAACCATCCTAACTATCTATCCATCCCATCCAAACATCCATCCATTTCATCCAACCATCCATCCCATCGATCAATCTATCATTTGCCCATCTAACCATCCAACCATCCCATCAATCAATCTATCCATCCGTCCATCTAACCATCTAACCATTCCATCCAAACATTCATCCATCCCATCAATCCATCCTAACTATCTCATTCATTAGTCCATCCATCCCATTTATTCACATATTGATCCATCCAACCATCTCATTCAACCATCCATCTAACTATTCCATTCAACCGTCCAAACATTCATCCATCCAACCATCAATCCATCGCATCCATCTACCATTCAATCGATGATTGGAGGTTGATCTAATGGTCGAAAGCACTTTGTATTGTACGATCATTTATTGGGAGGTTGATCTTGTGATTGTCGGCGATGTGCAATATTCGATTGTTGATTGGAGACTTAAATGAAGTGATGTACGATGATTTCTACCATCTGATAAAGGATTGGAGGTTGATCGGATGGTCAACAACACTTTCTATCATTCAATTGTTGATTGGAGATCGATCAAGCGATTGTCGATGTGTACGATTACATCGTTAATAGGGGAATTGATAATAAGATTTATGTTGGTTTGTAATATTCAATCATTAATTGGAGGTTCATCAGATGTTCAACAACACTTCGTGTCATCCGATTATTGATTAGGAAGTCGATCGAGTGATCATCAATAATATGCACTATTCGATCTTCGATCAAGAACTTAATGAGGAAATATATGTTGGTTTCAACTGTTTAATTGATGATCACATAGACAGATGAAGAAATACTATTCATAAGAGTACACAAGCAGATAATTTACGATGTTATTTCAAATACTCTACCCTTTCGCAATTAAACGTGTGGCGAAACATCTTTCCCACCATTTAATTTTTTCGAAAAAAATTGGTGGGAAATGTTTTAGCAACGATAATTATAGCTCCTAGCAAAAACGTTGACTATTTGCGATAATTTACAATATTGATGTAAATACTCTAACATTTCGTAATGAAATTATATTTATCACAAAAAGTTTCAGTTGGTACTTGTCGCAATGAGTTAGCCTAGTTGTCGCTAAAATAAACTATTTGCAGTGACTTTTGTGTCATTGTAAAAACTAATATTTTGCAACGATACTTAATTCGTCGCATAAGTGGATATTAGCGATGGCAATTGAAACATGTGACGAAACATCTTTCCCGCCATGTAATTTTACAGGAAAAAATTGGTGGGAAACATTTTAGAGACGATAATTATAGCTCGTCGTAAAAACATCGACTATTTGTGATGATTTACAATGTTGTTGCAACTACTCTAACATTTCGCAATGAAACTACATTCGTCACAAAAAGCTTCAGTTGGTATTTGTCATAACGAGTTAACCTAGTCGTCGCTAAAATAAACTTTTTACAGCGACTTTTTTATTGTTGAAAAAAAAATGTTTTGCAACGAGACTTAATTCGTCGCATAGAGTAGACATTAGCGATGCCGATTGAAACGTGTGGCGAAACTGAAAGTGCCCTGGTTTGTCAATTAGCTTGAATGCTTACCCCACAAGACAAGTGAGCCTCATAAAAAAATTGTTCAAGCGTCTGACTCAATAGGATGTGTGCCCGCCAAAGGTAAAACTTAGCCTCACATCTCATGTCCCAAAACACCAGGTATATAAAATCCTTAAAAAATGCATAGAACATCTTAGGGTTTAAGGTGAGAAAACTACTTTGCAAAATTAGGAAAAACTCATTTTTTTCCTTTGTCGATTTATCGATAAGTTGTTCGATGAAATCAAACTCTACTATCGATGTCCTCGAAACTCACTCGATATTATCGAATTGAAGACTTCAGATGTCCAGCAACTTCAATGAATTCTTGACTAAATTATCAATATATCGATGACATATTCAATATCATTGAATGTTGAATCTCGAGTTCATCGAGAAGGCTCGATAACATCGACATCTGGTCAGTTGTGTTTAATAAGCTATTAAGAAAAATCATGTGATTCTCAATATCTCGAAAAGAGCCTTTATATCGACGGACCTTTGATGATATCGGATTAGGACACAAAACTGTCCAGTAAGATTTCAGGTAAAATCTTTCAAGTATCGAGGATCACTTGATAAAATTGATATTCAAATATCGATCATATCGAGACCAGGTCGATGTAATCAAAATAGAACAAAAACTGTCTAGCATGCTTATCGAAAAATTCCTTGAAAATATCGATGAATCGGCACTGTTATCAATATCATTGATATTCAAATTCTGATGATATCAAGGGATGCTCGATCATATTAAATACCTGTTATGCTTTAAAGGAAAGTCTGCTCTCATATTTTCAAATATCGAGGAATCGAACCTTGCATCGATGAAATCGGAGTTTGAAATCTGATGACATCGAAGATTGTTCGATTTTCTCGACCAGTTGACAAAAAGGGTCAAAAGCATTTGACAACTTGAGTTTGTGTCATCGAGCGGTCATTCGATGGTATCGAGAGTATACACTCAATGATATGGAATCTTTCTCAATAATATCGAACTTTGTCGAAAATATGACTATTTTATTTCTGTTAGAACTTTTTACCTATTTAATGAGAGCTTGCCCTTGGTTGTTTACAGAGAAAAATGATAGAGCTTTTGAGTGTTTAATGCAGATCACATACTCTAAGCATTGTTCTCTCATGGGAGTTCATCCTCCAATTCACCCTTATCATTGATATTTAATAGTGGATTGAAGAATGAACTTCCACATTCAAGGATCCAGTAGCTACCACTTTAATGGAAAATCATTAAGTCGGGATACCTTGAATGCATAATTGAGTGGATCACTCTTTTTCTCAAATAAGAAAATATTTAATAGAGTTAGATTCCAACATAACTTTGACCCAACCTGTCACCTTAGATTGAAGCATTATCTATGTTAGGTTTAAGGGAGCTGAAAGATTCGTCGTCATCAAAGGAAGAGATCTTCATCAACGTGCTAAATGTGACTCATCTACTTATCTGTAAGTCATTAGAGTCCAAAGATCTTTTTGATCATTCCTGTTGTAGGATTGGGTCAAAGGTGCTTCTCAGCCTTTTCAAGTCCTCATAGGAGGCCTCCAATGGGAGAGTACGTGGGGGTGCTAAGTGTTGACCATTGCTCTGTGGATAGGATAAATTTAGGTCCTTTTGTAGGTTCTTGACCTGTGTGGTCTAAAATTTAAGTGTTGTGTGTTGACCTTTGCTCTTGTGTAAGGCATAAACTACTAGGTTCCTTGTGCAGATCCTTGACTTATGTGGTCTAAAATTTGAGTGTTGTGTGTTTACCCTTGCTCCTGTGTGGGGCATAAACTTGTGTCTCATGGAGACACATTAGAGTTAGTCTGGTGTAGGTTGCACTGGTCTGAGGTGAACCTGATTTGAAACCTCTGTTAGTAAGATACAATATACTCAAGGGTTGAGTGCATCCACCGGAAGTGGAGTAGACACATAGTCGAACCACTATAAAAACGACCGTGTTTGGGATTGCTCTTTACTTTTACTTCTTATGTGATTTCCCTAAATGTTCTTATAATGCATGTTTACATGATTACCTAGAATAAATTATATTCACATCTTGCACACAGTCACATTCATCATAAACTACGTTATACATCTTGCCTATGTTTTGAATGGCCTTATGATTGGATCCTCTAACTAGCTTAGAAGCCATTAGAGTTACATTAAAGAAATCCTGTTATTTGCATGTTAGTTCAGGATTGGGTTGATCAGTTTTAAATCATCATAAAATTTTAAAAAGTCCTATTCACCCCCCTCTAAAATATCTTGACATATTCTCACTTCAACTAAAGCTGTCATTACAACAATTTCAGAAACATTTTTCTTGCCATGTAATTTTTTTAGAAAAAATTGGTGGGAAACGTTTTAGCAACAATAATTATAACTTGTCGCGAAAACGTTGACTATTTTTAATGACTTACAATATTGTTGCAAATACTTTACCATTTCGCAATGAAACAACATTTGTCGCAACAAGTATAATTCAGTATTTTTTGCAATGAGTTTAACTAGTCGTTGCAAAAAGAACTGTGGAAAAAAGTCTAATATTGTATTTTCACAATGAGCTTAACCAGTTGTCACAAAAGCTACTATTTGCGACAACTTTTGTGTCGTTGTAAAAAAATTTTTTTTACGACACCTAATTTGTCACAAAAAGTGGCTATTAATGTTGATTGGTTAAGCTCGTTGTGAAAAATTCATGCGAGAAGTTTTGCAACAACAATTGAAGCTCATCACAAAAAAGTTAACTATTAGCGACGATTTAAACTGTCATCGTAAATAATCTATTTTTACGATGACTTGAAATGTCATTGTAAAAAATTGACTTTTTGTGATGAAATTAGACTCGTCGCTAAAAAAATCTTTGCAAAAAGTCTAATTTGTTGTAGTGGGTGTACTACAATTAAAATTGAAGCTCTAAAAAAAAAGATATTGGAACTGACGTATATTCACTATATATGTGTAGAAACATGTTTAAACATGATGAACGAACCTTTGAGGAGCATAAGGTCAGGGCATACCTATCCCATGGATGGCCCAAAACTCACACAGTCCAGTTGAGCAGTAGCTAAATCAATTACTTATCTCTAAAATTATATGATCACATCTTATAGTCTTGCCCTAAATTAAATTCACTCACTTCTCAAAGTATGTCTAACCTGGTCGAATCCATTAGCCATAACTTTGACAATATCACTAAAGTAGGGTCATTTTATCACCATCCAACCGCATATTGAGAAGTGCAGGAGACAAGGGTCAACTAGCTTGCATAACCACTGGGATAGAATGAGTCCATCACTTGTAGGTAAGTAGTCTTACAATACATGAAACTAAATTAATGCATTATGACTGATCTAGTGATTTTCATACACATGATCATGATGCAGATCTCTTTGATATGCTCATCAACTGACGTAGGGAAGGACGTGTTGAGTTCAAGCACCGTCTTCCTAAGGGGATAACTATTCCGAATTCATGGAATTTCTTTGGACTCCTCACAAAAATACCTCGAATCAATGAGAAAAATAAGAAAATAAAATAATTTCTAAAAATTCATAATAAATTGATTGATGATTGAAACGAGCTTACAACCTTCTTAAATAATGACATGAAACCTCCGAAGAAGTTTCGGAATTAAACTACAACCAAAAGTCCTAAAAATCGTTAATTACTATAAATAGTAAACTTACTATTTATATAAGGTCGAAATTCCTACTAGACATCATGGTTTTTGGCCAAAAATAGTGTCCTATTTGGCTCAACCATGTTATTGTCCTAATTATTCTAAGAACTTTTCATGTCGGACGCAAAGCCCAATAGATGAAGAGTTATAATCAAACTGAAACTTACTATAAATAGTAAAAACAAAAATAAAATAGAAATTTAACCATCGATCTAATGGAATCTCTCAAATTCGGCATGCACAACCCGACATGGGGAGGTTGGGTGGCTAAAGTAACTCGTCCTATCCCAAAATCATATATCACATAACTCATACCGGTTTGCGAGTTACACTGGTTTTAAAGTTTTGCAGTCCATATCACTTTGGCCTCCCAATGGGCCTTCTGTGGTCCATCTTGGCCATGAAATTGTAAGTGATCTACTTTGCATCATCAACTATCCCATTTATTGAGTTTATGCTTGCGCAATCTAGCTGGATCTCCTCCTGGACCAAGGCAGAGGTACATCTCGCGTGTATGTGTACCTCATTATGCACTATACTACAGTGCATGTGTGGACGCATTTGGAATGTAGATCAAGCCTTTATATTTCCAATGATTGATAATACTCTTAGTAGTAATGACCAAATAAAAAATAATATGCATAGTTCATCGTGAAAAAAATGCATGATACAATCACATCCACATGCATTCATTCACATTTGGATAATTACCAATAAAGTCTAAATATTTTATTTTAATTTTTAATTTTTTTTAACACACACACACACCCCGCACACTCATGCTAGTGGAATTTCACCACCTATGGATACTTGAACCCTTGACTGGGTGTTGAAACTCCCTAGAGCCTACCACCCGAGCAAGATTAAGGATCCCAATAAAGTCTAAATATAAAAAACATGTGCATGATCCAATTCACCTAATAAGCCATACATGATCTAACATCTAATTTTCGCAAATTTAGTAGGGATCACCCATGCACGTACAAATTACAACATGACACCTAATTCTCATTTATTTATTAGTGGACCTTCATCGGCAATTCAAAGCTAGATGCTTGTATGGACTTCTCAAGTGACAATATCCTCCTCTATCTCTTGGGCATGTGGGCCACCATCAACATTGGTCCCCATCTCTAATTGGGTCTGATTGGTTCTGATCGTGTTCATCGCAAAAGGTGGCAAGCGTGCTACTGCAGTCTCCCTTCGGAATGTTAAGTAAATCAACATTCCAATGTAAAGCATTACACATGGGAACACAGCGGCTATGGTTAGTATGGAACCAGGACTCGGCGAGCGGTAATGCGTCAACCAGGCCATGACAACGGTGCTTAGGAAATACATGTTGATACCAATCATACAGAAGCCCATGGCCCACGAAATTGCGGTAACCTATTAATAAAAATGTTTCCGAAAAAAAAAAAAAAAAGGAAATAGTTCATTAGGTGGTCCAGTCAAATGTAAAACTGAGATTCGAAAAGAGATATCTTAGTCCTAAAAATTTATCAGGCACTCTAATGATATCAAATGGGCGATTGGCAGGACAATGTGGCACATCTGTGTGCAATCTGGGCTCTTCCTCAGGGGGCCTTGTGAACATGCTCTGTGGCTCAAAAATCAGGATGGTCTGCTTACAACTTGGAACGATATGGAATGTTGGTCATTTTATTTTCCAACTGTCCAGTTTTCTTGCAGTTATATGGCCCCACCAATTAATGGATTGGGAAGATTTTTGGGCCACCAGACGTTCATAGTGGCTATTCCTGATGACTGGCTAATGTGGTTGTCCAGTAAATCACATCCACAATCTCTACCTGCACGAATTGTCTCATTGTTTCTCAAGAGCCGAAAATCTCACCGGCATAGAGTTGCTGTGGTCGCCCATTTTGGCTCTGCTGCTTGTGAATTTGAGGAGAGGAATCAATGCAAATGGCAGCTCGAATGATAAGACCATCTGCACCAACATGACCTTAAATGAATACATGTATTAATGTTTTCAAGTGTGGCAGTATGTATGTATGTATGGACATTTTTAAACACCGAAGCAATGATTATAAGCCTTCCAGCTCCAGAGGAGCCACCAAGGATAGATGCGACCAGGCTTGGTGCAATGGCGATGCACCGAGTAAGTAGGTTCCTCAGCCATGGCTGCATTTTTATATCCAAAAATCCCTGCCAATAAAAATAAAAAATATAAATATAAATGATTCCACATTCATCTTCTAGAATGGCCACTTGCCGATGAATAGACTTTATTGAGTGTCTTAAACATACTTGCATAATGTACTGGCCTGCATACGTTCCGGTCACTGTAGAACTCTGCCCAGATGCCAATAACGATATAGCATAGACTTTCGAACTCCATTTTCCTAATACATTCTACAGAAAAAAAAAAAAAAAAAAAAAAAGAAAGGAAAAGTAAAAGGAGTTTCCAAATAAAAAGAATTATATATCATTATCATCTTAATATATAATTTAAAAATAATAATTAAAAAAAAAAAAAAGAACTCTTCAATGTTTTGAAACTTTACATGCTTCATAAAATACAAAAATAAATAAATAAATAAAAATCATTCATTAAGGAACATAGAAAAAAGTATTTTAATATATAAACAAAAAAAGGAAAAAAAAAAATTGTGGGGAATATAGAAAACAAAGATTTGTAATACACCAAATGATGGATTCAAGTAGGAGGTGAAAAACTCTTAGTAGAGTCAAATCCTTTATATAAAGATTACTTAAAGAATGAAAGATTTGAGAGAGACAAAGAATGATTTTAACTTACCATTTGATTACCTGTATATTATACACTCGTGTGTATAGTTAATTGATTGTAATCAACCTACATAAATATACTATTAGATCATGCTTGATTGTAACCGATAATGGTTTATTACATTGTGCCGATTGGGGTTTTATGCTCTCATTAGCCATCCCAACTCGGGTAAAAGAGAATTGCATTAGGTTAGGAGCATACATCAAACTTGTGCCCTGACTTTCACCATGAATTCAAACAATATGACATTTGATAAAGGAGAATGGGGAACAGAATTCATGTAGCCAAGCACGATTAATTGGTATAAGTCTTTGAGGACAATGACATGATGATGATTATGCTTTTGCATGTAGAAATCAATTTACGTTAGTCGAATTTCTTTTTAAAATCCTATTTATATACAGTACATCCACACATATTATGTAGAAATTGATGGGGATTTTCTCCTCATTGCTAGGTTCAATGAAATCGAACCAGTTTTGATATCATCGATAATTGGCGGGATTTTTACTGCTAGTTGCTATACAGTTTTTTGTCCTGTCGATATCATTGAAGGACTTTCGATGATATCAAAAGTTGTCATCGAGAAACCTTCGATGACATTGATAATTTTTGGATTTTTCACCCTTGGTCACTGGATAGTTTTTTGTCTTATTTTGATATCATCAAAGGGTCGTCGATGATATCGAAAGCTATCATCGAGAGACCTTCGATATCATCAAAGAGTTACGTAGATGCAATTGCAGAAACATAGATTCTGCGAATTTTATTTCCTATTTGGATTCTACCTCTTTCTATTCTTATAGAAAGGGGTGTATGCAGGATTGGGGCGTATTCCAGGGTATTCTAAGGTTTCCTAAAGCTTTGTAAGGGCTTGCAAAAGGATTTAGGGCTATCAAAGGTGAGAGAGAGAGAGGGGGGGAATCTTGTGGAAGGGAGGCTATGCTCGTAAAGGTTATCTACCATATCTTAGTGCTTCCACATCCTCGTAATCGATGAGATCTCTCCGTTTTCTTTGTTTCTCTTATTATTTATCCACTCCTGCATAAGTGAAGAAAGTTTGATCCATGTGGCGTGTGCTTGTGATCGGTTGTAATGTTCTTCTTTATAGTGGATTGTTGATCTGAACGAGGTCCCGTGGTTTTTACCTCTTTGAGGGTTTTCCATGTAAAAATTCCTGGTGTGGTGTGGTTTATGTTTTGATTTACTTCATTGCATTATTATTCCATAATTCTGGTTTATTTTGGGAGGCTAGATCCTAAGGTTTTGTGCAAGGCTCTCAACAAAGTGGTATCACAACTAAGTTCATTAAATAGGTAGGATCGGTTTTGAATTATGGAAGGTGGCTCATCAAGGATGATCAGCCTCAATAGTTTTAACTGAACCATATGGAAGGCTAAGATGAAGGACTTGCTTTAGTGCAAAGACATATATTCTCCAGTTTTAGGCATATAGCAAAATTCAAGGATATGTCTGTTGATAATTGGAAAAAGTTAGACCGGAAGGCGGTGGGGTTTATTAGACAATTGTTGGATGATTTTGTATTCCACCATGTGTCTATGGAGACCTTAGCCGCTAGCCTATGGATGAAATTGAAAGGGTTATATGAGAGGAAGACAGCCAGTAATAAGATTTTTTTGATCAGGCGACCTGTGAATCTCAAGTTCAAGGATGGTGATTCTGTGGCCGAGTACATGAATGAGATCAGTAATATAGTGAACCAGTTCTCCTCTATGAAGATTATCCTAAATGATGAATTGCAGGCTTTACTTTTGCTTAGTTCATTGCCTGATAGTTGGGAGACATTGGTGGTATCTCTAAGTAACTCCGCACTCGACGGAAAGATATCCATGGAATAGGTAACCAGTTATCTTTTTAATGAGGAGACAATGAGGAAGTCTCAGAGGTCTACTCAACAAGAGGCTCTTGTGACACAGGAACGGGGGAGAGGAAAGAACAAAAAGGTTGGGAAGGCTCGAGATAAATTAAAAGGTAAGTCAAGTATCAAGAAGGATGTTGAATGCTGAAATTGTGGCAAGAAGGGCCACTATAAGCATGAATGTCGTACAAATAAGCACGATAACAAAGGAAAGAAAACAGAAAGGAAGATGAATCAGATTCCACTGCGGTCGCTTTAGATGGCGACGTTATAGTTATTCTTTCAAAAGATCACGATATATCTCTCACGGTTACGAGTCAGGACACTGATTGGGTGATAGACTCAAGAACTTCTTTTCATGCGACTCCATGCAGGGATTTCTCCATAAGCTACAAGTTAGGTGACTATGGGACCGTGAAGATGGAAAATTCTGACGTTATAGGGGTTAGTGATATTTGTGTGAAGACCGATGTGGGCTGCACATTGGTTCTTAGGGATGTGAGGTATATCCCAGACCTTTGCCTCAACTTGATGTCGACGGCAAGGCTGGATGATGATGGTTATGAAAGCTGATTTGCTGGTAAGCGCTAGAAGCTCATCAAGGGTTCATTAATTACAACCAGAGGAAAGAAGTGTAGCACCCTTTACAAGGCAAGTGTCAGTGTGTGCAAGGGTGGGTTGAACGCAGCGAAAGATTCAACTATTGACATGTAGCATAAGCGTCTAGGCTGCATGAGTGAAAAAGGGCTTCATCTACTAATGAAAAAGTTGTTCCTTCCAGACGTGACAGGTACACCTCTCAAAACATGTCTTGATTGTTTATCAGGGAAACGGCATGGAGTTTCATTCATTAAAACTGCTTCTCATGTTAATAAAGTGCATGTATTAGATTTGGTTTATTTTGATGTTTGTGGTCACATGAGGACAAAAACCTTAAGTGGGACATTGTATTTTGTCACTTTTATAGATGATGCATCTACGAGGGTTTGGGTTTATTCCTTGAAATCAAAGGATGAGGTCTTTGGTGTGTTTAAATTATTTCATACTATGGTCGAGAGAGAGACAGGTAGATCATTGAAGTGCACCTGCACTGACAATGGTGGTGAATACATTGGCGACTTTCATGAGTATTGCAAGTCCCTGGGTATACGGTATGAACAGATGATTCCTAAGACCTCCAGCATAATGTTGTAGGTGAGTGAATGAATCGCACCATTATAGAGATAATCAGATACATGTTATCCCATGTGAAGTTGTCCAAGACATTCTGGGGAGAAGCAATGCATACGGCGGTGTATTTGATAAACAGGTCTTCATCAGCCCCGTTGAATGGAGAAGTACCTGAGAAGGTGTGGACTGGACAGGATCCATCGTATAATCATCTCAAGATATTTGGATACAGGGCATCCATTCATGTACTAAAGGACGAAAGGTCCAAGCTCGATATGAAGATCAAGTACTGTGTGTTCTTGGGGTACGGTGATGAAAAAATTCGGTTACAGATTGTGGGATCTGACTAAGAAAAAGCTCGTCAAGAGCAGTGATGTGGTTTTCTTTTAAGATCAGTGTATAAAAGACATTGATAAGTCAGAGAAGAACTAGCCTAGTTCAGGTGAGCTATAGGACATGGATTCGATTATTCGTCCCGTGGTGCCTGATGACGTGGGAGTACAACAAAGTGCAGAGGACGAGGGAGTTCCTATAAAAGATGGACCGAGGGAGCAGCCCCCACTTGATCCACCTGTTGAGCCACAGGTGAGGAGGTCATTTAGGGACAGACAGTCATCCAAGAGGTACTCACCACATGAGTACATTATACTAACTAATGGGGGAGAGTCAATAGATTATTTTGAGGCCCTATCCGATGAGCATAAGGGGGATTGGTTGAAAGCTATGCAAGAAGAGATGAAACCTTACATAAGAACTACACCTATGATATGGTGAAATTGTCTAACGGCATGAAAGCTTTGAGTAACAAATGAATTTTTAGAAAGAAGGTTTAGTAGAAGAATTCATAGACGAGGTTCAAGGCCAGACTTATAGTGAAAGGGTTCAGTCAGAGGAAAGGTATAGACTTCGAGGAGATATTCTCACCAGTGGTGAAGATGACATCTATACAGGTGTTACTTGGGTTGGTGATGAGCATAGATCTGGAGATAGAGCAGTTAGATGTTAAAACTGCCTTCCTCCATGGTGACCTAGAAGAAGAGATCTACATGCTCCAACCAGAGGGGTTCGAAGTCAAGGGCAAAGAGCATATGGTGTGTAGGCTGAGGAAGAGCTTGTATGGGCTGAAACAAGCTCCACGACAATGATACAAGAAGTTCGATTCGTTCACGTTACAGCATGGGTATGACAGAACGGAATCGGACCACTGTGTGTTCATGCGTAAGTTCTCAGATGGTGATTTCTTAGTTCTGCTATTGTATGTTGATGACATGCTCATCATGGAAAAAAACATCAAGAAGATCGACAGTCTGAAACAGGAGTTGGGCAAGTCATTTGCGATAAAAGACTTGGGCCCAGCTAAACAGACCTAGGAATAGAGATAACACGTGACAGAAGCAACAGGAAGCTTTGGTTGTCACAAGAACGATATATTGAGGAAGTCCTAAAGTGGTTAAATATGAATGCAGCGAAGCCGATCAATACTCCACTGGATGGTCACTTCAGATTAAGTGACAGGCAGTGTCCCAAGACGAAGGCAGAGTGGATGAGATACAGAAGATATCATACGTGTCAGCTGTAGGAAGTTTGATGTATGTTATGGTGTATACGTGCCCAGGCATAGCATATGTGGTTGGTGTTGTCAGCCGGTATCTTGTCAATCCCAGTAAAGAGCATTGGGCAGCGGTGAAGTGGATACTACGGTATCTAAGAGGCTCATCCAAATTGAGTCTATACTATGATAACGAAAAACCTGTGTTATAGGGCTACACAGATGCAGATATGACAGACGACATAGACTCCAAGAAGTCTACATCGGGATTCATGTTCACGTATGCAGGGAGAGCTGTTTCTCGGCAGAGCAAGCTACAGAAGGTCGAAGCATTGTCAACAACAGAGACTGAGTACATTGCAGTCACAGAGGCATGTAAAGAGATGCTTTGGAATTAGAGGTTCCTGCAGGAACTTAGCCTGAAGCAGGAACATCACGTGGTCTATTGCGATAGTCAAAGTGCTATACACCTGAGCAAGAATCAAAGTCAACATTCCATGTCGAAGCACATAGAGATTTGGTATCACTGAATTAGGGATACTTTGAAATAGAAGGTTTTACAGCTTGAGAAAGTCCACACAGACGATAATGGGTTAGACATGATGATCAAAGTTTTGCTCAAAGATAAGTTTTAGGTTTATAGAAACCAGGCTAGCTTGAAAAAGGTGGATTCCTCCTGAATTGAAAAGGAAGAGATTTGATGAAAATTTTCTCCTCATTGCTAGGTTCACCGAAATTGAACTAGTTTCTATATCATCGATAATTGATGGGATTTTTACCACTGGTTGCTGGACAGCTTTTTATCCTGTCGATATCATCGAAGGACTTTCGATAATATCGAAGGCTGTCATCGAGAGACCTTCGATGACATCGATAATTGTTGAATTTTTCACCCCTGGTCGCTGGACAAATTTTGATCCTATTTTGATATCATCGAAGGACCGTCCATGATATCGAAGGCTGTCATCGAGAGACCTTCGATATCATCGAAGAGTTATGCAGATGCGATTGCGGAAACGCAGATTCTGCGGATTTTGTTTCCTATTTGGATCCTACCTCTTTCTTTTCTTATATAAAGGGGTGTATGCGGGATTGAGGTGTATTCCAAGGTATTATAGGGTTTTCTAAAGCTTTGCAAGGGTTTGCAAAAGGGTTTAGAGCTATCAAAGGAGAGAGAGAGAGAGAGAGAGAGAGAGAGAGAGAGAGAGAGAGAGAGGAAGCTTGTGGAAGGGAGGCTATGCTTGTATAGGTGATCTACCATATCTCAGCGCTTCCATGCCCTCATAATCGGTGAGATCTCTCCGTTTTCTTTGTTTCTCTTATTGTTTATCCACTCCTGTGTGAGTGAAAAAGGTTTGATCCAAGCGGTGTGTGTTTGTAATCGGTTTTAATGTTCTGCTTTATAGTAGATTATTGATCTGCACGAGGTCCCGTGGTTTTTACCTTTTTGAGGGTTTTCCACGTATTTCCATGTAAAAATCTCTGCTGTGATGTGGTTTATGTTTTGATTTACTTCATTGCGTTATTATTCCATAATTCTGGTTTGCTTTGGGAGGCTAGATCCTAAGGTTTTGTGCAAGGTCCCCAACAGAAATATAATCATTTTTTCACTACAATTATTTAGTCCAAACTATATTAAGCCTGAACTTTTTTATTCTTGGATTTTGATTTTTTTTTTTCACATTTCCAGTCTTTAGCCAAAATTCTGTCTTTTTTGCAACTGAAATGGAATTAGATCTGAACATTCTCTCTCTCTCTCTCTCTCTCTCTCTCTCTCTCTCTCTCTCTCTCTCTCTCTATATATATATATATATATATATATATATATATATGGGGTATATATGCCGCACGGGGTTTTGCTAACTATCAACAGGGCTTCTCTGCTCTAGTGAGTATTCAAAATTTCAATGTATTGAGAGTGGAAAATTATTAGAGACCTTTAGTAAGAAAGCTGCAGAGTTGAGGGTGATGTTCTTGCAAGCGAGTTTGCTTTGGGATGATACGTTGGGCTCAGAACAGATGCTGCCGCTGACTGATACAACAGCCACATTGATCAGAAATGCAACGAAGAGGGCCAACCCGCTTTCCATGAAGAAATGCCTACATGCGCTCTGCAGAAACAAGTTGGTGCAAGCAATCAAAGCTGAAAGCAGTAATTTGTGTGTAAATTAGCATATCAGAAACATTTGCCGACCATCACCCATCAGATATATCATCATGGGCCAGAACTTCTCTGGAAGTTGGCCCACCAAACTGATGGTGAAAGATGGTCAGTACTTGTGATATCTTGTGTAGCATCATTAGCTCACATTGATTCCATGGAATGTGTGAGGGATTTTTCGAGATGTCACCAATGCCGAGTGAAGAAAGAGATTGTGCCTGAGATTCGACATAAAAAAAGGCCAAAAAAAAAAAAAAAAAACCACGAGAAATATATTAGCGATTGCATGCACATTCCATTGTGTATTGAATAGTGTTTTATGGCGTAGGTATAAATTAGATTATGATGAATAACCATCGAATCCTTGACAATCAGTGTAAGAAACATGATTAGTTATGTCATACTCTTATTATCATATGAGAAGAACCATTCAGTGCATAGTATCCTCTTGATTGGAATGCACTGCGAAATTACCAGTATAAAATCATTTTGATGGTGATCAGAAGATGTGGACTGAAAGTGGGACCATAAGAGATCAGTTTGATGATGAGGCCCATAGGGATATGATCGTATGAGAGTGACCATTCAGTGCATAATATCCATTTGATTGCAAATGCATTGTGAAATTATCACCATAAGATCATCTTGATGATGATCAGATGATGTGGTCGATAGTAGACCAAATTATCATTGCATGAATCATTTTGTATGATAATGGAACCAACACCACCCAGTCTTGATGAAATGGTGATCATAGTGTGGGGCCCACCACTATGGCCAAAACCAGCAGGTCAGTAACTGTACAATGTGGTGGGTCCCACCATCTGATCACGGATCATCCGCTATATACCATGATCCTATATGATCGAGTAGGAGGCGGGGTGGAATTACGGCATGATCAGGGCGCTAAGTAGAGCAATGGCATCCCTTGTGGCCCGGCGTCCCTTCAATGTAGGGATGAACATTCCCTTAATGATCTCGACAGCATTGGGCTTGGCATGGGCCATCTCTGCGAAGAAGCAACCGCCCATCACCAATAAGAGTGCAGCTATGGAAAACTCCAGCTTCCTTATCTACAAGATCATGTGAAAAAAGAACCACATGATTGGGGGCCATTAAGAATTTAAAAAGATGAAGATTACAATAGACAGGAGATGACGACTTACACCATATCTCTGGAGAGCAAGGAGGAGAAGGGTGTTCAAACCAGCTAGCAGCACCTCAGCCCATATGGGTACGTTGAAGAGAATGTTAAGAGCAAAGGCCGTTCCAATCACTATCAAAATTCAAGAATCCAAATACCACACATTAGTAAAAATGGACTATTTTCCCCCTTTTGGGCTTTCCCATTCATCCAACTGACTCCACATGGGCAAATCTGGTCCACTCATCAGGTAACCTTAACCAGATATTCTGAGAAAAGTGGTCCACATCATACTTTAAAACCACGAAAACTCGACTCGGCTTGACTCAACTCAGAAACCTAGTTGAGTCAAGTCAGCTCAAAAACTTGGGCGTTACTATAAAACTTGTGCGAATCTCTCCAAGTTTTTCAGTAATGATTAAATAATATATAAATAGTTGTGACAAGTCGAGTAGATTTTTTTTTATTTTTTTTTTTCCCCGATTTTTCCCCATATTTGCCGTCTTTTCGAGTCGACTCAGGGTTTAATCGAGTCATGACCAAATCGAGTTTTTCTTGGGTATGGGTGAAACCTGGTATAGTCGAGTAGAGCTTTTTCCAGTTTTCAAACTATGCTGGCCATACATGTATGAAAAACTGGATGGTTAGAGAATTGGTCAAGAATCCACGTTCACTGTACACGTGTGCACCACCTGATCAACGGGCCAGATTGCACATATGGTGGGGCCAACACCTAATGAATGGATGCATTTTACATACGTGTGGACCACCTGTTGAAAGTCCCACTTGTATTTTTTTTTTTTTTAATAATTTTGGGAGACTGACCCTCAGGGATGTCCGCTGCAATGACGGCAACCTCAGCCAGGATCCATAGACAGTAGTTCACCTGCTTGGGGTATTCGATCCTACAGTGCTCCGAGAGATGCTTGCCTGTGCATATAAATATCATTAAAATACAAATCAATCCCTTTCGGACACTTCAAATATCTGACTGTCCTCCAATGAAGTGGGCCTCATTGCATGAAGCAAATGGATGGCTATAGAAAGATGGTTTGGCCATTAAAAAAAAAAAAAAAAAAAAAACCGAGAAGAAACGGGGCCATGGTTGTTATGAGAAGATCCAAGCCCTTCAAATCCCGAGGTCCGACATCTCATTAATTCGATCGGATACTTATGAATCAGTTCAGAACGATAAAATACTATTGAAGAGAAACTCCTGGCTAGGTCATAGTAACACCCCTGCTTTGAGGATTAGTAATCGGCACGGAGTGATCCATGACCAGAGCAGTTGGGGTGGAGCTCGTGCCAAAGATGTTGGACCGTTCCATCACTGCTCGACCAGAATCGCTCAGCCACTCATATCGCATGACAATGTCACTCGTCTCGGATCAATTCAACCCGGGCAAGAAAAGCCAAGCCCATCGTAAGTTTGCACTGGAGCTCGGCTCAGACTTGAGACGTTACCTTCATTTAGCAAACCAACGGTTAAGGCCCGCGTACGCGGCAGTCAAGGCCCCTTTTTCAGCCAGAGGCTCCGAGCCGCGGCCGGGGTGGAATATGGACACTTCATGAGTTAAAACAAGAAATTGTTTTATGTAAACATGATCGATTATCTCGCCCACAGATATACGCAATATGCTGCACGATTTCTGAATTGCAGACAATATCTCCACCATCCGAAAATCTCACTGATTGAGCGAATCGTGCCGAGATTAACAGACCCAGTCTGTCCAACGGTCAAGTATAAATACAATAAGACCCCATTGCTACAGGTACGTAATATCTTATACTCTCCCTCTACTCCCCTACTTAGACCCAGATTCCTTTGACCTGGCCTAAGCATCAAAGGGTCTCCTGACTTAGCCAGGATCTTCTTTGCTTGTTCCAAATGTGCAGATTTCGAACGTCTGAATGACTCAGAGTTTATGAGTCGGAGCGAAGGTGGTTTAGATTTAGTCATCAACAATGGGCGCATCATGTCAATGTCTACCTATAGATAGAGACGGACAGCCTCTCAAGGCTTTGTGGGGCCGAAAGTGATGTATGTATGTTATCCATGAAATTCCTATATTTAAACTAATCATTTTAGATAATTATCCAAAAAATTATATAAAAAAATCTCATGCTCTGGTGGACCTCACCACAGGAAATGGTGGGGTTTTGAAAGTCAACAGCTGAAAACAATTTGAGGCCACAAAAGTTTTGAATCAAGCTGATATTTATATTTTTTAAAATCCAGTTCTATGTTGCCTCATGAAAAGAGGTTGGATGGCAAATAAATATCACGGTGAGCCCATGGAAGATTTGAATGATGGGGTAGGTGTTCCCACTGCTTCCTATGGTGTGGTCCAGTGGAGCCTTAGATCTGCTTCCTCTTTGGGAATATATCTTAAAATACTCTTTCAAAATTGATGGACAGATTGTATAAAACAAATATTTCACAGTAGGTCCCACGGAGCCCCGACCGTCCGTTTAGGTACTGGCTGTGGTAAGTACCCAATCCGCGCCCCTTTTGACTTCTTGCGTCGTTGCCTAATTAAAATCATTCGTATTAATTGCATCTTTCTTTAGGAATTGTAGGATGGAAATGGTGGCTTTGCACCGCCTACTCGGGAGCGGATTAGGTGAGACCCGGAACCACCGAGGTGGGTGGGACCCTTTACTGTGGGCTCACAGTAATGTATTTTCCTTAAATCCACACTGTCCAACCATTTTTAAATCTAATTTTACGGCATAATCCAAAAATGAAGCTGACCCAAATCTTAACTAGACCACACCACGGGAACAGTTATGATTGAATTCCCACCATTAAACACTTCATGGATTCCACCGGAATATGTATTTGCCATCCAATCCGTTGATAAGCTCACGATACACCTAGATGAAGACCCTACACAAATATCATCTTGATCCAAAGTTTTCGTGGCCCACATGAAGTTTTTAAAATCACCACCGTTTCCTGTACGATGGCCCATAGGAAAATCCTAACCTCTGAATTTGTGGCCTACAAGTAGATGGTTAAGAAGAGAAATAAAAGGGACGCCCGTTTTCTTTTCTTCATCGTCCCCTTGTCTTTTTCCTCCTCTCTTCTCCTTCTCCTCTTTCTTTGGTACTTTCTAATCTCTCATGCTAATTCCACACGTATTTGGAACCGAAAACTTCCACCAAATGCATGTGTCTAAATTTGGGACGTGTGTGAGATCTGAGTCCTCCCTGAGGTGAGGGACACCCCTTGGATATTGGAAACGGATCGGCTAGTGACCCTGCCACTAGCCAATGACCAGTGGTAGGTGCTCTGTGGGCCCCACCATGATGTATTTGTTTCATCCATGTCATTCACCTATATATATATATATATATATATATATATATATATATATATATATATATATATTTTAGATCATTTATAGTATGAGCCCAAAAACGAGGTAGATGAAAATTTCAATTGGACCACACTGTTGATTGGAATTTCACCATTAAAAACTTTCTGAGGCCACAAAAGTTTTGTATGAAGTTGATATTTATTTTTTCCCTTCATTAAGGTCTGTATGACTTAGTCAACGGGTTGGATGTCAAATAAACACTATATTCAGGTTGGATGTCAAATAAACATACATTCGGCCTAGGAGGTTTTAAATGGTGGCCATTTCAATTGCTACTGTTTTCCCATGGTGTGGTCCACCTGAGACTTATTTCTGCTTTATTTTTGGGAAAAAAAGTAATCCTAAAATGATCTTTAAAAATGGATGGATGGTGCGGATAAAACACATATATCATGGTGGGCCCCACAGAGCACAGACAACTAGCCACCTGGCAAGTGGCAGCGTCACTAGCCAAACCGCATCCTGGATCTTCCGACATGAAAATAGTAATTTTACAGCTCAGATGATCATAGCATATCAAACATATGAATGGCTAGAAAAAAGTTTTCAACCATTAATGTACGTATGTTCCGTTGTTGATCTCTCCCTTCTTTTCCTCCCTCTCACCGGTAATTCAGCCCCATCAGGTATTCCCTTTCTCCCTCCATCTTCCTTTTTTTTTCGCCTCTATTTTCTGGTGTAGGATGTGACACCAATACATTATTGGTTAGACCAAAAGTGGGTGGACTGTAAATTGATCCTAACTTTTAATTCGGATATCGTTACGGGACATACAAGCTATCAGTAAGCACTACCTATCAATATTTATTGTAACTGGCCATCCGAGGTGAACCAAATCACAAAGTGGATGACATCTATCCATTTCTCCAGAAAACACATGCTTTCAGCTAAAAAAAAAAAAGAAGAAAATTTAAGAAAAAAATTACTATTTTTATTAATTTCAATTTTTATAATATTTTCTTATTTTTAGAGTATTAGATTTTCTTCTTTTTAAGAAATAATTTTTAATCATGATAAGACTCTTCTAGTAAAAGTTTATTTAGAATATTTATTTTTAAAAATCAGGTCGTAGAAGATCTAGTAATCGAATTCACGAGGATTTTTATTAGAACAAGAATTTTGCTATTTTTGGTAATTATAAATTTTATTTATTTTTCTATATTAATGGTATAATAGACATATACACATTAGGCAATTATCAATCAATTTATTACGAATTTCTAGAATTTTTTTTATTTTTCTTATTTTCCTTGTGAATTCGAGGTATCTCTGTAAGGAGTCCAGAGAAGCTCCATGGATTCAGAGTACTTATCCCCCTCAGGAAGACAATGCTCGACCTCAACACATCCTTCCCTAAGTCAGTTTGGTATCAGAGCGAGGTTTTTCCTCAAATTTATGGCTTTTAACGACGAGTTGGGCAATAATCTTATGGACGGTGTTTTAGGGAATTCTTTTTTAATAGCAGTGGCTTTTGAAGCAACTTTCGAAGTAGCATAGTGAGATAATCAGCAAGTCATGTAAGAGCTATAGGCTGCCACCAATCACTTAACGAAAGCCATAGGGCAAGTTCGTGCTCATGGCGGTGATAGGCCCCCAACAAGTGCTGAAACTCGTGATCGTACTGATAGTAGGATGGTGCCAGCAGTGAACCACAAGATCACTGTAGAGAATGTGGGATCCAGCGACATGATTCCACAACATCCCGGACGAAGCATTGATTGGATAGTTCAAACAAATTGAGAATTTAGGATGAAAGTTAATCTTCTTAGTTTTAACAGTCAACTCCACTTCAACGACTTCCCCGAACGCTTACTTGAAGTCGAACGTTTCTTCGACTATATGAATATCATGGAAGAGAAGAAAGTTGAACTTGTGACTTACAAGTTGAAGGGTGGATCTTTGGTTTGGTGGGAATAACTTCAACTCACATGGACAACACAGATAAATGCGTCAATCCGCACGTGGTTGTGGACAAAGCGGTTGTTGTGTATGCAATTCCTTCCTCGAGATTACAATCATGTATTATTCTAACAAAACCAAAATTGTTGGTAGGATAGTCGATCAGTAAAAACTTATGTAGAGAAATCTCATTATTTATCAATGAAAGATGACATCGTCGAAATAAAATTGCAACAGGCCACAAAATTCATCAGTGACGGACTAGCCCTTATGGAAACGAAGAACCAACCTAAGACTTCTAAAGTGAAAGGACATTCTCTCATAATCGAATAAGATTTTGTTAAACAATGTAAGGAAAGAGGATATATATATATATATATATATATATATATATATATATATATATATATATATATATATATATATATATATATATATATATACTAGTTGAAAAGAAAAAATATATAGAGTTTGTAAACATTCTAGAGGATTTGAAACTAGTGTTGCAGAAGTTCAAGGTGATTGTGTTTAATGAACTCCCTAATAAATTGCTTCCCATACAAGATTTACAAAACCACATTGATCTTGTCTTCAAGGCAAATTTGCCTAATTGCACACATTATCATAAAGAATGTAAGATCTTGTAGGCACAAGTGAATGAACTAAAACATACTAGTTAAGTCAAGGAGAGCACGAGTACATGTATTGTGTTACCTTAAGAGCCTGATACAAAGTGTGAGGAAAAAGCTGATAAATATTGGTACCAATTTTTTTTTTGAGTATCATGTGCAAAGTCATTTGGATAACTGGAGGATGAGTTTCATTTTTCTAAGTGGTGGGGTATGATGTAGAATGTGACACCAATACATTCCTGGCATGGTTGGACCAAAAGAAGGTGGACCGTATATTGATCATAACTTTTGATTCGAGTATCGTTATGTGATGCACAACTTATCAATCTTTACTGTAACGGGCCATCCAAGGTGAACTGACCCACAAAGTAGGTCGCATCTGTCTATTTATTCAGAAAACATGCGCTTTTAACTCAAAAATAAAAATATAAGAAAAATATTATTATTTTTAGTAATTTTGATTTTTGTAATATTTTCTTATTTTTAAAGTTTTAGATTTTCTTCTTTTTTAAAAATAACTTTTAATCATGATGTGACTTTTCTAGCAAAGTTTATTTAGAATTTTTTATTTTAAAAAATTAGGCTTTAAATGAGTTTTATTAGAATTAGGATTTTTATTAGAGTTAGAATTTTTCTATTTTTAGTAATTACGAATTTTAGTTTATTAATTTATATATATATATATATATATATATATATATATATATATATATATATATTAATGATGTAATAGACATATACACATTAAACAATTATTAATCGATTTATTACAAACTTTTAGAAATTATTCTATTTTTTTTAATTTCCTCGTGGATTTGAGATATTTATGTATGGAATCTAGAGAAGTTATGTGGATTCAGAGTACTTACTCCCCTGAGGATGATGGTGCTCCACCTTATCACGTCCTTCTCTACGTCATTTGCCCTTAGCAACCAAGCAGGGCTGCCTATTTTTGGGTCCAATCATAGATGTTTTCAACGCACTGCTTCGGTTAGGTCAGATTAGCAACTAAAAGCTTTGGCAGCTATATAGCTAGTGAAGTGGTGTCACCAAGTTTTGTGGGCCCAACCATGATGTATGTGTTTTATACACACTGTCCATCCATTTGAAGAGATCATTTTAGGGAATGACCAAAATAATGAGGCAAATCCAAAGCTCAGGTGGATCCCACCACTAAAAACAGTGGGGATTGAACGCCTATCATTGAAAACTGCTCGAGGCCACAAAAGTTTTCAATCAAGCTGTGTTTTCTATTATTCATGCCTGTGTGAACTTATAAACAGGCTAGATCTCAAATAAATATCATGGTGGGCCCTAGGAAGGTTTGAACGGTGGACGTCATTGTCACTTGAGCCTTGGATCTGCCTCATTCTTTGGCTCATGCCCTAAAATGATCTCTCCAAGTGGATGGAAGGTGTAGATACAACACATACATCATTATGATGTGGCCATAGAACTTGGTGGCGTCAGCCAAATAGCTATTGAACACGGGTTGGGTTAGTTTGGTTGGGTGGTTCCCAGTTGTTTTCTCCAACTATTAAAGGCGCACAGCTTATTAAAGCCCCACTGCACAAGTGGAGGGTAGCCCATACATTTCAAGATCCATGACATTTAAAGGGTCCATGTGCATTCTAATGTTTCTTTTAGTCCCAGTACAGCACTGCATTGGTTAAACTAGTGCATGGTGGGCCCATGCAAATATCTATTGAGCACAATAAATAAGCCTGGCGTAAGGATCTCCTACCCCGTCAACCATCATACAAATGGGCCCACATACAATAACTTATAGTGCGCTCAAAAGATTGGAGGATATCAAAACTTGCTACATTGCATGGTTGGCTCATACTAAATATCAGAAAGGTATTGTCACATAAAAAGGTGGGCCCCAGCTTTGTGGGCATAGTCTGCTTTACGCCCATTTCAACCAAGCCCAGAGGTGTATTTGCTAAGCCTAATGAGTGCGGACCTGGGCTATTTGAATACTCATTAGTCCTGTACTAGGCCTAATCTCTTGCCAGATGAACCTCACGTTGAGTATTAATTGGGTTACACCAACAAATTATGATGTTATTAGCAATAATTAATGGGAGAGCTAATTAGGCACCGGTCCTCTATAAAATAATCAGATATCCACATTGGATTGTTGTGTGCGACCCACCTAAATAAGTTATGTGCTCAGAGTAAGACCACTTACACCGCATGTACCATTGTGAAGGAAGTTATACTATGTTTTATTTATTTATTTATTTAAATTTAATTAATTAATTAATTAATATTATTATTATTATTATTATTTTATTTTATTATTATTATTTTTTTTTTGTTTGAGGTAAATATATCATCGACTAACTTTACATTTTATAGATATTTATAGTCTATATGGCCCTCTCTTTAGATCGTGGGTCTTATTTCTCTTTGCCAAGGACCATTTTCATTCTTCTTTTTAACTTTTTCTCATTTGCTCTTGATTCCAAGATTTATTTATTTTTTATTTTTTTCTATCAAAGCGAAAAAGCTCCTAAGGTTTCCTCATCATCCTTTTTTTTTTTTTTTTGTTTCTACTGCTGTTCTTCTTCTTCCTTTTAGCCTTTTCTCAAAATTTCTTTTGGTTTAATTAATAGTCATTGTAGCCTAATTAATTAATGAGGAGGAATCTTGAAATCGTATCTAATTTTCTTTGAAGGGTTGTTAGACATTTAGTTTTGATAAGATATTTTAGGGACTTTTCTTCCATTCTTTTTTTAAATTTTTTTTTTTCAGAAATTGGTTTCTAACAGCTAGGATTTGCTGGATATTTTTGTTTGGACACTTTTTTGGGTTCTTTTTGTCCCCATTTAAGTTCTTTTGTGACCAACAATTAGTTATTTGAGATTTATCCTTCTTTTTCAATATTATCCAGATCTGTTTATATTTGGTGAATTTAGTCATAAGATTATCCTCTCCTTTTTGTGGTTTGCTTTGGAGCCACGAGGATTGATACTTAAAAAAAAATAATAATAATATAATCGTAAGCTACCTCCGACTAACAATCAGCTGCAATGTTGGTTACAGGAATTTTTTTCATATTAATGGGTGTGAAATTTTGATATTTGATACTCTACTTATTATTTGTAATTAAATATAGTTTCATCATCAACATCTCATACGGTTGATCCCATCACCTGGAGAGGTTGATTGCTCATTTTGAGAATTACGTGTTCTAGATTACGACGCATAAACTTAAGTATCATTCTTATGGACAGTGAAAATCAAACAAATTGCTGGTCATGTCAAGACTCTTGAATTCTCTGGAACAAGAGGTTACTAAAGGATTTTATTCTGTTATCCATTGCACATGAGATTTAATTTACTAATAAATTATATGCTCATCAGAATAACATGGTCCGAATTTAAAATATTTATAAGAAGATTAGTCATTTGAGATGGGAAAAGAGATAGGCGCTTGATTAGTATGTTAAGATGTGTGGTTTATGACAAAAATTATTATTCCTTGATAATCTTCAATTTGTTTGTTTTAGAGATACATAGGCATATAAAAGAATGACGTAAGAATGAATGTGATGAGGTCGATCACCGTCTTCCTCAAGGATAACTATTCCGAATCCACGGAGCTTCTCTGGACTCCTCACAGAGACTTCTCGAATCCATGAGGAAAGAAAGAAGGAAAATAGAAATAAATTCTAATAAAATTCAAAATTAATTGATGAATAAATAAAAACGAGTTTACATCCCTTTAAATAAGGGAACCAAGCAATAAGAAAGAAATCAGACTCAAACTACAACTAAAACTCCTAGAATCCGCTACTTACTATAAATAGTAAACTTACTATTTATAGACGGTCGTGATGTATACTAGTGCGCAAAGTTTTCGGCCAAAATTAGTAAGTGTCTTATTTGGCTTCACCAAACCATTCTCCTAATTATTCTAAGCACTTTTCATGTTGGACACAACTCCTAAAGCCCAATGGATGAAGAGTTATAATAAAAATAAAACTTACTATTTATAGTAAAAATGAAAATAAAACGAAAAAATGATCATCGATCAGGAGTTTTTTTGCAAATCTAGGTTGTGCAACCTGGTGTAGCAGGGTTGGTTCGCTAAAGTAGCTCGTTTTACCCCAAAATCATATATTTTACATCAGGTAACTCATTCCAAATTGCGAGATAGCCCGATCTAAGGTCCAACGGTCCGAATCACTTTTGTCGTCGACCGGGCCTTTTCTGATCCATCTTGGCCATGAAACTGTCCGTGACCCGCTCTACATCAATCTCCTCCACTTCAAAAGAACCCGTCCTCGAGTTCACATCCTGGTCTGGTTCATGATACTCGGTCAGGTCCGCGACATTGAAAGTCTGTGAGATCGCCACGTCATCTGGAAGATCAACAACATAAGCGTTGTCATTGATCTTTTGAATGATTGGGACGGGTTCAATCTTCTTATTTTTCAACTTATTGTACGTCCCGGTCAGAAATCTTTCTTTACGCAGATGGACCATAACGCGGTCGCCCACCTCAAACACCTTTTGTCGTTAATACTTGTCTGCTTGTTCCTTGTACTTCTCGTTCGAGGCATGTATCTTGGCCTGCACTTCCGCATGGATGCTCATGGTCTTATCTGCCATATGTTCTGCTGCAATGCTCGTGCCTGGGTGCTTGGGCAGAGGGACCGAGTCAAGTGTGTGGCGAGACACTTGTCTGTAAATAATCTGGAACGGCGATTTTTCTATTGAGCAATTCACCATGTTGTTGAATGAAAACTTTGCTTAAGACAGGCTAAGTCTCACTGCTTTGGCTTTTCTCCTGTAATACTGTGATGGAGGTTTCCCAACGTGTGATTCACAACTTCAGTTTGCCCATTAGTCTGTGGATGGTAAGCACTGCTGAATTGAAGTCGTGTATCGAATCGAGTCCACAAAGTCCGCCAAAAGTGGCTAATGAACTTTGTGTCACGATCAGAAGTAATGGTCTTGGGGACCTCGTGTAGCCGTATGACCTCCCTGAAGAATAGGTTCACCACGTGTGTTGCAACGATAGTTTTTTTGCATGGGATAAAGTGCGTCATCATAGAGAAACGATCGACCACGACGAACACTGAATTCATGCCGTGTTGTGTTCATGGGAGACCAAACACGAAGTCCATTGATAAATCTTCCTAAGGACCGTCTGACACAGGTAACGGGGTGTAGAGGTCCATATTTTGAGATTGCCCCTTGGGGGTCTGGGAAATATGACAACATTGTACAACTCTTCCCACATCACGTACTAATGGCGGCTAGTAATACCGCTCTTCCAAGGTGACCACCGAGGCTACTTCTATATAGCTCCTGAATACTCTACTCCCTTAGAAAACTTTGGAGGATGCACAATCGATTCTCTTTGAAGAGAAAATCATCTTGTATATGAAAGTCACTGGGGTGACCTTCTTGGCACTTTATCTAAGAATCTTTGAAGTCCTCATCCTTGGCATACAGTTCCTTGAGACAGTCGAAGCCGACCACCTCGTTGCTCATCATGACAAGTAGTGATGCATGACGGCTAAGTGCATCAGCCACCTTGTTCTGCTGCCCTGACTTGTGCTTCAGAATGAACGTGAATTCCTATAAAAACACAACCCATCTAACATGTACATGATTCATGTTAGTCTGACTATTAATAAACTTTAATGCTTGATAGTTAGTGTATAGAACAAACTCCCTTTGAATTAGATAATGCTGCTAATGTCGCACCACCTGACCAACTGCGTACAACTCAAGCTCATAAGTTGACCACTTCTTTCGGGCTTCGTTGAGCTTCTAGCTGTAAAAGGCTACCGGCCTGCCTTCCTGTGATAATAGTCTTCCGATTCCGACATATGAAGTGTCACGCTCCACCTCAAACAATTTGTCAAAATTATAAAGCACCAAGATCGGTGTTGTAGACAAACGATGCTTGATCTCGTGAAAACTCTTGTCAGCTTTATCGGTCCACTGGAACGGTTATTTTTTCATGCAATCTATTTTAGGCACGACTATGGTGCTAAAATCTCACACAAATTAACGATAGAAAGTCGTCAATCCGTGAAAACTCCTAATCTCATGAATGTTTGTCTGGATCAGACATTCCCTAATAGCTCACACATTTTCATTGTCCACCCGAATGCTTGTGGATGTTACAACAAATCCTATAAACAACATGCTGTTAGTTAAAAAACTACACTTTTTCAAGTTGAGGTACAACTTGTTATCTTATAGGACTTGCAGCACCTACCTGAGATGTTTCTTGTGCTCTGCCTCATCCTGGCTATATATCAATATGTCATCAAAATATGCTACCACAAATCGGCTAGTGAACGATTTTAGAACTTGATTCATCAAACGCATAAAAGTACTTGGTGCGTTTGATAGGCCGAATGGCATGACCAGCCACTCATACAACCCTTCCTTTATCTTGAATGTCGTTTTCCCTTCATCACTTGGTCGGATACGAATCTGATGGTACCCGCTCCTTAGATCAAGTTTAGAGAATACCTTAACCCCTCCCAACATATCGAGCATGTCATCCAATCGTGGTATTGGGAACCGATATTTGATGGTAATTTTTTTAATTGCTCGGCTGTCGACACACATGCGCCAGCTTCTATCCTTTTTTGACATTAATAAGGCTGGTACAGTACATGGGCTCATGCTCTCTCTCAATAGACCCTTACGGATCAATTCCTCCACTTGCCCTTGAAGTATCTCATACTCCTTTGGACTCATCTGATAATGAGGGTGGTTGGGCAGGCTAGCCCTAGAGACGAGGTCTATGTGATGTTGAATGTCCCTCATGGGGGGTAATCCATCAGGTAAATCTTCTGGCCAGACTTCTTTGAATTCGTTTAACAACAGTCTTAAACTTGGAGAGATGTTTGAGGGTTCTTTTTCCTCACCCTTCACCATTATGGCGTATACCTCACCGATTTCTTTAGATTCCTTCATGAAATCCCGAATGGTTAAGAGGGAAGTTCCCTCCACTTTAGAGGCTTCAGGGTGGTTCTCTGGTTCCATAGGTGCAAGGATTATTTTTTGACTATCCTTGACGAATATATAAACGTTGTCTTATCCCCAATGGGTCGCATCACGGTCTGACTGTCAGAGTCGAATGAGTAGTATATGACAAGCTTCCATATCGACCACATAACAAAGTATCTGATCCTTATAATATTTACCAATTGAAAATGAGATAGTGCATTGTTTTGTTACTTTGGTCTCATTCACCTTTTTTATCCAGCCAATTGAGTACGGAGAAGGATGTCTCATCGTTAGTAGCTATAACTTGTCCACCATCACCCTTGAGATGATATTCTCGCTGCTACCACTGTCTTATGATCACATCACAGACCTTTCTGCTGACAGTGCACCGAGTACGAAATATATTGTATCGTTGTGAGTGTAATTCCATTCGTGGGATATATAGCAGTCGCCTCACAACTAGAGATTCGCCATGATTTTCACTCATCAATTCATCGTCACCTGTTATTTCTTCAGTGGTTTGTTCATATTCATCAAAGCCATGATTTTCTTCTACGGCCTCATCTTCAGTGCTCCCTTCATTTATAGTCAAGTGTATTGCGGGGCGTTGAGGACAAGTGTTTGATAAGTGGCCTGGTTAGCCACGGCGGTAACAATTATTCGGCCTTGGCCGAGCATAATGATTTGGAATCCTACTCGGGCCCGCTATTGTGGGTGCTGCTCGTTGAGGTCTGGATGAGTCGCTCCCCATATCACAGTTTGTAGGTAGATGAGATTGAGGACGATCTCCTAATAGATCTTTTCCTCGAGCCAGCACTGGATCCTGTATGGGACCCGTCATGGGGGGTCAATTTGAAGGATATGGATGAGCATGAGCTCTTGCAAGTTGTGTTTTTGCCCTCCCCGTCAATTGAACTGCTTCATCCATGGTCCCGAATGGGTACATCTGAATGCGGTCCTGAATTGCCGGTTGCAACCCACATATAAATCGTGCCACCTTCTGTGACTTAGATTCTGACAGATCGTTTCATGTATCCAACTGCTAGAATTCTTCAGTGTAATCTGTAACAGTTCGTTTTCCTTGTCAGCAATTCTGGTACTGCTGGAATAATATCTGCTCATAATCACTTGGGAGAAATTGTGATTGAAGAAGACGTCTCATCCAAGGTCATGATGCGATGGGTGCCTTGTTCTGGTGGGCTCGTGAGAGTTGTAGTTGTTCCCACCATGCAGAAGCACCAGATTTTAATTTAAACGCTACCATTTTCAACCTTTTATGATCTGGCACGTCCATATAATTGAAATATCTCTCTACTTCGGCTAGCTAATCGAGAAAATCTTCTATATTTATTAAACCGTTAAAACTAGGAAGTTCAGCCTCACCTCGATAGTCTCTTTCAGCACGATCTGGATGATCACCTCCATGGATTGGTCATCGGGCAAAACTCTCATTAATTTTCTCGTTGCTAGAACTTGAATCATCTGGTGTAGCCTTACGGTTTGCCACTGGTAGTGCTCTAGATAGTCGGGGTGGCGTCGTACAACAACCACGGGTGGTGGAGCAGCCATGGGTGGTGGAGCGACCATAGGTGGTGGAGCACCACTTAGGGCTCAGGGAGAAAATAGCGCATCCGCAAGACGGTCGAGGGTTGCCTGCAGCCCTTGTATGGTCAACTGACTCTCCCGATGGAAAGCTTTCATTCTTTTCGAAAGATAACGAATCCCTGGATCACTATCCACAGGATTTTGATTCATACCTTCGTTGTTTGCCATCGTCCCCAGGGAAAACCTCGCTCTGATACGAAATTGACGCAGAGATGAACGTGATGAGGTTGATCACCATCTTCTTCAAGGATAGCTACTCCGAATCCATGGAGCTTCTTTGGACTCCTCACAGAGACTTCTCGAATCCACGAGGAAAGAAAGCAGGAAAATAGAAATAAATTCTAATAAAATTCAAAATTAATTGATGAATAAATAAAAACAAGTTTACATCCCTTTAAATAACGGAACCAAGCAATAGGAAAGAAATCAGACTCAAACTACAACTAAAACTCCTAGAATCCGCGACTTACTATAAATAGTAAACTTCTACATTAATAGTAAGTGTCCTATTTAGCATCACCAAACCGTTCTCCTAATTATTCTAAGCACTTTTCATGTTGGACACAACTCCTAAAGCCCAACGGATGAAGAGTTATAATAAAACTAAAACTTACTATTTATAGTAAAAACGAAAATAAAACGGGGAAACAACCGTCGATCAGGGGGTTTTTTGCAAATTCGGGTTGTGCAACATGGCGTGGCTGGGTTGGTTGGCTAAAGTAGCTCGTTCTACCCCAAGATCATAAAGTAGCTCGTTCTACCCAAAATCATATATTTTATGTCAGATAACTCATTCCGGATTGCGAGATACGCCCGATCTAAGGTCCAATGGTCCGCATCACTTTTGTCATCGACCGGGCCTTTTCTAATCCATCTTAGCCATGAAACTGTCCGTGACCCGCTCTACATCAAAGAAGAGTTAAGTAGAAAATGACATTTGAATTGGTAAGTCTTAATTCTGAATTTGAGTAATTCGTGCTTCGATTCTCGGCCCTCCTATTTTTCATGCACTTAATTTTGAATATCGTTTGCATTTATTAAATGAAAAGTGTAATATGGCTATGGATCAATAGTGGTTGAGAAATCAATCCAAATGATAAGATTAAGGAATTTTGATAATTTTGGTGTTGAACAAGGTAGAAGTATAGAAAGAGGTGGTCATGATGATGCTGAAAATCATAATCGTGGTATGGATCAGCTATACATTTATTGTGGTAAATATGAAGATTATGTTTATTATTGTTTAGTCCTTCATGGTTGACCTTAATACCGAGCAACTAATTATGCAGCTGCAAATGGTTAAAAAATTATTAGATTATTGTTGGGAGCATTATTCTTGGCAAATCTAATTGTGGTTTCATCAGTTGATGATGTTGTTCGTCTCTCAAAAAGTATGACACCTTACTAAAGATGTCACTTCATATATGTGTTTTTGCTTTACAACTAATATTTTCACAACCTTTCACATTATTTTTGCACTAAGTCCTTCAATAATTAATGTAGAAGTTACCAATTATATAATAGGTACATTTATTTTTTAAAAAAAACCTACTCCTAGGGTGTATTGCAGTAATGGTCCAGGAAAATAGCAAATCTAAACTAGGATTCCAAACGAGTGAAATATATAAGCTAAAAAGCTAATTAAACTAAAGATAAGAAGTGTTGTGATGTAGAGAAATTGATTGTATGTGGAGAGGGCCCCAAGCTCTTCTTCAAGTGTTGCTTTTATAGACTTCTGAGAGGTGATGGCTGTGATATAGCTTCCTCGTGAATTTCTATTGATCGTGCATCAGCCGTGTCCACTCTCTACTATATGATGCCATCGGATATGATTTGTTTCTAATTCTAAATGAACTTTTTGTTAATTCCTCTAATCCTCAGCTACCTTTAAGGAAATATCGATCGTCTAAGGAAATTTTTTCTTTTTTATGGATTCATTTTTTTATATGGGATGGTTGTGCTACGCATGGACTGGATTACAAGGAATCCACCATCAACAGGTCTTTGGAAACTTCTTTCACACAACAAGGTTACACATTTTGTGCATGTGTTGGTCATGCACCTTCTAGTGATGTCTACCTTACTGTTACAAACATATGTACGATTTTAACACAACTTGCTTTTGGGCAGGTTATGTGTCACTAATCATTAAGTACTTGTGGATCTTCTTTAGTACGAGTAAAATTTCCTCCTGTCATTTGTATAATGAGTGTCAACACATGACAAAATCTCAATAGGTAACATGGATTATGATAGATTACTTGTTAATAACGACCCCCAAGTCATTTCATAATAAAAAATGTGAAGGGACATTGTGATGTTTTGATTTTGACGGTTGTTCGACGAGCAACACGTGGAGGCACAAGGTTCACACTCAATCATCGTGTGCAATCTCTAGGCATAAAAAATCATTTGTTGTGATTTCAAGCTTATGGACATGAAATCCAATAATCACAATGCTAAAGAATGATTTTAAACACACTTCATCTGCCACTCCTTTTTCCCCCATCCTTCTTAAGCCCCCTTTCTCTTAATATCATTCATTCCTCCATCTCTTCCTCTAGTTTTGTTCTCATGGCTTCCATGTCTTCCAACACTTTTGGTTCTGACTTTGACGCAATGAATAAACCTACTCTTCGAATGGTGGGTCCTATCATCGAATGTTTCACAAATTACATTCTTCTCCAAATTGTCCTTCTTCTTCCTCTTAAACTTCAAGTTCTTTTGATTAGGGGTACATTCTTAGTTCGACATTTTGTTCATATTTTCTTGGTGATCTTTCCCCTTTTCTCCATTCTTTCCTTTGTATTCGGAAGAGAAACTTCTTCTTGGGGTTGACTAACTCAACTAGTCATTGTAGAATCCCATGTCTTTGAAGTATAAACTATGGTTGCATCTAACCTCTGATCGGATCATCTAGTTAAATGAAGTAGATGCAAAATTTGGAGGCCATTATAGAGAAATAGAGATTTATTTATTTATTTACTATATCCAGACCTCCCACCTTAACTCCATCATGTACCATTCTATGTTGACTTTGGCCATTTATTTTTAGAGTCGGTCTTTAAATGGTTCTCACTTTCAGTGTGGGCCCATGAGCCCCACAGTTTTGGATGTTTACGCCATCATCGGTCTTTTAGTTGTTAGTGAGCATGTGGACGTCAGTTTTCCACAACCTTCTTCCTATTTCAATAATCATAACACCCATATTTTTATGCCGTTTATGTAAAAAGTGAGATTGGTAAATGTAAATTAGAAATTAAGAGCATTGTTCCTTCCTCCTAATATGGATTTACTATTTCCTTTTCTACATAAAGCCTGGTCAGATGACCAAAGGGTACAATTCTCTGGCCGAGGAACTTGCTTTTGGTTATAAACTAGCTCTTACTCCTTTCGTTCTATCTCATCTCTATGGAGTTTTCCTGGGGTATTCTAATAAAAGCTTCTTCTAGTTGGGGGTTTGCTTTGGATCCTCTAATTTTCATTGTGCGAGTACTTTCTCTCTTATTTTAGCGAGGCACGAAGATCACTGCCTCCTTATTCTTCGACTATTGACCATTGTTATTTATCTTATTATCATTTGATTAACCTATCTTTTTGGGACTCCCTGTGCCTCTGTCTTTCTCTTAGTCTTGATTATCCTAATGACAATTTCTTTTCATTTAAGGATGTGTCTTACGATCCTTCATGGTTCATGGGTACGAGATTCAACCCTTATAACCCTGAGCATGTTAACAACCTGAATCATTTATGAGCCAATTACTTGATAGCCCATGACATTCCCTATGGTGGGGCTTTTGGTGTTAATAACTTGAACACAAAAGAAAAGGTTTAAATAATACCCCTCTTTTTATGTATGATTGTCAGTTCAAACTGACGTAGAGCATTCCTCTCCTTGTCTTTTCTTTAGGAACATTCATCCTCTCTCTCGAGTATTCTTCTATCTACTTGAAGAATATCTCCTCCTTCGTCAAAACTTCAATAATGCAACAAACTAGTTTCTCTCCCTGCTTGTTTACTATGCCAGCTATTAAGGGCCTTAAGGTTCCGCATTTGGTGTGTGTCTTATTACCAGGTTTATTGGTATTTCCAGAATGTCTTTGAATTCGAGCATCTCTTTCCTCCATCTCCCTCGCTAGTCTCGCAGGCTCCTTGACTTGCTAACTTGGTGGCTGCTGAAATGACTCGGGATGTTTTTGATCCCGACATGATTAGGACGGCTCAAACCGTTGGGGGAGGAGGTGGTCGAGGAAAACTGATACAAGCATCATCTAAGTCTTCTTGTGCTAAAATGCTTGCACCCACACATTTGACCTTATAAACAAGAGTTGTCGATGGTCGTGCAAGTCCTCCTAATCCCTCATTGAGCATTGGTGGCTCTTGAAATATGGTTAGGCCATCTTTAGTGGTTGGGTTAGTCATGTTACCCTTATTCTTGCCAGAGGTAATCTTTCATCATACCATGTTTTTGTTCGTTGGAATTTTATCATCCTCTTTAACTTACCCCTAATTTTTTCAGTAACCACAACTCTTAATGTTGGCAAAGCAGAAGAAGAAGAAGAAGAAGAAGAAGAAGAAGAAGAAGAAGAATAATAAGAAGAAGCAGAAGAAGAAGAAGAAGATGATGATGATGATGATGATGATGATGATGATGAGAAATCGTTGATCAAACGACATTGAGTCCTTACGAGGACTCCAGTCCCATTCCCTGAACCGACCTCGACTAATGAAGGTTTTTAAGGGATAATGTCATAGATATTGTTGTGACCTATTAGGGAGAGAACATGAGTTCAACCAGTCAGAGAGTAGTGAGAGAATAGACACTGTGGCTACTTTAGTCCCCCAAAGAGATGGCATATAGGATGTTAGAGACAATGCCCAAGCACCTTAGACTAAACAAGGATTAGTCGAGGAAAACATTGAACAAACCTTAACAGGTGGTGTGACTGAAGAAGGGTCTCAGTCATCTCCTTTCGATCAAGGAAATGTGGTTAAGGTTAGTAATGCTCTAGACCCAATTTGATTGGAGCAGGATACTAGTAGGATTAATTCCTAGGAAACATGAGATGAGATGCCGCCCACTGAAGGAGAAGTCATCCCAGAATTCGAGCGAAGGGACAGTATTGATCCATGCTATAGCCCAAAGGTTCAGTTACATTATAAAGAAGGTCGTGTGGAGATGGCATCAGTAGAGACTACTTGTATTTGTGTGGAAAATGTCACTCCTTTCGAGATCATAATTTTTGTTTATTATCCTGTGACCATTAGCTGATTAGGGTGAACGTCAGTCATGTGAAATCCCTTCTCATTCCCCCCAAGTTTGTCTACTAGGGTGTTAGAAATTAGGGGTTCCTTAAGGTCCTCATGCTCTTATGACTGGGACACATTGAAGAGGCTTGTTTTGAAGTTCCTTGAATGGAACTACCCGATCTTACCTTCTTGAAAGAATTTAGCTCCCTTCCAAAGGTTGTTGAAGATTTGCATAGGGACATTGATTTTGATGATGAATGGGCATTAAAATTGTGTCACACATAGAAAATAATTTCAACAATGTTCGACTATCCCATTGCCAAGGAAGGTGTTAAGAAAACAAATACATTCTTAAAAGATCGGAGAAGAACGACAGATATTTTCCTAACGCTGAAAGAGAAACATGACTCTAACATCACCCTATAAGAGGATTTGAAGGGATAAATTACTGAGACAAGCTACAAGATAAGGGAACTGGAGGATAGGATCTAAGACTTGATAATGTAAGCGACACTCTTGAATGTAGAGATCCAGGTGTTAGAGGATCACCACAAGTGGATTAAAGTCCAAATATGTCATTGTGAAGGGGAGAAAAGACATGGATACAAAAAAAATAAAATAATAATAATAATAAGAAGCAAATGGAGGAGGAAGTTCCTAGCTATGATGCTCACTTGAAGGAAGTGCGAAAATAGATAAAGTGAGCGAAGCATCACTTCTTAGAACATCAAAGAATCAGTTTTGGGCAATAAGATGTCCCTCCTTTTTATATGACTTTTTTAAATGATGGCATGGGCATGCCTAAAAACTTATTTTGGCCTTTGGCCAAATATTTGTTTACTATTTTAAATAGGTTGAAATGGTCGGGAGCTGTTACAGGTACTGTAAGGTGAAATTCTGGCAAAGACTTAGATCTGGCTATTATCAAGCCAAAATACCTCATATATCAATCCTTTTTATGATATCTTCCATGAATGCTCGTGCTTTTGCTTTTGTTATCCTTCTTTTATGCTTATATACCCTTAATAATGGTGTCATGGCCTATGATAGTCAGCCGTAAGTGATTGTTATTTTCATCATCCAGGTTATATTCCCTAGGGTTCAACTGCTTATTTCTAGTCATTCTTTTCTATGAGTCATGCCGAGCAAACAACCGAAAGCTTGCACCTCCAAGCCAAATTTTTTACTTTTGGCTTCAAACTTAATGATGATGTATCTATGATAGGATTACTTTAAGATTTACATGCTTGATGACTAGCAAGCTTGTCAACTTGCACTTATTTTTGTTGTTGTATCATTATCGGCCATAGGAGGAAACTGTTCCCCATTGGACGATTTGTCTCATGGACTACTTCATGTTGATTTTATTTTCTTTTCGTCATGTCCTTATGTCTCTATAAGTGATGTTTGTGTCCTTGTTAACTAATCAGGAGGTCGTGGACCCTAGGACAAATGATTTGGTTCCTTCAATAATGGCATACATTCCTCCATGCACCCGTTTGTGGTTATCTTGTTTGCTCACTTTCTAGGTTCTACCATGACATTGATGTAATCTCTGAGAAGTTAGAGGGTCATGACTTGACACGAGATGCATAGGAGTAAGGCCGTTTCACCAAGCGACTCTTCTTATATGTTCACTAGATATGGTATGCATGGTCCACGTTGACCTTGAGGATTAAGGTATCTAATGGGTGGGGCTCATTAGGTTTTCATTGTAATTTGGAATTAGCTGTTTGGGAATTAACATTGGGTGACTTGGAGATTTGTGTTGAGGTACCATGCCTTGCATGAGGTAATTGTTAACTCCAATGGCGAACCTCTGTGTAACAACACTGACATGATGTTGAATGTTTGGGTGAGTTATATATTTAGAGGCCTACTTTATACTTCAATTAAACAACTCTTATAATGCCCTAGTAGAGCTTTCAAAAAACATGACCATCATTATGTTAGGCCTTGATGATGACCTATCAACCATCTCAACCATGCGTGACTTCCCTCTACCCTGTGGTTGAATTGATCATGCTTGGTTGACCTTTAGTGTTGATCATGAAGGTAGAAAGGCCGCGTGTTTGCCAGGTAAAAAATGTTGGTTTATCAACTGATGCTTCTCCCATAAGCCTGACTATTAAAGGTGTCTTTTTATTACATCCCAACTATGCTAGCTACCCTCAGGGGACTTTCAAAGTTGGCATTAAGGTTGAACCAATCACTTAGGGTTTCATACTAGACAAGTTTAATGTTTGCATAGGAATATTGTGTCACCGATAGGGATATTCATTTGTTGTCATGATTTAACTTCCCATGGTAGATCTATCACGACATTGAGTGTTTCACTGGGTCTTATTTGGGGATAACTGATCTTTTGTTAGATGTAATGATGGCTGGCGAACTCCCAAAGTAAAGATCGGTCATAAGGGTCTTACCGTTATCCTTTGACTGCGCTAATGGCTTCCCATCAATTTTCATAGGTGAGGACAAGGATAGACCAATTGTGTTTCTACTATAGACAAATAAAGACCTTCTAATCATTTTTCCTACAATTATGGTGAGTATTGGGCACCTATGTTATGTTTTGTTCGAACTAGCTATCCACAAACGATTAATGCTAAAGCTTGAATGTCCATTTGTTAACTCTACAGGGGTGATGCTTTATTTGTTAATGTCATCTACTTATCTAAAAGAATGTCTTACCATTTTTAACTCAGCCTGGACGATATTAGTATCAACTATTTTCAGGAAAGGGGCTCGGCCAACCACCAATATGGCCTTCTTCTTGTCAGGGAACTTGAGAAGGCACTTGTCAATATTTTCTTCAATAAGCTTCTTGATAATGAAACAATTTCTGGTATTATGAGTCTTGGAGCTATGCCATCTATAATACTCTCTTTCTTTAGGTCTTCGGTTAATGAAACCTTCTGATACTGAGGTAATTTAATGAACTTAACCTCCAAAAATAGGTAGAAGATCTCTTCAGCCTTAAAGATGTCGAAAGAATATTTTTTGAAAAATTCAAATGTATTCTTCCAAGCATTTATTTTAATGAGAGTTTAATTTCCATTCATTTCAAGGCCGAACATTCATATAACTATTTGGCGATCACCTCAGTGATGCCTAACTTGTAGTTAAGGACATGGTAATATATGTTATGTGATGAGCTTATCCTTTAATTCTTCTCGTGGAGAATCCATTCATAGCGAGTGGCCTTGATCGATAATTCAAACAGGTCCTTGAAGTGCATGCCTTCAAATTCTTACAAAGCTTAAAGTCCATGCCATCATGGATGAGTTTATCAAACTCGGCATCATATAAGACAATGGAGCACTGTTTCTTAGCTTTCTTGAACTGGATGATAAACCGTTTGACCGATTCTCCAGGAAATTGTCGAAGTCTGGAAAGATCAGCCATAGAGACTTCAAGCTTGGTTTCGTGAATTTTGTATGAAACCTTTCCTCCATCTCAAGCCAAGTTTGGATCAAATTCATAGGGACGTTGATGTACCAAGTGAAGGCCGCTCCTATAAGGGAGTTACCAAACAGCCTAAGTTTTAAGAAATTATAGGTCGAGATTTCACCGCATTGCATGGTGAACTAGACTGATGTGCTTAATAGTGGACTCACCCTCTCCTAAGAAAAGATTTAATTCTGGGACCATGTATTCTCTAGGCAATTTATACTATTGATCACCCAATCAGGATAAGGTTTATGATAAATGGGTCGAGTAACCCATCAACCATTCATTTAGATATCATACTCTTGGATGAGTCAGTTGACATTATCTCAATTGATTAGGCATTATGGCCATGGAGGGTATTGCCTTTGCGCTGTAAGGTTTACTACCATCAGGGGTTGAGGAATGAGGGGTTGTCCTCCTGGTATCTCAACCCTTCAGTAGCCTTAATGAACCATTAGTACCATAGGAGGTTACTTAGCTCCAGCATAATAATTCTGTTATGCTAGAGTATAGGAGGTTTTCCCTCTAGTTGATTAGAGCCTACATGGAATTGCCCATGGGTATATAAGTGTTTTAGGGGTCCACATATTCTTGTTGTCTGGTTGGTTGGTTGTTCTGATCGTTTCTTCTTTTCATCACTAGAGGTGTTAGAAGATATCTTGGGGATTCAGTCCATTTAATCCTTGTAATTGAGATTCCTACAGTCATTTTGCTTCTAATTCCTCTGGGGAATTATTGGCAAGTTGGTGATTCTTCATTATCATGAGCCTTTTGAAGAAGCATTCTATCATCCTTGTGAGGCTCTATATGGGCCCTATTTCCTTCTACGAGTTACCGTAAATCTCCTTACATACTGAGGATGTGATGAGCGACATTATCCAATGTGGCATAGGAATGGGAAGAGGATCTTGCATCCACATTAATGAGCTCCACTTATTGTTCCTCTTCTTGCGACTCTTCCACAATCTCAGGGGAATTATTAGTCTTTTTTGGTTTGCTAACCATATTGATTTTCTGAGAAACACTTAACACAACATACCATGTCCCACCAGGTGTGGCAAAAAATATTATTGTTGCTCAATGCCAATGCATGGCCACATGTAATGAATGACCCAAATTTGGTCAAGCATGTGAGATTAGGATAACATCGAGCATGCCAGAGTTGTACTTAACTTGAACTGATTGAACATTTGTGACCCATGCACCAAACTAACCAGATTAGGATCCGACATGTGAAGGTTAATCATAAGGCTCAGGCACTAATTGTTACAATGATCAGACAATTTTAGAATGGGAGGGTTATTCCTTTAAAATGGGATCTTTTTGCCTTAAGCTAAGGACTTTTCTTTCAGTGATTATAGTTTTTTAGGTTTTTCAAAAGATCAATAATAGATGAATGAGATTAAAAATAAGGTCAAATCACTGATTTTATTGATTTGGAAGTAAAGATATTATGATCAGTGAAAGAAAAATAAACCAAGTAAATAAGAAAAATACTTATGGTTTCTTATATTACAAAATGACTGTGGAAAAAATATCGGACGATTGTGAGACAATTGTGGTGTGAATTCAGTGAGATGTGAATGGTGATTTACTAATTAAGGACTTACTAATTGGGGATCCGACGACAATAGTCGTGTATATTTAACTTACTCCTAGGGTGTACTAAAGTGATAATGCTGGACAATAACAAATTTGATCTAAGAATTCCGGACATAACAAAAGTGAAATATCTAAGTTAAGAAACTAAACTAAGGATAAGTAGTATTGTGCTGTAGAGAGATTGATTTTGTGTGACAAGGGCCACGAGCTCTTCTTCAAGTACTACGTTAATATGCTTTTTAGAGGCAGTGGTCGTGTTGTAGCTTCCTTATTAATTTTTGTAAATCGCATGTTGGTTGTATCCTAGTAGGATTTGGTTTTTTTTTGTATGATGTATGATTTAATTTTAATTCTTGATGGACTTTTCATTAATTGCTCCAATCCTTATCTACCTCCAAGGAAATATTAATCGTCTCGAGAATTTTTTTTCTTCTTATGGATTTATTATTTTATTTGCAATGATTATGCCTTATGTGAACTAGATTTTGAGGAATCCACTATCGGCAAATCTATGGAAACTTCTTTCACATGCTAAGGTTACACGTGTCACGTGCTTTCAAATGATATCTGCCCTTTTTTTATCACATATGTGCATATGGATTTGAGTTAGTTTTCTTTTGGTAGGCAATGCTCCATTGATCACTAAGTGCGTATGGCTTTTTTGGGCACAAGTACAATTTCTCCCCCATCGTTTGTGTATCAGTGCCGATATGTGATGTCTTTTCACTAAGCAATGTGGACTATGATAGGCTGAGTGTAAACATTATTGTTTACACATTTTTTACTTATATATATATATATATATATATATATATATATATAAGAATGTAATGCCTCAAAATTTTGCCAACTTAGGAATTGGATGCCCTTGGATGTTACTTTTGCTTTCTCAATTTGAGTGCATGTCTGTACATGTATTTGCATATGTTTGGGACTAAAATGAGTAATTTTGGATCCACAAAAACTGCATGACCAAGTGGAAGTACTAAATTTTGGGGAACATGGACAGCAGTCCATGGTGCCATTGTTAAAAATGATGAATTTTGGGAAACCTGGACAGAACATGATGGTGCCACCATGAAAAATGGAGATTTTTGGGCAGTGACTAATAGTACCACCGTCACCATCTAGACATTGGTCAACGGTGCCACTGTCAGATCCATGGTGCTACCGTCACCATTTGTTTAGCCCTGAACAATAATGTTAAGCAATTGACAACTTTAATGCATTGACTTTAAAAAATATGTATCTTATTCAATACAACTTTGACTTAGGTTATTCAAAAGCCACATTGAAGCTTGATAAGTCTATTTTTTTCATAATAAATAGAATAAAATTAAAAATTAAACTCATGGGAGGTTTATTTTAGGACGTTTTAGATTTATACATAAAATTGTCAATTTCGAATATCTGGTACTTCTAGAATTTTTATAATTTTTCTTAGAACTCAAAATAGAATGAAATATTATTGGATAAAATTAAACTTGATAACAAATTGTCAAAAAATATTAAAAAAATGTAGTAACTAAAAGTGCTAAAAACGTTACTAGGAACAGACTTGTTGAAATTGAAAATTTCTACAACTATAAGTCACTGACAATTCAGATGTATCTTTTTCATCTTAGAGCTTTCGTATTCAGTGTCTTCTTAAGAAATGCTTCTAATCATATTAGGAATGATCCTGTATGATTAAATTAGGATTTTTTTGGTATATTTAACTATTCCTAATTATTTAAAGTTTAGTTGAATTAGGACTCTTGATTAGGGTGATTAAAGCTGAATCACCATTTACACTAATTGTAAAAGGCAACGTTGTGAATTTAGCTAATCTAAATCCTAATTTTCATGCAAAAGAAATCTCATCACCCAATTCATTACAAAAATGCCCATATTAGCCAAACTTACTCTAAATCGCTCGTTAGTGGGCCGCTAGAATCGAAACTATAGAAAGATGTTCGTCTTGGTAGGCTTGACGTCCATAGTAAGACATTGAGCTAGGATTGTGTCAAATTGTTCAACTTAGGATCGCAAGGTGAGTGCATGAGATGTATGAATGCCCTTAAAAATTGTCAGGAATTTAAGTTAATTGTTCTTGTCCAATCTTTGCCAAAGTTGTGTGTTTAAGATTGTTAGATTGCAACCAAATTTGTGGCACCAACCTAAGTTAATATGATGCACCTATTTCTATAGCCATTACCTAGATCAATTATCGGTGGCCGTCAAACTGACTTCTAATCATACATGTTGATTGACGCATATAAATGGCAAGTCGATCATATCCATACGTAATCATGACTATGGACAACTATTTTATGGCTTAAAAACAACCTCCTATATAGTTATAATACTGATTACCTAGTCCCTTGGGCCATTTACACTACATCTAACACTATCAATACTCATACATGGGTAGCCCCTCCATTCTATATGAATTTGTCTCAAAGATTTAGAGAGAAAGAAAGAAAGAAGAGAGAGAAGGAAAAGATGGAAAGGTAGAGAGTGAGGTTGAGAGCTTGGATTTGGGTTCTAAGGTCTTGAGGGTTTCTATTGCTATAACCAAACACTAAGAACCATTGTTTCCTCCACCAAATCCACCTCCACTTATGATCAGAGGTAAGAAGAGTATCTTAGCTTCCGATTTCAAGCCCATAGATCTTGAATTCCATAAATCTTACACAAGTCCCCTTGATTTGATGTGGGAATAGGATTTTCCACAAACCCTAACCCTAGGTGCTCATATATTAAGAAATCTTTCCCCAAAGGTGTGGACCGTTTTTCTAGGTTTCATATTACCAACACTTGATAGTGCTAGATAATGATTTTTGTTTGATTATAAGATTTATAGGCTATTTTTACTTGTACTTTTTTATTATTGTAATCTTAATGTTACTTGTTGTTAGTAGCCTATATATTTGATGAAATGCTTGATCAATATGAAATTTCTATTATTAAAATTCATTTTATGACATTTGATAAGTATTATTGATACATGTTGATTGTATTGATCTTAATTGAGTTGTATTGATTAGTACATATGTTCTTTGATATACCCAAGTGTGATGTTAATTTGTGTTGTTGACATACGTTGATTATATTGATATAAACTAGATTATACTGGATTGTACATGAGTTTAATCAATATACCCTGATGTGGTTCTAAGTTGATTTGTGATTGTGATTATGTGTTGATAATCTAAATTGTTGATGTGGTGGGTCCAGCTATGTAAATGGCTAAGTGGATGTCTTAATTTATGTTAGCTATCCTAAACTTATACGGTTGACTAAGGTTGAACACTGACGACTGACAGTAGTTGGAGCTACACATGATACTTTACACCCAATGCGAATTTTTTTTTGGGGTCCCAGGTTGTGGATTGGACTAGTCCAATACATGGCCTAATCATTCTTATGTTTGGTGGCTGTATAATATTCAAAGGAATCTGAGACACCACTGTTACCCATGATTTATGTCCATTCACAACCGTTAGTGCGTTATGATCCTACAAAGACTCAAGAGCCAATCATGATGGCATGTGACACCATGTACGAGCTATTAGCCTATGCTGAGGTGATGTGCCTATCATATTGGTAAAAAATTGGGTGACGAGACTACCATATTGGTAAAAAATTAGGTGATGAGCCTCCCCATAATGATTATTGAGTATTAGTGAAGGCCATAAGCCTACGATATTATTTATGGGTATGATATCCTACATTTGCCACATTTGTGTTTAGGTGCTGACTCTTACATTATTTGTGATCGTCCTTGGGTGATGAGTTCTTATTATTGTTTAATTATATAAGTTAGACTTTCAGATAATAAATCTAGAACAGGATCAATGGACACTTGTGAGGGACCGCTATGTGCCTCCACAAGCTACATGAATATGTTTAGTAATTTTTGATAGAATGTAGGTATCCCCACTTTACTAATACAACTATATGAAAATGGATTAAGAAAGGTCGGGCTAAGCATATACACAGACATGGGCATATAGGGCAGTTAACTGACTATTAAAGGTCAGTGTATCCTCATGCATGGGGTGCATGACTAACTGTGAAAGGCCAATGTATCCTCATTCATAGGGGGCCTAATTGATTGTTAAAGGACAACACATCATCATTCTTGCATGGATGTTTATTGCCCGCTTGGCCGACTATTAAAGGTCAGGGTACTATTTATTGGGTAACTAATTGACTGTTAGAGGTTAGAGTACTATTCATTTATTTGGTGTCTAGTTGACTGTTAAAGGCTAGAGCATTCAGACGACCCTCATTCTATTCCCAAGACCAGTGTTTGCATATTATGACATACATACATTAAATTAACTAATTTAGGAACTATTTGTATTTGCATTGGCATCATTACTTATGCTTGATTGGGTAGATAATATGTGTAAGTTAGAAAATGATACCATTGATTTAGCTACTCACTCCCACCTGAGACAGTGTTTTAGAACATCAACCAGATGATATAATTGATGCAGGTACTACTGAGGTCTCATATGTGCAGGCATAAATTGGCTTGCTTCATCGTCGATGTTTTTTCAGGCGTTGTACAAAAACAAAAAAATTTACAGTTTATTCATTTTTAGCATGTATATATTGGAGTCCCCAGCTTGGTGGACTTCATTGTTTGGTATTGTTGAATGTTTATTGTGGCTTGTATAGTCCCGTTTTAGGTGGACACCACTTTTGAAGTTATATATTTTAAATATTATCCATAATTTTTTGGTTTAGTTACTTCTACTTAGCTTTCGATGTTGTTGATTTAAAGATACTCTGATTATTGATTACAGGTGAATCTTAATCAGATTGCATAGGCATGTCAAGATTCGCTCATGTGCATTTTGCTAGGTTCACACTTGAGAACTCGAGATAAGAGTTTTTATACTCAGATGCTGAATTTTGGGGCATGACAAAAAAAGAGTATCATTTTTTTTTAAATCCCTTAAAAAATTTTGAGCATAAAATTATTCAAAATGTTCATCCCATTATTGTCATTTCTCTTAAGAGCCAATCAAAGTAGATTACATGTGATTTATATAAAATCTACGTGGTGTATTTGAAGATTTGAAAAGATTTCTTAGCAAACAATAGTTGGAATATATCAAACAATACCACGTCAATGTCTAAGTGGATGATGATTAAAAAATCATGAAGAAATAGTTACAGGATAGATGGCAAAGGGAGAAACAAAGGAATTTGAGTAGTGTTGAACGGTTATGGCAACCATCAAAACATGACAAGAATTTAAATAAGTAGGGTAAATATATAAATAGTAGAGGAATTTAACAAGAAAAAGGCATCTCATACCAACCCAAACAAACCAAATCTACTTTTCAATTATCCTTTATCATTCAATTTATATTCCATAATGTAATCCTTTACTTTTTCTGTCAAGAAAATTACATTTCTTAGTGTAATCCTTTATTTTCAGCCTATTATTTACATTCTGTAGTGTAATCAATATTGTTAATCAAGTATCTGGTAAGTTTAGTCATAATTTGAGTTTATGCTTGCACACTAGATTCAGTTCTTCGCTCTGAAAGGTGTTTTGCAGCTATTCTTCATGACCAATTGCAAGAATCCCTTTCTCATTTCACATTGTCTGCATTGAAAAATCCTTTCATACAGGAGGAAAATGTGCAACCCATCATCAAAAGATAAACCCCCCCTCTGAATATCGTCTAATCTTATTAACACATTAAGTAAGTGGTTGAATAGGTGAACGATCTCATCATATCTCAGTCATACACTACATGTTTGCCTATCTTGGTGCATAAGGTCATAGTTGTTAGGTTTGAATTGAAGTCATAATTTTAATTTTGGCACGCCCGCACATATGTAACTATAAATTGAATAAGCAACACGTGAATATTTTTTAGCATGCTCGGTGGGACCCTATCTTGGATTCATTGATACAATATTATCAATTATGAATAGGAGTGCTCACATTGTTAGGATTAATCCCTTTACGCCAACCTCACCACCTCCAATTGAGGATATGCCGGTTCCAGTAACCCTGAGGCATTGAATTTAAATAATAGTCCAATGCCAAGTGTTGGGGATCAATAAGGAGCATTGACCTCTCGAGCTATTCTTCCGGACAAGGTAGTTGTCGTGGTTTGAGATGTACAATTGAGCATTTAGCTTGTATAGGAATATGAAAGGGCTCAGGGAGAGAAATTTTGTATTGAAGTTGAAAATACTAATTAGTGTATGACTAGCCTGAATGAAGTCATGCATTGATTAATGGCAATAATGACTTAGTGAATACCATCGGTAATGCAATACAATGCCGAAGGAAATTCTATTGACAATGCACCTTTGCTACCATCCATGCCCCCTTAGTAACAGAATCCACCACTCGTCCTTATCCAGGAGATTAGAAATGTTCCACCTCCTATGGAGGCTAGGTGACCGGAGCAAGAGGCTAGGAACTTTATACCCATGAATCATAATTAGGGGGGGATTCAATCTCCAACAATTCCCTAAATTCTAAGTAATGTGAACTAATTTGGCCCTGACTAACCGCTAGACTTAGAACCTCACCCAATGGATCGCAATCAGATTGTGCAAATCATCCAAGAAGTTCCTGGTCAAATGCTTAGCCATAACACTATCCCTGTGTATCATAAACATACCTCGAGTGGATAGATCAGCAACAACCATTGCCAAGGAACTATTAACCATATTTTACCTTATTTTCAGGTGAGCTTGGTCAATCGACCATTGAATATGTTGGCCAATTTGTAATGCAATGCGGAGAATTGGCCAATAATAATTATCACAAATTATAATTATTTACTCATTTGCTAATAACAATGGCCTTCACTTGGTATTCGAACCTATTACCAAATTTAATACACACTTAATAAGAAATGGAAGAGAAGTTCCACCCCCAATTCTTCTCTAAGAATAAGGAAATCACCATGTCCGATCTTTCCTATTTTTGGCAGTTTTCTAGAGAGACATGCGAGAGTTATATCACAAAATGGGTAAATAGCCATTGTATGGTTATATGATTGTAGCCAAATTTGTGTAACGTACGCAAGATGGGCTTAAGTATAAACTATGTAAGAAGTTCATAGGCACAGAGTTCATGGACTTATATGACCTAACCAAGAAGGTATCTCGCTATGAGGAACTCCTACAAGAAGGATCCAAGCAAAATAACTCGTCATTAGGATGTATTATAATGACCTGAATTACGAGATTGCAATTGTCGAAGTGGTGGCTAAGAAGTCACTAGTATGCTCTACATTGATTAGAGAGGAATCAACTACATTGAATTCACAAAATGTTTAAAAGGTTTACACCTTTAACATCACAAGAGTTGAGGAAATATTTAACATTCATTTGGTCGGGTGGTTTCTCAAAATCCTTATGAACCATAAGATACCCTCGGTTGACAAATTGCAAGGCCTAAATATTATAAATGTCATGGAACTCGATCTCATTCAACTAACAAATGTGTTGTGTTCAGGAACATTATTGAGAATCACATCAATCGCAGATTGTTGAAGTGTCCTGAGAAATGTGAGGAATCCATGTTGATCGAGACAAACCCATTCCCATCTAACCTCAAGGTTAACATGGTCACGGTTAATTTAAGGAATCATTTAGGGTTGAAGGTTGATTTCAGCCCAATAATTAAGGAGAAGTGTCATAACGACCAATACGGGGGTAGCACTGGCCCTCTTATTTAAATGGTAATCATTCAAACGTCGTTCGATGGGCTAGTTGAGGCTCTCAGTTATGTAACTAGGGTGCTTGAAGAACTGTTCTAAGATGGAGGGATCCTCCCGAGTTGTCATGCTCCAAACTTAAAAATCAGGCTCACAAAATTCTCGATCGCCGAATCTGGCGCCGACAGCCTCCGTAGTACCCCATTCTCGGCTCACGACACCATATACCAGGTTCCGATCCTGGGATGGTACAAGGAGGATTCCTAATATCCTTTTAATTCGTAATGAGCATAACATAAGCATAACCCACGAACAATAACCACAAGAACACCACCATAAAATCCACTATGATAAAAAACTTTAAGTACAATGCATAGGAAAGGGAAATACAAAATAGTGACAATAACAAAAACACTAGAAGCTCGACTGCACGCTCCAACTGTGGCGAGACTAAGGCTGTGTCCTGACGTCACCTGCACACATTAATCGTGCATAAGCTTATAGAAAGCTTAGAGAGCGGGGTAAGTGTGTGCACAATACGAGCGTGCTCTGAATGCAAGGTCAGAATAATGCTGTAATGTGCTGATGAGTACATGAACGTAATCAACCGTACCAAGGCTATGCGGTGCAAGATATGAATGCGATCGGCCACATCCAGGCCATGCGATGCAGAATGCAAGTCAAGCATGTCAATCCTCATCATATATCAGTATAGTTCTCATTTTGGATAATCACCGGGGTCTAGTACACTTTACGCCAGCTTGTCGTCCCTATCCGAACGCACAACTGGGAGAGCAAAAGAGACCTCACTATCTGTCTGCCGATATCAGGCCCAGCTCGTCGATAGAGGACCAATTCCTCAAGATAGTTAACTCAACCTAGAAGTTGCCCCCTCACTAAGGCGGGTAAGGTTACACCCCGTTCTAACCGACCACGACACAGTGGGAGACGCCGCCTACTGGTATACGGCCCTCACGCGCTCGTGTATCCACTCGGTCTCGACGTTGGAGTCATCCTCTGGTACTATTGAGTTTAGGAATTTTTACCCAGGGACATCTATGGTGCCCGTATGCTAGAACCAAATATTTTCAATATCCAATCCAGCCACCCACGATGCATCTATGGAGGCTATGGCCCTGATGTCACTAGGGCATACAATAATCATAATCATACAAATACAAGTGCATGAGTCACACTACCAGTCATGCAAAAGTCCTACGTGTACCATGCACTCATGTAGGGAAACTCCGTCTACCAGGAAGCCCATAAACAGTTCGCCCGAAGGCATATGCTATGATCAGTCACTTCTCATATTAGTCATACATATGATGTGTATGATAATGAATCATGGATCTATACTAAACATGTATATAGAGATGGGCTCTATGTATAACTGAGATGGGCCTAGACGGCTTACTTCAAGTATGGGCCTATTAGTGGGCCTTAGGGAGTGTTATAATGTGAACATTTAACCAACATTGTACCTACAATGTGGACGTCGAACCAACATTGTTCCCAAGGCATTACTCGTTATAAACATCATTATATACACCACGGAGGAATCACGCATTGCAATGGACCTAATTGCACCCCATTGGCCTTTAGTACATCAATTAGGCCGTATCATATGGGCCTTATATTCATCAAGTGGGCCGTATCATTGGTCCACACCAACGGCCTTACATACATTGCAATAGGTCATAACCCATGGGCCTTACATACATCACATTAACCTCATAACATGGGTCTCAAAATATAACAAGGTGGGCCTAATCACATGGGCCCCATATATATCAAAGTGGGCCTTATCAATGGGCCATAACTATATCAAATGGGCCCATTCACATGGGCCTTATATATTTACCATGGTGGGCCTCAATGGATAGCCACAAGTAAATCAAGATGGGCCTCCTCAAATGGGCCTCATGAATAAATGAATCTTATCAAAAGATCAATTGGACCGCACTCCAAATACAGTGGTGGCAATAATTCCCACCAAAGATTGCTTCCAAGGCCCACTAAACATATATTTCTTTCATACCATAAAAAGATCTTCCAAAGGATTTGGACGGTTTAGATGAAACACATGCATCATGGTATGGGTCCACTTGATCTCTAGATCTAACTCATTCTTTGGGACCTGCCGTAGAATAAGCTCCCAAAATGGGTGGACAGATTGGATGCAACACATGCATCATGGGGGGTCCACCATCCAAGTATGGACGGTGTGAACCAAACACATATATCAGGATGTGGGTCCCACCCTTGTCAGCACACACACTTCATGCAGCCACCACCACCAGGGATCGGCACCAAGACCTCAAGTGTTTGGAACGAGGTGTCTCCACTCAGTCCGCCAGGAGGGCTGGCATGGACAGTGGGTCCCACGTGGGGCCACCATACGTTTGTTTTCCATCCAACCCATTGGCAAGGCCACACGGGCCCTGGGTGAATGGAAAAAATAAATAAATTTCATTTTGATTCAAAACTTCTATTGACCCCAAAAAGGGTTTCAAGTGTAAACATTCAATCAACACTGTTTCTTATGGTGTGGACCACCTGAGTGTCTGATGGAAGTGATATTTGGAGGGGAGGTCTACGCCCTAAGGGGCCACGGGATGAACGGGGTGGATGATCCACATACATCATGATGGCTCCCATGGCTGGGGTCGTGGGTCCCTACCCGTACGCCCATCCGTCAGCGCTGGCAGCTGCAGCGCAGCTGCTGCTGTTGTTAATTTTTTTGAAATAGAATATTTCTGGAAAAATTCATAGGTGGGGCCCACGTCGAAAGGATCCATCCTGTCCATTGGATTCTACGGCCCTTGATCGATCCAATCAGACCAATATGCAGCATGTTCTTAGCGCATAGAAATGTTGGGGTGGGTTTTGACGGTAAGACCACTATTCTGTTTGCTACGGCCTACCAGATCATTGGATTGGCCCCAAATTTTGACTCAATGCCTGAAATTGGGTGGAGAAAGGGATGGACGGCATGGATTAAACCGATTCATCAAGGTGGAACCTACACAAGTGGTCTAGCCAATAAGTTTGAAATCAAGCTGATATCTGTGTTTTCTGTCACTGACGTCCAGCGTCCCAGACGCTAGACGGTTTTAGATATAACACATATTAAGGTGGGGCCCACGTGAACATGGCCCACCCATAGAAATCTGATATTTGTGCTTGCCCATCATCTTTAATGTAGGGCCCACATGGCTTGGATGGCCATAGGGTCCACTTGATGGATGGTTTAAATGCCACATACACATCATGTGGGCCACAAAATAAAGAAAGAAAGGGGAGAGAGAGACAGAGAGAGAGAGAGAGAAATCTGAGTGATGGAGGGACCCCGGTATTATGGGCCCTCCCTTGCATGATCTACAACATACATTAAGTGGGTCCCATTTCATATGGGCCCATCGATCAAAATCAACGGTGGAGATCCTTTCTCCACCGAAATGAACGGTCTAAATGACCATGTTATACAAAGAAAGTAAACATCATGGTGGGGTCCATGGAGAATGGCCCCATCATGGATTGATCTTGAAATCAAAGTAGGCCATTGGCCACATCAAGGGTCCAAAGTGAAATCCATACCATTGGTTGGTAGGCCTCACTTGGCCCATCATCAAAATAAGAAATCTACACCTATAGAAGCACCTACCGTTCGATCTTCTTGGTCCGTTAAAAATCCGACCTCCTTGTACTTCACTTTGATGGAGGGAGATGAAGATTCAAGGGCTAGGATGAAAGATTTTTAGGATGGAAAATGGGCCACACTATTCACTTCTCTTTTTCTTTCCTTGGAAAAATTGTGGACATGTGAAGCTTATGGGTTGCTTGGGATTTTAATTTTGAGAAAGAGAGACAGATGTGATGGTTGAGACAAGTGATGGGTGATGTGGTGGTTGGGTGGAGTGATGGAAGTGGTGTGAAAGTTGACTTTAGGTTGCTTGTGTAAGAGAGAGGTATGGGCATGGCATGGGTTAGTTGTACTTGACTTGATGTGTGATGTGTACTTGATTGATGGGACATCTCATAGAGATTCCCTCGTAATTCGTAATACTAGGTGTTTTCTTCGAATTGAATGTGGGCCTACATCTTCTATCCTGGGTATCGGGTCGGTGCACGAGTCGCGGCGTTAGAATCACGGAGACGACGCGTTCACTATGATACAGGTTTTGGGTCGAGTCGACTCTGATATGGGGGACTCGGCTTAGGTTCACGCGTAAACATCGAATACAGGTCGAAGGTTGTCAGAATTCGACCGGAAGGACCGCGGAAGAATATGAAATGGTACGGTTTAGGACACGGGTCTTACACGAGCCAAGACCGAAAGGCCATTACGTGGCCCCTCGGCTAGTTAGACCCTCAAATGGAACCATCGAGCCAAAGAATGGTCAAATCCCCAATGACTCGAGAAGGAATATGGAAGCGGGTCATGCATATGAAATTCCCAATGGTGCCATAAGCAACGACCTAGACTCAAAAGTATCAATGGAAAAGGCATCGATCCATGGTAAGAAGGAAATCAGAAGAGAATGTAAGACTTCCTTGGTCATAAATAGTTCTGCACATGCCTTTTTGGAGAATTCCTATGACTAAAGGAGAGGTGACTGTAAATGCAGTAGGGGCAATACTATCTCCTGTGTTACGAACCATGATTTTGATGTTCTCACTCGACCTGGTTAGTAGACAAGTCCTAATGAATGGTTGGTTAATGAACTAACATCGATCGTTGAAGCACTAAAAATTGTCTCACCAATAGACACCTCGTCCGAACTTGCAGTTGATAGAAGCATTAATTAGATAAAAGATATTAAAATGGAAGCAGACCCTAAAATACTATGGGGAAATATCCAAATGATGGAATTATGTTTAGGACATTGCTACCGGTTATGTTTCATTGCAACATAGTTTACATATTACCTTCCAGTTTTCAAGCTAGACCAACTCGGCCAAAAAGAATGGTGGGTGATGTAGAAGAATATACCCTCTCAATAATAATATATCATGCTTCGTTTCCATTCAAAGATGTTAGAAATGAATCTAAGGCCGATTAAGCCCCTCATGTTAACTCTATCGTAATAGAAGCGGGGGCTAAGTCTGAAAGTGTGGTCATAGATAAACTTACCCACAACATGATGTAACTCCTCAAGCCATTGCACATATCTTCTTACTTTGAAGGGTGCCTCTTTATCAAAATCTTGGTCGATAATGAGGCCGCTGTTAATCTTTTCCCATTGAGGATGATGAATAAATTGGGAAAACCTGACCGATTTGATTCCAGTAGAGGTGACCGTTAGTAATTTCACTGGTCATTGTTGAGGGTCAAATATTGCATATTATCCCCCATTTATATCTTGGTTTTATGAACATGATAATGCTTAATATTCTATTTTACTCAGTTTATGTTGCAAGGTGAATTTAAGAGCTTGTATTGAAAAGGGTGCTAAAAGCATGAATTTGATGCTCAAGAATCACCAAGGCAATGGATGGATCTTAGGAGACCAAGATGGAAGAATTCATATGTCAAAGATCCAAGAAAATCAAGTGAGGAATGAAAAGAATCAAAGATTTGAAGTGAAGCAAAGGAATCTTAAAATCATCGTGAAAAAGCATATTCTGAAATTTTGTGTCATTTTGTGAAATTACCCAGAGTGAAATCTATTTTGAAAAACTATGCAGAGTGAAGTCTTGTCACGCCCCAAACTCAAAAATCGGGCTCACAAAATTCTCGATCGCCGAATCCGGCGTCGATAGCCTCCGTAGAACCCCATTCTCGGCTCCTACCGCCCATTCGCCAGGTTCTGATCCTGGGATGCTACGAGGAGGATTTTCAACGTCAGTTTGATTCATAATAAGCATAACCAAAGGCATAACCCACAAACAACAACTAAGAATTCCATTACATTTCCACTATGATCAAAAACTTTACAAGTACAATGAGCATAAAGGGAAATACAATGATGATTATTCAAAATCTCCAAAACGATCTACAACACGCTCCTGCTTTAGCGCTGCTGTGCCCCAACGTCACCTGCACGCAACAATCGTGCATAAGCTTATAAAAAGCTTAGAGGGTGGTGAAAGTGTGTGCGCAAGGTAGTAATATGATCATGCAATATCAGAGTAATACGAAATATGCAGATGGATCCATAATATCATGAGCCATACCAAGGCTATGCGATGCAAGACATGAATGATATCGACCATCCCAAGGCCATGCGATGTCAAATACAACTCAAGCATACAAATCTTCATCTATGTCCACACATCAATACTGCTCAAATCTGGGATATCACCGGGGTCTAGTACACTCTAAACCAGATCATCGCCTCATCGCGCGCAATAAGGTAAGTGGAAAAGACCTCACTATCCGTCTGCCAATATCAGGCGCGACTCGTCGATAGCAGACCCATTCCTCGAGCTGGTCAGACTCAACCTAGCATTGACCCCTACACTAGGGCGGGTAAGGCCACACCCCCTTCCAACCCACCAAAACACAGTGGAGAGCGCAACCATATGGTAATCGACCCTCAATGCTCATCTACCCACTCGGTATAGACTTTGGAGCAACCTCTTGGTATCATAAGGGTTTAGGGACTTTCACCCAGGGATATCTATAGCACCCCATGTAGAATAAGATTTTCGGTATCCAATCCTGCCAACCACGATGCGTCTGTGGAGGCTACGACCCTGATGTCACTAGGGTGTACAATAACCATGTCACATAAATGCGTAATACATGAATCACGCTATCCATTCATGCAACAAATCCTGCACATATCGTACGCTCATGTAGGGCAACACCGCCTAACCGGGAGCCCATAAACAACCTGCACAAAGGCATATGCTATGATCAGTCAATTCTCATGTCAAGCATACATATAATGCGTATGATCATGAGTCATGAACCTATATTAAACATGTTATAATGAGATGAACTATCCCTACAATGCAGATGGGCCTGGGCTGCCTATACATAATAAGTATGAGCCTAATAATGGGCCCTAAGGAGAGTCGTAATGTGGACATCCAACCAGCATTACACTCGAAATGTGGATGTTAAACCAACATTTCTTCCAAGGCACGATCGTCGTAAGAATCGTTACATAATCCGTGTTGGGATTACACATTGCAATGGACCTTAGATTCATCCCATTGGGCCTTGCATATATATCAAATGAGCCATATTATATGGGTCTTTTATTCATCAAATGGGCCACATAAATGGGCCGTAACAATGGGCCTTATGTGCATTACAATGGGTCATAACCCGTGGGCCTTAGATTGCATCGAATGGGTTAATCTCATGGGTCTTATGTGTCTTAGATGGGCCTAGTCCTATGGGCTTTATATATTTCAAATGGGTCTAACCCATAAGCCTTTTATAATTCAAATGGGCCTATCCCATAGCCCTTAAATAAATCGAATGGGCCTAACCCATAGGCCTTTACAATGGGCCTAACCCATAGGCCTTTTACAATTTAAATGGGCCTAACCCATAGGCCTTAAAATGATCTTTCCAAGTGGATGGACGGTCCGGATGCATCACATACATCATGGCGGGGTCCACATGAGGGCCCGCCATTGCGTATAGTATATATTATATAATATATATAAACTACATAATATTTATATATATATATACACACATGCTACACACACATGCTACACACACACACGCTGCACATGTACACACACTGCGCACACGCTACACACACATGCAACACACACACACGCTGTTTGGGCCCCACCGTCACGCTGACGGTGGGAATAAAACCCATACATCACTGTGGGTCCCATGTGGGGCCCACTAAAATGTTTATAGGCCATCCAGGCCGTTCATAAGGTCACACGGACCTGTGTGAAGGTAAAATACAAATTTCATCTTGATCTGAAACTCCTGTGGACCCAAGAATGGGTTTCAATGGTAGATGTTCATTCACACTGTTTCGTGTGGTGTGGGCCACCTGAATTCTGGATCCAGCTGAAACTTGGAGGGGGCCCACCCGAGGAGGGGACCCACCTCATGGATGGTTTAGATGGCATATAAAATTAAGGTGGGGCTCACGGCTAGAGACCATGGGTCTCGGTCGTCCGCCCGCCCGCCTGGCAACAGCGCAGGCGCTGCCTGCGCTGTCTGACAATGGCAGTAAGCTGCTTCTTCCTTTCTCTCTTTCCTTGATTTTTGAAATTTTGTGGTTTTCCACAGGTGGGGCCCGTATTTGAATAATCCATCCCAGCCATGGGATTCTTCAGCTCATAACAAACCAAATGAGTCCAAAGTTTAAAATTTTTGGATGATTGGGAACATCAGACAATGCTTTTAATCGTAACCACCAAAGTTTCTGATATTATGGCCCACTGGATGATCACATCAGCCTCATTCTTCGGTTCAATGGTTAAAATGTCCCGGAGAATAGAATGAACGGTGTGGATTAACAACATGCATTGAGGTGGGGCCTGCATGAGCAGCCCACCTAATTAGCCTTGAACCAATGCTGACATTTGTATTTTTTTTCCTCTCAACGTCCAGCGTTCAGGGACGCTGGACGGCGGTGTAGTTCAGGTGGTCTGCACATGTGGGCCACCTTATGATGTGTGGTGTGAAAATACTCCTATAAGGTGGGCCCCACTTAAAGGTAGCTTGGATAAAATATAAACTTCAAGGTGGGGTCCATTCAAGTGGGCCACATAAACACAATATGATCTAAAAAAAAGAAAAGAAAATGAAGTAGAGAGAGAGATAGAGGGTGGGACACGCTTGTGATGGAGGGACCCCAATATTATGGGCCCTCCCTTGCAATGAATCATACAATAAAATGGGTCATTTAGCACATGGGACCATCAAAACTTAAAATCAACGGTGGGGATCCTTTCTCCACCAATATGGATGGTCTAGATGACCTTTCTAAAGAAATAAACATCATGATGGAGTCCATGGAGAATGGCCCCATCATGGAATGATCATGATGATCCAAGTGGTCCATCGGCCACAACTTAGGGTCCCAAGTGAGATCCAAACCATTGATCGGTTGGCCTCACTTGGCCCATTTCAAAAACATGAAAAACTAGCATAATCTAGCACCCACCGTCCGATCTTCTTGCTCCTATGGGCTTCTTAGCACCTTAGCTTCAATCTTAATGGAGGAGATGAGAAATGGAGGGTTGAGATGGGAGATGGTGGGGTAGGAAAGTGGGCCACCTTGGAGTTTTTGGGAAGCTTGGGAGAGCTCATACGTATGAGGGGTTTGCTTGGATTTTTTTGTAAATGAGAAAGAGAGAGAGTGTTGTAGAGAGAGATGGAATGATGGGTGATGGAGTGATGGATGTGGTGGTGATGGATGTGTAAGAAATCCTTGACTTTTGAGGCCTTTTGTGTAAGAGGGGTATGGGTTTTGTAAGAAAAGCTTGACTTTTGTGGTTGCTTGGGAATAGGTGAAAGGTGATGTGTACTTGACATGTGATGGATTGATTGATTGACGGATTGATGGGATTGATGTGACACATCATAGAGATTCTCTTGAGTTTCACAATGCGCGGCGTTTTCCTCGCACCGAACATTGGCCCACATCTCTTGACCAGGGTATCGCCTCGGCGTGCAAATCGTGGCATCAGAACCGCAGTGACGGCACGGTCGCTATGGTAGTGGTCTTGGGTTGAGTCGACTTGGGTTGTCGGTACATGAATCAGGGTCGCGAGTCGATATCAGTTAAGGGTCGAAGGTTGCCGAAATTCGACCGGTAAGACCGCGGAAGTCTACGGAACGGTACGGTCTAGGATATGGGTCTTACAAGTCTATTATATCAAACAACATAAATTTGAAGCGGTTCTACTGTTTTCCAACTAGGTGCAAAATTTAGCATTCCACAACTATAAATAGGACTCCCTAGGATGTTCTTAGACATTTTCTAAGGTTTAAGGAGTAGAGAAAATGGGTGGAGAAGTTGTCGCAAAGATTTCTTTTTCTTCTTCCTTATTTGTTTCCATATTTTTCTTAAGAGACTTTGGTCCAATCATGTCAATAGTTGGCTAAACCACTTAGCTAGGGCTAAGAGGTGAATCTTGTAGCATGATGGAATATTTTTATTGCTTTAATTCATATTTAAATTGAACTCCATGGATTCGAATTTGATATTTTTAATGGTTTATTGTGACTCAAATTACAGTAGATCGATAATGGCTTTGCGTATCTTCTTTTCCTAATTTGAGATTGTGAAATTAGTAAGTCCTGTTGTTCACCATTGTCCCTTGGGCATGGTGGGGTGATGGAATCCTTATTAATCTTTATAATTCCCCTACTTTGAGATTATGGGATTGGTAAATCATGTTATTTGCCATTGTCTCCTAGGCATGGTTTGGTGATGCAATCCATGCCAATTATCATAGTTCTCCTTTTTGAGAATTAAGTCAATGGAAGTTCAAATTTTATTTTATTGATATATTTTCCAATTGGATAGCATAGGACTCCAATTGTAATTGTGTTACTTGAATCAAGCAAGAGGGCTCCCTGATCACTACAAGTGGATCCTTGACACCCTAGTTCTCACCTTTAAATTCTTAGTTTTAATTACTCTATTCACAATTACTCTCTTAAATGCTTGAGAATTAGTTTCACATCTTCTTCTAGTTCTACTTCTAGTTAATTTCAGAAAGGTACAAGTTTCAGACCCTGTGGATTCAACCTCGGTCTTACTGAGATTATTACTACATCGTGACCTTATACTTAGGGTTATGAATAGTCATGTCATGAATACTCACGGTGTCTTATTAGTTGATCTAATTGTTGGAACTACAATAGTATTAACTTCATTTTTTTATGGTTGATACCTCATCAAGCTATAATTCTTTGTTAGGGAGGGACTGGATTCATTCGTTTACATCTATCACATCCTCCCTATATCAATTTATGATTTTTTGGAACTAAGATGAGGTCGGATTAGTCCTGGTTGATAATAAACCTTTTCTGGTCACTTCGGACACCGATATGGATTATTAATATGGTGAAGAGGTGGGACCTATTTGGTTCACTAGGAGAAATAAGTTTAGCCTCCTAACCGAAATATTATTAAAGAAGAACGTGGAGAGTATTGTGTAAGCCATCACCGAAGTAATGTGATTAAGTGACACCCAGCTGAGGGACATCATTCCTTATCATCCAGTTCCACGCTACATTATCGAAGAAATTCTATGACCAGCACACTAAGAGATGAGCACCGCCAAGCTGACTTTATGGCCAGAATAAGAAGGCTCGAAGAAAGCCTGGAAGAGATTGATGATGTATGTCTTGTAAATTTGGCCAATATAGAGGACTTGGCCAAAGAGGATGGCATCGAGCTTGAGGAGGCTCCTGAAAAGATAGGAGATTCTCAACCCCAAGTTCAAGATTCGTTGGTTGAGGTCAACTTAGGGACCAAGTAGGACCCAAAGCCTACATTCATCAGTAACTTGTTAACGCCTCATAAGAATAAATAATTGATGAGTCTACTCAAATTATTTGTTAATTATTTTGCAAGAGATTATCATAATATACTAGGGCTCGACCGGGCCTTAGTCAAACATAAGTTATCGATAAAAAAAGGATATTGATCGCATAAGTAGCCACTTAGATGGATGACAATCAAAGTTACCTATAAGATAAAAGAGAAATTTGAATGGTTGTTAAAGGATAGTTTTATTCGGCCTATCAAATACGCTGAGTGTATGTCAAATGTTGTTTCAGTAATAAAAAAGAATGCCAAGTTAAAAATATGTATTTATTTTAAAATTTTAAATTTAGTCATAGCAAAGGATGAATACTCGATGTCGATTGCTGATCAATTAATTGATCGGGTTGCTAGCCATGGAATTGTTCTTTCATAGATGGGCATTCTGGATACAACTAGATTTACATTGTAACGGACGATGTACTGAAAACAACATTTAGATGTCCTAGTTTATTAAAAACTTACTGCTGGGCAGTAATGCCTTTTGGACTTAAAAATGCAGGTGTTACATATCAGAGGGCAATGAATGTCATCTTCCATGATATGATCAACTAATTCATGAAAGTCTACGTGGATCACATAGTGGTCAAATTGTCCGATATGAAAGATCATGTGGCCTAGTTGCGTAAATCATTCGAGCGGATGAGGCTCCATAAATTAAAAATGAACCCCTTGAAATGTGATTCTGGGGTGTTGACCGAAAATTTTCTGGGATTCCTTGTACATTAGAGAGGGATTGAGGTCGATCAAAATAAGGCTTGAGCGATCATTAACACTCATACTAATAAATACATCAGAGTTGTAAAAGTTCCTAAGGCAGGTCAATTTTATGCAAAGATTTATATCTAATTGTGCAGGAATGACTAACTTTTCTCTCCACTAATAAAACTAAAGTAGGGGTCCAAATTTGTTTAGGAGGCGAAACACTAGTTGGCCTTCAATCGAATTAAGGAGTATATGTAAGGCTCATATCCTAGTCTGTATTGTTCCTTAGACTTCGTGATCCTCCCCATCGAATTCCAGCAACCTGCAACCCTAAGTTGCATCCCGCATGTCTGAGTCAACTCAACCCGAGACTTATACCATTACGACCGCACCATCCCCACGGTTCCAACGTCGTGTCTTACACACTGATGCGATACCCAAGCCAAGATTTTGGGTCCACATTTATTTTTGAAAAAATACAGTGCATTGTGAGTCTCAAGAGAACCTCTACCACCTTTTAAATCAATTAATCAAGTACACATCCCATCTCTAACCCATGCTTTCTTTCTCCCCATGACAAGCAACCTACCTAAGTCTACTCTCAAGTCAAGTACACCCATCACTCACCCATCACACCACTCCTCTCTCTCATTTCTCTCTTCACTCTCAAGCAACTAAGAGAGAGTAATCATCCAAGCCATTCTTAAGGAGAGAAAGAGCCAAGTATGGCCCACTTCCTACCATCTCATTTCTCATCCTAGCCCTTCAATCTCCATCACCCTCCATCAAAGTTGAAGTCAAGGAACCAAGGATTCCAAGGACCTAAATAAGAAGGCAATTGGTGGGTATTTGTAGGATTAGATTATGATTTTTATGATGGACCAAGTGGGCTTACCGATTGATGGTATGGATCCTATTTGGAACCCATATTGATCTCTCTTTCTTTTCTTTCTACCTCTCTCTTTCCCTGATCGATGGCCCACCCCGATGTATAGATTTCATCGACGTTATCCATTTAAGCGAGCCAATCTGCTGCCCATATATGGTTCCACCTTGCTGCCCATTTTCGGGCAGGCCTGGACAAACGAAAAACATAAATATTAGCTTGCTCTAAGGTTGGTGGGCCACGCTGAAATGGGCCCCACCTGATGATTGTATGGACTCTACCATCCAGCAATGGATGGTGGGGATCCACCTTGATATATGTGTGATTAATCCTGGCCGTCCGTCCTGGATGGGCCTAGATGAAGGAAACCACAAATACCAGCTTAATTCAGAACTCTGGTGGGCCACGCTGACGTGGACCCACCCAAATATATGTATTTTATCCTCACCGTCCATTTATGGATGGTGGGATGGAAGTAGAATGGTTGGTATACCTCACTCCAACAACATAGCTTCTATATTGATGTCAGTGGGTCACACAAGCTATCTGCTGCATTGATGTCAACAAGTCTATGGGACCGATCATGAGGTGTGTTAAATCCAACCATCCACCTGATGGGGTGTGGACCCGCACATGTGTGGTCCCATTTGATGAGATCCACATTATCCAGACCCTGGATGATGGGTCCCACGTAGCTGGGAACTGTTGCATTATTATCTACAAGTTTTGTGAATCCCATCATGAGATATATGTTATGTCCCAACTGTCCGTCCATTTTTCTTAGACGTGGGACCCACCCCAGACGTGTTGCACATGTGGGGGTGGGGCCCACCTTGATGCACGTAGTCTATATTCTCACCGTCTATCTGGACGGTGTATGTGGGGCCTGCCATGATGATGTGGTGTCCACACCATCCATACCTTGGACAGTGGGACCCACCATGATGTATGTAGGTATCCACACCGTTCGTCCATTTTACTGGACAGGTGGGCCACATATGTGGACCCACCTTGGGAAGCAAATTTTCTAGGTACCTCACACCAGCTATATAGCTACTGTATCATGTCAGCAAGTTCTGTGGGCCACCATGATGTATGTGTTTTCTCCAGCTATCCATCTGTTTTGAAGTGTGGGCCCACCCCACATGTGTGACACGTGTGGGCAAGTGGGACCCTCCTTGATTTATGTATTTCATATCCACACCGTCCATCTGGATGGTATGTTGAGTGGGGCGCATGTGATGTATGTGTTTCATTCTTGTTGTATGGTGCACACCATAATACATGTGTTTTTCACCCACGTCGTCCATTCGTTGGACGGGTGGGGTCCAACTTGATTTATGTATTTTATATACACGCTGGCCGTCTGTGGCCTACCATGATATATTTGTTAAATTCACACTGTGCATTTGCGAGGACCACATGATGTATATCCATACCGTCCACATGGGACATGGACCTCACGTGATGTACATGTTTGATCCAAACTACCCATATGTGAGGCCCAAGATGATGTATATGGGGCCCATATGTGAGGCCTAATCTAATGTATTTGAGGCCCATGGATGTGGCCCATTGTGATGTATTTGAGGCCCACAAGATATGGCCTAATGTGATGTACATGTGTGGCCCATTGTGATGTGTATGAGGCCCTTGAGCAAGGCCCATTGAGATGTATGTGAGGCCCTTGTGATGTACATGGGCCCATGAGATGTGGCCCATTATGATGTATATGGGCCCATAGGATGAGGCCCAGTGTGATGTACGTGCAGCCCATGTAATAAGGCCCATTATGATGTATATGCGGCCTGTGTTTGAGGCCCATTGTGATGTATATGCGGCCCATATAGGAGGCCCAAGTGATGTATATGTGGCCCTTGTGTGAGGCTCGATGTGATGTATACGAGGCCCTTATATGAGGTAAATTATGATGAGTGATTCCACCACGATGTATGTGTTATATTTACACTGTTCATCCATTTCTCTAAGGCTCTGGGCCCCATTGCCTTGAGAGGCCCACCCTAATTTATGGATTATATGCCCATCATGGGGTTGCCTTATGAGGCCCATCATGTTTTATGTGTTTCATATACGATGTGCATCCATTTCCCAATTTGTATAAGGGTCGTGGACCCTATAGATAGTTAGATTCAAATCCCAAGTGGACTCACACTAGGAGACAGTAATGGTTAAATGTCCACCGTTGAAATTCTCCCTAGGGTCCGTTGTTAAGCCCCTTACCTTGGGAACAATGATGGTTAAATGTCCACGTTGTAATCTCCTTAAGGCCCATTCTTAGGCCCATTCTCATCTCCTTTTATTGGGCTTACCCTCAATCCGTTGGGCTCCATTGATGATTGTATTACTCACCTTCCTTTATTAGGCTATCCCAATCCGTTGGGCCCCTCATTGATGATACCTATCCCACCTTCTGGGCTAACCCAAACCCTTAGGCCCCATCGATGCTAGTGATACTCACCCTTCCACTGGGCCCTCATTTGATAATGGTGCTTTCCACCATACCTTATAGGAATATCCAAACCTTGGAGTCCACCTTGCATTCATATTGGGCCTTCCATAGGAGATGCGACCCACCTAGATACATGTGACTACCCAAAGTTAAGTGTCTATACCCAAGGCTCACTTAGATGTTGAGCGAACTACCTAACCCATTTGGAAGAACATATAATCCTAGAGGTATGAACCCTACCAAAGCCCACCTTATATTCATATCGGGCCCCCATAGGGAAGCCTAGTTATTACATGGTAGAGAGGGAGAGGAAACCCACTTGTTGTACTTAGATTCATCCTCTTGTACACCCACTTGACCAGCCTCATGAGATGTGTTCTACTCTCATAACCGATTACTAAGACTTTGATATTATGTTTGTATCATCCACACCATCCAGTTATCCTTTTAGGATGAGTGTGAGGCCCATACTCGACGTTAGTGTGTCATATAAGCCATCCATTATTTGTAGGATGAGTACATCATCACCCCTTGCTATAGATGGAAGAATATGTGGTATCAGGTTTGATATATCCACTATATAGAGCCTATCTTGATGTGTGGGCAAGATCCGTCGTCCTTTCAGTGGACCCCGTCTTGGGATATGATATATCAGTACCTTGGAAGGCTAACACTAGTATAACACGGGACATACTGCATAGGCTCCTATAGTTGTAGAAGGACCACGTCTTCCAATTATACTCATTGTATGTGATATACTGGTGATAGCTGATTATGGATTATTCTTCTCTGCCCTATCAGATAATCATGCCTATGTACTTTATTACATCATGATATATATCCATACACATCATATGTATGCTTGTAATGAGGAGTGACTGATCATAGCATGTGTCGGTGGGTTGGTTTATTATAGGACTCCTTGTGAGACGGAGTGGCCCCACATGAGCGCACAGTACATGAAAGTTTGATGCATGATTGGATAGTATGAGTCATGCATCACCTATTTTTTGTAGTATGATCACTGTACGCCCTAGTGACATCAGGGCCATGACCTCCACATATATATCATGGATGACCAATTGGGACACCGAAAATGTTAGTTCTAGCATATGGGCATCTAATATGGTCGTAGGTGAAACTCCCTAAACCCCTTGGTACCAGGGACACTCTAACGTCTAGACTAAGTGGATGCAGGAGTGCCAAATGCGAATACAAGGAGGCCGCACTTCCCACTATGTCGTGGCTGGTTAGAAGGGGGTGTGACCTTATCCACCTGAGGGAGTAGGCAATGTTAGGCTAGGTCTGACTAGCTCATAAATGGGTTCGCTATTAATAAGTCGGGCCGATATTAGTAGGCAGATAGTGAGGTCTCTTTCACTTATCCAGTTGTGCGCTCGATGGGGCAGCAAGTGACATATAGTGTACTAGACCCCGGTGATGATCTTAGAGAAGTTTGGTACTGATATGTGGACTTACTGAGTAGGAGTTGCATACTCAACATTCTACTCATTCATTCATTTACTATCCACTTGGGATGGTGGTGCGTAACTAATTTGTTGTGTGTACCCTCGTAATGGCCATAATTTTGGTTGGGTACGCGATTAACCTAAGAACAGGAGTTTATCACATTATGTCCAGCTATCCAAATCAGGTATGGGCCAGTTTGGATAGAAGTCCCTTGTGATAGACCCTATTGCTTGTGATAGTATGTACTATCATCCCGACTCCACGCTCTAGCTTGGTCATTTCTTTCACACCACATATTGCATTGCATCCCCAACACATGGAATTTGGTTTACCATGATCCCACATTGCATAGTCAATTTGCATTGCCTACTTTGATATTATATGACTCATGGACTTTTCAGTATTTCTACTAATTTTGTATAACTCATGAACTTGCTATTATTTCTGATATTGTATGAATTGTGGACTTGTATTGTATACTTGACACCTGTTGTGCACACACATACACCACCCTCTAAGCTTTCTATAAGCATATGTACGACCGTTGCGTGCAGGTGAGGTTAGGTCGCAGCAGGATTAAGGCAGGAGTTTGTGGTAGAGCTTTATGGATATTTTATTATATGCATGTATTTCCTTTCAGCATTGTAATCAATGATTTATATTAGTGGATATGTGATGATGATGTTGCTCTTGTGATTTAGGTACACTTATGGTTGTGCTCCTTTATAAAAAAATTTACACTAAAAATATTTCTTGTAGGATCCCAAGATCGAAATTTGGTGTATGATCGCTGGGAGTCAAGAATGGGGTACTATGGAGGCTATTGGTGCCGAATTCGACAATTTGAAATTTTGTGAGCCCAATTTCTGAGTTTGGGAGTGACAGTATCTGATATGGCCGCTTGTTCTGATGCCACCAATCAAAGGTCGACCACTCAAGCTATATATCGCGGCCTTTGCAAAGTTAGTGGGAGCTCTCCTAGCCCAGGATGATGATATATGAAAGGAATGCACAGTTTATTATTTAAGTCCAACATTACTCGACACCGAGAAACGATATTCCACTCTAAAAAGTTATGTTTATCATTGTATTTTACGGCCATTAAATTAAGATATTATTTGTTGGCAGAGAGATTAAATATAATAGTGGTAACCGATTTAGTGAAATACATGTTGAATTGACTGATTTGAATGACTAAATTGACAAATGGGTACTGGCCTTATCTAAAATCGATCTTTGTTACATTCCATAGAAATCAGTGAAAGGTTGAGCCATAGTGATTTTTTGGCTGATCACCCCTTTGATAAGAAAGAATAAACTTCTTCAAATATCTTATATATATACTATGTGTGATTAATCCCTTTAAAATTGATCTTCAATGGGTCAAGAACACATAATGCATTAGGTGCTGGTATAATCTTAATCACTCTAAATGGAAATAGGTGGGAATTTGCATTCCAATTGGAGTTAAACAGCACCAATAACTAGGTCGAGTATGATGCCATGATAATTGACCTTGAATTATTAGTGGAATTAAGCTCAAGGACTGTGACCATTATAAGTGATTCATAATTAGTGATCAATTAAATGCCAAGGTTATTCAAATGCACTAGTATAATTTTGTTGTTATATTATGCCTTAACAATTGAAATGTTGGACCATTTTGAAGAAGTGGAATTGATAAATGTGATTAGGGAACATAATGGGGATGCCAATGAAATGTCACAGCTTATCGCGGGGCTCGATGCCCTGAGAGGGCTAGCCGAGTGGACGATTATCATCCAAAGAAGGTGCTTGCCATCTATCTTTGATAGGGGAGATATTATGAAGATATGCCAGAAAGAATTAGAGGTGGAAGATTGGAGGGCCCCTCTCATGGGTTATCTATAAATTCCAAATACCAAGACTAATAGGAATGAGAGGAGATTGGTCGCCAATTATGTCATGATTGATAATGAATTATATAACAAATGGGTTGATAGAGTTTTGCTTTGATGTCTGTTTAAGAAAGAAGCTATGTTAGCAATGGGAGAAGTCTAAAAAGGAATTTGTAGGGCTCACCAAGAAAGAAACTATACAAAAACATCTAACCAACAATGATGGCTGATTGTGTTTAGTATGCTAAGGGTTGTGAGTCTTGTCAAGCAATGGGAGAAGTCCAAAAAGGAATATGTAGGGCTCACCAAGAAAGAAACTATACAAAAACATCTAACCAACAATGATGGCTGATTGTGTTTAGTATGCTAAGGGTTGTGAGTCTTGTCAAAAGAATGGGCCAATTCAACATGTAGCAACCATAGAAATACATTATATTATAAAGCCTTGGCCATTTCGAGGTTGGGCAATCGACATGATAGGATAAATCCACCCACCTTCATCACTGATGGATTCATTTATAATTGGTGTGACTGATTACTTCACTAAATGGATAGAGACAAAGCCTATGAAAGGAATTAGTCATCGAGAAATTATTGAATTCGTTGAAAATAATATTATCCATCGATTTGGAATCCTAGAATCTATTACAATAGATTGAGGTGCAGCGTTCTTAGTCAATGAAGTGCGAACGATGGCCAACAAGTATGGAATAAAGATTTTGCATTCAACACCATACTATGCGGAAGCTAATGGATAGTCTAAGGCTACTAACAAGGTAATATAAAATATTTTAAGAAAAATGATCAAACAGAATTCTTGGGAATGACAAACAAAGTTATTAGAAGAACTTTGGGCTTATCAAAATTCACCACGTTTAAGTACTGGAGTGAGTCCATTTGCGCTAACATATGGGCATGATGTAGTGGTGCCTTTAAAGTCATTGTGCCATCTTTATGGACCGCTTATCAAGCCAAATTAACCCCTTTTGAGTTTACAGAAGTGATGTTGGATGAGTTTGAAGGGCTAGATGATGTTCGAATGAAATCTCTTGACTTGATCATTGCCCACAAAGCAATTGTTGCTCGTGCTTATAATAAGAAGGTAAAAGGAAAATCCTTTAGGGTATGAGATATGGTATGGAAGGTGATACTACCTATCGGTTAGAAAGACCATGCTCTTGGTAAGAAATGGTCTCCCACATTTTATTGATCAGATGTTGTTGTCCAAGTTATCAAATGAGGAGCATATGTTTTGAAGGATATGAATAGGAAGGTTACGAAAGCCCCAATTAATGGCCGATTCCTAAAACCTCACTTCCCTTCATTGTGGGAAGTTATTAAGGAGTAGGCCGAGTGAAGTTACAGGATAGAAGGATTAGTAAGTTTTTTTCTTTTTTAATAAATAAAAGGCACTAAAATAAAGGCTATTTGATTATAAAAAAATGGAGAGGGAGAACAAAAATATATTCTCAACTGATCGACCAAGTTACAAGTAGGCTCCCAAAAGTTCTTCAAATCTCTTGGTGACCAATTCCTTGCCTTTTATAGGTAGTGCACACTTTCTTCTCCATGAAGGCTACTGGTCTATGAGCTCATGGAGAAGTTTTCTAACTTCATCAATGCGTTAATCGATGGTTGCGTACTCCTGCTCCACCTTTGACCTATCAGACCTGTTAGGCTCCTTGCGAGCTTGATAGAGTTCTTTCTGGGACTCAATGAAGTTTCTTAGGTCTTGATTGTGCGACCAATCATGGTCCAGGTAGAGCTATTGTGTAACACCCCATACTTTTCAGTACTCGGGTGTTACCATGTAACCTAACTTAGGATGATTGCAAACCAGCTTAAGCGAACATTGACGTGCTTTCAGTCTAAATCTGACTGTTGAAAGTAATTCCCATCCACATACAAAGCTAGCCATCCAATATTTCTCAAGATGGACCACTACATATTAGAAAAGCCTATTCTTAGGACTTCAATTTCATTGATAAACAAATCTAACCGACCATCTTAGATTTAGAACCCTGGATCATGAGATCCATTGTTTATCATGTCCACCATTCCCTACTGATCCAATCATCACATGATCATAAAATTTGACCACTTGATTAAGAAAAATAACTCCCAAGAACCCATCTAGATTAGACAAGAAACTATAATAGGCATTGATGGTCAGATCTGAATGCAATCTGGTCATTGGACTAACAAGAACCCAAAATCAAATGCCCACTTGAATCTTTGATCAACCGCACATCTAATCTCTTGCCCTAACCTACCTTTCTAAACGATTGGGCAGATCAGATTTACTAAAACACGTCTATGGGTCATACGAACCACTACTCAAACATGAAACCATCAAGTATGGCCCACTTAAGCTATGAATCTACCAGATCTTTAGTTTAATTCCCTAAGAGGACTATTTAAATCAAGTGGACGGAGTGGATTTCCCACAAACATCACTGTAGACCCCACCTTGGAGGTGTGTGTGCACCAAAGGAGGTGCACCAGAGGTGCATCAGACCAAGAATTCCAGTCAAACCAGGTTTAACCCATAAAATACGAAAGGGGAATGGTTCCTCCTCTCCTTTCGGTTTCCCGCCAGACGTGATTCGAACGGACGACGTCTGTTTACAAGGACGGAGGCCCACCATCATAGCCCAGTAACATGATCCAAACTATCCATCGTGTCCACGACGCTGGTTTGACTAAAGCCCTATGGATTTCATACGCTAACACTTGCATGTGAGCGTGCAAACTCACACTCAAGTAGGTCTATGTGGATAGTACTTTTCTGAAAAATTGAAAGATTCCAGTCCAACTCTTACAGTAGGACGAATCCGTGTAAAGAACCCTCCCTTCATCTTAGTCGTCCAAATGGGAGGATCCAAACCATTAGATCTAGTTCACGCGGATTGGCTGTACGTGATTTAAATGGATAGTTTTTTGTTTCTTTCGCTTGCGGTTGCCAAAAGAAGAAACCATAGCTTCTAGTTAACCCCAACCATCTTTTAGGGCTTCTTATGCCTGCAAAGAAACCCTAGAAATGATAATCGAGCATATCTTCTCCATTTTGTGCTGTAGCCCGAGAAAAACGTCTGCAAGCTTCTTCCTTCCAACCCATGATGAAACCCCACTGGAGCTTCAATTCGAAGCTTCCCAAGCTCCCATGAATTGAGCCAAATCATCCTAAAGGAAGAAGATCAAGAAAGGCAGCTCAGACTGTGTTCTGCCATTAATGGCTGATCATCTTCCTTGTTCGAAGCTGCACCAAGTCTTCTCTAGTTTAGGGTGATGTTTGGTTGAGTTTAGACCTCGTAAAAGTCCAGAGAGAGAGGGAGAGGAGAAGAGGGAAGAAAAGAAGAAGAAGAATAGTAAGAAACAAATAAAGAAGAAGGAGAGAGTTCATAGGAGGATGCTTTTGTGCACACCAACTTGACTCGGTCGAGTCATGGCTCGAGTTGTGCCTAGTTTGGGCTATGCTGGGGTTCCAGTAAAAGAAGAAGGAGAAGAAAGAAAAGAGAAGAGAGAGTAGGGAAGATAAAATAAAGAGAGAGAAAGAGGGAGGGTTTAGGTTGGAGTGTGAGTTGACTTGCTACCAAATTAGTTGGTTCAAGTTAGAGGCCTGCTGGACGTTCCAGTAGGAAAGGAGGAAGAGAAGCAGAAAAAGAGTGAGAGAAAAGAGAGAAAGGAAAAAGAGAGAGAAGAAGAGAAACTAGAGAGAGAGAGAGGAGACCGACTCCACTCGATTGGAACCGAGTCTAGCTGGGTCGGGTCATGCTTGGGCCTGGTTTAAGCTTGGCTGAGGTCCAGCAGGGGGAGAGAGAGAGAGAGAGAGAGAGAGAGAGAGAGAGAGAGAGAAAGGGTGCATGTGGTGGCTATTTTCCATACCAACATGACTTGAGCCAGTCGTGGACCGATCGAGTTGGGTTCATTCTGGTTCGAGGCCAACCTGTTGTTAGGCCAAGTATGTAAGACCCGTATCTTAGACCGTATCATTCAGTAGGCTTCTGCGGTCCTTTCAGTCAAATTTTACCAACCTTCGACCCATATTCGACATTTACATGCGATCCTAAGCCGAGTCCCGCATATCAGATTTACCTTGACCCGAAACTTGTATCTTAGCGACCATACCGTCGCAGCGGTCCCAACGCCGTGACTTGTGCACCGAACCTTTACCCGTGCTAGAAAATGTGGACACGCGTTCATTTTGAGGAAAACGTTATGCGTTACGAACTTCGAGGGAATCTCTACAACATATTTCATCAATCAATCAATCACTCATGTCAAGTACAAGCCATACCCAAGTCCAAGCAACCCATCTCTCCCATTCCCAAAGTCAACTCTCTCTCTCTCTCTCTCTCTCTCTCTCTCTCTCTGCCCATCCATTTCTTACAACACATCACTCCACCCATACCATTCTTACAACCCATCACTTAACCCATCACCCATCCTTATCATCCCATCACTTCTCTCTCTCCCTCATTTCTCAAAAAGAAATCTCCCAAGCAACATCCCACGTCCAAGCTCCCTCTCTCCCAAACCACAAGTGTGGCCCACCCTCTCATCTCTCATATACACCATCAAAACCCCATCAACCTCCATCAAAAGAGAAGGCAAGGAGCTAAGGATGGTAAGGGACCAAGGAGAAGGATGATATGTGGGTGATCCACTGTTAATTCTTATTTTAGGGCCAACTTATTGGTGGGACCCATTCTGATGTATGAGTTGAATTCATGAGGGGCCCCGCGGGGCCCCTCCATCACCGTCTCTCTCATCTTTCTTTCTCTCTCTTTCCTTATTTTCTTTGTAATGATGTGGCTGTGTGGCCCACCCGGATAGATTTCACCTTGAAGTATGTAACTATCCATGCCATCCATCGTTGTGGGACCCACCTACTAGATGTGTTTGATCTACACCGTCCAACCATTACTGGGCCTAGATGGAAGGAAAACACAAATATCAGATTGATCTAAATCAAGTGGGCAACATCTATGTGGTACCCACCTTGATATGTATTTAGGTCGTCTGTCCAGCGTCCGTAGACGCTAGACGTGGACCGAGTGAAGTGTGTATAGATAGTGGGTTGGGCTAACAGTGCCTAGACGTTGAAAATAAAAAAAAAGGTTATTAGGTGGGCCACTCATACAGGCCCCACCTTGATGTTTTGATCTAATCCATACCGTCTATTCCACTTCCCTACTCATTTTAGGCGTTGAACCGAAAAATGAGCCCAATCCGATTTTTTGGCTGGCCTTGGCATGGAAAACAACATTTTTTTAACGTTTAAAATCCATTAGGACCCACCTTGATGTCTCTACCCGTTAAAAATATATTTCATATTGGGCTCGTTTGGTTCGTCATGAGCCATAGAACCCAACCAGTGGGTTAGATCTCCCAAATGCGAGCCCCACCTATGAAGAAACACCTGAAAACAGCAAATTAAAAAATACAAATTGCAGCAGCATCAGTTGTTGTTGTCAGGGTCTTTGGACACTACAGTAAGTGGCGTCCACTGCTTTGCATGGACACGGTCAGTGGGCACCACCTCAGGCCCCACCATGATGTGATTTGAACATCAATACCATGCATTTGGTGGGCCTCCCTCTGGCTATGGGCCACCCAAAAATCATTCGTATACGCGACTCAAGTGCCCCACATCACATGGAACCGTGTGACCCTGTGAACAGATTGGATGGCTGCCATTAAAACCCTTTCTAGGTCATGAAAGTTTTATATCAATATGAAATTTATTTTTCCACTTCACCTGGGTCCGTGTGACCCTGTGAACAGATTGGGTGGAAAATGAACATTGTGGTGGGTCCCACATGAGATCCACGGATGTATATACCTGTCAAGGCATCCAGGGCCTGGACGTGGAGACGATATATAAATTATATATATATATATATATATATATATATATATATATATATATATATATATATATATATACACACACTTGATGGTGGGCCCTACGTGGGTCCCACCTCTACCCTTTGAGTGCAGTAGTGATATAACTGCCCCTTTTGATGGTAGTAAGCCTGTAGGCCCCGCATTGATGTATGTATTTCACACTGTCCATTTTTTCGATAGTGGGGCCCACCATGGTGCATACGTTATATCCAAACCATCTAACCATATCGAGATATCATTTTTATGGCTTGAGCAAAAGAATGGATCAAATTTAAAGTCTAAGTGGACCCCACCATTTAAATAGTGGACAGTGTCGGCCACTCTTCAAACTCCTAAGGACCACAGTAGTTTCCAATTAGACTGATATTTATTTTCACTTCATCTATCTCTATGTCAACTTATGAATAGGTCAGATCTCAAAACACATAAGGGTGGGCCCGATTGGCATACATGAGGCCCATTTGAATCGGCCCATTTGGTTGACCCATTTGATTGGCCCAAATGATTTAGCCCATTAGTTCGGCTCATTTGACTAGGCCCGATGTGATATATGAGACCCATTGAGGCCCACCTTGATATATATGAGGCCCATGTGATGCGGCCCATTTGATGTATTTGGAAGCCTTAGGTCGAGGCCCAATGGGATATACATAAGGCCCATTACAATGTGTGAATTATTCGTGGTTCATGTACTAATGTTCGTGGTAGGCCTTGCCTTGGGAACAATGATGGTTTGATGCCCACATTGTAGGATGATGTTGGTTAAATGTCCGCATTGTCACTCTCCCTAAGGCCCATTGTTAGGCCCACACATGTAGTGTGTAGGCCGTCTAGGCCCATCTTTGTTATGTACAGAGCCCATCACCACATAACATGTTTAATATAGATCCATGATTCATGATCATATGCATCATATGTATGGCTGATATGAGGAGTGACTGATCATAACATATGCCTTTAGGCAGATTATTTGTGGGCTCCCTGATAGGCGGAGTTACCCTACATGAGCACAGGATTGTTGCATGTCTGGTAGAATGATTTATACACTTGCACGTGTGTGATTATAATTATTGATGCCCTAGTGACATCAGGGTCATAGCCTCCATAGACACATCATGGATAGTTGGATTGGATACCGAAAATATTATTTTTAGCATCGAGGCGTCATAGATGTCCCTAGGTGAAAATCCTTAAACCCGATGGTACCAGAGGATGACTCCAACGTCGAGACCTAGTGGATTCATGAGCGCAAGAGAGAAGAATACCAGGAGTTCTCGTCTACCACTGTGTCATGGTTAGTTGGAAAGGGGTGTGGCCTTACCTGCCTGAGCGTAGGGGGGATTACTAGGCTGAGTTTGACTAGCTCATGAATGGATCCGCTATTGACATACCGAATAGGTATTGGAAGACTATGGCTAGGCGGATAGTGAGGTTTCTTACACTCACTTAGACTATATGGTTGGGAGAGTGACAGTATCATTTGGAGTGAATGAGACCCCGGTGATTATCTAGACTGAGAACCGTACTGATTTGACGCTCTACTGAGGAGCTGCATTGATATGTGGATGTGGATTGGCATGCTTGACTTGAATTATGCATTGCATGGCCTTGATATGGCCAATAACAATCATATCCTGCACCGCATAACCTTAGTTTGGCTGATTACATTCATATACCCATTAGCATGACTCCGCATTAATCTAACCTTGCATTCTGAGCACGCTCATATTGTGCTCACACTTACACTATCCTTTAAGCTTTTTATAAGCTTATGCACGATTGATGCGTGCAAGTGACGTCAGGACGCAGTCATAGTCTCACCGCGGTTAAAGCGTGCAGCCGAGGTTTTAGAGTTTTTATTACTTTCATTATATTATATTTTTCCTTTCACACACCTTGTACTCAAAGTTTTTTATCATAGTGAATTTTGTGATGGTGTTCTTATTGTTATTGTTCGTGGGTTATGCTTATGATTATGCTCATTACAAATCAAATTGATGATTCGAAATCCTCCTTTTAGCATCCCAGGGTCAGAACCTGGTGGAGGGGTGCCAGGAGCCGAGAATGGGATACTATGGAAGCTGTCAGTGCCGGATTCAGTGTCGAGAATTTTGTGAGCCCTTTTTTCGAGTTCGGAGCGTGACAGAAGTTAGTATTAGAGCATAACTTGAGAATAACTAAGAATAACATCACATGTTTGATATGAGTTTGATTGGGGTCATTATTCTTTCCTATACGACATGCCGCCCAGGAGAGTGACCCGATCGACTCCCGCTCCACCACCTAAGGCTCCAGCTTTACCACTTGCAATTCCCATTCCACCCCCACAGTCCCTACCCCCCAGCTTGAGGATTTCATTCCTCCACATGAGGCCGGTGCAGATTCGACCATACCCGTGAGTGCCTCCCAATTACAACAGATGTTACAGGCTGTAACGGCTGTACTTTAGGTACGGGGCAGGCACCCAGCTGTTTCACCAGCTCAGGCAGAGCAAGAGCATGCGAGCGCCTTACTTCGAGAGTTTTAATAGCTTGACTGTCCACGTTTCCAGGGCGAGTCAGATCCGACTGCAGCTGAGAGGTGGCGCTTCGATGTGGAGAAGATTTTGGATACTATGTCTTGTACGACCGATCAGCGAGTTCGGTTAGCAGTGTTTCTTCTCCAGGGTGAGGCCGAGCACTGGTGGACCTCTATTACCCACGTTGCAGGGCTCGACTTCATCTGGACATGGGATGATTTTATAGATCGATTCGAGGAGCAGTACTTTCCTGACCATATTCGTCGTCAGTGAGCACTAGAGTTTGAGACCTTGGCGTAGGGAGACATGTCTGTAGAACAGTACGTGGCTCATTTTTTACAGCTATCGAGGTTTGTGTCGTATCTGGTTGATGATGAGAGGCGGAAGGCCCGCCGTTTCGAGAACAGCTTATGTTACGGTCTTCGAGGCTGTGTTATTGGACATGAGCTCCCGAATTTCCAGGCGGTAGTGCGGGGCCTCAGATTTATGAGACCGAGTGGGCCGACATGCATAGCGATCTAGTTCAGAGGAGGGGTCGGAAGAGGCAGACTCCCTCTAGTAGGTCCTAGCAGCATCGATGACTGCAAAGATACAGGAGTCACCCATCTGCCAGAGCACCAGTGACACCTTCAATGCCACCCCATTAGCCATTTATAGAGACTTATTTTGGATGTGGGGGGACAAGGCACCGCCTGTCTGAGTGCCCCCCCCCCCCCCTCATCTACAGCAGCCGAGAGCATCGCAGCAACCTCCGTAGTAGTAGCGAAAGTAGATCCCACCACCGAGGCCCCCTCAGCAGCAGCATCAGCCTCCGAGACCTCAGTAATAGAGGCAACAGTTTTGAGTGCCTCAACGATATCAACAACATCAGCACCCTCCGAGGGGACAGGCTCAGCAGGACCCGCAATCATCTGGAGGAGTCGTTGAAGGTATACTTCCAGTCTCTTCATGCATCGCCAAAGTATTATTCGATTCCGGTGCTTTGCACTCATTCATGTCTGATGATTTTTACCGATTGACTGGATTGCTAATAGAGTTTGCTAGTGAGGGATTGACCGTATCAATACCCTTAGGGAAGACCAGAGTATTTGTCCGTTTCTGTTTGCCCCATGTTAGTGGGAGATATTTTCTTGCCCGCTAACTTGTACGTGCTGCCGATGTCAGATTTTGACGTTATCCTGGGCATGGATTGGCTTATTGAGTACTACTCCATCTTAGACTACTCCGCGAGGACATTCACATTCTGCATATCAGGCTTGTCGTAGTTTCAGTTTACTACCGAGCCCATAGGAGAGCCATTGTCATGCTTGATGTCCTACGGTATTGAGGAGCCGGTTGCAGCATGTATTGACTAGTTACCAGTTGTCTGTGATTTTCTCGACGTGTTTCAGGAGATTTTAGGATTACTGTCGCAACGTCATATTGAGTTCCAAGTAGATCTTGTGCCTGGTACCGCGCCTATCTCGAAGACCCCATACTGTATGACACCGATGGAGTTACATGAGCTGTAATGATAATTAGACGAGTTGCGAGAGTTGGGATTCATCCATCCGAGCAGTTCTCTGTGGGGGACACCGGTACTCTTCGTTAGGAAGAAGGATGGCTCGTTGAGGCTTTGCGTGGACTACTGCGAGCTCAACAGGGTAACGATCAAGAATAAGTACGCGCTCCTGAGGATAGACGACTTATTTGATCAGCTGCAAGGTGCACAGTTCTTTTCGAAGATTGACCTACGTTCCAATTATCATCAGATTTGAGTTCGAGAGGAGGACATCCCGAAGACGGCTTTCAGGACGCATTATGGTCATTTTGAGTTTCAGGTCATGTCCTTCGGACTGACCAATGCACTCACAGTCTTCATGCAGTTGATAAATGAAGTCTTCCATCTATATTTTGATTAGTTTTTTGTGGTCTTCATCAACGACATTCTGATACATTCGAGGACCCATGAGGACCATATGCAGCATCTGGAGATTACATTGCAGACCCTCCGTGCCCACTAGTTGTATGCGAAGTTGGAGAAGTGTGAGTTCTGATAGGAGGAGATGAGATTCCTCGATTATGTGGTAACGAGGGAGGATGTCGGAGTGGACCCCTTGAAGGTTGAGTCTGTTTCCTTGTCTTGGTGGGCTATTATCGGTATTTCATTGAGGGCTTCTCCTGTATTGCAGCCCCGTTGACTAGGTTGACTCGAAAGGGCACAGATTTTGTTGACTGATGCATGTGAGTGGGCATATATGGAGCTGAAGGACTGTCTGACGTCTGCTCCTGTCCTCACTCTTCCCTCTGGGAGTGATGGATTTGTTGTGTTTACTGATGCCTCACGTATTAGTTTAGGTGTTGTCCTGATACAGCATTGCAGACCTGTAGCCTTCATATCTCGTTAACTCAAGGTCTATGAGATGAACTACCCCACACACGATTTGGAGCTGATAGTAGTCGTCTTCGTACTGAATGTGTGGTGACATTATCTCTATGGGGTTAGGTTCGAGCTCTTCTCTGACCATAAGAGCCTGAAGTATCTATTTTCTCAATCTGAGTTGAACATGAGGACGCTGGATGGAGCTTCTGAAGGACTATGATCTTGATCTCCGGTACCACCAAGGCAAGGCAAATGTGGTGGCGGATGCCCTCATCCATCAGCCACGAGGCCTAGTGGCACATATGATGATTCAGGAGTGGAGGATGCTCGAGGATTTATGTTTAGTCTGCAGTCTTCTATCGTTCAGCTATCGAGCCTGTCGATTCAACCCTCTCTTGTCGCAAGGGTGATTGAGGCTCAGTAGACAGACGAGTCATTACAGGATTACCTAGTAGATGTAGCATCTGAGAGTCAGACAGATTGACAGATTAGTTTTGATGGTAAAATTTACTTTAGAGGTCGATTATGTGTCCCGGATATTCCTGAGTTGTGCAGAGATCTTATGACCGATGCACATCGATAGTGATTTTCTATCCACCCTGACTCGATGAAGATGTATCGCGATATAAGAAGACAGTATTTTTGGACAGGGATGAAGCATCAGATCGTCAGTTATGTGGCCGAGTGTGACACATGCCAGCGTGTCAAGGCCAATCATCAGAGACCTCCTGGTCTGTTGTAGCCATTGAGTATCCCGATGTGGAAATGGGAACACATATCTACAGATTTTATCATGGGCTTACCGAAGACTCAGCGCGGTCATGACGCCATCTGGGTTATCGTGGACCGTCTAACGAAATTGGCACATTTTCTTGCGATTCATGAGACTTGGCATATGGATTGGCTTGCCAAGCTATTTGTTGAGGAGATAATGAGATTGCACAGCGTTCCAGTCTCAATCATTTCTAACTGAGACCCAAGGTTCACTTCTTAGTTTTGGAGGAGCTTTCAGAGAGCGATGAGCACTGATTTGCAGCTTAGTATCGTGTATCATCCGCAGACGATGGCTAGACTGAGAGGGTCAACCAGATCCTTGAGGACATGCTTCGGGCCTACGCGATTGATTTCGAAGGTAGATGAGATGAGCACTGTAATTAGCTGAGTTCGCATACAATGACAACTATCAGGCGACCATTGGTATAGCTCCTTTTGAGGCATTATATGGCAAACTGTACAGATCTCGGAGTTGTTGGACCGAGGTCAGAGAGCGACGTCTCCTAGGCCCTGAGCTTGTGCAACAGACATTAGACGCTATCGATATCATTAGACAGAGGATGCGCACAGCTCAGAGCCAGTAGAAGAGTTTTACTGATTGTCGGTGTCTCCCTTGGAGTTTGATGTGGGGGACCATGTGTATCTCAAGGTCTCACCCATGAAGGGCATAGTTCGATTTGGAGCGAAGAGCAAGCTTGACCGAGATTCATATGACCTTTTGAGATCACTTGACACGTTGGCGCCGTGGCCTATCGGCTTGCCTTGCCATCTAAGTTGCCTAGCATCCACAACATTTTCTATGTCTCTATACTAAGGAAGTGTGGGTCAGACATCACTCCTATTATTGATTGGCAACCGTTGGAGGTTCGTGAGGACGCTTCTTAAATTGAGCAGCCCATACGTATCCTGGATCGGAAGGAGTAGGTCCTCCGGACTAAGGTCATTCCTTTACTGAAGGTTCAGTGGGGTCACCATTCTTTGTTGAGGCATCTTGGGAGCGTGAGGCCAAGATTCAAGAGTGTTATCCCCATCTTTTTAATGATTGATTATATGTTATATCATGTATGTTGTCTCTGATTTTATATGATGAAGCCTTATTTCCTTTTCTATTATGAATTATGTTTACTTGCAATGATTGTGCAAATTTTGAAGATAAAATTTTTATTTGGAGCGGAGAGTTGTAAGACCTATATCATAGACTGTACCATTCCGTAAGCTTCCGCGGTCCTTCCGGTCGAATTTCGACACCTTCGACCCATATTCGACAATTGTACGAAATCCTAAGTTAAGTCTCGCATATCAGACTTAGCTCGACCCGAAACTTGTATCTTAGCGACCGCATCGTCGCCACGGTTCCAACGCCGTGACTTGCTCACTGAATCGATACCCGTGCTAGAAGATGTGGACCTGCGTTCATTTCGAGGAAAATGCTGTGCATTACGAAGTTTGAGAGAATCTTTACAACGTGTCTAATCAATCATCAATCACTCATGTCAAGTACAAGTCGAGTACAAGCAACCCATCTCTCCCATTCACAAAGTCAACTCTCTCTCTCTCTCGACCCATCTCTTTCTTACAACATATCACTCCATCCATCGCTTTCTTACAACTCATCACTCAACCCATCACCCATCCTTATCATCCCATCACTTCTCTCTCTCTCTCCCTCATTTCTCAAAAAAAATTTCTCAAGCAACATCCCACGTCCAAGCTCCCTCTCTACCAAACCACAAGTGTGGCCCACCCTCTCATCTTTCATCTACACCATCAAAACCCCATCAACCTCTATCAAAAGAGAAGGCAAGGAGCTAAGGAGGGTAAGGGACCAAGGAGAAGGTCGATAGGTGGGTGATCCACTGTTAATTCGTATTTTAGGGCTCACTTATTGGTGGGACCCGTTATGATGTATGAGTTGAATTCATGAGGGGCCCATAGTGGCGGGGCCCCTCCATCATCGTCTCTCTCATCTTTCTTTCTCTCTCTTTCTTTTTTTTCTTTGTGATGATGTGGCTGTGTGGCCCACCCAGATAGATTTCACCATGAAGTATGTAACTCATCCATGTCATTCATCATTGTGGGACCCACCTACTGGATGTGTTTGATCTACACTGTCCAACCATTACCTGGCCTAGATGGAAGGAAAATGCAATAATCAGATTGATCTAAATCAAGTGGGTAACATTATGTGAGACCCACCTTGATATGTATTTAGGTTGTCCGTCCAGCGTCCCTGGACACTGGACGTGGGCCGAGTGAAGTGTGTACAGACAGTGGGTTAGGCTGATAGTACCTGGACATTGAAAAAAAAATGGTTCATAGGTGGGCCACTCATACAGGCTCCACCTTGATGTTTTGATCCAATCCATGTGTATATTCCACTTCCCTACTCATTTTAGGCGTTGAACCGAAAAATGAGACCAATCCGATTTTCTGGCGGGTCCTGGCATAGAAAACAACAAATTTTATTTTATTGTTTACCTTTAAAATCCATTAGGACCCACCTTGATGTCTCTACGCGTTAAAAATATATTGCATATTGGGCTCGGTTGGTCCGTTATGAGCCATACAATCCAATCAGTGGGTTAGATCTCCCAGATGCGGGCCCCACCTATGAAAAACCACCTGAAAATAGAAAATAAAAAAAAAAATTGTAGTAGCATCTGTTGTTGCTATCAGTGTCTCTGGACGTTGTAGCAAGCAGTGTCCACTGCTTTGTACGGACACAGTCAGTGGGCCCCACCTCAAGCCCCACCATGATGTGATTTGAACATCAATACCATACATTTGGTGGGCCTCCCTCCTGGCTATGGGCCACCCAAAAATCAGTTGTATATGCGACTCAGGTGGCCCACATCACATGGAACAATGTTGAATTAGACGGCTGCCATTGAAACCCTTTCTGGGTCACAGAATTTTTATATTAATATAAAATTTATTTTTCCACTTCACCTGGGTCCGTGTGACCTTGTGAACAGATTGGGTGGAAAATGAACATTTTGGTGGGTCCCACGTGCGATCCACAGATGTAAACAACCGTCCATGGCCTGGACGTGGAGATGATATATAAATTATAATATGTATATATTATATTATATTATATTATATTATATTATATTATAATACATATATACACTTGATGGTGGGCCCTACGTGGGTCCCACCTCTACCCTTTGAGTGCAATAGTGATATAGCTGCCCCTTTTGATGGCAGCAAGCCTGTAGGCCCTTCATTGATGTATGTATTTCACACTGTCCATTGTTTCGATAGTAGGGCCCACCATGGTGCATACGTTGTAACCAAACCGTCTAACCAGATCGAGATATCAGTTTTATGGCTTGAGCAAAAGAATGGATCAGATTTAAAGTCCAAGTGGACCCCACCATTTAAATAGTGGACAGTGGCGTCCACTATTCAAACTCCTAAGGGTCACAGTAATTTCAAATTAAACTGATATTTATTTTCCCATCATCTATCTCTATGTTAGCTTATGAATAGGTCGGATCTCAAAAAACATAGGGGTGGGTCCGATTGACATACATGAGGCCTATTTGAATAAGCCCATTTGGTTGGCCCATTTGATTGGCCTAGATGATTCAGCCCATTGGTTCAGCTCATTTGACTAGGCCTAATGTGATATATGAGACCCATTGAGGCCCAACTTGATATATATGAGGCCCATGTGATGTGGCCCATTTGATGTATTTGGAGCCCTTAGGTCGAGGCCCAACGGGATATACATAAGGCTCATTACAATGTGTGAAGTATTCGTGGTTCATGTAATGATGTTCGTGGTAGGCCTTGCCTTGGGAGCAATGATGGTTTGACGGCCACATTGTAGGATGATGTTGGTTAAATGTCTGCATTGTCACTCTCCATAGGGCCCTATTGTTAGGCCCATACATGTAGTGTGTAGGCCGTCTAGGCCCATCTTTGTTATGTACAGAGCCCATCACCACATAACATGTTTAGTATAGATCCATGATTCATGATCATACGCATCATATGTATGCTTGATTTGAGGAGTGACTGATCATAGCATATGCCTTTAGGCAGATTGTTTATGGGCTCCCTGATAGGCAGAGTTACCCTACATGAGCACGCAGTACGCGCAGGATTGTTACATGTCTGGTAGAATGATTCATGCACTTACATGTGTCTGATTATGATTATTGTATGCCTTAGTAACATCAGGGCCATAGCCTCCATAGAAACATCGTGGATGACTGGATTGGATACCAAAAATACTATTTCTAGCATCGGGGCACCATAGATGTCCCTGGGTGAAAATTCCTAAACCCGATGGTACTAGAGGATAGCTCCAATATCAAGACCGAGCGGATTCATGAGCACAAGAGGGCCAAATACCAGGATGTCGCGTCTCCCACTGTGTCGTAATCGGTTGGAAAGGGGTGTGGCCTTATCCACCCAAGCGTAGGGGGCATTACTAGGCTGAGTTTGACCAGCTTGTGAATAGATTCGCTATCGACATGCTGGATAGGTATTGACAGACTATTGACTAGGCGGATGATGAGGTTTCTTACGCTCACTTAGACTGTGCCGCTGGGAGAGCGGTAGTTCCATTTGGAGTGTACTAGACCCCGGTGATTATTCAGACTGAGAACTATACCGATTTGACTCTCTAGTGAGGAGCTGCATTGATATGTGGATTGACATGCTTGACTTAAATTATGCATCGCATGGCCTTGATATGGCTGATAGCATTCATATCTTACATCGCATAGCCTTGGTACGGCTGATTGCATTCATATACCCATCAGCATGACTTGCATTCTGAGCACGCTCATATTACGCACACACTTACACCACCCTCTAAGCTTTCTATAAGCTTATGCACGATTGATGCATGTAGGTGATGCCAAGATGCAGTCATTATCTCGCTGTGGTTGGAGCGTGCATTCAAGCTTTTGTATTTTTTGTTACTTTCATTATATTGTATTTTTCTTTTCACATGCCTTATACTCAAAGTTTTTTATCATAGTGGATTTGTGATGGTGTTCTTGTGGTTATTGTTCGTGTGTTATGCTTATGGTTATACTCATTACTAAGCAAATTAATGATTTGAAATCCTCCTTGTAGTAGCCCAGGATCAGAACCTGGTGTATGGGTGCCGTGAGCTAAGAATGGGGTACTATGGAGGCTGTCGGAGCAGGATTCGGTGATCGGAAATTTTCTGAGTCTGGTTTTCAAGTTCGAGGCGTGAAAAAGTAAACTCGACACGCCCAGTCTAAGTTGGGTCTAGGTCTTTCCTGAGTAGAAGGAGAAAGCAAAGGAGAGAACAAGAGAGAAAGTAGTAGGGGTGGTGGTGCGATTGTTAGGGTGAGTCCAGGAGCTCGACTCATTGTCGAGTCTCAAGTCGAGTTAGGTTTAAAAGTTGGGTGAGTCTTAGTTGAGTCCAAATAGGGTTAAACTTGCAAGAGGAATATGAAGAGAGGGGGGGGGGGGGGGGGGGGGGGGTGGAGAGAGAGAGAGAGAGGTAACTTACGATCAAGTCAAAATCGTGTTGACTCAGCTGCGTCATGCATGGATCACTAGTTTAAATCAAGGTTAGGCCAAGTTACAGATCAAATTAACATGGTTGATTGAGGATTCGATTCTGATGGTGCATGCATTCTATAACAACTGTGGTAGGTGATTCTACTCGTAAGGTGATGAATCTTTCCTCTTGAGCTATCCTCTTCCACATTAGCTTAAGTAATAGTTCAACTTTTATTTTAGCTAATAATTATCTCTAATTCATGATTACTTGTGTTATTTATTGAATCTGATTATCAAAATTGCATGATTAACATTTATCTCATATGAACTTCTATATGTTGTACTTGTGTATCTTTCCATGCTTGTGGATTACTTTTGAATTGCTTGTGGATTGCTTATGAATTACTTGTGGATCTTGAATTACTACATCTATAGTGGAAAACCCCACTTATATATGTACATCCAGACTTGGGATATAACTTGACTGATTGTGATTATAGAGTGGCTATTTGACTAATGGATTAAATAGAATATTAAAGTGGGTTTACCATCCATCCATTTTTTTTATATATTTGCCCCAAGTGGGTTTGATTGTATATTTGCCTTAAGCGGCTTGATAGATTATTTTGTGTGACCATGTGATAGAAGTTCCACTTGTTGAACTGCAATTGGCCATTGGTTAAGGAGGATACCATTAAACATCCTAATGATGGAGTCTCATGAGTCGGAGATGGTGGAATGAGAATTATGCCCGGGCTGTCAGCCTATGCTAGGTGGTGAGCCCCCCATAATGACCTTTGAGCTTTTCTAAATCGGTTGTTTGCAAATTAAAATAATAATGACTGAGATTAATTATGCATTCATGTCACTTATATTATGAATGGACTGACTATTTGAAAGGTCCATTCTCTTATTAGGAATGGGTTAACTGTTTGAAAGACCTATTTCCGTGCATGAATGAGCCGACTATTCTTGCTTAAGTGAGTTGACTATTTGAAAGGCTCACTATCTTAGTTGAGCGGGTCGACTATTTGAAAGACCTGTTCCATAACAAGTTGAATAAGTCAGCTTTTTGAAAGACCCATTCTCTTGTTGTAAAAGACTAATTACGTGAAAGGTCCATTCTCCTATTAGGGATGAACTGACTATTTGAAAGGCCCATCCACATGCATGAATGAGCCGACTGTTTGAAAGGCTCATTCATGCTTAAGTGAGCCAACTGTTTGAAAGGCCCACTATCTTTCTTGAGCAGGTTGATTATTTGAAAGACATGTTCCTTTGCAAGTTGAATCAGTCAACTGTTTGAAAGACCCATTCTCTTTCTTAATGGACCGACTATTTGAAATGTCGATCATTTTACTAAGAATATGACTCTTTGAAGGGTCCATTCATTTGGCCAATTGGATGTGCATCCCCAGTTAATGTGCATTCACACATCCGTGCACTTAAATAAGATTGCATCATGGATTATTTTATATGTCCATTCATTTGGCCAAGTAGATGTGCATCCCCATTTGATATGCATTCATGCATCTGTGCACTTAAACAAGATCGTATCATGGATTATTTTATGTCTTGTTGTTTAAAACTATGCTTGATTAATGTGATGGTGTGCAATCTGTAGTAGAATTCACACTGAGCTGATCACTCATTCTTTGAATATATAACCATATAAGTAGAGCAGGCGATTTTAATGATAATCACGTTCAGGTTGATGAGGAGTAGGGTACAAAGTCTGCTCAAGAGCTACTATGTGATCTTGTAGTTCAAGACCAGTTGCAATGTATTTTGTTCCATGTATTAAATTATATCTTTCTTTTTTTGTAATTGTGATTAATGAGACATTGGTTTGTATAAGCTTTCAGATAGCCACTGGAATAATTGGACTTATGTATTTAGATTCCCTTTTATGCTTGACTTGTTCTATCTCGCCAAAATGCTAACTTTGATTAAAAAAATACTTGAATTTTAGCTATCTTTAAAGGTTAACACTCGATTTTTGAAAAATGAGATGTATACTCAATTTTGAAAACTTAGGCATTACACATTGGGCTTAGAGAGGTTAATGAAGAGGTTGTCAGGTACAACCTCCATGGATCGTAACATCTCTTTGTCAAAGCGATGTTGATGAATCCAGTGCAGTCGATTCTTCCAAGCTGCATTATAGTGAGTTGAAAGAGCTGTGGACTCTGTACGGAGGGATAAGAGTTCCATTAATGGGGCAGTACATCGTTCGAGCTTAGAGTCAGCCTCAGAGAACACCTCTCAAAGCCGCTAGAGTTTCAAGATGATTTTGAGGACCTCTTGAAGAGGTTTATTGGTCTTGGATGCTTTAGTTGCATCCCTAAGGAAGGAATATGGATCATGGAGGAGAGAGGAATGGAAAAAAGAGTTGATGCCTTCTCTGAAAATTTCCTTCAGAACTTTTAAGGATTAGTAGAAGAAGGAAAAAGAAGTCATGATGTGATGGTTTACTACCGAGGGTTCCTATTCGTGGCGTTTTGCAAATACGAAATGGGAGTGTTTTTTATAGAAGGCAAGAGGAGTGATTAATACATGTAGTGGATAGGGTTTGACGGTTGGGAAGCCGAAGTAGACAGATAGGTTAGCGATTTGTTTCCGAGAATATGGGGGAACGTAACAGAATAAATGAAGACTCCTGGAGGAACTTTTCATATTTACTCCACTGAGTCAGCATATGATAAAAGCGTACGTAAGTGGAAAAATAGTAAGTGTTGAATGGCTGACTAGTGATAAAGAAATTCAGTTAACTAAGGGAATATTGTTCGAACCTTCTGAACATCTCCAGCTGTGACCAATGGTCAAAGTTTTAATACCTGAAAGAAAGACATCCCATGTTGTGCTAGAATATCGATTTTATTTATAAAGAGGGGAGATTTATTTAATAACATTGCAGATCATTAATTGCATTGCATATGCAAGAAAGAACAATGGAAAAGCAAAACTTAAAGTGATCTTGTGACTCAAATCTTTATTCCCTTGAATTCCTCGATGAGAGCCTTCATCTCGATCTCATTCTTTTCTTGCGTTAGTGTCCAATTTTCTCCCTTCCTACTGATGATTGACATGAGGTGAAGTAGATGGTCAACGCGAAAATTACTTAAAGAAACCTTGTTACCAGCTGCTCTCTTTGCATCGGGGCTTATTTTCAATCGCACCTGGTAGATAGAAATCTGTTCATCTAGAAACGAGAGATCTTCTAGGATGACCACGTCTTTCACAAAGAAGGAACGTTTTCGTTCCTTGAGTAATTCCATTAATCCAGTATAGTAAGCTTCTAATGCAAGGAGCATGGTGCAATTGAATTGGTGCGTTTGAACCCAGCGCAATCGATCATGCCAAGCCAATTCAGGAGTCTTACTCATTTTTATAGTCTTCCTTGGTCGATGCTTACTGATAGAGGTATTTAGAGACCACTTAAGTGTCGAAGGTAAGCTTGAGATAACGACATCTCATAGAATACAGATGCTTTAACTTTTAGTGGAGTTCCCTGAGCACAACCTCTTATTCGGCCATTGTCGAAGCCTCTTTAACAAAATAGTTCACATTAAAGAGTAACGAGGATTGAAAAAACTCCATTAAACCCCACTCAAAGATCTCTTTTAGATAACTCTCAGTGCCGACAACGAAATTAGAAGAGTTGGAAGCCATGGGAGCAAGACATGGGTATAAAGACAATATTTTTTATTTTTATTTTTTTAATTCGAATGAAGTTTGAATCAGTTTAAATAGGTAATTTTGGAACCTATGATCCAAAGCGATTATAATATGGAAGTCGTTGCATGTTTCGAGCAACAAGTGATGTATAGTGATTGAGGATTTAAATTCGGAGTAAGCCCTAATGTTTCAGGTTTTAAGGGCGAGCTCAGCAGTCAGTTGCAAACACATAAGGGCAAAAAAAAAAAAAACTAAGGTGTGAAAAGAATAAAAAAGGCTTAACTGTTGATTGTATTGATAAGTGACTGTCGATACAAAGTTGCAATTCAACAAAAGAGAAGCGCTGAAGTGACATGATTTTCGTCTCCAATTGGCCCTTTGCTAACTATAGAGTGACCTCCTTCTTGATCATCAATCGCCGGAGTTGACCGATGGTGGCTATTTGAGTCTTAATTGACGCTGACAATCGTATGACCGTCTCCTTGCGGCAGAAGTGTTCTTCATGCGTCTTAACATAGTCCCTCTTTAGCGTCATCAACTCTGCTTCCAAATCTTTAATTCTGGCTTCCATGTCCTCGGGCTTGGTTCTAGAGGTCTTCAGTCCAACAGTCTCAGTCGCAAGGTCCTTGATAATATCCTTGGCAAAAGTTATTTGGGACTCGATTGTACAATGTTCCTCTTCTATTTGGTCGACAATATTATGTATATGGTTGTGTGCTTTGATAATCCCCAAAAATTTCTAAAGTATTGATAGTTTTCCTATCAGGCTAAGAACTAACCAAGAGCAAACATGATACAACTTGACCAACCATTCGAATTTATTGATGATCTGAGCTAAGCGAGATCTAGATGACCCCATTTGCAAGAGGACTCGAAGTTCTACTTTAATGCTTGGCAGATTTCTAGAGAGAATGCGACTCAGCCACAATAATATCCTCAACAAGGGCCCTCTCAAACAAAGAAATGATATCACCGACTAGAGGTTTATCTTCATTAGGAGTGGTAAGAGTCGGAGCATTGCTCATCATTGCTAGTATATGAATGGATGATAGATGCAAGTGGGGCTTTGGGATGTCGATCACCATAGTTTCCTCAGTTACGTTGTCAGTCCCTTCAGAGACTCTTCAACTGTTAAAAGGAACTTGTTTGTCGAGTAAAGGAACTGGTGGCTAAGAAGATAATTTCTCACCTGAATGGTAGATGTGGGGGGGGGGGGGGGGGGGAGGGGATCGACTACAATAGGAGGTGTCAGAGGTATGTCAATCATATATTCAGACACTAAAGGAAGAGTTGTAACTTCAGAAGGGCTATGAGATGGAATGGTCTCAACACTGACCATATTCATAGAATCCACAGTCTGGATATCGACTATCTCAGGGGCATCGATCGATCACTAGTGGGCGCTTTGTAATGGTTGCACCACGATGATGTATTTGTTAGTGGCCGATAATTGTCAAGTAACTGCAAGGAAAAGGCATAGTTAGTTATCATGAAAATTGAGAAAATCTAAGATAACTATGTATATAGGTAAGTAATTTCCACCTAAATTAGAATGGACGACATAAGTGATGGATCATGTGTCCACAACCCGAGGAATTTTTATAACCTTTACCAATGGCCGCCTTGAAGTAAAGAATGGTGGTAGATTGGGATGATAAAGAGTAAGATATTTTTCATCGAAAGGAAGATCGAGATTATTTAGTCTCTCCCTATATTGCCATCATTTGTTATAATGATCCTGTTGATAACGTTTCAAGCCTTCATCAATTTCTTTTGATTAATTGGTGATGGAGAGACCTGGCCAATACTTAGCTTTGAAGTATTTTTCAAAGGAAGATATGGCCTCGGCTGAGGAAGTACCTAGTGTTCGTCATAACTTTAATGGAACTAGCAACAGTCGATTCAAAATTGTTACTTGACGAGGTGGGTCGACATGCTGGAGAACTAATATTAGAGGCAGGTGGACCAAGATGCGCTCCTATGTCAAGAATCCTCTTTATAGCTAGTGAAGATTTGTGGATCGGTGGAGGTGTTGCAGCAAAAGGAATCCTTACCACAACTTTTTAGCGTTTGGGAGGAGCAGTTATTGCTTCAGTCAACAAAGATTTTTTATTTTTATTATTATTTTTTTTTAGGGGGGGGATTGAGCTGATCTTGTCTTCAGCTTATTTTTTTAAACTCGGTGTACTGGCTAATGAGGGTTCTACCCTCTTCTCTCCTTTAGGCTCAAACTTTGTAGAAAGTTGAGTTATGATCTCTTTTGGAGATTTATTCTGCAATCACAATAATGTCTTTCCCACCAAACAACAAACATATTCATTGCATAAGGTTGACTGGGATAAAAGGGAAGATTAAGAACCAGGATGGCCTCTTGAAAAGAAGAATGGAGAGATTGATAGAGGAAGAATTTATTGGCAACTGGCCAATTAAAAGGGGGCTAGTTACAAGTCTTTTGGGTAAACAAATAAGGGATACACTAAACTAAACTGAATTGTTGAGCCAACAAATTTGGGCAATGCTATTAGATTTCGGCCTTAACATTCTTGGCCAATGGGGTAACTTTCCTAAGCCAAATGCGGTCCATACTCTCCTTCATGAAATGGAATAAATGAACAATTCCGTGTACTCTTATTCGAAGAGAAAAATAATATTTCTATATACATCAAAAAGGATTTAACTTCTTGAGGAGAGTTGATGATGCACTCATGATAAGAAGTATAGACTGCTTCAGAATGGATGATGTGATGTACAAGGAAAGGGCGGAAGTATTCATAGATCAATATCTAGAGAAGTCACTTTGGTCCTCCTCCTAGATACAAACCCTTGGTGGAGACTTCATAGATTCATTTGTAGAAGTGGTCAAGTACATAAGGCTCCAAGGCAAGTTTCTGACCTTAGGCAAGGGCCTCGGCCAGAGAGACGTAATGGATGGTTATCTACAGGGCATTCACACAAAGCAAGTGGCGACAGATCCAAAGCAACAAAAAAGCAGTGTGTTCTTCATAATCGACCGGTCCATTGGTATTACGGTAAGCTTGTATGAAATGGGAATAGGCTTTGCTAGCCTTATTTGAAAAGCGCTTAGTGTTTTTCTGCACAAAACCAGTATAAATGGCTTCACCCAAGGGGAGAAGTTAGGTTAAAGCTGTAATATAAAAAATAGTTAGACTCATAGGGTCGTAATTGAAGAAAAATGTGTTGGTTAATGGGCTCCAAAAGGTTGAAGCTGCAAGGAGAAGAGCTAGATTAGATGGATAATAAAAAATAGAGAGCTTGATAGACTTGTAGATGCTGATGCTCTTCATGATGCCTTATGTTGGGATGAGACACGCAAACCAAGTATCCCATTTCGAGAGGGGTTTCGGCCATGATCGAGGATTCCTAAAGGCATTGACAAGATCTGGGACAAGATCAGATTGGATCAATAAGGTCTCACTAAGGCAAAGAGAAAATAGAGAATCCATCATGCTAAGTGCCTCAACTTTTGTTGATGGAGTGAACGCCAGGCCTAAGCAGTTGTAATCACTGATTAGTGATTGAAAGACTGTCTTGTTGATGTACTTATTAACAAGTGCATCCATCACTGTAACTAGATTATTTTACTAGAATAATGGGGTGGAAGATGAAAAAGCATTCATTGCTCGAGAGAAAGTTGGAATTCATATTAGTTTAGAAAAGATAGTAAGAAAAGAAAGCATAGAATGAAAGAGAATTCGAAATGACACTTATATCGACCAAGAGAAGAAAGCATTTATTAAGGCATCATTGCGATTTTGTAGGAAACGATGTAAGAACACATGTAAACATAGGGTTTGATCCTTACTTCGATAAAGTACAACCCTCGCTGACATGTTACGTTGAATTGGTCGAAGACGGTTATCGACTCGATGCCACGTGTGGGCAATAAATGCCACATTAATGAGGGATCGTATGTCTCTTTCACTTTTTTCTAAAGGTGAAGAGATATGGGGGGCAATGTTCATCCCCATTATCATCATTCGTCTTAAGAGACAATCAGAGTAGATTACATGTGATTTATAAAATTAAAAAAAATCTGCATGGTATATTAAGCGATTTGAAAATATTTCATAGTAAACAATAGTTGGAACGTATCAGACAATGCCAAGTCAATGTCTAAGTAGCCGATGAAGAAACAATTGCGAAGAAACTATTATAGGACATGATAAATGGAGAAACAGAAGAATTCAAGTAGTGTTGAATGATTATGGCAAATGTTAGAACGTGGGAAGAATCTAGATGGCCCGGGTAAAGATATAAATTGCATATGAATTCAATAAGTGCCTCATACCTACCCAAACAAAAAAATCTATCTTTCAATTATTCTTTCATTTACTAGTCAATTTATATTTTATATTGTAATCCTTTACTTTTTTTATCAAGAAAATTACTTTTTTTTAGTGTTATTCTTTGTTTTCAGCTTGCTATTTACATTCTGTAGTGTAATCATTAGTGTTTATCAAGTAGCTGGTAAGTTTAGCTTTAATTTGAGTCTACGCTCGCATGCTAGATTTAGTTCTTCACTTAAAAAGTTGTTTTGTAGCTGTTCTTCACGACCAACTATAAGAATCCCTTACTCATTTCACTTAGTCTATATTGAAAAGTTTTTTGCTATGAAAGGCAAATGTACAACTCATCATCAGAGGATGAACCCCACCCTCTGAATATCTCCTAATCATGTTTACACATTGAGTAAGTGGCTGAATAGGGGACCAATCTCATCAAATATCGGTCATAAACTATGCGTCTTCCTATCTTAGTGCTCGGGGTCATAGTTGTTCGGTTTGAATTGAAGCCGCAATTTCAATTCTAACACACCCGCACATGTATAACTAGAAACTAAATAAGCAATTCGTGAACACAAACATTACATATAATAGATAGATGTCGGATCGGATCTTTAATGTAATAGAGAAATGTCTGATCAAATCTCTATTAACTCAAATCAGAGTCTCCGTTCAGAATATAAATGTATCATGTTTTTGTGATCCAAATTTAATTCCATAAAGCCCATTATCGAGCTGAATCCAATTTAATTGAATAAAATTCTAATTGGATCCTTATCAAGATCCGATCCTTTGACAACCCTAGGTAAGTGCAGAAACGTCATGCAGCATGAGTAATTTAGAAGGGAAATTGACTGTACTGACCTTGATGTATGGTCAAATTCCCTAAGGAGATTCAACCTTTCAAATATTTTGTAAGTGGCCTTCTAACACACCTTCAAAAATTACTCAGACCAAAATGCCCTTGTCCTTATTTTAGTAGTTGTATAGTTTTTTAAGGAATAAGAAGTTACGTCGTATTCAATGCAAAGAAAGTGATGTGTACGGAACCCTTTTTTACGTGTGGGCAAAGACCAAACTCGTGGGGCCCACATTGATGTATGTGTATGATCCATGCTGTCCATCCTTTTTGTCATGTTATTTTAGAGCTAGGGCCCAAATATCATCTTGATCCAGAGCTCGTGTGGGTCACATAATAGAAAATAATGGTGACAATGACACCCATTGTTGAAACTTTCCAATATCTCACTATGATGTTTGTTAGAAGTGGACACTGCCTAAGTCAGGACATATTGGGCCCACGGTGAGCTGGTAGACAAGGTGGACGGAACGGATCACTCCATTGTGGGCCTTAGAATATTGTACCAATAGCTATCCTTTCATTTGGTAGTAAAGAAAGTAGACATGTAACAATCACAACTCATATAACATGACAACCACGATCCATATAACATGATAACTATGATCCATGACAACTACGTCCCATGACAACCACGACCCATATAACATGATAACCACGACCCATGACAACTACGATCCATGACAAGCACGACCCATGACAACTACGATCCTTACCACATTATAACCACGACCTTTACCGCATTACAACCACGACCTAGGTATGGGTCGTGGTTGCCATGTTATATGGGTCGTAGTTTTCATGAGGTAAAGGACATGGTTGTCAAAAGGTAAGGGTTGTGGTTGTCATGCTATGCAAGTCATAGTCTTCATTTTATGGGCCTTGGCAAGGACCAACTAGTGGTGCCTACATTGATGTATGTGAATAATCCACGCTACCCATCCTTTTTACCGTGTCATTTTAAGGCCTTAGGCTATTGTACCAATGACTATCTTTTTATTTGTTATTAAAGGAAGTGAACATGTAACAACCGCGACCCATATAACATGACAACAACTACCCATATAATGTGATAAGTATGGTCCATGACAACTACGACCCATGACAACCACGACCCATATAACATGACAACCATAACCCATATAACTTGTATTTCCTTCTCCTGTAGTCTAACAATAGTCATCTCATATTCAATAAATACTAGACTAGCTTTGGTACAGATGGGCACGTTACTTTTCTAACTTTGTACGGTATAACTTTATGGAGATAAGATCCACACCGTCTGTTAGATGCCCCACCTTATATTTAGATTAAGTCCCAAAGATCAGAATGATTCAACGGTTAGGTGGGCTACTCCATGGGAAACCATGACTCATATCACATGACAACCACGACCCATATAACATGATAACTACAACCCATGGCAACCACGACCCATATAACATGACAACCATGACCCATGATGACTATGACCTATGGAGTTTCATCTGATGAACGGTAAGGATCTTATGTATGTTTGGCCCATGTAGTCACCAAGTTAGTGTAAGTCACACCATAGTCGTACAAACGATATTTGTATCATAGCATAGGTTGCATCAAGTGGTTATAATACGGTAAGGGTTGTGGTTGTAATGTGGTAAGAGTCGTAGTTGTCATAGGTTGTGGTTGCCATGATATATGGGTCATGGTTGTTATGAGGTAAAGGTTGTGGTTGTCATGCCATATGGGTTGTAGTCTTCATTTTATATGCCTTGGTAAGGACCAACTAGCGGGGCCTACATTGATATATGTGAATAATCCATGCCGTCCATCCTTTTTGCCGTGTCATTTTAGGGCTAAGTTCCAAATATCGGCCTGATCCAAAGCTCGTGTGGGCCACGTAATAGAAAATAATGGTGATAATGACACCCACTGTTGATATTTGAGCACACATGAGCTTTAGATTAGGGCGATATTTGGGTACTAGCCCTAAAATGACACGGAAAAAAAGGATGAGCGACATGGATTATTCATATGCATCAATATAAGCCCTACTAGTGGGTACTTGCAAAGGCCTATAAAATGAAGACTACGACTCATATAGCATGATAATCACAACCCTTACCTCATGAGAATCATGACCGTTACCTCGTGAAAACCATGACCCATATAACATGGCAACCACGACCCATACCCGGGTCATGGTTGTAATGCGGTAAGGGTAGTGGTTATAATGTGGTAAGGGTCGTAGTTGTCATAGGTCATTGTTGTCATGTTATATCGATCGTGATTAACGTGTTATATGGGTCGTGGTTGTCATGGGTCATAGTTCTCATGTTATATGGGTCGAGGCTCTCATGTTAAATGTGGTAAGTGAGCATATAACAACTGTGACCCATATAACATGAGAACCATGACCCATATAACATGATAACTACGACCCATATAAGATGACAACCATGACCCATGACAACTATGACCTTTACCACATTACAACCACGACCCTTACCACATTACAACCATGATCCGGGTATAGGTCGTGGTTATCATGTTATATGAGTCGTGGTTTTCACGAGGTAAAGGTCATGGTTCTCATGAGTTAAGGGTCACGGTTGTCATACTATACGGGTCGTAGTCTTCATTTTATATGCCTTGGCAATAACCAACTAGTGGGGCCTATATTGATGTATGTGAATAATCTATGCTGCCCATCCTTTTTGCCGTGACATTTTAGGGTTACGTAACACCCCGTACTTTTCAGTACTCGAGTGTTATCGTGTGACCTAACCTAATATAAAACAAATAATTAATTTATCATTGAAAAACATACGAAAGAGAGAACCATGAGATTTAAATATATATTGAAAATATAATAGTAATTTTTTTTAAAAAATGATATTTAATATTATAAATGTACATTAGGCTATATGATCCCTAATCCATCCATCGATTTCTTGTTAAAGTGTTCCCTTGGACCCTTTTTAGCCATTGATGTTCAGATTTAGAGATGATCCAACCATTGAATTAATAAAGATTAACAAAACAACTCAAATTGACTAGGCGTGGCCCACCTGAGATTTAGTGATATGTTTAATCCTTGGCCAGATGTCCTAGTTGGACTTTTAGAATCGATAGGTCGGAGTGGATTCCACAAAACATAAATGTGGACCCCACTTTTGAATTGTTGTAACAACTCCTACTCAACCCTAAACCCTAACCTAATAATAGAACCTATGCCACTAACAATCACTAATAGTGAAAATGAGACCCATCTAAACCTTGAGCTCAACTAATATTCAACCATAGACAAATAATCAGCTGATTGAAATGATCTAGTGGTATAGATCTCACCAATCATCATGTGGGCCCCGCTTTTGAGCCGCCTTTGTACACGAATCTGTGTGCACCCCTGGTGCATAGGACCGTGCAATCGGTCTAACAGGTGTTGACCCGTAAACACCAAAAAAAAGAGAGGTTTTCTCTCTCTTTCTCCCACGTTTTCCAGCCAGCGTTGCTCGATCGGACAGTCATCCACTGTTTTAGTCAGTGGGCCACCATCTTATTATGTTTGGATGATCCAAACCGTCCATCATGATTAGGGCAGTGGGCTGAACAAAACCCAATGCATATTGCACGTAGAAATGCGACTGCATACGAACGAATTCTGATTCAAGGAGGAGTCGCGCACGGCATTTCACTAAAACGGAAGCTCCGTTTCTGCCAGGCTGGAGATTCTTTCGTCCTCCCTTTCCATCTCAGCCTTCCACCCCGACGCATCTCCGCCCTACACTCCAAGCGAGCTTTAGGGCTCTCATCGCATTAGGAGAGGCGCTGTCGCATGTAAACATCGAAACCATTAGCTAAAAGCTAATGACCGTCCATTTGGAGGGCCCCACAGGATTTAGTGATCTAATCCGGACCATTCATAGGCATCAGATCACCTGATCAGCCACCTATGGAGAATCCGCCATTATAGAGGAGTCATCTTCTTCGTTCATCAGGGAAACCCATCACCTGGTGATGGGGGCCTATTCTCTGATCAGGACCGCTCATCAGGTGGATCCATATGTCAAAAATCCATCTGTGACAACAGATTTCAACCATGCTAACGATCTATAAAGAGATCATTAACCACATCTCTTTGTTAATTCGGATTAGCGGGCGCGGCTGTAACTAATCGGCCAATTACGAACCGATCCTTCTGGACTTTCTCAAGGCTATAAGTAACCTCTTACCTTTTAGGGCAACCATTGGCTAAAATAGAAAATCAGAAAGAGAAAAGAGAGAGGGCTCTGCGCCTGCCGCACCAAGATGGGTCGACTCAGTTCAAGTCGCGGCCGAGTCCAGCTTCCCATTCTGGATTTCCATTAGAGAGAAAGAGAAGAGAAGCAAGGGAGGAGGAAGAAGAAGAGATGGAGCACGGTCTAGCAGACTCGGTCTGAGCCTACAGAGATCGGGTTGCGGCTGGGTCTGGCGATCCAACCAGGTGGAGTGACTCAATGAGTCACTTTGGTTCATGTGACTGAATCTACCCCAACTTAAGCCCCCAATCTCCCAAGAAAGAAGGAAGAAGAAGAGAAGAAGGAAAGAAAAGAAAGAACGAAAGGAGAAGAATCTGGGAGGGTTCAAGTTTGGCTACTGCCGAATCAGGCTTCAACTTGGTTTGAGTCATAGTTTGAGCTGGGTTGACTCAACCAAGTCCTTGGGTTCAGTTAGGCCGATCTGGATGAGTCCATATCCTTCTATACGTCCAGAGAACATAGAGAGAGAAGGGAGATTGAAGAAGAAAAGAAGGAAAAGAATGAAGAAGGGGGCCAAGATGAGTTGACCCAGTGAGTCGACCTGCTGTGTTAAGAATGAGCTGGGTTAGGCGTGGGTTGAGTCTTACAACTAGGTGAGTCAAGTCTCATATTCCTCCTATTATTCCTGATAGTATTATGTTACCAATAATTATTATATCATTAGTATAAAAGTATTAGTTAAGGATAAGTATAATAATATTTTTAAAATAATAATATTATCATTATTATTTTCATTATGGTAGTGTTAATATGATTATTAGCATTAGTTCTTATTAGACTATTGTTGGTGCTTATTCTATTATTATTGTTAATTTTATATTACTTGCATCATTTATTAAACTATTAGTTATGCTATAATAATATATGGTATTGTTGGTATATTGATATCAACTTGTGAATTATCATTACTAATATTATCAGTCAAAGCTTTAATACGAATATTATTTTAGTCATTGCACAAAAATTTGGATTCGAGTTCAAAAACCTAAGCTTAAAATAAATTCACATGATCTAAACCCTAAGCCTAAATTCCAATCGTGCAAGTTTAATAACATTGAAATCTAACCCCTTAAAATATTCTAATTTTGTTAGATATTGATCCTAGGGCATGTACGATTAACTCTAACATCATCTAGAGACAGGCCAATTCTTGAAAGGTGAGGATTGCCTTCAAGCTTTTCCAAATCTTGATAGTTAGTGTAGCTTACTTATTTCATCTCTTACCTAAAATAATACTTAGTGAAATGGTTGATAAATACTAGTTTCTAATTGAGTAATTCTTTATAAAGACTAATGGTTAGACTTATATTCAAATATGAACATGCGATAGATCTTAAATATTCCTCTTTACATGTGTAATTACTCTTGACAATGTGCTTGGCTTGCTTTTCCACCTGTGGTTATTCTATGATGTTTTTAGGAAATCCTTGAACTAGTGGCCACTAGTGTTACAGATTAAATGAATTTACGTTGTGGGTTTATCATCTTACGGAATCATTTAGGCCTGTATGACTTTTAGGGAATAATCACTTCTTATCATACCATTAAATGAAATATTCGGCCCTTGTGGCTTTTATGGAATAATTGCCTTATGTGAATTTAATAGATTATTCTATATAACCTTGCGATGGTAAGTTCAACTTGTTAGACTACAATTGGCCACTAGTTGTGAGGGTTACCCTTAAAACATCATATTTATTAGTCTCATGAGTCAGGAATGGTGGAATGAGACATTATGCCTGAGCTATCAGCTTATGCTGGGTGACCAACCCCCCCATAATAACCTTTGAGCTTTTCTAAATTGATTGTTTGAATTTGAAATAATAATGATTAGGCTAATCATGCATTTTCATGACATGCTATCTTTTTCGGGTGATTAATTCTCCTTGGGCATACTTTGAGTGCTTTTTTGGGTGGTTAGATCCCTTTGGATGATGTATATATTATTATAGTCTTTTCCGGATGACTAGTTATCCTTGGGCATACTTTGAATACTTTTTCGAGTGGCTAGATCCCCTTGGACGATTTATATATTATTATGGTCTTTTTCGAGTGACTAATTCTCCTTGGGTGTACCGTGTGTACTTTTCCAGGTGGCTAGATCTCCTTGGGAGATCTATCTATTATGGTCTTTTCTAGGTGGTTAGTTCTCCTTAGTGTGCCTTCATGTAATTTTCCTGGTGAATAGTCCTCCTTAGGCGATTTATATATCATAGTCTTTTCCAGGTGGCTGGTTCTCCTTAGGTGTACCTTTGAGTACTTTTTCGGGTGGCTAGTTCTCCTTGTGTGACTTTTTACCAGCTGGACGTGCATCCCCAAGTTTGTGAGCATGTGCATGCATTCAAGCATTTAAACAAGATTATTTTGTGTGATTTATTAATGAATACGTATTTGATGAACCTTATATGATTCCCATGATAATCATTGTGTAATTTGTTATATATTGTTTCTAATAACTATACTTAATTATATTGATATTGCGATAAATCTCGGGGGTTATACCTCACTAGATAGCCATTGACGCCATCAAACCATAATTAGTGTGTAGGGGACGTAGAGGATGCGCATGTTGGTGTGCATGTGGAATATGAGGACCAGACTACCTTACAACTCTCTATCCTCGATTACATTTGTATTTAATTTGTACTGTCATGCTCTGTAAATGTTAAGACATTGATTTGTATAAGTTTTTTGGTAAACACTTGAAACATTGGTTATGTATATTTGGACTCCCTCTAATATCTGATTTATTTTCATCCCGCTATATTATTAACTCTGATAAAGGAAAAAAAAGTACATGGAATTTGGGTGTTTCCAGAGGTTAACGCTTGGGTTTTTGAAAAACGAGTAGCAGATTCCAGGAACCGGGGTGTTATAGATTATGACCCAAATATCAGCCTGATTTAGAGCTCGTGTGAGACACATAATAGAAAATAATGGTGACAATGACACCCACTGTTGATATTTGAGCTAACACGAGCTCTGGATCAAGTTGATATTTGGGTCCTAGTCCTAAAATGACATGACAAAAAGGATGGGCGGCATGAATTATTCACATACATCATTATAGGCCCCACTAGTTGGTCATTGCCAAAGCCTATAAAATGAAGACTATGACCCATACAGAATGACAACCATGACCCTTACCTCATGACAACCATGACCTTTACCTCATGAACCCGGATTGTGGTTGTAATGCAGTAAAGGTCGTGGTTGTAATGTGTTAAGGGTCGTAGTTGTCATATTATATGGGTTGTGGTTGTCATGGGTCATAGTTGTCATGGATTGTAGCATGTTATATGGATCGTGGTTGTTACATATTTACTTCCTTTACAAGAAAATGAAATGATAGTCATTGGTTTGTTCCGTCCACCTTGTCTGTCAGCTCGCTGTGGGCCAAGAAAGTCCTAACCTGGGCAGTGTCCACTTCTAACGAACATCACAGTGATCCTGAAAAGTTTCAACAATGGGTGTCATTGTCACCATTATTTTCTATTATGTGACTCACACGAACTCTAGATCATTTTGATATTTGGGCCCTAGCCCAAAAATGACACGGAAAAAGGATGGGCGGCATGGATAATACACATACATCAATGTGGCCCCCACGAGTTTGGTCCTTGCTCACGTGCAAAAAAAGGTTCTGTACATATTACTTTCTTGGCATTAAATACGACGTAACTTCTTATTCCCTAAAAAAAATGTACAACTACTAAGGCAAGGACAAAGGCATTTCAGTCTGGGTAATTTTCGAAGGCCTGTCAGAAGTCCACCTATGGAATATTTGAAAGGTTGAATCTCTTTAGGAATTTGACCATATATCGAGGTCAATAGGATCAATTTCCCAATTTAGAATTGGCATTCCTCATTAAAGAATGGTCTCAGCCATCAATTTCATATGGAGGTTTGCTGGAAGGCATCCCAATGCATTGCGGTATGACACAGCGGGACTTAATTTATCCTTTGAATCCTAGTCATTTTTTATTGATACAATACATTTATACTATGAGGCTTGATTCGTATGGTAGATAAAAAACAAATAATAAATATTTCAATTGAATTATTTCAACCATTGGATAGATAATTTGGCTCTTTCACTTTGAAACAAGAACTATCACAGGTTATTGTATGAGCAAAGGGTTGAAATATTCAATTCTAGAGGTTTTTTTTTTTTTTTTTTCGGGCATACCTCATCCAAAGAGAGTACTATCACATGAACAGTGTTGTTCATTGAAAAAGTCCCAAATCCAATGGCTAGCGAAATACATACATAGGGATGTATTCTAGCAAACCTCTTCTACGTAGTACATGGAGTAAAGAAGAAAAACCTGTAGCGACCCCAAGATTTGCAGAGCGGGATTGTATTATCAGAGCGAATGTCAATCCAACAAGCACGATCCAAAGCAACTGTTTTCAGATAGGTCATTCAGACAGACAGACACAGAAAGAGAGAGAGAGAGAGAGAGAGAGAGAGAGAGAGAGAGAGAGAGAGAGAGAGAGAGAGAGAGAGAGAGAGAGAGAGAGAGAGAGCAGTCCCTAACCTCATACTTGTGTTCAGCACCTGCTTGCAAATCAGTCTCCACTTCCAAATTGCAACATTTAAAAAGACACGGAAAAAGAAATAGACATAAGCACCTTTGAAATCAAAACATACCCACCTTTGAAAAAAAGAAAGAAAAGAAGCAACAAATCATAACAGTTATCTTGATTTGTCAATCTATAAAATACGTACGATTTATACAGAGTCAGTCATATCTATAAGCCAAGACAAACCCATAAAACCATCATATTAGAACATTCAAAGGTTGAAATTACACACGATATGTTCCATGCATGTGTTACATGAATATTACACATACAATTCCTTGCCATCTTACACCCAAAGTTCCAAGTTGTACGTGGGAAGACAGTAATAAATGAATGGTGGGGTTCATACGATTTCCGGGGTCCAGATATGCAACGGAAACCAGGAAGCCGGGGCCGATGAAGCCCAAGAGCTTCTTCCATCTGGGTGTCTCTTTGATCTGAACAAGTGACATGTCTGATCTCTCCTAAGAAGCTATGGAAATAGAGTTGTGTAAGAAATCTTGAAATTTATAAACGGAGTAATGGATAGCCTCCAGCATTGATGTTTTTAAAACTCAGCGACTCAAATAGACTCGTTAAGTTGAGACTAGAGTCGCAACTCACACGAGTCAGAGTTGACTCGGGACCGCTTGTGGTACCTAAGAGGATTGGATTAGGGCTGAAAGTCCGGCGATTCAACCTGACTGACCCGTGGCTGACCTGACATTGGGTTGGGCTCGGGCAGGATTTATCGGGTTTGGTCTCTGGCTTGGGCTATACAAACACCAACCTGATAAAACTTGGGTCCGGCTTGAGTTGAGGTTTTGGGCTGCCCAACCTAACCCAAACCTGATCAATATATAAGTTACTTATAAATTATAATTGAGTACAGATCGTATGTGTTGAAGGCACATGAAATTTCAATGCCGTTGGGGCTCATTGGTCTAAGTCATTTCCAATGACTCAAGCTAACAAGATACGCCGAACTTCTCTCTTGCAAATAGATTGCGTGCTACACAACACGCCTTTTAATTGGCTACTTATCTTATATTTTAACTTGTTTGCTTAGAAAAATTGAAGTTTTTTAGTATAAGTAGCTACATATATAATTAATAAAATCATAGATACAAAAAGATAAGATATATATTGAAGTATAATAGATTAATGTAATAATAAAAATATTCGCATATATCCACCTGGCCAACCCGATTGAGCCCACTGGGGTTGGGCTTAGGTTGAAAATTTCTAACCTAGGTTAGGTTAGGTTAGGGTTGAGGTATAGGAACCTTGAGTTGGGCTAGTATTGAGCACCAACCCAACCCAACCCAACCCAACCCAAACCGCCTGACTTTCAGCCCTAAATTGAATAGTGTCAAATCTGAGTTAACTCGGACGAGTCACGTAGTATTAAAACTATGCCACCAACCACGTGTGAGGTTCATTCAGTTGGCTTGAGTACTTCAAATAAATCATAACTCCAGGTAGTTAGCATCTGTCGGTATCCACGTCGTTTTTATGGATCTTATGCAATTTACCTGGTCTATCCGTTTCGGTGAAATGGCCACCTCAGATTGGTAATTCCTGCCTGAAGGTTTGATCCTACTTGTAAAGGAAAACACGGCTTTCATGCACATTTTGATCAATCAGAACCGTCCAATCGATGGGCTATCTTTTGGGTCGGCTGTAGATTTGCATTTGCACCAATCAGGTGTTCTTAAACTCCTGATTTCTGACTGTTGTACGATCAGTTAAATGGTCAATGCATAGGCCACGCATTAGAGTTATGATCATCCGGCTATTGCAGTCTTTGAGCTATGACCTATCAGAGAGATGGCCCATCAGTTGGATGGTATGGATCCATCCTTGTGTAAACTGATAAGACGACAAGCATGTAGACCTTCCAGGCCATGGCAACGACCTATCGAGCCCATTTGATAATGATATTACGGCTAGTCGACAAATGGGCCCATCTTTGATAGGGGAGTTCTTTGATACTTGGCAGGGTATGACGCCTGTTACTCATGCAAGGCAGAGGTTTGTTGAAATAGCAGTGGACATTTTTCACTTTTAGCAGTCCAACGAATGTCTGCCAATCTGATAAATAATCGAATAAGGATGATTTTGGGTTCACAATACATCTGAAGTTGGATTCATAAGTTTTACAGTTTAATTTAAATTTGTAAAGTGTCATGCATGAAATTTCTAAGCGCCAGAGTATTATCCATTACACGCAACCAGAGTACCAAAGTATTTCACCTTTGATTAAATAGGACCAAGGAGAGTACAAGAGAGGACATATATTCCGCACCATGGTCATTTTGGAACAGTTGACTTTTTTAAACGCATCTTTTCCTAATTACTCGTTCAGAGATGCTCCAGTGCTATAAGTTATGGTGCTCCTTGTTTGCACCGTGACACGTAAACATTTCTAATCTACTGCTCTAGACCATTCATTACGTCAAACACACATTTGAATGGCTACCAAGCAAACATCATACTGATATGATGATCTCGTGAACGGTGACCCATGCCCATGCGCAAAATGCCCTCACTTTCTAAGCTTTCTGGATCCAGTATGTTCTAGCTTGGTTTGATTTAAATATATAAACGACTCAACAATAAAAAAACATTTGATACGGAGTAACTACTGCTAGAATATAATTTTAGAATCTAGAGTTCAATAGAACCCATAAAATTACTTACAGAGTGAAAATTTGAATGACTTTTCAACTTGAGTGACCCTTGAGTTGTTTTACACCATATATTTTGGGTAAGAGTCTTGGTTATGGAAAAAGATTTGGTTAGGCACCTTTTTTTCATACATGCAATGCACAATCTCTACTATGCGGAATTGTATAGTTTTTAGGGAATTCGAGTGAAACTTTCAATGTTATAAAGTTAAGACATACTACACTTGGTTCTAGGACCTAGATTAGCAGAAGAAAAAATAGCAGAAGAGGGAGAGAGAGAGAGAGAGAGAGAGAGAGAGAGAGAGAGAGAGAGAGAGAGAGAGAGAGTACTGTATTAAGCCATATTGCGTAAGGTTTAAGGACCTGGGTAGGCAATGTAAAGAAAAGTAAAAGAAGATGCGTGAGGGTGTGGGTATGTAGAAGTTGATGAAATTCAAGTATGTGCAAAAGGGAATGCGGCTTGATTTGAAATGTGAAAAGAGAAAGGGAAAATCAGATATCTTTTTTTGATCAAAAGGGATGGTCAAATGTCCCGAATTCTAACCATACTCATTGACTTTAATATCTTCTTTGGCTTCAACGGGTCATGCTTTAGTAGGACAAAGTGGCCCTATAGATAGCTTTTTCATATATGGCAGAGGATCAATGCGTTTGGGCATGTATAGATTTTACATGAGTGATAGTGCTTTGCGACTGAGACTAACTTCAATACTTGGCTTAAAAACAGTTCTTCTGCGATGATCAGGCTTCCTACGACCTGTGCTTTCTTCAATCTACCACTCTACTTCCAAATTTCCTTCCTTCTTCCCCTATCCCCTTAGCCCATTTACAATGAGCCCCCCAAATATTGTACTATTGAGACTCAAATATTGCATAGTTAACCCTTCAATCACATCAGTTTTCTTGGCATTTACGTGTTAATTCGATTTAATTATATATATATTTTTCATGTGAGGTGATTTTGGACCTAAAGATGAATATGTTCTTAAAAGGATGAATTTAAAGATCAAAAGAAGATAATGAAGAATTGGAGACTTAGATGTGTTTAATGAAGAATTCACATGCTAAAGATCTAAGGAAACCAAGTGAGGAATGAAAAGAATTGAAGATTTGAAGTGAAGAAAATGAATCCTGAAAATTGGCCAGAAACATCATATTTTAAAATTTCGAGTCTAAAAGGAGAAGTCCTGAAATAATTTCATAAAGGGACTTCGGTCGGACCAAAGTTCGGATCGGTTCTACCAAAATCACGCAAAATAGTCCAGTGATAAAGTGGAATTTTGAGCCTTAATTCGGTTTGATCGAAGCTAACTTCGGTCCCACCTAAATTTGTCAGATTCCGTGTAGAATTTTCAAATGTGACTTTGGTCCGACTGTAGGCAACTTCAATGTGACCAAAGCGTAACAGAAGTGCATAAATCCAAGTTCGGTTTATGAAATGTCCAAGTTGGTGTGAAAGTTGGAGTTCCACAACTATAAATAGGAGTCCCTAGAACATTTCAAAGCATCTTTTAGGGTTTGAAAAGGGAGAGAAGACCAAGGCAGAACACATACAATGTTCTTCCACTTCAATTTCTTCATGGGTTCTAGTTGATCTTTTTAGTTTTCTTCTAAGATGTTGGTCTTGTTAGCCTAATCTCTTAACTAAGGCTAAGAGATGAAGCTTGTAGTTCTTCTTAATATTTAGTTTACTTTCATTTAAGTTTATAGTTGAACTTTCATTATTTCTAGTTTGAATAAATGAATACTTTCATTTTTCTATGGTTTATTGTGACTCTAATTGCAGTAGATTCTTATAAAGCTTTTGATATCTTCTTATCTATTTTGTAATCGTGAGATTTGTAAAATTTGTGATTTACCATTGTCTCTTGGGCATGGTAGATGGTTGAATTTTTCGCCATCATCACATTGGTGCCTCATGAGTGAACTACTGCAATGAAAGTTCATAATCTCATTATGTTTTAACTGCTCCATTATCCAATTTAATAGGATAAGACTTCAATTTTAATCAAGTTATCCATTGAATCAAGTAAATTAAATATCGAGATTGCTATGGGAGAATTCATGGATCCTTAGTCTTTTATCTTTATTGTTTAAAACTCTTTTTATCTCCCTGGATTAAACACTAAGGTAATTCATTAAACTTAGATTACTTCTAGGGTGTGTTCCGCATTCCTTATGCATTCAATCTCGGTCTCACCAAGTTATTACTACATCGCGACCCTACACTTGGGGTTGTGAACAAGTTTTTGGCGCTGTTATCGGAGATTGACATTGAACGCGATTAGGTTTAGGATTTCTAGGTTTAATTTTTATTTTAGGTTAGATTTTTCTTGTTTTCTCATTTTTTCTAATATAGGGTTTTTAGGATTTTTCACTTTTTCCAAATTTATTTTTTAGGTTTGTCTTAATTTTTTTTCTTCTTTAACATTACTATTATAGTTTATTATTTTTGTCTTATAAGATCTTCATTCTAGTTCCTATGTTCTGATAGCATCCTCCCTTACTCTCCCTACCAACTTTCCGTAATTCTATAGGATTTTTTCTGTAGAAATTTATTTTAGGATTAGATTCAGAACTAAGGTTTCATCATGTTAATGCAAGAGTAGATACGTGAATACACTAATATACTTCTAGTATGCGAGAGATACTATGAAGGGTTGTCCGATGATTATGTTAGAAAAAAACTTGTCTCAAATTTTTACTAAAACCATGATTGAGAACCGACCAAGATATAATATTCCACTGCTTAAGAAGTCCCTATGCGATTATACGTCGGAGAACAATTTCACTCCACTGATTAAGAAATCATTACATGATTATTGGAGTGGGAACAATTATCACCCATCCGACATGAAGAAAACAATGTGTGATTACATTATGGGTGATAATGCGTACCAACAACCATTGAACTCTCACTCATATGACCTGTATGACTATAATCAGTAGAAACATCAAAGTTTAAATTGGAGAGGTGAACCGACAATTAATTATAGTGACTATCCTTTGAATCTCCTGCCTATGAGATCTAACCAGAAACAATCCAAGAGGATTCACTTCATAAATACATGTATGCTTAAAAACAATTCAACCAATATGTCACGCAATCATTCACCGATATTAAAAAATCATTAGAGTTGATTGAATCACCCATTCAAGAATGTCAGTCGTGCCTTATTGATGAGGAATAGGCTAGGTTATCCTAGCCTCAACCTAATCTAGAAACACAATGTGAGGAGAGTGATTCCAACTCGCTTATGAAGTATACTGAATTATGTTCATGAGGAGTTGAATTATATTCATGAGTATACGGTTCAGTTATCCGAAGTGTCGATCTCGATGATGGTCCAAGTTAATGATCGAGAAGCACGGGTTTTTTTCAAACATAGTGATGTTGACTCACTCCACCTACATGAAACGCTTGATTCCAATGTAAAGAATGAGTCCCTTTTAACTGCATATCCTGACTTTTTAGAAGATTACTTGGCATACTTTGAAATTTTTAATGATTACATGATTAAAGACATAGTAGATGCTTTGTGAGAAAATACCTCGGTAGTTGATACTGACCAAGGGAATCATGATTCTAAAGAACCTCCTTCCACAAATCTTGAATGTTTACCATTAAAGGAGCTGAAATTTCAACTAAAGTCTAAAACTTCAGAATGTGTTGAGACTACACTCCCTAATCTGAATTTCACCTAATTGTAGTCTTTGATTCACCATAGTGTACTAACATTGAATTTTTTTCTCACATGTGAATATTATCCACTTTAGATACTTTAAGGGATTAAATTAAGATATTTTTATTGAGGTTCATAAATTTCTTTGGATATTCATACTACAGGGCATCCAAGCCTACTGCGAAAAAGACTTTTGGATGATCTTGTTGAGAAACTTACTGAGAAATTTATTGAGATACTGGCCAGAGGAGGAACCCATCTCTCAGAATGAGTAATTTTCCCTTGCTTTCCTAGTTTAGGATTAGGAATGTATTGCTCTTCTATGATTTATTTTTATTTTTTTTTGTTTTTTTTTTTAATTAGGTTTAGTTTAGTTGTTAGAACATCTTTTGAAAGGAAAATTGCACTAGCCCATCTGTCTATTGCCTTCTAGTTAAATTTTCATCTACTCCTCTTTATTTTTATTGCTCTTAACTTTGATCTTATTGCATATGTTTATACTTTAAGGACAATGTAGATTTTAGGCTGGGGGGTAGGTTTCCTTCGGAAAATTTTTAAATTTTTGCTGAATTGCGAAAATTTTGAGCTATAAAAATTGTAAGTACTTGTATGTTTAGCACACATATGGTTGTCAAATTTTGTAAGACAAAAGTGATACCAGTTTGAGTACGGTTTGATCACAACTACTTTAAATGTCTGAACATCAGCTCAAGATCGGCTTATCATCTTAAGAAGATGTTTCTTGGTTTTGAGACAATTTCAAGACAAGTCGAACTATGGATTTTCTAAACAATATGTGATATAACCCTAGAAAGACATTAGGTTCGGTACTTTTAAAAAATCATTTCATTTTTGGGTTATCGATAGTGCATTTATTTAGGAGTTTGGCTAGCCTAACTTCTTCGGCTAACCTAACTTCAAGTTTGGGCTAAAAATCAAAATTTCTTGAAAATTCGGTTAGCCTAACTTTTGGTTCGACTAACTTAATCTGAAGTTCGCTAGACCCAAGTAAAGTTTGTGTCAAAGTCCATCAATGCAATCTTTTAGAATTCGCGAGAATTTGCCTAGTCAAATTGGACAATCGGCGAACCGAATTTCACCTTAGGCCAGTTAAATTTGAAATTATGGTGATATTGCTATAGTAGAAGTATGGAATTAGTCAAAGTGTTGTAGAGGGGGACTTTTCAAAATTTACAATCTTACTGACTTGTAGTGTTTACTACTCCAAATTAGTTTAACAAGATTATAAGAGAATTATTCATATTCATGGCTATAAAGCATATCAAGGATCCAAGTTAATCATCATACAAATACTACATATTGACACTTATCAACCCATCAATTCAATATGCAAGAATCATCATAAACACATTGATATATAGAGGTTCGGTTAAGTATCTACTCCACTCCTGACTAACGTACTCCACCTTAGAGTGTGCCAAATTTCACTATCTAATGGTTTTAAATTAGGTTAACCACAAACCTTCACAACCTACATAAGGTACTGTCTACACAAGATAAATATATCCTACACAAGGAATTGCCTACCAAAGACATTCATACATGCATACACCCGGAACAATAGATCCTACACAAGGACACTATACGTATTCTCCCATCGGAGGCCTGTAAAAGGTCTTGGTAAGATTGTGAAACACAACCTGAAGACTAAACCTACACAAGGAAGGATCCTCAGATTTTATGGACTCTTAAAGACTTAGTTGTAAGTAGGTGAGCCTCGTTCAACACATAATGAAGATGATCTCCCATTATGTCAAAGAGTCTTCAGCTCCCTTGAACCACAACACTTGTAGATGCTCCAACATAAGTAACTAGGGTTGGGTCAAGGTATTTGGTGGAATCTACTTTAATGAATGTGGATCTTTAAGAGACAGAGTGATTCTAGGGTTTGTGCATTCAAGATATTCCAGTATAATGATTTACCATTAAGTAAGTTGCTGGAGGATCCTTGAATGGTGAAGTTCATTTTCCAATCCAATCTATTGAATATTTGATGATTACATTTAAGAGATGATTGAGGAATGAACTCTCATGAGAAAAATGATTTATAATGATAGGTAAGTAATTACCCTCTTAGAACTCTCTTTTTTTCTCAATGCTAAGTCATAAAGAAAACTTCTAGATATAGATAAAAATCCCAATGAAAATAAAACGGGCAGAATATTTCTGCATTCATTGTCATCGAATTAGGTTCGATGTCATTGAAGGCTACCTTCAATGTCATCGAGTGGCAGTTCGATGACTCGGGATTTTTGATAAAAAATTGTTAAAGCTTGTTGGATGTTCACTCCCTAAGTATAGGGTTGTGATGTAGTAATAAACTTAATGAGACCGAGGTTAAATCCTAAAGGACTGGAACTTATACGTAATCTAAAACTAAGTAGAACTAGAACTAAACTAAAATGAAATCTAAATCAAATGAAATTTAAGGAATAATGGTGAAAGTATTAATATAAAATTAAGAGAATTTAGGGGAAGGAAACTAGGAATTCAGAGGATTCACTTGTAGAGATCAGGAAGATCTTATGCCTGCATCAAAAACTCAACTGGACTTAGAGTCCATCTTCATCCAGTTGAAGGGTGTAACCATGAAAATTAACTGAACTTTCTTTGATATAGTTTTTAAGAGATGAAAGGTATGTGAATTCGAATGGATTCCATCACCAAACCATGCCCAGGAGATAAAGTAAACAACAGAATTAAACTAATTACCAACCAATCAAGAATGTATGAAGGTTAGGAAGGGTACCGACATCTAACCATGCCCAGGAGACGATGGTGAACAACAGGGCTTCCTGACATCATAAACATAAAAGGAATAGGAACATGCTCAAAGCCACTGCAGACCCATTATAATTTCAGTCACAACAGACCATTAAAGACTAAAAAAATTCCCTTAATAATCAAACTAAAATCAATTTCAGTTTATAAATTAAAATTAAATTAAAGACATAAAATAGAGTCTCTCATCTCACTACAAGCTTCACCTCCTTGCTTTAGCTAAGAGGTTTATCCTGACCTAAGCATGATTAGGCTAAAGACTCTTAGAAAAATCATAAAACAAAGAAAAATTAAAAGAGAAGAAAGATAACACTCTTGAGATGGCCTTCTGTTCCTCGCTCTCTCTTATTCCCAGCCAAGATTTGATCCCCCTACGACCCTCTCTCTCTTTCTTTTTATAGGCAACGAAAGGTCAGTGTGGTTAGAGTCAGACGAACCGTCCTTTCTTCGCAGTCCAAATCATAGCAGGAATAGCTTTCGTATGCTGATTTCCCAGTGAGGCCCATTATTGAGTTCATATAGGAGATCTACTCCATTCACCAGATTCTCCTCATAATTTTGATTAGAGATGGTCGGTTTTGGTCGTCCGTCGATCCAGCCCGTGGGCTCTTTCTTTTTGTCATCCGTTGTCTGTCAAAGGGTTAGAAATCATCTTGTTGTCTTATTTTGGAATTCTTCCACCTAGGCTGTGATTAGTGGGCCCCTTCAATCCTGATGGACAGTCCCGATCTTCTTCTTGGATCGTGATGATGGCCCACAACAGAAAATTGTAACCTTTGTTAGGAAACAGAGGCTACGTCGCAGCTTTATAATGGTCAGTGGACCCAGAACGACGTTTCATGAAAAATCCATGCTGTTCATTGGAATCACAATAAAAAACCATTCAGAGATAGTTGGTTTTGGATCAATTTAGGTGTGGCTCACTGAATTGTTTACTCTATCGTCCATCCTGATTTTGAACACAGACTTCTTGTGATCAGGTGCATGAGACCTAAAGGTCACCATGATTGTGGTCCTTCCCACTGTCCGGACACAATGGACGATCCAAATAATTGATTTGGGCAATTAGTGGGGCCCACTAGCCAAAACTAGACAGACGCTGTCCGCCTGCTAGTTCCAGCACAAGAAGAAGACGGGTCAGCTGGTCTTTAACTGGGCTGACTGTCCGGTGCACGGCGGCTGTGCATGTGCTGTGCACACACACCATATAAGGTGGGTCCCTCCTTGATGTATATATGAAATCTGCTCCGTCCATCTATTTTGTCACCTCAATTAAGGTGTTGAGTCCAAAATTGCAGCATATCCAGAGATCAGGTGGGCCCCACTTAAGGATTTAAGGGGCTGATTTTTCCGTTGGGCCACTTCCAAAATGATCCAATGGCTAATTTTTGACGTGTACAGTTAATTTATGGTCCTCATGCCACATATCGAGTTTCGAGTCGAACGGATGGTGCGAACCCTGTGATCTTGCTTTTTGGACATCTTTTAAGCTACTTGAGCTTCAGTTTCTTGATTTTCTTAGATCCCTGGTGTGTAATTCCATTGATCATGGTCCCCTGGGGTCTATCCCATGCTTTGGTGAATTTTGAGCATTAAATCTCAACTTTTAGCACCCTGTTTCGGTCAAAGCTCGTAAATACACCCTGCATTACAAATACGATTAAATCGGTCCGTTAAACGGTATCATGTTCATAACTCTAGGAAATAACTGGGGTCTGATATGCAATATTTGACCCTCAACATTAGATACTTTGTTGACTTAACTCGATGTCATCGAACATGATTTGATGTCATCAAAATTTGAATTTCGATGTCATCGAATCAAGTTCGATTCCTCGATCTTTTAAGTGATTTTTCCTTCTGAGCTCTCTGGACATTTTCATGTCTTTGTTCGATGTCATCGAAATTTGAATTTTGATGAAATTGAATCATAGTTCAATTCATCGAATTTTTAGGCGATTTTCTTTCTAAGCTCGCTGGACATCTGAAGGTCATTCTTCAATGTCATTGAGTCAGATTCGATGTCATCGAGCATAAAAGTTCGATGACTTGAAAGAGGTAGAAAACTGATATAATTTTCATATAAATTTTCAACTTAGTTTTCTATTCCCTAAGTTCGATGACTTCTTAGAGTGTTTTTTAACAGGTATTATATACTTAAGGTGTTTTGGTTATGGGATGTGAGGTTTAATTTACCTTTGAAGATCTTGATCCATCCACTGTGTTTGAGTCTGCGTCTTGTAGTTCTTTCATATGGGGCTCACTGAACTAACTGACTCAGCCTTCACATTAATTAATAAAAAAAGGGACTTTCAATCTCCCCCTTTGTCAATTATGTGACAAAACATCTATAAAACACCTATAACACTTGGAACAATAACCTAAATTGTGTGTACAACTTCATTACAGAATTTTACATATTGTATTCTAAAACTAAACTGGTACACAACCGTATTACTTGAGTGTTGCTCCCCCTATCATCCCGCATCACCATTCATTTTAAACATACACTCATAGGAATAGAATGGTGGGATTGTTCTCCCCCTTTTTGTCAATCATTGGAAAAGGGTTAGTAGACAAATAAAAACATTGTATGACTGAAGTGAAAGTATTTAAATTACATAGGAGAAACACAAAGGAAAGTACAATTTGAATACTAGAAACAGGCAAAGCATGATATATAACATCAGAAAATAAGTGCCCAAGCTTGGCATAAACAAAATATTCCAAGAAATATCCAAAAACATTCAGCCCATCCATGGGCATTATCATCCACCACACATACACAAGTATATCATTTTAAAAAAATGGTTAGTGATCAACACATACATACACACATATACTTGAGGCATCCAAAAAGATATCTATGCCTCAAGTACAATCAATGAACATATGTATTTGATGAAGAGAAGATCGACTATTGAGTAGGAGAATCGGTATCGGCATGGCGATAGGTTAGTATATCAAGAATTTGCTGTGTTGTATGCTGCAAGGCTGTCACCATCTACTTAATTTCAAAGAGTCAAGTTTCACATTAGCCAAGTCGATCCACCATATCTAATTGATCGTTGAGAAGATGTCTAGCAAGATCATTCTGTCAGAAAAACTTACATGTATTGACAGAGTCTGGACTATGCAGAGGCACAGGGGTACGAGTGGAGTCTCTGAGAGTTGGTACTAGATTGTGTTGAGTATTTTCCTCACCTAAAAGGTCTGACCAATCAGATTGGTTGGATATACATTGTCAGTCACATTCAGACTATGTATCGTTTCATGATTGAGCCAAGCACAAGGGTACTGGGAATCAAATGAAGGCGGCAGTCCAACAAATCTTGAGATCTTGTACATAAGACATGGGAATGGAAGTGTTGCAAGATGCTCTCATTTGACAACACAGATTAACTGTTTTAGGAGAAGAGTAGGTAGAAACATTTGGATCCCTTGAAGGACATCATATAGAATGTTGAGTACATAGGGAGAGAGCTCATTACTAGTAACTTCACAAGGATAGACATTTGTACTAAAGATGTTGTGAAGTACTTTGAATGTGGGGGTTTAGATGCCTAACATAAAGAAAGTTTCTCTCATTTCTGGATATTGTCGATCCACTGCATAGAGCTCGAGTCACTTCTCCCCAAATTCCTAGTGAGTTCAGATTGCAGTCAGTCACTAGGAAATGAGTAACTTCCATACCCAAGAGATGACCTATCAACACAAGAGTGACGTGCTTGGTCTGGTTCACGAACATGAAACTGATGGATATGAGATCATTGTTAATAGTGTGACAAGAGTTTAGAAACTGATGTGTGAGGTCATATTGAAACTCTCCACCCAGATTGACGATATTGTACCATCCATTCATCCCTAGAAGAAGATCAACCCCAAAGGGTTCAATACATGTACTAAGGACAATCCGCTCAATCACTTATTATATGTCTGAAGATGAATTTGTAGGAGGAGAGGAGATGTAGATAGGCGTGTGTTTCTTAGTTTTCTTACATTTGGATGACTCACCTTGTGTAAAAGCTGGACCCTTATCTTTACCCATTGTTCAAGAAGAAGACAACTAAAAAACCCCTGATTGATGAAAATGAGATGGAAAGATGGAAAATTTACCAAGATTAGAACTGATTTGAGCACAAGACAAGCGTCACGATGTAATGTCTTAGAAAAATCCATACTTAGACCCGAGTACGACCTCTAGTAGGAATCATTTAGAACTAAATCCCTTAGAAATTTAATGTGTATTAGCTAGCGCTAAACAAGATTACATGTAAAATTAGCACCAATAACTTTTAATACGATCTGTAAGACCCAAAACCTATAGAATCGTTGACACTATATTGCCCTGAAATCTAGGATCCAACTCTAAACCCAGTTACTTCCGGGAATACTTTATAACTTCGTATCGGACTTAGACCGCACGTCGAAAGTCTGATATCGATGAACTTAGACCATTATGACCGCCTACTTGGACTTGACTATCACCTCAAAAATCAAGCCCAAACGATGTACTGAGACCATTTCCTTGAGTCCGGAGTGAAGAGAGTGAGAAAATAAAGATTTTTAGAAAATTAAATATGATTTTAAGTAATTTGAGACGTGTCGCTTGCGCAATATTTCTAAGCGTTCTGACCACTAGATTTGGACACAAATTCACACTCGGATCAGGAAAGGTGGCCCATATATGTCATAACACTTATAGCTCTGATCGAATTTCAATAACCGTTGAATTGAAACTAGTCAACCACGGACGATCTGGAAACCCGATTGGACTGAAAACTTAACTTGCTTAAGATCCAATACTAGTGATTTTAAGTCTGACCGCATTTGATAAGAGGACCTCCAGAAGTGCTCCGTTGGATCAGAAAGAGCTCGATTTGGTTATAATCTAAGTATACCTTAGCCCTAAGGCTATTTTCATCGACTTTAGGCTTATAAAAAGGCCTTAAACCCTCATTCGCAAATTTCATATGAATTTCCTAAACCCTAGCTATTCAAGAGAGAGAAAAGAGAGAGAAAGTAAGAGAGAACCTGTTGATTCTCTGTGGAATTCTTTCCAGTTCATCTACATATCGAATCTGCATATCTGAGTCGTTATTCCGACGATTCTGATTCCATTCTTGGATAAGTTAAACAAACTCTAACCTATTTTGAAGCTTAGAATACCTGTAGTAAAGTTATAGCTAACCTGTTTCATGCCTTAGGTAGCGTATCCGCCGTTGATGAAGACTTATCGTCTGAATCACATCTAATACGCATTTTCTGGTTTAAGGTGTGGACTATATATGTTTAGGTTATAGTTTTCAAGACTTTTAAATGTTAGATAATGATTTATTCATGACGTGAATGCTATTACACATGCCAAATGCACTATCTGTTTCGATTTACGAATATGTATAATCTATGTTAAAAATAGCGTATTTCATGTATATGTTAGAATACCCATATACGTATTGAAATTGTTATTATGATTACCATGATTATTTATCGTTGATACATACTTGATATGTATATGGAAACTCCTTGATGAAAGGACTTGCCCTATTATGTAATAGAGTCGACATACGTGATGTATGTTGAATAGTGTAGCCTAAGTGTTTGTATAAAAGCTTGGATGAGGTAGTAGTTAGTAAAGTGTGATTATTAAGGTTATTGAGATATGAATCTCAATCATGTTAACTGTGTGTATGATTTCCTCCATGAATTTTGTAGCCTAGATTATTCATGTTAACTGTTATGATTTCCTCCATGTACTATATTTAAGTTCAAATTATATTTCATGAATGTTCATATGAATGTAGGATATGAATCAAATGACTGTTATTGAGCTTGTACATGATTGAGGCTGTACTATAGTCCAGGTAATCGGTAACCATTCTTCAAATGGTGGTTGAGGTCATTTTCACCACGCAGGATGAGTTTAACGAATCCGAGTCACGTTTGGGATGTTTGACAGTGGTTAGGCCACACAGAGTGCTTATGCATTCCATGTCGTTCAACTTAACATGCGCTTGGCCTAGTTGGACTTATCAACTAACCCGATTGACCGATGTATGTTTACCATGTTTGGTCGCTACTGTTAGAACCTAAGACACCGAACTCACTAGTGAAACTCCCATTAACCTTGGTACCGTGATCCCCTAAGACTCATGAGCCGGACATGGTGGTATGGGACACTGTGGTCGAGCTGTCGGCCTACGCTGGGGTGACGAGCCTCCCCGTGGTGACCAGTGAGCACCTTACTCTCGTGAGCCGATTATGGTGGTATGGGACACTATATTCATGTTGTCGGCCTACATTGATTGGTGATGAGCCCTCTATAGTGACCTCGAGTATATTCTGACACTGCATAAGGACAACGAGTCTTATTGTAGTATTTAGGATATAACTAAACCTGTATTGATTGGTGACGAGCCCTTTACAACAATCTAGAATCGTACATCATATGAGATTTCCTAGGACTGACGACCCTAGAATGGATCAAAGTTTGGGAATTGATATAAGGGAGGTGTCTTAGCTTCCCAATCTTATTGTATGAAAAATATTAATAAGAACTTAGTAATCATACTCATATCATCGCACTGCATGTGCTATCGGTGTTGGTGTAAGAGCACTGAGGAAGTGACTGACATGCGCGACCGTAAGATGAAAATCACAGAGGAAGATTGTGGTGAGGGCATGCATCATTTCCTCATATCATTCTGGCATTAACAAGAGTATCTAGGACATGTTTGATTGTATTGGTTTATCATTACTGCTTGATTGAATTGATAACATGTTAACCTTTGTTGTATAGCTCCACTGAGCTGATCACTCACTCCCACGTTCTGGGATGGTGCTTAAACACTAACCAGACTCTGACTTAGCTGCATGTGACAGCGATGCCTGTGAGGTGGAGTCGGAGTTCGACGAGGATGAGGATGCTTTCTTGTTCATGCAGTTCTCAGGCGGGTTCATGTGAGCCTTGTCCTGACTAGAGGGGATTTTGGGATATGATTGTATTGATTTAGCACAGCTTGATATATGTATTTTGATACATAAATGTACTTATTGCCCTGGACAGAGCAAGCATATTTTGGGGATCGTTTTTGGTTTATATATGTATTTAAGTCTTTTACTTGTATTTTTCTCACTATCCCTGAATTATGTCTGTTAATCTGGCTTAATCTACTTCATGTTTTATGTGCTAATACAGACAACATACATCCATCATTGTTTATGTTACATAAGTGATGTTCTGGAACTCGGGATGTGAATTATGCTCAACTCCCAAATTTCAGGTCGTTACAAGTTGGTATCAGAGCATGATTTGGATTAAACTGGACTTGAGTTATGGTCACACGATGCACGTCGATGCCACTATAGAGTAGGAGGGTGCAAGAACACTCTAGAAATAGGTCTAGGACCCCATATGTGTCGTCTGGCGAAAGTTTACTAAAAATGATTGTCGAGATCGAGTCCGTGCGCATTCCTGATCACACGCAACGACCCCAAATTAAGTTTAGACCATCAATTGATGGGTATAGACTGCATTTCATCCCATTTCAGCCATTAAAAATCGATAAATGTTAATAGAAATCAATTTTATTTCGACAGGACCTGAAACGGTTCGAATCGAAAGAGGGGGCCAAACGAACCACTTTCAGGGGGTCCCAAGGTGGGACCCTGACTTTTTTGGACCCAAGGAGTGGGGAGGTCCTCACCCAAAGGGCAAGGCCTCACCGGTTCGGTGAGGCCTCACCGACCGGCGGGCCTGTATGGACCGAGCCTTCGGGCCAATGGCACGTGGGGCCTAGTGGGACCCACTGGTGCAGGGTTCGACCCCTATTTCATCCCCAATCTACTACTTCCTTCATAAACCCTCCTCCCAAGCTTTCCCTTTTCTTCAAAACTGCCACATTCTCTTTCAAATCATCCTTCCAATCACTCATTCTTTCATTTTTCATTAAATCCCTCATCTCTTCCCCGTGCTCAGCCATACCCATCACCTAATCCTTCCATTTCCTTTGATTGGGGATGAAATAGATGGGTAGGGGGTTGGCATGATTTTGAAACTTAAATGAGGGATTTAAAAGCTTAAATGAGGAATTTGAATAGTGTTCGTGAGAAGGATCGCCGCACCAGGTTTATATGTGGTCGTTTGGTTGAGTGGCAACATAACAAGAGTCTCTTTACGACCCATATGTCGGGTGATTTTTGTTTGCTTCACCACATCTGCACGTTCAATGTCTACCCCAGGTGGAGCAATCACAGTGAGTGCATGCGTCTTATGGTGGATTTCCTATACCAAGTGGGCCAGGGAGCAAAGTTATGCGTGCCTATGTTTGTCCTGCAACAGATCATCCTTATCGCGTGATCAAGAAGAACGACTGAGTCACTCCCCTTTGGCCGACTCATATACAAGATTACACTTGAGTTTGGCTACAGACTTGGGGTAAAATTGCCAGCGCCGGTCCATTACATCACCGAGACCACTCTCAACCAAATGAAGATCAGGCCTCGGCAACGACAAGCCCAACTTGAAGAGAGCGAGGATGAGTCTGAGAGTGAAGAAGGAGAGGAAAGTGAAGAAGAAGGTGGGGCAGAGGTAGAGGAAGAAATGCAGGACAAAGAGGAAGAGGAGGCTCAAGATACTGATAAGAGTCTCCTCCTAAGACTCAGGAGTATAATCCTAATAGGGCTGATAGAGAAGCCCGTTTGGTTAGGCTTGAGGAGGGCCAGACCACTCTTCGACAGGATATTATAGATCTGTGTGGCTACGTGAAGCATAAGTTCGGGAAAGTAACCCACACTTTGAAGACGATCCTGTGTTGTTTGTAGGATAAGGGTGCCCCTCCTCCATCGCCAAATTATGAGGAATAGTCCTTTATATAGTTGTTGTTTGTTTATTGTTGCTTATTTTTATGTGTGGTTTAGTAGTGGTTTGGTAGTTTGATAGTTGTTTAGTGTTTAGAGCTTAGTGTTTGAAGCTTAGTTGTTTGCTCACATGCTTTCTCTGTCGTGATTCATGTAATGCTTCATATCATGTATTGTGGCAATTTTGATAATGAAATGCATGTTGTTTCTTAGGCTTGTGAAGTTAATGCTATGGATGGACTGTGTGAATGCCTAATCTCATTGGTTGCTACCCTCTGTTGTGTGTAGGGTATGCCACCTAAGGGCTCGAGATCTTCGGCTCGTCTTTCTCTAGGTGATTCGCTAGACGGGGCCCTTGCCCTGTGCAATACTCATATGGACCCCCATTCGAGCCCATCTCGTTCTGATCCCATGTCGAGTTCTCAGCCGGCTTCTAGCCCTGCTGCTGGGCTCCCTCCCATGACACCTCCTGTGGTGCCTCCTGTCACACCTGTGGTTCTCGAGCAGAACCGTGTGTCTACATCGACGTCTTCTACATCACAGTCCACTCCACCTCTTGATAGGCTAGAGCAGATGATGTTGTTGATGCAGCAACAACAGATACAGAAGTAGCAACAGTAACAAATTTTGTTCTCCATGGCTAGTATCTTTGCTCAGTCGATGGGGGCTACTCCACCTGCCTCGCCTCTACACCCTATTGGGACTCCTAATGCGAGCGTCACTTTCGAGCAATTTTAGCGCTTGAGGCCTCCTACATTTTTGGATACTCACAGACCCGAGGAGGCTGAGTATTGGATCGACCGAATCTCTAAGATGCTTAGACCATTACATTGTTTCGAGGTGGAGAAGGTTGAGCTTGCCAACTTTATGTTTGAGAAGGAGGCTAGGTTATGGTGGGACAGTATTCTCCGCACAGTTGCAGAGGGATTTGATTAGAGGTGGGCAACATTTGAGGCTCGATTCCATGAGAAGTATTTTTTGGTCACTTACCGACACGAGAAGGAGAGTGAGTTCCTTCGCCTTCGTCAGGGAGGCATGTCGGTGACAGAGTATGAGAACCGATTTACGGAGCTGGGCAGGTATGCTCCTTTGATTCTAGGTGATTAGCCATTGAGGATGCAACATTTTTCTGAGGGTTTACGGCCAGAGATTCAATCGAAGATGTGCTGTGTGAGCATCTCTTCTTATGCTGAGTTGGTGAGCATGTCCTTGCAAGCAGAGCAGGACGGGGAGAGGTTGTCCTGCACGCATGCACTATGGTTCCCAGGCCGTGACCTGATTTTTTGAGTAGGCCTTTCCTCAGTAAGAGGCCTCGTATCTATTCACCGCAGGGATTTTCTGCATCTCTTGCTTATGTGAGACGTCCTGATGTGTGGTGCAGCTATTGTAAGAAGCCTGGCCATGTTGAGATATCTTATTTTTCCAGGATGCGAGATAGTGGTTTCTCACCGCCTCAGAGGATCGGTCGTCCAATGCCTCAGTCTATTTCAGCACCACCTCATCCTTCCTTAAGACCTCTAGCACCTCGTTTCAGGCCACCACAATGGCCCATGGTTCCTCCACCACATTTTCCACAGCAGGCTCGGGTTCATGCACTTACAGTTGAGGCGCCCGAGGCAGATTCAGCACCGTCATCATTTGAGGTTCCTACTCACATCTTAGGTATGCCTATCTTCTTGTTGGTGGACATTGGTTCCACTGTTTCAATCATCTCTTCTGATGCGGTCAAGCGGCTAGGTTTGGTTACGGCTCTTGCGAAGGGAGTGAGATTCACGATAGCTACAGGGAGTACGTCAGATATTACTCGGACATGTGAGTCTTGCTCGATAGATTTAGGTAGCAGGACAGTGGTCGTCGACCTGATTGTCGCCCCACTGTGTCATTATGATGTTATATTTGGGATGGACTGGCTTACGAAGATGAGAGCAGAGATTGATTGCGAGGCCAGAGTTGTGACAGCCTACGGACCTGAGGGCACGGTCTTCTCTATTCTAGTTTAGGTCAGTTAGTCTTGTCATGTTAGCACCTACGCTTCCAAGTTAGAGAATTCTGATGTTTCGATGTTAGAAGTTATGCCAGTAGTTCGTGATTTTTTTGATGTGTTTGAGAAGATTCTAGGGCTTCCCCCTCAGCGCGAGATTGACTTCACTATCGATCTTATGCCCAGTGTGACACCTATTTTTCTACCGATGTATTGTATGCCTCCATGTGAGATGGAGGAGTTGAGGAGACAGATTGATGTTTTACCTGAGGTAGGCTTTATTCGACCAAGTGTGTCACCTTGGGGAGCGTCTGTCATGTTTGTGAAGAAGAAAGATGGTTCCCTGCGGTTATGTATTAATTATCGTAGGCTAAATTAAGTGACAGTGAAGAACAAGTATCCCTTGCCCAGGATTGATGATCTGTTCGATCAGTTGAAGGGGGCACATTATTTTTTGAAGATAGATTTACAGTCTGAGTATCATCAGTTGCGCGTCAGGGATGAGGACGTGCAGAAGACTGCGTTCAGGACCATTTTTGGTCATTATGAGTTCCTTATGATGTCTTTTGGACTCACGAATGCTCCATCCGTGTTCATGGATCTGATGAACAGAGTGTTTCGGCCATTTCTATTCTGATTCGTCATTGTCTTTATCGATGACATTTTGATATACTCCACGAGTTGGGAAGAGCATGAGGAGCACCTGAGAGCGGTATTGAATACTCTCAAGGAAAGTCAGTTGTTCGTGCAGTATAAGAAATGCGACTTCTGAAAGGAAGAAGTTAAATTCCTGAGTCATGTGGTATCTAAGGAAGGTATTGCAGTTGACCTCGCTAAGGTTGCTGTGGTTCAGGATTGGAAGCAGCCCAGTTCAGTTACTGAAGTGAGGAGTTTTTTGGGTCTAGCAGGTTACTATCGACAATTTATTCGAGACTTTTTAAAGATTGTCGGGCCGTTGTCTCAATTGACACGGAGAGACTTGAAGTTTACTTGGAATGACAAGGCTGAAGCAGCCTTTCAGGAGCTGAAGGACAAGTTGACGTCCGCCCCTGTGCTAATATTGTCAGAGCAAGGGGTTAAGTATACGATATATACTGACGCGTCTCGCGTTGGTCTGGGTTGTGTCCTTATGCAGAAGGATAAGGTGATTGTTTATGCCTCGAGACAATTAAGGTAGCACAAGGAGAATTACCCTACACACGACCTAGAGTTGGCAGCTGTCATTTTCGCATTAAAGCTCTGGAGACATTACCTCTGCGGAGAGGAGTTCGAGCTCTTTTGCGTCTACAAGAGCCTTCGATATATATTCTCACAGCGAGATTTGAATATGAGGCAGCGCCGATGGATGGAGACCTTGAAAGACTTTAAGTTTGAGGTTTCCTACCATTCGAGCAAGGCAAACCTTGTGGCAGATGCGTTGAGCTGCAAGAATGCTATAGAATTTGTGGCTCCGCTTATGATTGCAGAATGGGATATGGTGGAATTCGTGCAAGACTTTGAACAGAAAATCACAGTGGAAGAGCACATGTTCGTGTACAACCCCTCCTAGATGGCCATATTATTGAGGCTCACGCAGGCGATGAGCTTCTGAAGAAGATGAAGGAGTGGGTTGGTACTGATGAGGACTCTGAGTGGACTATTGGTATGGATGGGGGCTTTCGATATCGAGGCCGCCTGTGCGTTCAAGATATACCTGACTTGAGACGAGAGATTCTTGAGTTAGCCCACAGTTTGAGGCTTGTGATACATTCAGGTAGCACGAAGATGTATCAGAATATGAAAAGATCGTACTTGGGACAATATGAAGGTCCACATTGTTGAGTTCGTATCTCGTTGTCTCACGTGTCAGCAGGTTAATGCAAAGCATCGCCGACCTCCTAAATTGCTTCAGCCCATGCCCATAGCTGAATGGAAGTGAGACTTTATTTCTATGGATTTTATTTCTGGACTGCCGAAGACGAGGAAGGGACATGACTCGATTTGGGTGATCGTTGATAGGTTGACGAAGTCAGCTCATTTCCTACCGATCAGAGTCACAAATTCTGCAGACAAGTTGGTTAGATTGTATATCAAGGAGATTGTACACTTGCATGGAGTTCCCTTAGAGATTGTATTTGATCGAGACACCAGATTCACATATATCTTCTGGACTCGTATCCAGGAAGCGATGGGTGTGAAGTTGAAGTTTAGTACCGCGTTCCATCTGCAGACAGACGGGAAGACGGAGCGTGTGAATCAGATTTTAGAGGATATGTTGCGAGCTTGTGTGTTGGACTTTAAGGACAGTTGTGATGACTGTCTTCCTTATGTAGAGTTCGCATATAACAACAACTTCCAGGCGAGTATTGGCATGGCTCCCCATGAGGCACTATATGGTGCCCGTGCAGAGCGCCACATTATTGGGCAGAAGTGGGCGAGAAGACTCTGATTGGCCTAGAGTTAGTTCAGGTGACTTCAGAGAAGATCGACATTATTCGACGTCAACTGCTCTCAGCACAGAGCAGGCAGAAGAGCTACACCGATACGAGACGGCGACCGCTTGAGTTTGATGTTGGGGACCATGTATTCCTTAAGGTTTCCCCTATGCGAGGAGTTCTTAGGTTTGGTAAGAAAGACAAACTCACACTGAGATTTATTGGCCCATTGCAGATACTTGATCAAGTGGGGGCAGTAGCGTATCGCCTTGCTTTGCCCACACCACTCGTAGGCATGCATAATATTTTTCATGTGTCCATGTTGAAGAAGTACGTTCCCGATCCTTCACACATTATCAGATGGGAGAAGGTACAATTGAGCGAGGATGCCACTTATGAACTGCGCCCGACACGTATTTTGGATAGGAAGGAGCAGGTATTGCGTAGTAAGGTTATTCCACTTGTGAAGGTACTGTGGACACATCATAGCGAAGAAGCTACTTGGGAGACTGAAGCTAAGGTCAGGAAGAATTACCCCCAGATCCTCAAAGAGTATGAGAAGGTACGAATTTCGAGGATAAATTTTTTTTTCATAGGGGGGTAGATTGTAACGTCTTAGAAAAATCCATACTTAGACCCGAGTACGACCTCCAGTAGGAATCATTTAGAACTAAATCCCTTAGAAATTCAATGTGTATTAGCTAGCGCTAAACTAGATTACATGTGAAATTAGTACCAATAACTTTTAATACGATCTGTAAGACCCAAAACCTATAGAATCGTTGACGCTATATTGCCCTGAAATCTAGGATGCAACTCTAAACCCAGCTGCTTTTGGGAATACTTTGTAACTTCGTATCGGACCTAGACCGCACGTCGAAAGTCTAATATCGATGAACTTAGACCATTATGATCGCCTAGTTGAACTTGACTATCACCTCGAAAATCAAGCCCTAATGATGTACTGAGACTATTTCCTTGAGTCCGTAGTGAAGAGAGTGAGAAAACGAAGATTTTTTAAAAATTAAATATGATTTTAAGTAATCTAAGACGTGTCGCTTGCGCGATATTTCTAAGTATTCTGACCAATAGATTTCGACCCAAATTCACCCTCGGATTAGGAAAAGTGGCCCATATATGTCATAACACTTATAGCTCTGATCGAATTTTGATAACCGTTGAATTGAAATCGGTCTGCCACGGATGATCTGGAAACCCGATTGGACTGAAAACTTAACTTGCTTAAGATCCAATACTAGTGAGCTTAAGTCCAACCGCATTTGATAATAGGACCTCCAGAAGTGCTCTGTTGGATCAGAAAGAGCCTGATTTAGTTATAATCTAAGTATACCTTGACCCTAAGGATGTTTTCATCAACTTTAGGTTTATAAAAAGGCCTTAAACCCTCATTCCTAAATTCCATACGAATTTCCTAAATCCTAGCTATTCAAGAGAGAGAAAAGAGAGAAAGTAAGAGAGAACCTATTGATTCTTCATGGGATTCTTCCCAGTTCATCTACGTATCGAATCTGCGTATTTGAATCGTTATTCCGACGATTCTGATTCCATTCTTGGGTAAGTTAAACAAACCCTAACCTATTTTGAAGCTTAGAAAAGCTGTAGTGAAGTTATAGCTAACCTGTTTCATGCCTTAGGTAGCGTACCACTGTTGACGAATACTTATCGTCTGAATCACATCTAATACGCATTTTCTGATTTAAGGTGCGGACTATATACGTTTAGGTTATGGTTTTCAAGACTTTCAATGTTAGATAATGATTTATTCATGACGTGAATGCTATTACACATGCCAAATGCGCTATCTGTTTCGATTTACAAATATGTATAATCTATGTTAGAAATAGCATATTTCATGTATATGTTAGAATACCTGTATACGTATGAAAATTGTTATTATGATTGCAATGATTATTTTTCATTGATACATACTTGATATGTATGCGGCAACTCCTTGACGAAAGGACTTGCCCTATTATGTAATAGAGTCGACATACGTGATGTATGTTGAATAGTATAGCCTAAGTGTTTGTATAAAAGCTTGGATGAGTTAGTAGTTAGTAAAGTGTGATTGTTAAGGTTATTGAGATATGAATCTCAATCATGTTAACTGTGTGTATGATTTCCTCCATGAATTTTGTAGCCTAGATTATTCATGTTAACTGTGTACGATTTCTTCCATGTACTGTATTTAAGTTCAAATTATATTTCATGAATGTTCATATGAATGTAGGATATGAATCAAATGACTGTTATTGAGCTTGTACATGATTGGGGCTGTACTACAGTCCAGGTAATAGGTAACCGTTCTTCAAATGGTGGTTGAGGTTGTTTTCGCTACGTAGGATGAGTTTAACGAATCCAAGTCGTGCTTGGGATGTTCGACAGTGGTTAGGCTACACGGAGTGCTTATGCATTCCATGTCGTTCAACTCAATGTGTACTTGGCCTAGTTGAGCTTATCAACTAACCCGATTGACCGATGTATGTTCACCATGTTTGGTCGCTACTGTTTGAACCTAAGACACCGAACTCACTAGTGAAACTCTCGTTAACCTTGGTACCGTGATCTCCTAAGACTCATGAGCCAGACATGGTGGTATAAGACACCGTGGTCGAGTTGTCGGCTTACGCTGGGGCAGCGAGCCTCCCCATAGTGACCAGTGAGCACCTTACTCTCGTGAGCCGATTATGGTGGTATGAGACACTATATTCATGTTGTCGGCCTACGTTGATTGTGACGAGCCCTCTGTAGTGACCTCGAGTATATTCTGATACTGTATAAGGGCGACGTGTCTTGTTGCAGTATTTAGGATTAACTAGACCTGTATTGATTGGTGACGAGCCCTTTACAGCGATCTAGAACCGTACATCGTTTGAGATTTCATAGGACTGACGACCCTAGAATGGATCAATTTGGGTGTCACACCCCAAACCCAGAAATCAGATTCACAGGAATTTCGATCGCCGAATCTGGTGTCAACAGCCTCCGTAGTACCCCATTCTCGGCTCCCAGCGCAGCATACGCCAGATTCTGATCTTGGGATCCTACAAGGAAGATTTTTCAACGTACATTTTGTCTTGTAATAAGCATAACCACAAGTTAACCAAAATCATAAAGGCAACATCATCATCACATATCCACTAATATAATCACTTGAATACAATACTGAAAAGAAAACACATATATCAAAATCAGAGCTCCTGAAAATCGCTGCACTCTCTAAGCTCAACGCTGCTTCAACCTAACGCCACCTGCACGCATCTATCATGCATAAGTGTAACGCCCTAGAAAAAAATTAGTACTTAGACTTGAGTACCAACTCGACCAGAAATCGCGTAGGATTAATTCCTTTAGAAAATAAGTGTAAGTTAGCTAGCACAACGCTAGAGTAGCTGGGAATAGTCCCTGATCACTTTAAATACGTTCTACAAGACCCAAAGCGAGTAGTACCAATGACGCTATAATATTCTAAAACCTCGGATCAAACTCTAAACCGGTTTGTTCTCTGGACCTCTTTGAAACTTTGTATTAGATCTAGACCGCGCGTCGAAAGTTCGATGCCTACAATCTTAGACCGTTAGAACCGCCTAGCTGGACTTGACAATCATTTCAAAAATCAAGTCCAACCGACATTCGCAGGCTATTTCATTGAGCTTGGACTGAAGAGAGTGAGAATAGGGTTAGATTTGGAATTTAAAATTCAAATCTAGCACACGACTTGAAGCGTTATTATTAAGTGTTCTGACCATCAAAATTCAGCCAAATTACACCCTCGAATCAGGAAATTTTTTTATTTCATATCAAGAGACTTGTAGGCCTGATCTACGTGCGGTGACCGCTGAACTGAAACTGGACTGCCACGTGCGATCTAAGAGCAGTCCTAGTCTGAAAACGGGATGTGAGCAACATCCGACATGTATGAACTTAAGTCCGATCGCGTTCGGCCAGGGGACCACCAGAAATGGTCTTTTGGTTTGGAACAGTCCCGATTTGGATATAACTTAAGTATACCTTAACATGAAGCTGTTTTGGGCATGTTTGGGCTTATAAAAGGGCTTGAAACCCTCACCCCTCTCACCCATCCGAATTTGCTAGAAACCTTAGCAAGAGTGAGAGAGAAAGTGAGAGTTTGTGAGAGCGAGTGGAAGGGAATTTCCTGCTTCTTGTGCCACCTGTTGCACGTGATTAAGCAACGCGCCTCAATCACTTTTTCGATGATTTCACCACATTTCTAGGTAAGAAAACATCCCTAATACTTGCTGATTTGAGGTTCTCTTAGTTCCATGGCGAAGAACTATTCACCGTAGACGAAGCGTATACGCTCCGTTCGAATTAATACACCTATAGGAGAAAAGGTGCGAATTTTAGACGCTTTGATTGACTGTTTCCAATGCTTTCAATGTCGTTTAATAGTAGATTATCGACGGAAACGTCGTTTTCCATGTACAACATGCTGTCCGTTTCCTGTTTCGTAAGCAGACGGAGAATATGAGATTTAGGGCATTTTAGTCATTTGTAGGAAATACTATTTTCATCCATAATTTTCTGATGTGATTGACATGGCTTCTTGTCGCATTAGGATACTAGGAATACGTGCATAATTATTTTGGCAAAGAGATTCGCGTAAATGCGCACTTTGAGTCGACATACTATATGTAGACTTACGTGTGAAGTTTAAGTGTTTGTATAAATGCTTGTATTAGTATGTATTGAATTAAATGGTGTTATGAATTAGTTTGAGATTGATTTCTCAATTAATATGCTGATGTAAATGATTTCCTACATGTTAGTTATATGCATGATTTCATTATATGTATGAAATGCATGTGCTTGATGATTTACTTAAGTTGTATGTTATAACATGTGTTAACATGCTCACATGGTTGTATTTCATTTCCATTAATCTTACATGATGGCTGATGTGAATTCATAATTATTTGGGACTATACCTAGTCCAGGCAGTCGGCAACCGAGCAAGTGCGTGGTTGGCCTATCTTTGCCACGAACGACGCGTCGATGAACGCGAGCCGTGTTTTGGAGTTGGCGGCAGTGGTTAGGCCACGCGAGGTGTTTTACGCACTTCATGTCGTTCGACTTGAGATGCGCTCGTGCTAGTCGAGCCCGTCAAGTAACCCGACTGGCCTTTGTATGTTCACCCTGTATGAGTCATAACTGCTTGAACCTAGGGTACTGAACTTACCATTGTAAACCCTGTCAACCATGGTACCTTGATCCATAAAGACTCATGAGCCAGGCATGGTGGTATGGGACACCGTGGTCGAGTTGTCGGCCTACGCTGGGGTCACAAACCTCTCCGTAGTGACCAATGAGCACCTATGACTCGTGAGCAGATTATGGTGGTATGGGACACTATATTCTTGCTGTCGGCCTACACTGATCAGGCGACGAGTCCTTTGTAGTGACCGCGAGCGTATTCTAAGTCTACGGGAGGCGACGACCCTTCCGTAGCAGTGAGAGTATAGTAGGCCTGTATTGATAAGGTGATGGGGGAGTGGTGCAACGAGTGCGAGCAACAGCCCTGGCAGCCCTTGCAGTGACCTACAAAAAAATATACGTCGTATGAGATTACTAGGAGTGACGACCCTAGACAGGATCTGTGTTGAGATTGATATAAGGGAAGTACCTTAGTTTCCCAATATTGCTGTATGAAAAAGACTAATAATAACTCGGTAATCATATCACCATCACATTGCATGTGCCTGGAAGATGTGGAGCACTGTGGGATGATTGCATGTCGCAGGCGTAAGATGGTGCGGAATGAGGGAGAACATCGGTGAGGGCATCCATCATGTCATGTCATATTGCATTAACAACAGTATTAGGATTGTTTGATTTACTGCTTTACTATTATCACATGATTGATTTGAGAACATGTTAATCCTTGCTCTATTATTCCACTGAGTTAGCTACTCACTCCCATGTTTCAGGATGATGTTTGCAACACCCACCAGACCCTGTCTTAGATGCAGGTGAGGCAGTGATCCAGGAGGCAGAGCCGAACTATGATGAGGACCAGGACGAGTTCTCATATATGCAGTACCACGACGGCTTTGCTTAGGTGGCCTGGATTGACGGGACTTCTCAGTGGGACTCTTTTTGGACATTTGATTTTATTTATTTACATGTATATGAGACTCAGAGATGTATTCATACTTTAGAGACAGTCGAGATCTACTTTGTTTTCCATACAGTGATATATATATTATTTTAGTCTTCCGCTTGCTTTTATCACTGAATCTGGAGTATGAATTGCAGTTTTGGTATACTTTTACTCATGTGAATGCTTTAACTCAGACAACATTGAATCATAATCATTTTTATTACATAAGTGACAGTCTGGAACTCGGGAGTTGAGTTTATACACGACCCTCGATTTTTAGGGTGTTACAATAAGCTTACAAAAGCTTAGAGGGTGGTGTAAGTGTGTGTAAGGTAAGTGCCGAGTATACAATAGAATATGTAAATCATACATCATCGAGATAAGCAGAAAAAATTGACAAGGTCATGAATCATATGATATCAGAGTAAGCTAAAATATACTGGTAAGTTCATGAGTCACATAATGTTAGAGTGCACAATGCAGATCATAATGAGCCAAATAGTATATACAGCAGATGCGATGTAATATGCAGATCCTGTCAAGTCCTTCTAAGCCATATAAGTGTAGAAATGTAGTAATCTAAAATATTAAGTACTGTGAATGCAATGTAATATGCAGTGTGAATGAAATGACTATGATGGAATGTGAAGTCGGGATGATAGTACATAGTATCACAGGCTATGGGGTCCATCACAAGGGAATTCTATCCAAACCAGTCTCATACCTAAATTTGGATAGTCAAACACAATGTGGTAAACTCCTGATCTCAGGTTAGTCGCGCGCCCCAACTGAAATCTCGGCCATTGCGAAGGTATATGTAACAAATAGTTGTGCACCACCAGCCCGAGTGGATAGTGATTGAATGAATGAGTACGCAACTCCTGCTCAGTAGCCTATCAGCACAGTAGCCTGCCAACCGCTGGTAGCTCGTCTAGGCCTCAGCCCAGCCCACATCACACCCGCCCACATCAGCGTCCGCCCACGTGTGCCCGCCCATGTGTACAACAGTGACGGGGTGTCATACTATCATGTCAGTCCTCATATCAAGTCCACGTATCAGTATGGTTCCTCTCTGAAAAATCACCGAGGTCTATTATACTCCACACCGACTGCCTCCTCCCTAGTTGCACAGCCTTGCGAGTGGAAGAGACCTCACTATCCGCCTAGCCAGTAGTCTGCCAATACCTACCCGACTCGTCGATAGCAGACCCATTTACGAGCTAGTCATACTCAGCCTACCTTATATCCCCCTCACTTGGGCGGATAAGGCCACACCCCCTTCCAACCGACCACGACACAGTGGGAGACATGGCCTCATGGTATAGGCACCGACTCTAATATTCCACTCGGTCTAGATGTTGGAGCAACTCCTAGTACCAAGGAGGTTATAGGATTTTTATCCAAGGACATCTTAAGTGCCCACAGTGTTAGAACCAATTATTTTCGATATCTCATCTAGCCATCCACGATGTGCCCGTGGAGGCCACGACCCTGATGTCGCTAGGGCGTACAATGATCAAGTCACATATATGCGAGATGCATGAGTCACACTATCTAGTCATACAACAATCCTGTGCGTACGACGCTATAATGTGGGCACTCCGTCTCATAGGGAGTCCCATAAATGTCTCAGCCCAACGGCTTCTGCTATGATCAAACATTCCTCATATCAAGCATAGATATGATGCATATGGCATGAGGCATGGTGTTATACTAAGCATGTTACAAAGTGATGAACTATCCTTACATCAAAGATGGGCCTAAATGGCCTACACACAACAAGTACAAGCCTATCAATGGGCCCTAGGGAGAGATACAATGCGGACATTTAACCAACATTATCCGTACAATGTGGACATCAAACCAACATTGTTCCCAAGGCATGGCCCGCCATAAAGGTCAACACATAAACCACAATGGAATCTCATTATAATGGGCCTCAACCCATGGACTCCAAATACATCACAATGGGCCTCAACCCATGGGCCGAGAATACACCATAATGGGCCTTAATAAATGGGCCAAAAATATGTTACAATGGGCCTCTACCCATGGGCCCTAAATACATCACAATAGGTCGTAAACACATCAAGGTGGGCCTAATCATATGGGCCTTATATATGTACCAAGGTGGGCCTCAATAGAAGGCCACAAATGAATCAAGATGGACCTCATACATATACCAAGATGGGCCTCAATGGACGAGCCACGAACACATCAATATGGGCCTAATCACATGGGCCTTATGTATATCAAATGGGCCACACCAATTGGCCCCATGCATATCAAATGGGCCATACCCAAAGATAGGTGGTGAAAATGATTTCCACCATTAAAATTCCTAAGGCGTCCTGTTAAATGGGCCTAAAAACCCATCTAGAATGTAAGATTATGGAGTTTCCACCATCCGATCAGCTCAAAACTTTATATGCAGCCTAAGAACTACAAATTAGCCATACACGTCAAATTTCAGCTCATGGATCCTTCTAGAAATGGCTAAACTGAAAGATCATCCCCTGAAATCATGATTTAGGGCCCGCCTGATATCTGGATACGCTTCAAATTCAATCTCAACGCTTTAAATGAGCTGACAATGCGGATGGATGGAGCAGATTTCTCACGATCATCACCATGGACCTATATGTACATTACATGCACATCACGTACATGCATGACATTTCTCATTTACGTAAACAGTGTTTACACTGTGCATTTAAAATTTTTTTTAGAACGGCCTACTCCACATTTAAATTATCGATCTGTACCGCCCATTGTGTTAAGAAGTAAGATTTAACCCTTGCCAAAGTGGCATTCTGAAACTATACAGGCTGTTACAACATCCTAGCCGTTAAATATAAGATGGACGGCGAAGTAGATAAACCTGTGGACTGCATGGATTTTACTCCAAAAACAATCCTTTTCGGATGGTTTTTCGTCCTGAAATCAATGGACAGAGTGGATTGAACTCATACATCAATTTGGAGCCTACACAAGTGGTGCACCAAAAAATTTTTAAAAATCAAACTATCATAGCGTCCTACTTCATAATCTATCCATGTCCAGCGTCCCTAGGCGCTGGACGGTCTGAGTAACACATACATACAAGGTGGGCTCACACAAAAATTGCTGACGTCAATCAACAGTGGGACCCACTGTCCTGAAAACCAAATGGAAGTTGTGGATGTAACATATACATCACATGGCTCCCACTTGCCATCTCAAAATGGTTGGATAGCATGAGATATAATAGATACGTTAAGGTGGTATCCCACCATCCAGATGATGAACGGCTGGGATAAAACATTTACACGTGGGCTCCACACGTATATGTGGACAGTGGGTGAGAAACATACATCAAAGGGGACCCACGTCCCATACAACTTGCTGACGTCAATCACACCAGCCACTGCTGGTGTGTGGTGCGCCAACCACTCCGGTTCAACGTAGGTGGGTCCCATGTGGGGCCCACCATAACGTTTGTTTTCCATCCAGCCTGTTGATAAGGCCACGAAGACCTAGATGAACAGTAAAAAAATAAAATTCAGATTGATTCAAAAACTTCTGTGAACCCCAAACAGGGTTCAACGACAGCCATTCAACCCCATTGTTTCCTGTGACGTGGGCCACCTAAGTTTGGTATATGTCTGATTTTTATGATGGGGCCCACTACCCTAAAGGGCCTACCACATGCACGGTGTGGATGTCGACGAACATCACGGTGGGGTCCACACATGGGACCACGTCCCTACCCACGCTGCTGGACGACGCGTCCAGAGGACGGTCAGAGGCAGCGGGCCTCTCTTCTTCCTCTTTCTTTTTTTGATTTTTGGTTATCCTTGGTTTTTTCCTAGGTGGGGCCTGTATATGGAAAATTCAACCCATGCATTATATTCTACGACTTATAACAGATCTAACAAGACCAATATTGATTATGTTTTGGGAGTATAGAAAGATTAAAGTGAATTTACATGGTGAAAATCATTATTTTCAAAGGTATGGCCCGCTTGCTTATCAGATAGGCTTCAATTTTTTTGGCTCAATGCCTAAAATGAGCTAAAGAAAGGGATGGACGGCTTGGATTAAAAACATACATCAGGGTGGGGCTTATGTGAGTGGCCCTTCTCCAATGTTTGAAAAAAAACTCATATTTGTGTTTTCTTTCAAGCAACGTCCAGACGCTGGACGTTGTTGGGCCTAACAACATATTTAAGGTGGACCAGCACATGATGGATGGTGTGGGTACAATACATATAAGATGGCCCCACTTATAGATGGTTTGGGTAAAATACTTACTTCATGGTGGGGTCCATTCGGGTCGCCCACATGGTCATTCCATCATACAGAATATGAAAAAGAGAGGGAGAGAAAGAGAGATCGAGGGACACACGTGCATGGAGGGCTCCGACACTATGAGCCCTCCCTTCCATTCATCTAATCATACATCAAGCGGGTCCCATTGCTTGTAGGCCCATAAAATCACAATTCAACGGTGGAGATCCCTTCTCCACTAAAATGGACGGTCTAGATGACCTCTATTCAAGAAAGGAAAGTAAACATCATGATGGGGTCCATGGAGAATGGCCCCATCATGGAATGATATTGATAATCAAGGTGGGCCATCGGCCACATCTTAGGGTCCAAAGTGAGGTCCATACCATTGATCGGTAGGCCTCACTTGGCCCATCTTAAAAATATGAAAAAAACTAGGCTATGGAAGCACCCACCTTATGATCTTCTTGGTCCGTTGGAAAGTCACTCTCCTTATGCTTCACTTTGATGGTGGAGATGAGAAATGGATGGTTAGGATGAAGAATTTGGGATGGAAAAGTGGGCCACCAAAATCACTTTTCTCTCACTTGAAAAACCATGGACGTTCACACTCTTTCTCTCCTTTATTGCTTGGAAAATGGTGTAGAGAAAGAGAGAAAGAGAGATGGGAAGTAAGGAGAGAGAGTGATGGATGTGAGTGATGGGTGAGGTGATGGATTGGTTGACTTTTGGGTTTGCTTAACTTGTGGAGAAAGGAAGCATGGATGCTTTGTACTTGACATGAGAGGTGATTGATGGGATGGATGAGACATGTTGTAGAGATTCCCTTAGGATTTGTAACGCACGGTGTTTTCCTCGAACTGAATGCAGGTCTGCATTTCCCTGCCATGGTATCGGATCGGTGAGAGAGTCACCGTGTTGGAACCGCGGCGACGGTACGGTCGCAATGATACAAGTCTCGGATTGAACCGACTCAGATATACAGGATACGACTTGGGGTCAAGCGTGAACGTCGATCATTAGTTGCAGGTTGCCAGAATTTGACTGGGAGGATCGCGGGAGTTGACGGAACAGTACGAACTAGGATACGGGTCTTACATTGGGAATTGATATAAGGAAAGTGTCTTAGCTTCCTGATCCTGCTGTATGAAAAGGACTAATAAGAATTTGGTAATCATACTCATATCATCGCATTGCATGTGCTATCGGTGTTGGTGTAAGAGCACTAAGAAAATGACTGACATGCACGACCGTAAGATGAAGATCGCAGAGGGAGATTGTAGTGAGGGCATGCATCATTTCCTCATATCATTCTTACATTAACAAGAGTATTTAGGACATGTTTGATTGTACTGCTTTATCATTACTGCTTGATTGAATTGATAACATGTTAACCTTTGCCGTATAGCTCCACTGAGTTGAACACTCACTCCCACGTTCTGGGATGGTGCTTAAACACCAACCAGACTCTGACTTAGCTGCAGGTGACGGCGATGCCTGCGAGGTGGAGCCGGAGTTCGACGACGACGAGGAGGCTTTGTCATTCATGCAGTTCTCAGGCGGGTTCATGTGAGCCTTGTCCTGACTAGAGGGGATTCTGGGATATGATTGTAATGATTTAGCATAGTTTGATATATGTATTTTGATACACAGATGTACTTATTGCCTTGGGCAGAGCACACATATTTTGGGGATTGTTTTTGGTTTATATATGTATTTAAGTCTTCTGCTTGGATTTTTCTCACTATCGCTAAATTATGTCTGCTGATCTGGCTTAATCTACTTCATGTTTTATGCGCTAATACAGACAACATACATCCATCATTGTTTATGTTGCATAAGTGACGTTCTGGAACTCGGGAGCTGAGTTATGCTCGACTCCTGAATTTCAGGGCGTTACACACGACACCATCAAATGAAAGGAGTGAGGAAGATGAACGAATGCTCAAAAAGAAACCCAAAAATAGGGTTTTCGCACTCCCCCTTACTTTTATAAGTTGAGGTTCGTTGATGGCATCGATACTGATTCGATGTCATCGAACATCCAGATGTTGGTTGTCACGCCCCAAACTCGAAAACCGAGCTCATAAAATTCTCGATGGTTGAACTTGGTGTCGACAGCCTCCGTAGTACTCCATTCTCGATTCCCAATGCCCATATGCCAGATCCTGATCCTAGGATCCTACAACGAGGGTTTTTTAACATACATCTAACTTGTAATAAGCATAACCACAAGTTTATCCAATTCATAAGGGCAACATCATCATCACATATCTACTAATATAAATAGTTGAATACAATACTGAAGGGAAAATACATATATTGAAAATCAAAGCTCTAGAAGACCGATACATTCTCCAAGCTCAACGCTGCTGCGACTTAACGTGACTTACACGCATCTATCGTGCATAAGCTTATAGAAAGCTTAGAGGGTGGTGTAAATGTTTACGATGTACGTGCTAAGCATATAAATATCAGAGTAAGTGAAAATACTGGCAATCCATAAATCATACAATATCAGAGTAATGTGAAAACATGCTGGAAAGTCCATAAATACCATCAGTCTTATCCAGGCTATGCAATAAAAAAATATAATAAGTCAATGTCATATATTGAGGAAGCAATATAGATCAACTATACAATGCAGAGACATAGTATGTCAAATATCATATATTGAGAATGCAATGTAATATATAAATCATGATGAGTTCACAAATACCATCAGGATCATCTAAGCCATATAAATGTAGAAACATAACAACCAAAAATGTTATATGTCGCGGATGTAATGCAATATGTAGTGCGAATGAAATGACCAAGCTGGAGTATAAAGTCAATATGATAGTACATAGTATCACAAGCTATGGGGTCCATCATAAGGGACTTCTATCCAAACCAGTCTCATACCTAAATTTGGATAGATAGACTCAATGTGGTAGACTCTTGATCTTAGGTTAGTCACACTCCCTAACTGAAATCCTGGCCATTGTGAAGGTACACGTAATAAATAGTTACGCACCATCAGCTCAGATAGTGAATGAATGAATGAATGAGTTTGCAAGTCCTGCTCAGTAAGTCCATATATCAGTATCGTATATCTCTGGGATCATCACCGGTGTCTATTACACTCTACGCCAGCTTGCCACCCTTATTCGAGCTCACAACTGGGTAAGTGGAAGAGACCTCACTATTCGCCTACCAATATCGGGTCCGGTTCGTTGATAGCGGACCCATTCCTTAAGCTGGTCAAACTCAATCTAAATTTTACCTCCTCACTTAGGTGGGTAAGGTCACACCCCCTCCTAACCGACCACGACACAGTAGGAGACGCGGCCTACTAGTATACAACCCTCACGTGCTCATATATATCCACTTGGTCTAGACATTGGGGCGTCTCCTGGCCACGGAAGTTTAGAGATTTTCACCTAGAGACATTTATGGTCCCGAATGCTAGAACTGAACATTTTCGGTGTCCCATCCGGCCATCCATGATATGCCTGTGGAGGCTACGACCTTGATGTCCCTAGGGCATACAGTAGTCATGTCACAAAATACGAGATGATTAAGTCATACCATCCAGTCATGCATCAAACCCGCATGTATCGCGCGCTCATGAGGGGCAACTCCATCTCTCAGGCAGTCCCATAAACAATCATCCCAATGACACATGTTATGCTCAATCACTCCTCATAACAAGCATGTGGATGATGCGTATGGGCATGTATCATGATGTAATATTATACATGTACTCACAATTGGTATCGATAATTAGCCTAACATAGGGCCTAAGGGAAGGTCACATGTGGACATTTAACCATCATTGCTCATCAATGTGGACATGTAACCAATCATTGCTCCTAAGGAGTGGCCCACATAGAGACAAACGTATAGTGGGCCCATGGCCTCACACAAGGGCCTAATACACATCACTATGGGCCTCACTCATGAGCCACATACACATAGTAATGAGCCTTATTAAATGGGCTGCATATACATCACCTTGGAGCCTAATATTTGGTCCTCAAATACATCTCAATGAGCCATGTGACATGTGCCATAAATACATCACATCGGGCCTCATGTCAGGGTTATAAATACATCATATTGGGCCACATCTCAGGGCCACAAATATATCACATTGGGCCACATCTCAGGGCCACAAATACATCACATTGAGCCCACAGATGGGTTGTAAATACATTAAGTGGGCCACATCAATGGGCCGCCCCAAGGGGCCTCATATACATCAAGTGGGCCACATCAATGGGTCACACCAATGAGCCTCATATAATCAAGTTAGCCATATCGATGGGCCGCACCAATGGGCCTTATATACATCGAGTGAGCCGCATTAATGGGCCGCATCAATGAGCCTCATATACATCAAGTGGGCCGCACCAATAGGCTTGATAAACATTAAGTGGGCCGCATCAACAGGCCACACCAATGGACCTCATATGCAACAAGGTGGGCCGTTAACGGATGGGCCATAAATACATCAAGGTGGCCTCATGGTTGGGCCACAAATACATTAAGGTGGGCCTTATGGATGGGCCATATATACATCAAGTCGGGCCCACTGTTCTAGGTGAACTATCTACACCATTCATCTATTTTTAGAGATCATTTTAGAACATTACCCAAAAAAATGAATCATATCGGAAGATCATTTGGACCACACCCTAAATAGCGGTTTAGATGATGATTGGAAAATCATCTAGACCATACCACAAATAGCAGTGATGATAATGTTTCCTACTATTTAAAATTCCTAGGGCCCATCATAACGTTTATTTTCTATCCAATTTGTTCATAAGGTCACAAAGGCCTAAATTAAGGGGTAAAAACAAATTTCATATTGATCCAAAACTTCTGCACTCCCAAGAGGGGTTTCAGTGGTAGACATTCAACTCACCACTGTTTCTTCAGTGTGGTCCACCTGATAGATCTGCCTCATTTTGTCTCAAGCCTTAAAATGAGCTTGCCAATTGGATGGACGGTTAGGATATAACACATACATCAAGGGTTGTCCCACCGTCCAGCCATCTGGATAGTGTGTATAAAACACATACATAATAGGGATCCACTTTCTTGGACAGATGGATGGTGGGGATATAGACCACATGCATTATGGTGCTAGGGTCCACATTCAGTGTCCGGATAGCATGGATAAAATACTCACATCACGGTGGATCCCACTGTCCTTACCGGATGGTGTGGATGTACTCTACACGTGTAGGAGGTAGGCCCCATGAATGGATGGCCTGGGTGAACACATGCCTCAGGGCGGGACCCATCATCCCAACAGATTGAGATTGGACGGTGAGGATGTGAACCATATAGATGGACGGCGAAAGATATATAACATATACATCAACAGGAGTCCACACCTCCACACGGACAGTGGATAAAACACGTACATCATGGCTAACCCCCACCGTTCAAGGTCTGGATAGTGGGCAGCATGGATGAAGCGCATGCATAATGGAGGGCTCCCACAGATGAACGGTTGGGATCTAACACATCCCTTATGATCAGGCCCACCGTGCCAAACAGATGGACGGTAGGGATACAACACATATCTCATGGTGGGGTCCACACGTGTGGCACACCAGTAAGATGCACGGACGGTCTGGATGATCAGACCCTTGATGTAAATACATCAGCTATATAGCTAGTGGGCGGTAAACCATCCAATCCACTTCCATGGTCGGTGAGTCCCACGTGGGGCCCACCAGATATGATATTAAACATATATTATATTAGATATATATTAAATCTATGAATATTTTATTATTATCATTATTATTATTTAGGACAGTCCAGTGTCTAGGCTGTTTAGTGCGCACAGATGGACGGTTTGAAATACATCCATTTGGTGGGTCCACACATGTGGCCTACCAGATATCTGAATCATTCACACATCAGCGTGGCCCACAACTTTTGAATAAGCTGATATTTGTGCTTTCACTACATCGAGGCCCATCCACCAGACGGTGTAGATGATACATCACGGTGGAATTCCCACTGTTCACGTGGCCGGACAGTGTGGATCTAATCCATTCTTTAAGGTGGGCCTCAATAGGAGAGAGAGAGAGAGAGAGAGAGAGAGAGAGAGAGAGAGAGAGAGAGAGAGATGGCATACGATGGAGGGACCCCAACACTATGGGCCCTCCCTTCCATTCATTACAACATATATCAAGTGGGTCCCATTATGTGGGCCCACCAATCAAAATCAATGATGGAGATCCCTTCTCCACCAAAATGCAAGATTTAGATGACCCTTATCATACAAGGAAAATAAACATCATGATGGGGTCCATGGAGAATGACCCAATCATAGAATCAATATAGGAATTATGGTGGGCCATCAGCCACACCTAGGGTCCATAGTGAGATCTATACCATCGATCAGTAGGCACCACTTGACCCATCATAAAAAATAAAAATCTAAATCTATAAGAACACCCACCGTTAAATCTTTGACTCCTCTTTCCACCGATGCGTTCTAGAGCTCCAAGGGATGAATTTCAATGGTTGAGATGATCTTTGGAGGGTGGGATTGGGTGGTAGGAAGGTGGGCCACACCTAGCTCTTTCTCATGGAGAGCTTGGACGTTCTCTCTCAATGTGGGGTTACTTGGGAGTGAAGAGAGAGATGAGAGAGTGAGAGGTGATGTAAGGGATGGGTGATGGATGGAGTGATGGGTGAGTGATGGGTAGAGAGAGAGGGAGAGTTAACTTTATGGTACTTATGTAAGAGAGAGGTAAGGGTAGGGTATGGGTTGCTTGTACTTGACTTGAGGTGTGATGCATACTTGATTGATGTGATTGATTTAAAAGGTTCTCTTGGGTTTTGCAAATGCTCGACATTTTTCTCGAAGTGAACGTGGACCTACATCTTTCGTCTTGAGTATCGCATCGGCATGCGAGACGCGGCGTTGGAACAGCGGCGAGACCTGATTGCAAGGGTACAAGTCTCGGGTCGAGCTAACTCAGATCAACAGGATACAACTTAGGGCGATGCACAAATGCATCTTACAGATCACGGGTTACTGGAATTCGACCGGGAGGACCGCAGAAGCCTACGGAATGGTACGGTCTAGGATATGGGTCTTACATTGGTGTCAACGAAGAGTCGGCTGATGATAACAAGGAATGTCAGATGGTTCAGTTCTCGATATGCCTTCGATGCCATCGAAATTAATTCGATGTCATCGAGACGTCATTCGATTCATTGAATGTGTCATCGAAGTGAGAAGTTTAGGATTTGACTGATAGCTTTAATTGGATCAAGGAGATATACAAAAGAATATAGCTACTTATCAACTAGTACACTAAAAAAAAGTTATACCAAAAAGGATAAAAACCAAAATTATAAGCACATCTTATGTTTATGTTCAAAAAGATTTTTGGAGGCCCAAAGTCCTCAAATATAGCATTAGACGTTCATGGACCATAAACTATATCAAATTGCACATATTTCAATATATTTTTAGAGATCTCTAAATCTATTGGCATCCAGGGGCTTTGTTAAGATATAAGAAAGTTGGCGCTTGGTAGGCACATGATCCAACATAATAATTTTGTCTTCGACCAGTTCTCATATAAAATGGTGTCAAATGTTAATGTGCTTTGTTCTTGAATGTTGGAATGGATTTTTGAAAATATTAATGACACTCGTCTTATCACAAAAAAGTGTTATTGTGGATTGTTTAATCCCATAATCCCATAACATTTGTTTCATCCAAAGAAGTTGTGCGTAACAACTACCGGCTGCTATGTATTCGGCCTCAGCAGTAGACAAGGATATTGAGTTTTATTTTTTTACTTTGCCATGATACAAGACAATTGCCGATATAAAAATAACCACCACTGGTTGATTTGCGATTATCTATATTTCTAGCCTAAACGACATCAAAATACCCGACAATGATGGTAGATGTATCAAATGGGTACCATAAGCCGAAATTAGTAGTTCCAGGCACATACTTGATATTCCTTTTAATCGTGGATAGATGAGATTCTTTTGGATCAGCATGAAATCGTCCACATGCACCAACGCTAAAAGATATATCCGGCTAACTTGGGGTTAGGTATAGTAAGCTACCTATCATGCTGCGGTACAAGTGTTGATCCACACTCTTGCCATTGGCATCTTTGAAAAGTTTGAGTGTGGTGCTCATGGGAATATGATGAGTACATCCAGATTCAAGTCCAAATCTTTTGACTAGATCTTTTGTGTATTTGGACTAACATGCAAATATCTCATTATGTATTTGCTTCACTTATAGACCTAAAAAGATATTCAGCTCACCAACCATGCTCATTTCGAATTTAGATTTCATTAAGTTGGCAAAATTATGAGCAACATCTTCACAAGAGGATCCAAAGACTATGTCATCCACATAAATTTGGGCAATGAGTAAGGACTTCTTTGTCTTTTGCGTAAATAGTGTTTTATCAACACTTTCCCTACAAAAATGGTGGTCTAGCAAAAATTGTGTCAAGCGCTCATACCATGCACGAGGTGCTTGTTTAAGAACATAAATAGATATACCTGATGAGGATACTTAGGATCTAAAAATTCCTTCGGTTGTTCAACATATACCTTTTCCTTAAGTACACTATTGAGAAAGGCGCTTTTCATGTCCATTTGACACAATTTGAATTGTAAAGCGCATGCAATAGAATGAGAATCCTTATAGACTTAAGACGCGTTAATTGGGTAAAAGTTTCATCAAAATCAATGCCCCTCTATTTGTGAATATCCTTGCACCACAAGTCTTACCTTGTTTCTTACCACATTCCTAGATTCATCGGATTTGTTCTTGAAGATCCATTTGGTTCTGATGATATTTGTATCAAGTGGCCTGGGATCCAGTTTTCATACCTCATTTCTTGTAAATTGTTGTGTCTCATCTTATATGGTCGTAATCCAGTATTCATCTTAGAGATCTTTTATAACATTTTTCAGCTTAATCTTTGAGGTGAAGCAGAGATGACTATTAATATCCTCAAGTTGACGTCGAGTTTTTACACAGTCATTAGGATCTCCAATGATTTGAATTAGAGGATGATCCTTAATGAATGGAGTGTTGTTCATCGGCTGAAGTTCATTAGGAGAGATGGATTTGTTATCTGATTTACCTATTATGCATGAATCCACATCATCCTCTATATCAGTTGAAGGACTATTTTTGTCATGAGGTTGGTCATTAACAACCATATTGAGAGATTCTTGTACAATAAGTGTCACGCCCCAACCCAAAAATCGGATTCACATGAATCCCGATTGCCGAATCTGGTGCCGACAGCCTCCGTAGTGCCCCATTCTCGGCTCCTGACAATCAAATGCCAGATTCGGATCCTGGGATCCTATAAGGAGGATTTTCAGAAAAAAAAAATTTTGTAATGGATCATAACCACAAGCATAACCAAGTCACAAAACAACATCACCACATATCAACTATGTCAAACATTTTAAGTACAATGCGAAAAGGAAAATACAAGGTGATCAAAAAGCTCCAAAAGGTCCTGGTACGCTCTCCTGCCTCAGCGCTGCTGCTGTCCAACGCTACCTGCATGCAACTATCGTTTATAAACTTACAAAAGCTTAAAGGCTGGTGTAAGTGGGTGCGTAAGGCAAACACCGAGTGTACAATATCAGGGTAATGCGGAAGCATGTCGTAAGTCCATGAATAAAACTAACCATACTAATGATATATGATGCAAGTCATGAATGTCATCGGCCATACCGATGCAATGCGAGGCCTACATAGCCGAATGTCATATGCGAAATGTAATCCAAGCAAGTCGGTACTCATCTAGTACACATATCAGTACAGTTCCTCTCTGGATATCACCGGGGTCTAATACACTTCGCAGTGACTGCCACCTCCCTAGCTGCACAGTCAAGAAAGTGGAATAGACCTCACTATCCGCCTGACCAGTAGTCTATCAATATCTACCCGGCTCGTCGATAGCGGACTCATTTGCGAGCTGGTCAAACTCAGCCTAGCTTATAGCCCCCCTCACTCAGGCGGATAAGGCCACACCCCCTTTCAACCGACCACGACACACTGAGAGACGTGGCCTACTGGTATTCGGCACTCAGGTGCTCGTGTATCCACTCGGTCTAGACATTGGAGCATCTCCTGGTACCAAAAAGGTTCTGGGACTCTCACCTAAGGACATCATAAGTGCCCACAGTGCTAGAATAAGTATTTCTGGTATCCAATACGGCCATCCACGATGTACCTGTGGAGCCACGGCCCTGATGTCGCTAGGGCGTGCAGTGATCAAGTCACACGTATGCGAGATGTATGAATCGCACACCAAATCATGCAGAAATCCAGTGCGTACTGCGCTATCATGTAGGGCACTCCATCTCATAACGGGTCCCATAAGTGGTCTGCCCAATGACATATGCTATGATCAGTCGCTACTCAAATCAAGCATACATATGATGCGTAGGGGCATGAGTCATGAGATTATACTAAGCATATTATAAGGTGATAAATAGCAACGAGTATGGGCCTATCAATGGGCCCTAAGGAGAGTTACAATGCATACATTTAACCAACATTGCACATACAATGTGGACGTCAAACCAACATTGTTCCTTAGGCACGACCCGCCATATATATCATTACATGAACCATGAGAGATCACTCATTGTAATGGACCCTAAGGTCATCTCGTTGGGCCTCGACTCATGGGCCTTAGATACATCAAATGGGCCGTATCACATGGGCCTTACATTTATCAAATGGGTTACATTAATGGGCCTCACCAATGAGCCTTATGTACATTGCAATGGTCCACGATCCATGGGCCTTGAAATACATCAAATGGGCCTACACACATGAGCTTTAAATATGTCAAAGGGGTCACTCCATTTCCGCCCCATGCACATCAAATGAGCTTGAATCCCGTGGGCCTTATATAGGATAAATGGGCCGGATCCCATGGGCATTGCACATGTCAAATGGGCCCAAACCCATGGGCATTACATATGCCAAATGGGCTTAATCCCATGGCCATAGATGTGCACCAAGGTGGGCCTTAACAAATGGTTATAAACAAGCCAACATGGGCCCTATACACATAACAAGTTGGGCCCTACTTGAATCATAGATCTAACTCATTTTTATTTTTTTTTGCTCAAGCCATAAAACGATTTTTTTTTTTTTTTTTTTACAAAATAAATGAACGGTTTGGGTGCATCACATGCACCATGGTGGGGGGTCCACATAAGAGCCACCATCACATATATATTAATATATAATCTATATAATATATATAATATTTTATATATAGATAGATATATATATATATATATATATATATATATATATATATATATATATATATATATATATATATACACACACACACACACACACACACACACACGCACACATCGATTACCACCGTCCACGGTTAGTGGATGGTGCCAGTGAAACGCATACATCATAGTGGGTCCCACGGGGGGCCCACCAAAATGTTTATATGCCAACCAATCGTTAATAAGGTCCCATGGACCAGGATGAAGGAGAAAAACAAATCTCATATTAATCCAAAACTTCTGGACCCCAAAGGTTTTAATGGCAGACGTCCCAACCACACTGTTTCATATAATGTGGGCCACCTGAGTTTTAGATGGAGTTGATCTCCGGAGGGGGCCCACTTCAGAAAGTGGCCCACCTTATGAATGGGTTAGATGACATATATACACCATGGTGGGGCCCACGGCTGGAGCCGTGGGTCCTGTCCAGCCGTCCACCAGCCGCTGGCAAGACCAGCTTCTGACACAGCAGCAGTTGCTGCTGTGTAGTTTTTTTTTTATTTTTTTTATTTTTTTTAAAACCTGTTTCCCGGGGTTTTTCTCGTGTGGGGCCCACGTCTGAAGAATCCACTCCTGCCATTGGATTCCACGACCCACAACGAATCCAACGAGTCTAATATCGGGCCTCTTTCATCGTGTAAAAAGAAATCTGGAAGGATTTCAATGGTATTGATGCTATTTTCAACACCATGGCCCACTAGAAAGTTGGATCAACTTCATATTTTGGCTCAATGCCTAAAATAATATGAGGAAAGGGATGGACGGCATGGATTGAATACATACATCAAGGTGGGGCCTATATGGGTGGCCCACCCCATGAGCTTAAGAATCCAAGCTCATATCTGTATTTTCTCCAAACAATGTCCAGACGCTAGACGTTTTTTAGGCATCACAGTGCATTCAAGGTGGGCCCTATTTAGGTGGCCCACCATATGATGGATGGTGTGAGTACAATGCTTATAAGATGGGCCCCACTTTTAGATGGCTTGGGTCAATACATACCTAGTGATGGGGTCCATCCAAGTGGGCCACACGGCCATTACATCACACATACACAACAAAAATAAATAATAAATGAAAGAGAGGGAGAGAGAGATAAAGTGGGACACGCGTGATGGAAGGACCCCGGCACTATGGGCCCTCCGTTTCAACCATCCAATCATACAACAATGGGTCTCATTGCATATGGGACCATCCAAATAAAAGATCAACGGTGGAGATCCCACTTTACTAAAAATGGACGGTCTAGATGACCTCTTTAATGCAAGGAAAGCAAACATCATGATGGGGTCCATGGAGAATGGCCCCATCATGGAATGATTTGATGATCAAGATGGGCCATCGGCCACATCTTAGGGTCCCAAATGAGATCCACACCATTGATCGGTGGGCCTCACTTGGCCCATCATAGAAATATGAAAATCTAGCTTATGGAAACACCCACCACTTGATCTTCTTGGTCCGTTGGGTAGCCGGTCTTCTAGAGCTTCACTTTGATGGTGGAGATGGGAAATGGATGGCTAGGATGGGAGATTTGGGAGTGGGAAGTGGGCCTCACACATGCACTTCTCTCCATGGAAAGGCTTGGACGTAGGAGTGCTTTCTTGCTTGAGATTTTGAAATGAGAAATGAGAAAGAGAGAGAGAGAGAGTTGTAAGGAAAGAGGGATGGGTAATGGGTGAAAGGGTGAGGTGAGTGATGTGTGATGTGAGTGATGGGTGAGGTGAGAGCTTGGTTGACTTTTGGTGGTTGCTTAACTTGTGGAAAAAGAAAGCATGGGTGTGTGTACTTGACATGAGAGATGATTGATGGGATTGATTGATGGGACATATTGTAGAGATTCCCTTGGGATTTGTAACGCGCGGTGTTTTTGCTCGAACTGAACGTGGGTCCGCATCTCATCGTTTGGGTATCAGATCGGTGCGTGAGTTGCGGCGTTGGAACCGCGGCGACGGTGCGGTCGCAATGATACAAGTCTTAGATTAAGCCGACTCAAATGAGTAGGATACGATTTACGGTCGTGCGCAATGTCAACTACAGGTCGCGGATTGTCAGAATTTAACGAGAAGGATCGCGGGAAGCGACGAAACAGTATGGATTATGATACGGGTCTTATAGCTCTCCCCACCTAATAAAAATTTCATCCTCGAAATTTACACTACCATCGCAACTAACCATAACTCAAAGAGAAAATAGGGAACATAACATCATATATAATCAAGCACCATAATACATCATACAATCAATCATCGAAAAGATGGGGATAACGCTTGCGGATCTCTGCCTCGCGCTCCCAAGACGCCTCATCCACACTATGGTGGCCCCATTGCACCTTCACCAAGGGAATGACCTTGGTTCTGAGGACCTACTCCTTTCGATCGAGGATACGAACTGGCTGCTCAATATAAGAAGCGTCCTCACGAACCTCCAACGGCTGCCAATCAGTAACAGGAACTACATTTGAGCCACACTTCCTCAACATAGAGATATGGAAGACGTTGTGGACGCCAGACAACTGCGATGGTAAGGCAAACCGATAGGCCACGGTGCCAATGCGCCCAGTGATCTCGAAAGGTCTTATGAATCTCGGGGCAAGCTTGCCCTTCGTCCCAAAACGAACTACACCCTTCATGGGTGAGACCTTGAGATACACATAGTCCCCAACGGCAAACTCCAAGGGACGACGTCGATGATCAGCAAAACTCTTCTGCCAGCTCTGGGCTGTGCGTATCCTCTGTCTGATGATGTCGATAGCCTCTAATGTCTGCAGCACAAGCTCGGGACCTAGGAGACGTCGCTCTCCAACCTCGGTCCAATAACTTGGAGATCTGCACGGTCTGCCATATAATGCCTTAAAAGGAGCCATGCCAATGGTCGCCTGATAACTGTTATTGTACGCGAACTCAGCCAATCACAGGTGCTCGTCCCAACTACCCGCGAAATCAATCGCGCAAGCCTAAAGCATATCCTCAAGGATCTGGTTGACCCTCTCGGTCTGACAATCAGTCTATGGATGATACGCGGTGCTGAGCTGCAAATTAGTGCCCATCGCTCTCTGGAAGCTCCTCCAAAACTGAGACGTGAACCTCGGATCTCGGTCTGAAACAATCGAGACGGGAACACCATGTAATCTCACGATCTCATCAATAAATATCCTGGCGAGCCGATCTGTATGTCAAGTCTCACGAATCGTAAGAAATTGTGCCGACTTCGTCAGACGGTCCACAACAACCCAAATGGCGTCATAACCGCACTGAGTCCTTGGCAAACCCAAGACAAAATCGGTAGATATATGCTCCCACATCCACATCGGGACGCTCAGCGGCTGCAATAGACCAGGGGGTCTCTGATGATCGGCCTTGACACGCTGGCAGGTGTCACATTCGGCCACAAAACTGGCTATCTGGCCCTTCATCCCTGACCAAAAATACTAGCGTCTCATATCGCGATACATCTTCATCGAGCCAGGGTGGATAGAGAAACGCGATCGATGTGCCTCGGTCATAAGATCTCAGTGTAAATTAGGAATATCTGGGACACATAATCGGCCTCTGAAGCGAAGTCCACCGTCAGAACCAATCTGCCAATCCGTCTGTCTCTCAGATGCTGCCTCTGCTCGATAATCCTGTAACGACTCGTCTGTCTGTTGAGCCTCGATCACCCTTGCGACAACAGAGGGTTGAATTGACAAGCTCGATAGCTGAACGATAGATGATTGCAGACCAAACTCAAAGTCGTACTCTGCTATATCCTCAAGCATCCTCCACTCCTGAATCATCATATGCGCCACCAGGCCAAGTGGCTGACTGCTGAGGGCATCCGCCACCACATTCGCCTTACCCGGGTGGTACTGAAGATCAAAATCGTAATCCTTCAGGAGTTCCATCCAACGCCTCTGCCTCATATTCAGATCGGACTGAGAGAACAAATACTTCAAGCTCTTATGATCGGAAAAGAGCTCGAATATCACCCCATAAAGATAGTGTCTCCACAATTTCAGTGCAAAGACAACCGCTGCCAGTTCCATATCGTGCGTAGGATAGTTCAGCTCATGGACCTTGAGCTGACGGGACGTATAAGCCACCGGCTTCCCGTGCTGCATCAGGACAGCACCTAAGCCAACTCGTGAGACATCAGTAAATACAATAAATCCATCACTCCCAGAGGGAAGAGTGAGGACAGGAGCGGACATGAGGCAGTCTTTCAACTCCATAAATTCCTGGTCAACGGGGCTGCAATGCGAGAGAATCCCTCAATAAATCGTCGGTAGTAGCCCGCCAAACCAAGAAAACTGTGGATCTCGGATGCATTCGTGGGCTGGTCTCACTGACGCACGGCATCAATCTTCGAGGGGTCTACAGCGACACCCTGCCTTGTCACTACATGGCCGAGGAACTTCACCTCCTCCTGCCAGAACTCGCACTTCTCCAGCTTCGCGTAAAGCTGGTGTGCACGGAGGGTCTGCAATGTAATCTCAAGATGTCGCTCATGCTCCTCACGAGTCCTCGAATATATCAGGATGTCGTTAATAAACACCACAAAAAACTGATCAAGATACGGACGGAAGACCTCGTTCATCAACTGCATGAATATTGTGGGCGCATTGGTCAGTCCGAAGGACATGACCTGGAACTCAAAATGACCGTATCGCGTCCTGAAGGTTGTCTTCGGGATATCCTCATCTGGAACCCGAACCTGATGATAACCGGACCGCAAGTCTATCTTTGAAAAGAACTGCGCCTCCTTCAGCTGATCAAATAAGTCATCGATCCTCGGAAGCAGGTACTTTTTCTTGATCGTGACCTTGTTGAGCTCGCGGTAGTCTACGCAAAGCCTCAACGAGCCATCCTTCTTCTTTACGAAGAG